>OY728160.1:174288654-175538654 GCA_963277665.1 Viscum album
TAGAACATTGTGTTCTCATACATATTCTAACAATTTCCTATCATTTATGGAAAAAATTTATTTATGAATATTCATATAACTAGTTTTAAAAAAGTTTATCATATCCTTCAATGAACTATTGAAAATCATATAAAATATAATTGATTTATCCCCTACCATAAGATTTCCTAGATATATATCTAAAATATACATAGACATAGAATCCTTATAAATCCAAATTTTTTAGTAATCAATTGTAATTATTACTCATTGAATATTCTAAAATATTTTTCCTCCCTATGTGTTAGCATATTGAGATATCATAGTCTTTCACAATCAATAGCCATTTCCATTTCAAAATGTTTATATCATTATCTGAAATGTTTAATTTGAAACTCTTATGGACATTATATATCTTTGACTATTCACAAAAGTGATAATTTCATGACAAGACACTAAAATTAATATGACTTCTAAAAAATATCATTGGTTTGGTGTTTTCTTCATGAATCAATAACATGTTTTATGCATTTGTAACAATGTTGTCATTAATTATTTGGAAACAACTGAGTCTCTTCATCCATGAATCAAAATTTATTGTACCCCCATCATTTCCTAATGGTGTATTAAAAGTTTTATAATTCACTAATATCATATTAAAAATTTAAAAATATTATTTATATTACATTTTACTTATGAACATAACCACTTTTAGAGTCCACATGGTTAACGTATAATAAAATTTGGAAACATTCAATACAAATAACTGATAATAACATTCTGAACCAATTATACTACGCAACATGATTATGTTAATTGGTGTGGTATATTCTTGGGATACATTTTTCATTTCCATATCAACAAAGATTCAGTCCTTGTACATAATATATCCCTAAATATATTGAATCTATAGTTCAAAATATCCAAATTTACAATATATGTGTTTATTTTTATGAGTGTAAATACATATCCTCATGTGATTATCATAGTCATCATAAATATTAGATTACACCAAGAAATCATTAATAATTAACACACCAAAATTATCATGATATTCCTTGAATAATCATTTTATAAGATCCTCAATGAAAGATATTTTATTAGTCAATCCAATTGGAATTACTGTCAAATACAAATATCAATAAATCGTACAATTTGTTGTCTTCATAATAAATTTCTTTTATACTCATATTTGGAGATCGCTAGATTGAATTTAAATAATTCAATAATATATAACTCTTTGAATTTAATCAAATATGAATTCAATGTGAGGTAGAGTAAACTTATTCATTATTATCATAAAATTTATTTACATATAGTCAATAAAAACCTCATATATCTATATTTATTGTTAAAAACGATATGGGATCCCCAAGGAATATCACTAGGTAATATAAATCCACTATCCCAGAACACATTTTGTAATTTCTTCAACTATACTAATTTCATAGTCGCTAGTCTAAAGGGTTCCATTGATGTTAGTCATAAATAGAAAATTAATTCAATTGAAAATAAACTTCGCATTATTGTGGATTTCTATGTAATTCCCAAAAAAATACATCAATTTATTTATTTATAGTTTGTATTTATTAAATTTTATGGCTACATTTACCATCCTTAAATTGTGAATTTATTATCTATAGATGTCTCAGTTAATGAACACCTCCCTCTAATGATATGGAATGACATATCATCAACATGAATAATAATTTATATCTATTTCAAATATATTTTTTCTCTATTTTGGAAACACATTATTTAATAAGGATTATGTCGATGTAAACCATGTGTAAATAAAAAAGTAATAAAATAATTCATGTTTATGAAACCATATTTGAACTGATTCACACAACCCTATTGTAGTGATACATCGACTGGGAGTTTGGAATGATATGTACCTTCATTTTTTTCTAGGGAAATATGTAATGACCCAGATTTTTCATGTAATTTTTTTAATTATATGGAATTATTGTGAGACTTCTAAATCTGACAGCGTGTGATTCTAAGGCCCGGAGTGCCCGAAATGATCTGTCAAAGTTTTGTTATGCTGTAATTTGCGCCCTTAAGAAGTTTTCATGAATATGTGGAATTATCCTTAAATAAATTCCCAAAAAAAAAAATCAAAATTCACGGTTGAGTTAAGGATAGCAGGATTACCCTAGTCGCAACTTATGTTTAGTCGAAAAATGCTTCCTATAAGAAAACCTAAAAATTGAATAACCATTAATAATGTTATAAAATGAAGATATTTTATTTTTTAAATGCTTATAACTCACGAATGGTGACATAGAATAAATATCATAGATCACTACTGAACACATGAGGGTATGATTTCTTTAGGAAAATACTAACATTGTCCTAAAAGGGTGACTATGGTAGTTAGTTTTTGGCCATAAATAAAATAATTAAGTAACAATTATATTATTTATAAAATCCATAATATCTAAACAGTAACTCAGATTAAAAATCTGAGATTTCCACTAGGTTTGTTAGGGCATTTATCTATTAGGTAGAGCCAAACATCAACTGGCACGAGTCGATGGAGATTGTTAATAATTAAGGATCCAAGTGCAGCGGATGCTCATTGGTTGATGTGCCCACTTTTCATTTTTTCATTAACAATGATCAATCCAGGATCAATATGATGATAAATTTCATACTACACATTTTGAATCCAGGAAATAGACAAAAAATAAGTATAGTCCTGGAACCACAAACGAGGATCATCACAGGTTGATTATAATTAAATAAATTAATTGACATGAAGTACATTTAATGGCGTTCATTCTTCATTGATATTTCTGATCATTTTCTGATTTGATTCGTTATTACATCGTAGAAGCCATGTGTATACTTACTCTAGTAGTTATCCATACTTGAACCACGTATCTCTGGACGTTGCCAAAGGAATCATCGGGTTCTAGCATAGAGAGAAATTTTCTTGAGTTGTCCACCATAGATCGTCTTGATCTGATGGAGGAGAATCTCCCTCGGTCTTGAGAGAATTCTTGGAGGAAGGTGTTAATTCATCCTTGATTGAATTCTATATAAATTTTGTGCACAATGATTTTTAGGAAAAGAGTAGGGGTTGTGATGATATTTATAATTGAGTTTGACATTATAGAGTTTTGACAATAAATAACCACATTACCCATTTTATTCAATTCATTAACTCATATTGAAAACCCCATGTTGAATCAATAATTCCATGGAAGGCACCCACACATATTATAATAAATATCATTTAATAAAACCATATTATTTCCTCAATATCCCGACTGTAAAAACTAAATGGCATATAATCATTAATACACGGCGTGTACTTGTTTTTCATTGAAAACTACAAAGTGTGTAAATTTAATGTACACAGTGTGTATATCTTGTATTCATTTTTCAATTCCTTTCCAAAATTAAAACTACATGGAGTGTACATTCAATGTACATGACATGTATATCTTGTTTTCATTTTATTCTTCCCCCATTATTAATACGATTTAGGCTTCCTTAAATAATTATTAAACCACATACTGGAATAAAAATTTTTCTACTTGAGTTACTTGGATACACTTACTGTGTGACCCTCTATGACTCTTTCTCATTGGAATTAAGTGGGCTTTCCTAAATTCCAAGATTACAATATTGAAACGGGTCAAGGAACACAAGATAAAGCAGTTAAATCCGCATTGACGTGTCACCTCATACGAATTCTTACCGTGTAATTTAATCCCTTTGTCCCAGTATCTCATCAAGGAAGTTTCATGGAATTGTTATAAACCAATATGCTTGATGAGTCATTCATTGACATCTAGAAATAAACTCACTGTGACACCATAACCGTTGAATTTTAGGGACATTTATATTTCAATCAAATATCCCATGATATCTACTTCCATAATTATGGAATGGAAAAATCCTTCCTCGACTTATCCATTAACAACATGTCATTCCTGACACACCCAACAAATTCTACTTCCAACCATATTTCATTGTAATGGTTTTCATCAACAAATCTATGTGCGCGAGTCATGAAATGATTTAATGATAATATTCTAGTCTAAGTACAATTACACACGCTCATAGATAGAATTGTATGAGGACACCAAAACCTGCAAAATTGATAATGGAGGGTATGTTCTCATAATCTCCAAAATTGATGATTACCATGTGCGAAATCTATAAGAGAGAGTCTCTTCTTATGAGTACTTGCACATGAGGTATGTATTCTATGTGTCCTATAATAGTATTTCATCCAACCGCAAAACATTATTTAAGATTAATGTTATAGAATTTCAAGGTCCTTATTATAGTATGGATCTTCCATGACATTATTAATGCAATAAATATTCCATGAAATTATTATATTATACTCATGCAGAATAATGAAAAATATAAAATTATTGTACATTCATGTAATCAATGTATATACAGTTGGTTATTAGGACACCATCTCTAACAAAATCCCACATAGACTAGAGCCAACTGCCTATGACTTTGAGTCCGCTAGACCTCACATGATAATCATGTTTTTACTGAGTAATGGCTTTACTCAGGGGGTCCTCCATTTTTTCATACACTGAAATACTACTCACTTCAACTTCACCTCTCTGAGAAAAATCCCCCAAGTGATGATACATCTGTAGTATGTTCTTTTTCTGTTGATGTGACCTTTCCTATTTTTCATGTGCCACCGCTGCAGTATTATCACAATATAGTGTGACAGGAACTTTTCTGCTAGGTACTACATCTAGCTATTGGATGAAGCTTCTCATCCATATTTCTTCTTTAGCTACCTCAGAATCTACAATATACTCATACTCTACTATAGACTCTGCCACCATAGCTTACATTGAGCTCTTCAAACTCAATGCACCTCCATTCAAACTGAATATGTATCTATTCCGCGACTTCATGTCATCTTGATCAGTCTTGAAACTAGCATCTACATGTCCTCTGATGACTAGTTCCTCATCTCCTATATAAACCATGAACACATCCTTAGTACGCCTCAGATGATTAAGGATAGTCATGACTGCCATCCAATGGCGGTCTCATGGATCAGCTTGATATCTTCATACAACACTTAATGAGTAAGAAACATCTAGCCTTGTACAAAAGAATATCATACATGACTGACCCAATCACATATGCGTATGGGATCCTTTTCATTTTCATTCTTTAATCATGTGTCTGAGGACACATTTTCTTGTAAATATTAATGCCATGTGACACTGGAAAAAATCCCTTCTGGGATTGTTCCATATAGAAAATCTTCAGTATCTTTTTAATGTATGTACTTTTACTCAGGCCCAGCATTTTCTTAGGTCTATCTCGATGGATCTTGATCCCAAGAAAATATACTGCCTCCCCCAAGTCTTTAATAGAGAAGCATTTTTCTAACCATTCCTTAACTTACTGTATTAAAGGTACTTCATTTCCAATTAATAATATGACATCAACATAGAATATTAAGAAAATGATTGCACGTCTACTAAACATTTTGTAGACACAATGCTCACACTTATTCTTAACATAAACTAACTCTATAACAGTTTCATCATAATTAATATTCCATTACATCGATGGTTGATCTAATCCATAAATTGATTTCTGTAACTTGGATACCTTTTTGGAATCCTTTGGAGTCACAAACCCTTTAGGTTGTGTCATGTAGACATCTTCCTAGAGGTCCCCCTTAATTAATTCTATTTTCACATCCATTTTCAAAATATCTTAGTCAGTGTAAAAGGAAATGGATAATTGGATTCTAATGGATCTCAAAATCACAACTATTGAAAAGGTTCCATCATAGTCTATTCAATGACGCTTTCTAAAGCCTTTTCCAACCAGTCATGACTTATAGGTTCTGACTTGTCCCTCCATGTCCAGTTTCTTCTTGAAAACCCATTTATTACCAACAGGAGTTACATCAACTGGAGGATCTACCAAAATCCAAACATGTTTTTGGTACATGGAATCCATTTTAGAATTCATGGGTTCTTACCACATGGAAACATATGTTCCTTCAACTACATCCTTATAGGTAAGTGGATCATCATTTGCAACCAATAATAAGTCAGCATCCTCGGTGATAATAAAACCATATCATTATAGTTATCTTGCCTCTCTCATGCTCCTAAAATGTTCTTGTGTCTCTTGAATAGATTTTTCTTCCACGGGTCTTTGTAAAATCAATTATTGTACCAAATAATTTGTATCATGAACCTTGACTTCCTCAAAGTCTATCTCAATCCCACTATTTCTTTTGGATCTATGCTCCCTCTCAAGGAATATGGAGTGTCTTTCCACTGTAACCATTTTATCTGAGGGGTTGTATTGGTAATATCCCCTTGTTTCCATGGGATATCTTATAAAGATAAACATTGTTCCTTGGGGTGCATGTTTTTTAGTTGAAGATGTCTTAACAAAATCTTATCTACCCCACACATGTAAATTTGATAACATGGATTTGTGTCCACTCCATAACTTGTATGGACTACCATTTAGAAATTAAATTGGTACTTGGTATAGTATGTGTGCTGCTGTTTGTAATGCATATCCCCAGAAGGATAATAGAAGAATCGCATGACTCATCATTGATCTGACCATGTAAAACAGGGTGTGGTTCCTACTTTCACATACAACATTTTACTGAGGCATGTAACGAGGAGTGTGTTGAGATAAAATCCCCAACACCTATAAGAAATCAATGATGTCCTGATTAAGGTATTCTCCTCCTCTGTCTGAGAAAAGTTTATCAATCTTCTTACCAAGTTGGTTCTCATCTACATTCATGTATTCATTAAACCGATCAAAAGAATCTTACTTATACATCTTTATGTAAATATATCCATATCTCCTAAAATCATTAGTAAAAGTTATGAAGTACAATATCCACCCCTTGCTTCACCTAGAAATGGTCCACACACATCTGTGTGAACTAATTCTAGAAGCTCTTTATCCCTTTCACCTTTCCCACTAAATGTGGCTATGGTCATTTAGCCTTGTAGACACGCATGAAATACACTATATGTTTTTAGTTTAAAAGAATATATATACCCATCTTGATGTAATTTTGTAAAACGTTTCTCATTGACATTACCTAGCCAGTGATTCCAAATTTCGATGTAGTATGAGTCATGTGAATTAACTTTTTCATTGATCTCCACTACTTGTATTGTGTAGTCTAACACATAAAGGTCGTTATATAAATGTGCCCTACCAAAAAAATGTTATCTTTATAAAAGTAGCAAAATTCATTTCCAAACATGAAGATGAATCCATCAGTATCTAATCTGGATACCGATATAATTTTTTTAGTAAAAGAAGGCACATAAAAACAACCATTTTACACCAAGATCATTCCATTTGGAAATGTGTGGTGGTAGTCCCAGATAGGTACAACATCAAGTCCAGCTCCATTGGGTAATCGAATATCTACCTCCCCTCGATCAATCATCATGAATCAACGTAGTTCCTATATTAGGATACATATGTGAGCACCACAAGCTGTATCTAATAACCAATTTGTAGAAACAGGTAGAATTTTTTCTATAACAAACACACCTGAAGCTTCCCCTTTCTTCCTTGGATGGGTGCAATTTTTCTTACCGAGGCCCTTCATGCCACATACGATACCAATAGCCTCTTGTACTCTTGCCTCCCCATTTATCTTAATTTTCTTGGAAGTCCTTGAAGAAGATTTGGGATTAAATATCTTCCCCTTCCCTTTCCTTTTATTCGCCATATGGACAGAAGGCTTTTCACTTTTCATATCATTGTCTACATGGAAAATGAGGATAAGAAGATCAGATAGAGACTTCTCAATGTTGTCCATGTTAAAATTTACAACAAAGTTTGAGATGCTCTGGAAGAGTGATGCAAGAGTGAGATAGATACCCAGTTCATCGGGGAGTTTAAACCCTACAATCTCCAAGCGCTCAATGTAGCCAATGAGCTTGACTTCATGAGGCCCAGCTAGGACACCCTCTCCCAGATTTCTTTGAATTAGAGCCTTGGAGAACTCAAAACATTCCTCTCTTTCCCTCTCCTGTTATAGACCATAGAGGTGCTCGAGCATGTTGTAGGCATCCATGTCTTCATGAGACTTCATGAGCTCAATTGACATTGATGACAGCATCAAACATTGAATGATCAGTTCAATGCTCAAATATTGATCATAGACCATGAAATATTCATCACTCTCCCCATGAGATGGCGAATCTGGTAATGAGGACTCCAACATGTAAAACTTTTGTTCAGGGAGTATGATAACCTGAAGTCTCTTAATCCATTATTGAAAGTTACTACAGGTGAGGATATTATATTTATCCATAATTTATTGTATCGAAAATGTGGTTGATGAGTTTGTCATATTGAATAGAAAAATTAAAAGAGCATATATATTAGTACTTTATTGATTACATTTAATGAGAAATAATAAATTTTATTCAGTCTCCCACTATTTTATCAAGTCCCAATGGCCCCCACAATTGAACTCGGAATGTCCAGTTTTGTTGACATTCTAGTGGAAAGGATCCATATTCCCCTTCGAATAACCCCAACAATGGTTGGTCAAGCTATTAGATGGTATTTAGGAAGGAAGGTATTTTCCAACTGTGAGATTACATATCCTTGATCTGTTGAGTGGACTCTCGAATACTAATATCCTGAATTTTATTTCATCAACACTAGCATCCCTTATACAACAAGTCTAGAATGGGCTAATCCTGTTGATTTAAAATGTTTAAGTGAACCCAAAACATTAATAAGAGCTTCAATTATAAAATTATGTGTCCCACGAAGGGTTGGTCAAACACTTAGTTTTATTGGGTCTTTCCTTAATCATGTAGAAGAAGTCTTGGATTGACTTAATATGTTATTTGATGGATTTTATAATTTATGGGTAGTTTATCATTATCACATGTTTCATTATATTATGTGATTCTTGGTTAAGTGATTAACCATTTTTTGATAAAGTTTACAAATAGTCCGATTTTTATTTTATTCCATATTTGCATTATTGTTTGTTTCATTAACTACGTGATCATGACAACACATGCATAATAAATAAACCATGCAATCAGAGAGACATAAAATAAGATGGAACGATAATGATCTTCTATGGGTTAACTTATCTATCATTTTTGAAAAGCAAACCCTGACCTAGGGGAAAACACCTTGAACCTGATATTCATGTTTTGCAACTCCCACATGTCCACCTTCTTATATTCTTGTGTCTCTTTTCACCTCATCTTCAGGTTTTGAACCGTCTCCTCTAGCCTGGGAGATCCACAATTACATAGGGTTAACATTAACGAAACCATGGACGCGTAGGCCCTATATTCTGTTGGAACAAGGATCACATGAAAATGAATTTAAATTAAATAAATTATAATGAAACGAAGCACACAAAGGGTCTTTGGTCTAGCTCATGATCATCCACAGCATGGAACAACATTTACACTTATTTAGTATTCAAATTCTATTAATATTTTATTCATTTAAGATATGTTGTGCTAGAATTTAATAAATTATGATCTTATAATTTATTAATTAATTATCATAAATTCCTTTCTGAATTTCCATGATATTATTCTCATCCATATTACTTTTATGGGTCATTGTACATTGGAGGAAACCTAGTAAAATTCCATTTATGTAAAGTACACAACCTATAGGATATATTTCACGGTGTGTATTTGTTTTCACCCATTTTCAAAAGTTCATGTCGGGGGATTTGGCGTGTTTTTTGTAATTTGGAAATTTCAGATTACATGGAATGTAGATTAATCTAACATGGCGCGTACTTCCTTGTTATGTGGTTACCAGCCTAGTAATATCGTGTACATGGTATGCAGCTTCTCCTTGAACCCGGTTTCACCTGATCCAGATCGGAGTACATTACATGTTGATTCAACATACACTCCAAGTATTCTGGTTTCCATACGCCATTCAGTTCTAGTGAACATGGTGTAATAAATACTTGTGCATGCTCATTCACATGGCGTGGTTTGGTGGACCAGTACCAGTTTTTTGAAATTAAGTACACATCTTGTAGTATTAACTACATGTCATGTATTATTGTCTTGTACAAACAGAAAGTGAAGCTCCTCCAGATGTGTTCCTAATTTTTTAAATCAAAATTAAATTTAAAATGTTTTTTTAGAGATGTGAATTGTGAAATGAATGAGGAAGAACAGATCTCAATCATTCAGTTTTATAGAATGATTTATCTTGAATAGAATCAAATATAAATGTGTAAATTATAAAAGTAAATTAAATAACTATAATCAACATTGTAACCTATCTCAAATACCAACTGAAAGTTCTGGGCGCAGTGGAAGCACGTGGGAGGATGTGCCCACATCTTTTTTTCATTAACAATGATCAATTCGGGGTCAATACAATGATAATCCCCAAAATCTACGGATCGAATAATAGAAATATAAAAAGAAGAAGAATATTCTCGGAACCACAAACGAGGATCATCACAGGTTGATTATAAATAATTTAATTGATTGACAAGAAGTAAATTTTATGGGGTTCTTTCTTCATTGTTATTTATTATCAGGTTTCGATTGATTCGTCATTGCATCGCAGATTCCATGGGTAGACTTCCTCTATTGGTGATCCACACATGCACCACGTATCTCGGGATGTCGCAAAAAAAATATTCGGGTGCTAGCATGGAGAAGCCTTTCTTTGTGTTGTCCACCTTAGATTATCTTGATCTGATGGGGGAGGATCTCTCTTGTTCGTGAGTGCGTTCTTGGAGGATAGAGTTCTTTCGGCCTTGACAGAATTCTCTAGAATTTTTGTGAAAAATTATTCTTAGTAAAAGTGTTGGGGTTTTTAGGATATTCATAATTGGGTAGGAGGTTATAGAGTTATGATAATAAATAAACGTGTTACGGGTTTTATTTATTTCATTAACTCTTAATGAAAACCCCATTTCAAATCATTAATTCCTTGACATGCGCCCACACTGATTATAATAAATATCATTTAATAAATAGATATTATTTCCTCAAAGTCCTGACTAGAAAAACTACATGGAGTGTAATCATTAATACATGGGATTTTCTTGTTTTTCATTGAAAACTACGCGGCATGTACATTCAATGTAAATAGCTTGTATATCTTGTTTTCATTTTTCATTTCCTTTCGAAAATGAAAACTACACAGCGTGTACATTCTATGTACATGACATGTATATCTTGTTTTTCATTTTATTCTTCCTCCTACATTAAGACTATTTAGGCTTACATGAATAAATATTAAACCACATATGAGAATAATCTTTATTCTACTTGTGATACTTGGATACACTTATTGTGTTACCCTCTAGGCCCCTTTCTCCTTGTCATTAGGAGGGCCTGCCTAATGTCCAAGATTACTGTCTAGTAGCGGGTTAATGCATCCAAGAGAAATTAGATGACGATGCATTAGCATGTCACCCCATATGAACACTTACCATGTAATTTAATCACTTTGTCTCATTATCTCATCAAGCAGGATTCATGGTAGTGTCATAAATTAATATGCTTGATCTGTCATTCATTGACTTCCAGAAATAAAATCGTTATGAACCAATGGCCATGGAATTTGAGTGAAAGTTATATTTCAATCAAAGGGCACGATATATCTAATTTATTAATTATAGAAGGTACAAATCCTTCCTCGATATATCCATTACCAACATGTCATTCGTAACACACCAAACATACACTACTTCCTGCAAAATGTATTTGTAACGGTTTTTGTCAGCAAATATAGGTTTGTGAGTCATAACATGAGTTAATGATAATCTTACAGTCTAAGGAACATTACACTTTCTCATAGATAGAAATGTATGATTACATCAAAACATGCAGAATTGCTACTGGCAGGTCTGTTCTCGTAATCTCCCATTCAGGAGATTACCACGTGAAAACTCCATAAGAGAGAGTATCATCTTCTTACGAGTACTTTCACATGACAGTCTGTATACTATATGTCCGAACATAGTATTCCATCCAACTATAGACAATATTTAAGAATATTGTTATTGCATTTCAAGGTTCTTATAATAGTTGAGATTTTCCATGACAATATTAATGCAACCAATATTCCAGGACAATATTATATTATAGTCATGCTGAAAAATGAACAATATATAATAAGTGTACATTCATGTAAGAAAATTACATACAGTTGGTTCTCATGACACCAACTCTAAAAAATAATTTATAGAACTTTTTTAATGTACGTTTAGTACACACATGGACAGTGTTTTCTTCCATTTGAAATTGTGCATGGATTAAATATTTTAGGACACCATTGAATATGCAGTGCCAAGATTCTCTTAAGGGATAAATTACTTCATCCATAGTGGGCCTAGAAAAAAAACTTAAGTTTTGGGACTTTTTAAAATAAATAAAATAAAATAATTATATTATATTATTTTCTTTCAAATCCTCTAACAGACAAACGAAGTATGGGACCCATGATGTGGAAATCCAATAAATGGGTTGACCTTTCAATATTGTGTAACGATGTCATGGAATAATTAGAAATGTTCCTAATTAATGAGCCCCAATTAATTAGCTACATCATTACTTACCCTCCACATCTCCTATTTATATGGGGCTTGGGGAGAGGTGTCGACACATTTTTTCCCCGCAACAAAGTGCTGAAGGATTGCCATGACGCCAAACCCTTAGAGGACAGAGTAGATCCCACTGGGAGGAGATGGGAGACACCAGACCATGAACCGAATGACAACGTGTGGGCAGAATTGTTGGGAACCTATAATGGGAACAAAGAACATGACCCACCTTTATGCACAATCATTATTAAATGGTTTTATGAATTAGGGATTTGATTCTTGTTTAAATTCAACTGTATTTCTTGAATGATTTAATCCCTCTATTGATTATGAGCTGATACGGAGGGTTTGGGACAATAAAACCTTCCCAAACCCTCTAATACTTTGTTAACCTTGTTCCCTCTATATAAGGTATCCTTTGTAGTGTCACTGAACGACTACAAACGATACAAAGTACTAACAAAAATTGCAAGTGTAGCTCACAAAAAAATTTCACTGAGATCATCACAGTGGCCGGAACGGTCTGGCTGCAGAGGAGGGGTGGCACGCCATCGCGTGCCACTAGGGAGAAAGGGGTCGAGGCTCATCTTCTGTAGTGGTCGAAGGTGGTGGACATCATATCGGTTAGCCACATAAGGGGAAGCGGCTTGACCAACGCACCGCCAGTGATCAAGAGAGGCAGCGCGACTTGCACGCCACATGCGAGCAGAAGCAGGGGCCAAAGACGTTGAAGAGTAGGAACCCACCCGACAGTTCCATGGAAACCTAGAAGAACCCACATGGTTCCACCATTTCATGAAACCGAATGACCTCTGGGCCATTCAGGATATCAGGGGGACCTTTACCCTTTTTCCATATTTGGCGTACAATGGTCGGGCAACCCCTTGTGGGCCGCGCCCTACACTTCTGGGCCGGCCCCCTTTCGAGTCGCCCCCTTGCGGGCCACCCTGTTGCAGCCCACCCATTTTTTGGGCTTCCCCATTTGGGCCAAGCTACCCCATTGTGGGAAACTCTTTCAAAAGACACCCTATTTAGGCTGATTCACCCATTTGTTGGCCTCCTTTTTGCGGGCCTCCCTATTCTGGTAGGGATTCCCCCTTAATGGGACACCCTTTGAGGGATTACATATTCGTGTAGGGCCTCCCCCTTGCAGGCCGACCCGGGCCTCGGCCCAGTGGTCCATTCATGCTGTAGCATAGCCTAGACCGGGTTGGTCCGGGTGGTTCCTTTGGGTCGGACTGGACTCGGGCCCTACCAGGCCCAGAAACACTTAAGGGGTCATATCATAAGAACAAGATGTACGTTTGACGAACCGTCTGCTGAATTAGGATCCTTGGAATGAGAAGGTCCTTTCAGTATAATACTGTTGAATTTTGGAGACACATGGATTATGTACAGGTTTGATCCAACCTAAATCCAAACTGGCCCTTGAATGTAAAATGCTTATAGCTCACAGACCGGGTGTCCGATTGACGCATCGTCTCAAGCATTGGAACCCTTACGATTTTTCGGTTCTTTGAGTTACTTTTATGTAGAGATTAGTGGTGATCATGGTATGAACGATACCACATGGGGAATATTTGAAGGAATTTTAGTGCATCGGGTGCGAGGAATCCAAGGGCTGGTAGTGAGGCGTAGGTTGAAGACAGATCATACGGAGGATAGTGCTCTGTGATACTATGTGGGTCAGCGCGTACCGATCCAATGTGGGTTAGATCCAGTGTTGTTCAGCGCTCAACGATCATGTGTGAGTCAGCGCATGCCGATCTTATGTGGGTCAGAAGTCAGTGATCCTGTGTGGGTCAGCACATACGGAACGTGTGTGGGTTAGATCAAGTGTGGGACATTACAGGGGTTAGTAACTATCGACTCTGGGTGGTTCGGATCCTATGTGGATCATTTTGGGGGTTAGTTACCTATCAATCCTATTTGTGTCAAACTCTGCATACTCAGAAGTAGTGCCTCTTGGAATAATAAGATGATCTAGTTTTGGAAATAATCATTTGTACTTCTATACTTCACTAAAAACCTAGTTTCAGATGAGTCCTTATTTGAAGTATGTCTTTTACCTATTTGGTACTTCCAATCATTTTGGATTTACCATCGTGGTATTATTTCCTCATGAATGAGATGCATATATCTTGGTAAATTTAGTGTATGTATGGGAATATAACTATGTAGGGTCGATGTTTTTCTTTGTGGGTTTTCCTTCGTGTAACATTAAGAGACCTACAAGGTCCCAGGGTTCCTACTGAGTATCGTTATACTCAACCATGCACAAGATTCTCTTTCACTAGGTTGTGTCTTGTGACAATGACATACAACATTAATCGAGCCTAAGGGATCCAGGACTCGATGGTGCTCAAAGGTGGACGCTTTGGCGTGATGTGACGTAGGGACTACTGATCGTGAGATGTACCTACCCTTCAGGTAGGATCCACGGTGGGCGATCTGGGAGCCTATTTTAACTTGTTAGTTAATTTGTACTTTTTAGTTGTACTTATACTATTATGTTGGGATTTTATTCCAGGCCCTTTACCTTAAGAACAATTTTTTACTATAACTATTTACATCGTGGTTGAATCTTGTTGGGTTCAACTATGACTGTCTATACAGGTTTAAAATCAATAACATCCTATTTTAGATATATGCCTTTCCGGTGCTAGTCTCCAGCCCCTGGACAATGGAAGGCTGACTTGGAGTAGTCACGACACAGGCCCCAGGGGACGTGTCTTGGCAAAGTGGTATCAGAGAATTCAGTTCTACCGATAAACTATGAATACTATCTTTTTATGGAGAAATAATGTTAAGTGTTTTGAGTGAGGTTTTCAGTTCAAGGAGTCCAGTATTGGTACGACCGCCGACGTATGCATACAAATGAACCCAGAATTCTGATTTCCGACATGGGAATGAAAAACCCTGATTGTGTGTGTTTTGGAAAATTTTTTTCTTTAGTTTATTTGGGTTCATCTCACAAAGTAATCATAATGACTATGGAGAACCTATTCCTTATCAGGATGTGGCCACATAAAATTCTTGCTAGGATTCCCAAGGTAGTACACAATGATTATCCACAGAGCGATGGGGATCTAGTGAAGGGCCATCATACTATGTTGACATCATCCAGTGGTGTACCAACAACATCACCACCTATTGTGTAGCTTTTAGCACCAAACACACTACTGGATATTGAACTCCTACTGAGAACATTGCACGAGTTCTAGTGGTAGAGGCCTCTAATGTTTTGAGGCATGACAGATTCACAAGTAGCTGAGTACTAGCTGGAGGTTGAGGCAAGAGTTTTCTTTCCTAGCTAGGACACTAGAAGATATGATGGTTATCATAGATTCTAGTATTTATCAGTGTGGGATGATGAGTATGGTCTACATGTTTATGAGTCATAAATAAATGGAATTTTTCCCTAAATGGTACATTTGCGTAGTGTGCCAACTATATCATTTCATGTTGGTCAGTAGTAACAACGGCTGGTAACAGTAGAGGACACATGTAGGATTAGGGACTTACAAAAGATTCAACATCAGATTCCACTCAAGTTCTAAGTAATGATTGAATCAAAGGTGGACAAGGACTTCCTTGGGGAGGTAAACAAGTTTTTATCTATATATGGCACCATTTGATCAGATAGTGGCCTAGGTAGAGAGACTTTTGTGTGTCTTAGTAAGATAATGACAGGGTTTAGATTACCTTGATCTTGCGAAGAGGAAAATTTTCTATGGACATGCTTGGGAACCATTATCAATGAAGGGGTCTCTTGCTATAAAAATCTAAGTGGTGAGTGTTCTTTCGAGATTCTACTACTTCGGCTGAATGACATGTGGGTAGCTGAGTGTTCATCGAGGCGGGATAACCATTCCTGGTAGTCGATGTATATAGTACGGTCAATGCTTTAGGGCTCGGACCACCGAGAAAATTGTGATTCAGGACATCCAAGCCATAACTATTTCTCTATGCATTCCTACTCATGTTAGGGTGCTAGAATGAACCTTTGTGGTTGAATTTTATTAGGCTATGAAGATACAACTAGTGAATGGTAATTGTAGGAATACAAGAAACTAATTCCAATCTCAGAGACATGGGTGTGTAAAATGTATTGAGAATATTAATTGATAGTGATTGATGAATCTATAGGGATGTAGATGTGAAAGTTAATATAGGAGAAAAACATGAGGTGGTATACATTTCGACAAGTTATATCCACCTTGCAAAGTGGTCCACACATGGATTAGTGAGCTGTAGTATAGGGGAGGGGAGTAGCTTCAAGCATTCAAGGAGTTCGACCCAACTACTCCAGGAATGATTTGAGGTACATTCATTGTATACTACTAGCTATTGTTTTAATAGAATAGGTACCAATAATTCCTTCTTACCAAAAATATTTTTCTAGTCCACGAGTTTCCTTTTTAACTAAAGACATTAACCTTATGTATGGAGAAACCATTGGGAGGTGAATTGATAAAATAACTTATGAAATCAGTGTGATATGACACTTGAGGGAATAGTTTTTGTTGGAACCTCTGGGAGGTAGTGTCGGGGCCTTACAGAGTTAGTTTGCGTATGGACTAGACATATGCAGTTCATACTCAGATTGACTATATTAGAAAAAAAAGGTTGTGGTTTATCTACAGTGTTGGAATGGGGTTTACCTCTGAAGGTGAAAAATGAAACCCAAGAATCGCAATATAAACTCATTCATCTGATGGTGTAACTGATCACTCTTGATTCGGCCAACCTTATCCTCATGGTAGTAGGAGTGTTGTCTTTTTCCCCCAAAGGAGTGGAAGAGTGTGGGGACATCATTTCAAAATATGTATCCAAGATTGACTCCCCGAAGGGAGAGGGACTTCTGCATTGGCTGGGTACTACCAAAGATTTTTACCTGACTTCCCCGGGTAGAGACACCCTTGTCAGCATTTACGAAGATGGGGGAGCCCTTCCTATGAACGGAGAAGTGTTAGTAGAGTTTTCAAGAGCTGAGACAGAGACTGATGAGTTCCACCATCATGAGGCTACCATAAGAGGGAGTTTCATATGTAGTATACAACAATGCATCAGGGACTAGAATAGGTTGTTCGCTGATGCAAGAGCGGGCAATGATTTCCTACAACTCATTACAGTTGTGGCAGCACGAGATGAACTACGCAACCCATGACCTGAAGTTAGAAGGAGTGGTCTTTGCAAAGAAGATATGACAACACTACATGATGGCTGAATAGTTTATTGTTTACTCTGATTACAGGAGTCTCATGTGTATCTTCTTATAGAAGGACCTAATTCTGAGACAACGATGATGGATATATTTCATCTAGGACTATGACCCTGAGATAGTCAAAACTCGTGGGGAGGGGAACATTGTAGCAGACACACTCATCAGGAGGTCTAGTTTATAGCTACTGGTTGAGGCGTCAGAGTAGCTAATCACACTATGAATATCCTTCGTAGATAAAGAATGAGCAGCTTACCTTCAGTATATGATTGTCACTCCCCTGATTTTTCAGTGAATTCAGGAGGCACAACTTGTTATGTTGACTACGAGGCCCGACGTGCTCAAATATACTTAGGACGATCTTCTGAATGATTTTTTCAATGTGGGGAGCATGTCATCCTAATCAGAGGAAGCACATGGTATCACTGATGCATTAGGAGGATGTGTTGATTTATATCCATATATACCCCTTTATCATTTCATCCTAGAGTGGTGAAGGTGTACCAGGTCTTTTGGCAACAGAATTGGTGGCCAGGGATAAATAATTGCATGTAAGAAGTCTTATGCTAACAGAATATGGAACCATTGGAGTTCCTAATAGGGGTAAACATATTCTTAAGATCCTCTCCTCTTAGGGGACTATGATAATTTGGCCACGAAAGAATGTTATCACCGAGGTTTACTGGACCATTTCAAATACTTTGGAGTAAATGCAAGGTGGATTAACACTTGGCACTTCCACTATAGTAGGAGAGGGTCAACGACGAATTCCACATATCTCTGCTGAGGAGACATGTGCCTGATACATCTCACATCATCGACCATGGAGAGATAGACTTAGATGATGGGGAGATGCATATGGAGGTTCTAGTAGAGAGTGAAAAGACACAGGAGCGAGTACATTACAGATGATCGATACCCCTGATGTGCAATCACTGATAACACAAGACCATTAGGAGATAACATGGGAGCTGGAGGCTCAGATTCTTACTCAGTACCCCAATTTGTTTTCTTAGACTATGTTATGGATTTTAAGGATGAATATCCCTATAGTAGGGAGAATGTAATGTCCAGAATTTTTTATGTATTTTTTTTAATTATATGGAATTATTTTGAGACCGCAAAATATGAAGACATGTGATTCTGAGGCCCAAAGTGCGTAGAATAATCCGTCGATTTACAGTTAAGCTTAAATTAGCACATGTAAGTAGTTTTCCTAAAAATATGGAATAAATCTAAAATTGTTTCCTGAATCTGTAATTTGAGGAAGGTATGATTAACCTAGGCACAACTTAATTTTAGTCTGTTCATGCCTCCTGTGAGAAAACTCTAAAATGGCATACCTATAAATTAAATTATTAAATAACGTTATTTTATTTTTTAAATGCTTATAACTCACGAACGTTGACTCAAATTAAAAATCTGAGACCAAAACTAAACTAGTGAGGATATGATTTCGTTTGAAAGATACTAACATTGGCTGGTGCTGGCCAACTATGGAACTTAGTTTTTGTCTATAAGTAAAAAAATTCAAAAACAATTAATTTATTGTTAAAATACATAACATCAAAATGGTAACATGGATTAGACATCCTAGATTACATTTTTATTCGTTATAGATTTTTTCCCCTAGGTAGAGCCTATCCTCGACTGGAAAAATTCAAGGAAGATTGTTATTAATTTACTGAAACATTATTTAGGTATGTACGGTAAACGTGCGACAAGATTTTTCTAACATTTGAACCATTGATCATATTAAAAATATGAGGGCACCATTGAATCAGCAGTTCCAGGATTCACATAAGGGAAAAGTTACCTTGACCATAGTGGGATTATAGAAAATTTTAATTTTTGGGACTTTTTAAAAGATATAAAATTACATAACTTTATTATTTTATTTTCTATCATTTCCTCCAAAGGACAAACGGAGTATGGGACCCATGATGTGTCATGCCAATAAATGGATTGTCTTGTCAGTCTTAAGTAACAACGTCTATGGGAAATTTGGAAGATTCTTAATTAATGGGATTCCATTAATTCCCCCATCATTACATACCCCCTCCTATTTATATAAAGCTTGGGGAGAGGTGTCGACATAGCTTCGCCAAGCAAAGAAGTGCTGATGGAGTTCCCCAGCGATGAACCCTTAGAGGATGAAGCCGATCCTAATGAGAGGTGACGGTTGACATTGAACCAAGAACCGAAGGATGACGTACGAGTGGCATCATTGAGAACCTATTTCGGGGATAAAGAACACGACACAACTTCAAGCGTGGAAATTGTCCAATAGTTTTACAATGGAGGGGTTTGATTATTGTTTAAATTCATGGGAAATTCTGGAACCCATTAATCCTCCCACTTGATTATGAGCTGATATGGAGGGTACGAGCCTAACTAACCTGGCCCAATCCCTTAGCATCTTTTCTAACCATGCATTATCCTTGGAAGACCGCCGACATAATGGAACCCACCGGCTACGAAGAATACAGTGCACCGATGCACGCTGCAAGAGGAGTCTATAACAGAAAGATACAACGGTCATCAGAGCAGCCGGAACCAGGCGCCCGCAGAAGAGGTGGGGCACGCAATCACTCACCGCTAGTGAGAAAGGGTCTACGGCTCGTCAGCCATGGTTTTCGAAGAAGGCAGCCAACACATCGACTGACCATAGAAACGGAGGTGGTGTGACTAGTGTGCCACTGATGAGCAGAAGCTGCTACCGAAGCCGCAGTGGTTGAAGAACCAGCCGTGTGGGTTCTGCAGTGCTTGGGAGGCACCCGCGTGGCATTGTTGTTTCATGAAACCGAATGGCCTCTAGGCTCTTTGGGATACTGGGGAGAACATTTTAACCACTTCCATGTTGAGAAGACAATGGTCGGGCTGTCTATTATGGGCTGCATCCTATGCGATAGCGCTGCCCCCATTCTAGGCCACCCCATTACAGGCTATCCCTTTGAGGGCTGACGTTTTTTGTGGTCCACCCTATTCGGTCCGAGCCGCCCCTTTGTAGGATTCCCTTCTTTGGGGAATCATATCTGATCCAAGCCACCACATTCCGAGATACCATTTTTTTGAGATTTCTATTCGATCTGGGCCGCCCAATTTCTTGGTCGCCCATTGTGGGATACCCTTTGCGGGCTTCCCTATTCGGGACGAGCATCACCCTTGTGGGCCATCCTTTGCGGGTTTCCCCCTTGCGGGCCTAGAAAGACCTCTGCATAGCAGGACCACCCCACCGTGGCCTAGTGGTCTGAGCCTGCTGTGACATAGCCTAGACCGGGTCGGGCCAGGTCGTTCTGATTAGGTTGGACCGGACCCATGCCTAACATGGCCCATGAATGCTTAAAGGGCCATATCTTGAGAACTAGGCGTTTGTTTGATGAACCATCTTCGGAGTTGGGATCCTTGGATTGAGATGGTCCTTTTTGCATACTCTCCTTGATTATTTAGAGACAGTTAATGTATGGCGGGGTTGGATCGATCCCGAATCCTACCAGGCCCCCGAAAATAAAACTCTTATAAATCAGAGATCAAGCGTTCGATTGGGGAACTGTTTTTCTCGTTAGAACCCTTACAACATAGAGGACCGTTGGGTTACTATATTTTGAAGATTAGTGGTGGTCGAGGTATGAACAATACCACCAGGGGAAGATTCTATGGAACTTGAGCACACTGGAAGTGAGGAATCCAGTAGTTGGCAGTGAGGTGGAGGTTGGAGATAGATTCTACGGAGGTCAGCGCTCAGTGATCTTGTGTGGGTCAGCGCATACCGATATTGTGTGGGTTATATCCTTTGTGGGAAAGCTCTTAGTGATCCTTTGTGGGTCCGCGCATACCGATCCTCTGTGTGTCTGATCATATGTGGGTCATTGGAGGGGTTAGTACCTATCAACTCTTGGTGGGTCAACTCCTGTGAGGATCGTTGCGGGGGTTAGTTACATATTGATCTGTTATGGTCCACACTCCATATAGTAAGAAACAATGCCAATTGACAGAATAAGATGATATATCTTCACGAATAATCATATATACTTCTATACTTCACTGAAAACCTGGTTTGAGGTGAGAATGTTTTTGAACTTAGTCTTTTACCTATGTGGTACTTCCTATCTTTGTGCTGTTACAATTGTGGTATGCTTCCGTTATGTATGAGATAAGTATTTCTTCAAAAATGTTAATGTTTTCTGAATTTTTTTCCTTATCCCTCTTTCTCGTCATATCTGCACAATCCATTTTTAACTTAAAATTTTATATTTTAGTGATTTTATTTTCGAAAATTGCATTAAATTTTTTTAAACATAATAATTTATAATATTTAACAATTTCATCAAAATTTTCACAAAAATGAATCTTAAATATAGTAATTAAATAATCACTATCATAAAAAATATATATATTACCCATGGGTTAAATAATTAATACAATTTTTAAAATTACCCTCCATCATTCCCGATGCCCATTATATGATCGAATATAGACATTATATGTTAAATTTTGATGACTTCCCAACTATTGAATATATTTTCAATATATAAACCGTCATATAATTGTACTTTTTAAAAAAAAATTGTTCCACTCACGTCACTTATAAAATGACACCCCAACTCTAACCATATTCACACTAGAAACCAAATTTTGTAGGCCAAAAAAATCCCATATATCTCCCTATAAAATATTCCCTCAACATATAACAATTATATTTCGTAAAAATATGTCATAGGGGGATTTTTATACACTCATATGCAGGGTACTCGAAGAATAGGTAACATTATTCAATGAGAGTTTTTATTTTATTTATCCCCCAACTCTTTCAATTATTACTAATCACTGATGATATAATAACCATAATATTCAAAATATTGTTTTATTTAATTATAATATATTAATTATAAAAAAATATATACACTTCCTTCAAATGTGTTAAAAATTCATCATTCATGTGTACTCTAGACTATCGCCTCGCCAACAAATGTCATTCGTTATTCTATAAAAACCTATCATAGTTGTGTATGAACATTTGTATAAATAATATATATTATATTTATAAAATAATTATATATTTTGAATTATTATATCATATGAAAATTTTTAAAATCCATTCGGTAATATATATAATGACATCGCTCATGTGTAATGTAGACAACCTCCTTGTGATACGATTTGAGTAGTCTTCCATTAAAAATTTAAATGGTAAGTAATGAGAATGGAAATGTTAAAAATATTTTATATAAATGAAATAAATATTACAGTAGTTATTATATATAATTATTAAATGATAATATATCATTTTATATTTTATTCAATAAAATTAAGTTTACATCATACCTGTACATGTGAACTACCCACTTCCGATGAGAAGTGAATTTATTCTAATCACCAAACTATGTGGATGATATAAATCATTATATTTAATTAAACAATATGGAATTTATGATATTATTATAATTTTTTAGTTGTAAAATATTTATTCCATTCCATAGTGATTATAAAAAATGGAAATGTTACTCATGTGTACACAAGTCATATTGTCTCTATGATCACAACATACTTCATTTCCCTTAAAATCAATTAGGATTTGTATTAAAATAATATTTAATGTATAAATATGTTAATTTAACATGATTATTAATCATTATATGATTTAACTATAAAATATCCAGAATAACTCAAACATTCCTGACAAACAAATAATGAAAATGTAAGGAAATTGACACCAGAAACTGCCAGAATAATGTATGATTTTTAACAATAATGTGATAAAATGTTATAGAAAAATAATATACGATTATATAAATAATAATATTATTATTATAGGTACATAACATGTTTAAAATAACTATAATAATTTTTAATTCACTATTATATAAAATTAAGCATGATATAAGGAATTTCTAGGAAATATATTTTTTATGTGTGACATATTGAAATTCATCACTCATTTCTTTTGTGTAATGTATATACTACACCATTAAAATGTTATGTCATGAATTAAATTTATTTCAGAATATTTAAATATTCATTTGACATTATTATTTTTTATGTATTATGATTTAAAATATTACCCATGATTTAAGGTATTTTTTTCATTATTATTTCTTAGAGTCTTGTATCATGTTGTACACCTATTTTATTATATGCAGTTTATATATGACCAGTTTGATATGTGATAACTTGAATTTAAATATTTCAATTATATATTATGTATATTTTAATTTCATCCTTTCATGGGGCTAATGGTTCAATGCTACCAATGTTGTATGATTTGTATGTTACAGGTATATTATATATCCTGATTGTTTATGATAAAGTCTCTAATTCTTAAATAATATGACCCACCTATCAATAATTCTCATAAATTTTACTAATATTTGGTTATTTACTAAATTTAGATGTAATTGTATTGTTTGTTCACTGTTTTGTAGTAAACATGGTTGAGAAAATATTAAAAACTGATCCATATATTTTTTTCTCTCTTCAATCAGAATTATTTTTTCTTCATAACACTTGTTTTCAAATAATATTTTCAAAATTATTTTTATCATTTTAATAATGATTTATTGAAAAATGTTTTACACATTTTTTACTTTTTACATAAAAATTTCACATGGTTAATCTATTTATTTATAATAATTTCCAATAATACAAACATTTTACATTATAATAGGATTGATCTTTTTAACTTTTATCGAATGTATGAAATTACCCACCATCATGACCACCACTATGTTGAAGGACCATTTTTATTGTAATGTGATATATTTAATCATTTATTTTCCAAATACTATTGAAATTATTATTTAAAAAAATTGGAATTCAATGAATATTATTTTCAAAATGTTCATTATTTTAAGGTGTGATCTTTAGAATGAAATGGATATTATCATCAAAGATTATTTTAATGAAACTTTAATGGTATTCAAAAAAATTAAAAACTACAATTTTTTTCTATAATACACTGAGTTCATGTTGTATTTATACCATCCTCATTCTATCTTGCAATGTATTATGACCATTTTTGATATATTTTTATAGAACTCATTTCTTTTCCACAGATTTATCCTATTTAAATGGAATTATTATGCATCCTATTTCATTTCCTCCATTCAACACTACATCCATGTTTTTATTATGGAAACTATTTCTATTCAATTATCTAATCTATTTACAATAGGGATACAATTTTTTATGAATTATATATATATTTATATGGACTATGAATTTTTTTTTGTGATTCATGATTGTTATATATAATTATGAATCCCAGATAGAATTGTGTAATCCCATTACATATTTTATGATTGGGATTCATATATATCACTAACTGAGATCGAAATTTATTATATGATGGTAGTTCCCATATAGTTAACGTGATCCTGTTATTAATTAAATGATTGATGCAACTAGATAACACTCCCATTAAGTGGATAATTATTATTTTCATTAGATAATAATAATCGATTTTGTCCATATGTCTATTGTAATTACAAGGGACTAGTAAGTATTTCATGAAAATGATGATTCAGGAGACAAACATGTTATACATATTATTTTCATGGGATTCTAACTCATTCGTTTATTAATATTAATATAATATTGATCGATATTGTTGATTTTTTGACTCACTCCTTTTTTGAAATCCTTATTCCATTGTTCAAGGAATATGGTTCTATTGTTGATGATTATTCGTTAATTATGAATCATTTGTTCACAATAATTATGAAATCATTACATTATACATTTATTTTTTTCATTAATATAATTAAATTGTTAATTTTTATGTATACATTTGATGAGAATTGTATATCAACATTCACATATTTCTTTTACCACAAGTTATAATTAATAAGGATGAATGAATTATGTCATGAATGGATTTATTACATATTAAAATTCTGAATTTATGCAGTATAATAAAACATGGATTAAATGGTAGAAATTATTATTTAATTATATGGGTATTTTTTATGTACGATTTATTATTATTTTTCAAATATTCTAAAAAATTTCATTAAAATATTAAAAACAATTTTTTTCATTTCATGTTGTATAGTTTTAATAGAAAATTAAATATGGGGTCACAATTATCAATATCAATTCCAAAAATAAAATTTTTATCACTGATGAAAATTATCTATGAGTATGGGTTTGGGATTTTTATAGTTGGTATCAAATCCCAGGTAAAATAACATTGGAGTATAATATTTTTTAATGTGAGTTTTTATTAAGTGTTATGGATATCGTCGAAGGACAATAAACATAAGGATGACAATAAGTTCAATTTCTAGACACCATTTTGTGGTCATAAATGATGATATATTAAAGTGACTAGTTGAATCATTGGATATGTTATAGTAGGTTTGTGTATTTCTAAGGCCATTCTTTAACATAAAGTATGCATTTAATTTTTCTGGAAATAAGATATAATGTATTAAAAACCTTGGGTTATATATTATATGGGATATTGAGAACCGATGATTTATCATTTACATAACTACAAGATTGGAAAGTGATTAATTGACTAAGTAAATAATGTTTTCTCAAAATAAAATCGCTATTATTTAGATATAATCATGAAAAGTAAGGGAAAAAGTGTATGTTTAACTACTCTTAAGTTTTGATATTTTTGGGGTTATATTAAATATAGAGTTTTTGAATAATTTAGATTCGACATTGGTTGTTACTATTGATTTTTACTAATTAATATATCATATGAAGGTTCTTAAATTATGGGTATTATCATAACAAGTACTATGTATTTTGGTTTTGTTTAAAGTATATAACTGGATGGATGTATTGTTATCGCTTTTTATAGTTACGTGGCGTTTAAATGTATATTTTAGTTATTTATTCATGAAAATATCACATTTTTTACACATTTTGGTGGAAAATATTCTATTATGGTTAAAATTGTTATAAGTATACAATTATACAAATCATGTTGTAAAATTTACTAACAATATTAGTATTATTATACATTAATTCCTCAATACATTGAAAATTATGATAAAAATAATAATTTATAATAATTTATTCTTATATGATTTATCATATGATCTTTTATAACATTATATATTTAGGGTTTTTAGTCCCTTACCATTCCACTGATTATTCACATACATGTTATCAATGAGATCAATCATTGTATAAAAATATTTATTATCTTATTCCATTCCCACCTTGTTTTCATATTTGGATATATATATATATATTTTGATATTACATGAAATCCTTACTATTCCCTTTACCTATTATTAAGAGGATATTATATTATCCCTTATTATGATGTGGGTTTAAAAAATAATATTACCAAATATCTTGTGTTTTATTACAAAAAAAACATAAAATTGTAAGGACACAATTTATTAAATGCGGTTGATTGTATCACTCCAATAAATTAATATGAGAAAATTTTAATCTAAAGTGTAAATGAAATGAAAATATGATACTAGATTGGAATGTAACTACTTGAGGATTTATGATATATTTATTTAGCTAAAATGTTATATCTTTAATAGTTTTCAGTACACACTACAACAATACTTTTTTTTTCAATTTTCGTTATTGTATTCAACAAGAAACACTAATCTTAAACAACCCATTATATATATAATAAGGAAAAACCTAATCATTAATTTAGATGGTATGAATAATATTAACTACATTATATATATATATATATGTATATATATCATACTAAATATAAATATTGAAAAAATAGTAAATAATTCATCAATTATTTCTATATAATTAATCAACATTTTTTAATGTTCTTTTATTCATAGAAAATATGTTTTTTTTTCAAAAATGATTTTATAGTAATTTTTATGATAAAAATTTAATAATCATTTTGGAACATTTTTAAATTTAATTTCATAATATAAAATTCATTTATATAATGGGAATATCAAAATTCACTTTTGGTGAAGTTATTAAATAATTATTACAATATATATTTTTCATTGAATAATAAAACATAACAATTATTTAAGAAAATTTCACCGAATTTTCATAAACTAAATAATTTTAAATGATAATAATGTTTTTAGTTTTATTTAATGAAATTTAAGTATTATTTAATTATATGAAGTCAATTTAATTTCATTTAAATTGTTTTTATATTTATTTGTTTATGTTTATTTTTGTTTTTAAAAAAGGATACATTTTCTATGAACTGCTTTACATCACATAATGTTTATCAATTTTAATATTTTATAGTAATCCCAAATACATAATGATTTAAATTAAAATTATCAAATATTTATCATAATATTTTTATTCAGATTCATAAAATGTTTGTTACAAGACACATAGTTAATATAAAATCAACTTGTTTAAAAAAATACAATTTTTAAAAAAATATCATTCTCAATGAGTATTTGTGATTTCATAAATATAAATTTGTCACATTTTAAAATTTTATTTTAAAAATTACTATTAATTTAAAAAAAAATTACATAAAAACTATAGATGGTTTATTTTTTGAAAATTTTCAATAAATCTTAATATTTTTGAATGAATAGTTAAAAATTCAACATTTTAATGGAAACCATATTTCTATTTAAATTATTTATATGTGAAAATTATATTTTAAATAGTTTAAAACTGAAATTTATTTAATTTTATTTCAATTAATACAATTTAGGTCATTTTAATAACATTCATATTTAATTATGACATAATTTGTTTAATCTTATAAAGCTTTACTCATTTAACCCACTTTCTCATCACACCTACTAGATAGATTTTTAAATTATATTTTCCCATTCTACGAATCCAATTTCATAAAATAGGTTTTAATAATTAGAATAATATTAATTAATATTATGTACCAATTTCAGAATAATTTTTTACCAAAAATAATATTAAAAATAGTTACAAATATAATTGGAACTGTAGCTATGGTAAAACTAAATTTATCAATTACTAAACATTGAAGGTAAAAATAAAAATGACTATCCAAATTTTACAACACCATAATCTGACCATATTTAGACCTTATTTCTTATAATTTAGTGAATGATACATTTTTTATGATTATGGAATGGTAAAAACATGGAAATAATTATATCATTTCTATAAATTACTAGTTCGCCACTCACCTCACTTATGAAAGGTCACCCCTATCCAT
The DNA here is from genome assembly GCA_963277665.1 of Viscum album. NCBI lineage: Eukaryota > Viridiplantae > Streptophyta > Magnoliopsida > Santalales > Viscaceae > Viscum > Viscum album. The sequence continues at coordinate 174,317,572 of OY728160.1, forward strand.
TCATCTTCAAAAACTAAAACATGTTTGAATCATCCAATATATACCCAAATAAATTCCTTAAATCCTTAAATTCATCCTATATGACATATGTTTGGTATGAATCCAACCGAGGAAGTTTTTATTTCAAAACCTATGGTTGATACTCGAAGAAGAGGCAACATTCTTCAATGAGCATTATTAATTTTTTTCATTATCCTCATAAATATAGTATTAATGACCCATTATAAGATATTATCCTATGTATAATCCATAAATTTTTGGTATTTTTATAATAATATCATCACCTTTAACTATCACCACATCCATTAGATGTGTTATGAAATGAGCATTCGTGAGTATGAAGACAACTACCTCACAAAACGATATCATTCATTTTTCCCATACAACATACAAAGGATGGGTTTGATGATGTATATAATTTTTATATATTATATTTATGATATAATTATAACTATGGATTCATTATATCATACATATAGTTTGAATTTCTGGTCCATGTGGGATACGATAATGCCGATCAAGTGTATGGAAAACAAGTGCCTTATAAAGAAAATTGACATTCCTTCCACTAAAAAATTATATAAAATGTAAAAAAATAGTGAATATATATTATAAATAAGTCATAATTATGATATTAATTACATACTTATCATTATATAATAATAGTATATAACATTCGTTTTTTTACTAAAAATATTGTCACATCATTCCTGTACGTGATTATTACCGCCTTTAGAATGCGATGTGACTCTATTTTCATCAACACAACACATGGATGATATATATATATAAGTATAGTTAATTAGATAATGTTGTTTATATTATTTTTTATAATTATATATTGTTAACATATTACATACCATCTTCCTATAAAGATCATTGAAAAAATGAAAATGTAACTTATGCATATGTATAAGATATTTTCTCCCAGATTGTAACATGTTTCATTTCCAAAAACCATATTCAATGATAAATATTAAAGATGTAATTTATGTTTAAATATGATAATTAGGTAAATATTAATATTATTTTGATTATGTAATTTTATAATATGCATATGAATTAAACTAATCCAAAGAAAACATGAATGAGAAAACAAGGCAACTAACAACCCAAAAAACTAAAATAATGAATGGATATTAATAAATAAGTTATAAGATGTCATAAAAGGATAATATATGACATTTAAAATATTAATATGTTTCATTAGTAATATAATAACATATTAAAAACAATATAAATGAGTTTAAATCATGACCAACCAAAAGGAATTTCTAGGTAGGGGGTTTTTAGAATCACTTTAATTTCTAGGAGACTTATGCATATTCGGCAGTCATTTGTTTGGGTGCTTTCTATGGTTCCAAATTGAATTATCGGATAATTAATTCCATAAATTGAATGATATTTAATGTTTTATATTATGTTAATATTCATTAGGGATTAAAATTCTAAATATTATTAAATATATATGGGATTTTTGTCTCATTTTGACTTCTTTGAGACATAGGTCATGTTATAAAACTATATTAATTTTTAATGTATATATAACATGTATTTAACATGTTAATTAATTAATATATATCTTCAAATAATAATTTGTTTTCATTTTTTGTTTTCATTTCAAGGGTATTCTAATTCAATGTTACCAATTAGGTAAGAGTTTTATTTTACAATTTTTTAATTTATTAGGAATATTTGCTGTGAATTATCCAATGATAATATATTATGATATTCCTCCTAGTAACATTGGGTAATTTTCTTCTCATGTGGTTATACATGATATTTTCAAATAATATTACATTTTCTCCCTCTATATTCCAATGTTTTTAAACAGTTCTAAAATATGAATGTTATTTATCTTTTTCATTTACTCTATGGTTTGTTAATATAACCATGATTTAGGATTAAGTTACACAAGTTGGGACAGTTTAATCTGATGTTCCAGGCTTAGTTATGGTATTAAAGAGTTTCTCCAGATGCTAAATGGGTTGTGGTAGCACCAGCCCTAGAATTTTAGGTTTTAAAGGGTTTACCGAGGGCGCACGATTTTTCTGTAAACTATGCGGCCCACAGAAGTGACCATAGAGATTGCTATTAGAGAGTTAGTGGCATTCACAGGGGCTGTGAATAGTTATTCAACCAGTCTAGGTAAAACCATTTGGATTTATATAGGTGATATAGATAACTTCTAATGGCTAGTTAAACCATGTCGGTCATCCATGTAAGATATCCCGTGAATCTATTAGTAGATGCACGGGCAGAACATTGTTTATTCAATGATTTGTTTTACCCATTTTTATAATTTTGGTTATCATTTAATTAAATTATATTTGAAAATAAATTAATTAAATGAAGATTAAATGGATTTTCGGGAATAATAAATAAATGATTTATTAAATTGTAATAATTATAATAATATTTTTCTTATTATTATCATCATCATTATTATTTTAAATGATACATTTAGGTTAATAGAAAAAATAGGGAGGTTATTCTCCATCATGAGGTGTGAAATCACTCCATACTGTGTGAGATCCATAACCCCTTCGGGTCCTCCATGAAGCACATGTGAGCCCCACCGAACAGCCTCCCAATCTCCATTTTTTTCTCATTTATTGAGGGACACCAATAGTATCATTAATCTAGGAGTTTTTCCCTTATATTTTTGAGATTTCATGGTATATCCATCACCATATGGTGTTTGGCCAAAACCATAGCTTCAGGTTTAATAATGATTTCAGGTTTTTTACGTTTCTAGGTTGTGTAAATGATATATTGGGACTAGTATGTCCATATTATGACAACCACTTCTGAAGGTGAGGTGGTTTGGCTTGATTTGGTTCACTACTATCAAATTTGGGTATGTCCACACACACATTATTTGGTTTCCCAACCCTTAGATTTGGTGCGTATGGTTTACATGAGATCTAGGTAATTAATTAGATTTGTGTTGGTCCTTTCCGCACTAATTTTGGCTTACAAAAACCTTTTTATGTTTTTTCATAAAATTCCATGGGTGAGAACATATTTTTGAAGAAGTGGGTTTATGCTAGCATCCCTTTTTTGAGTTTGAGAGAGTTTTCTTGGACAATTCATTCAAGTAGTGTCCACAGCATTTCATTAAATATAAAAATCCCATTTTTTGATTTAATGCATTTAATAAATTTGACACCAATGATGTAATGAATTTTTATTGGTGTTAAATGATTTTTTAGATTAAAAAATCATGATTTTTTAAATAACCCTCCAATTGAGGTGCATTTCCTTCAAGAAAAAAACATAGCAATTATAATGATATGCTTTCATAGCTTACTGATATTTGCTTTCAATTGATTTACTGGTATGATGAATCTATTTAAATTATTTTTATATGGTTTGTTTAGAAAAGAGATTTATTTCATCCTTTACATGAATATGCACTACGCTTAATTGGTTGTTATGAACTAGAGTGGGAATAAATTGGTTTGTATACCCATGTGGAATGAAATAATGTGAATAGTGTAAAAAGGTGTGTAGGAGATGTGATAGGATTAGATGTGAACTACAATAATGAGTGGGTATAGTTCATGGATGAATGGGTTGTGAATGGGGTGATTTATTATAAGAAAAATGTATTGTATTTTACGAACTTTAATAGGAAATTAAGATAATTAATTAGGTGAATAATTAATAGTAATGAGTGAGATGAGTTGAGACAATTATTTGTGAATTAATTATGTGCTTTCAGATTACAGTATAGATAATTAATGGGGTGATTAAATATAATATATTCAATTTGATATATTGATTTAATTATTTGTGAATAACTATGTACCTAGATAATATGATCTAAATAATTAATTATGGAATTAATTATGGATATTTGAGATTTATAATGAGATAATTAATTCTAGAAAATTAATTATGTATTTTGTATTATTTTGTTGATTAATTAAATGTTGAATTAATTAATGGAAATTTTGTACATAGTTAATTGATGGGTGAAATAATGGATTTGATGTGTATATGTATTTATTGAATTAGTAATGAGATTGATGATCAATAATTAATTGATAAATTTATATTTTTTGAAATAATGGGAACATGGTCATTCTAAATTGGGAACCATATATGGTAACATGGTCATTATGATCATGAGAAAAAATAATTCTAACATGGTAATTCATTTACGATGTATACATGGTAACATGTTCCTTATTCTTACATGTAAATATAATGGTAACATGGTCATTATAAATTGAGAATCGTATATGGTAACATGATCAGTATGGTTATGAGTAAAGAGAATGTGAAACTTGTCATTATATTGAAGAGTAAGCATGGTAACATGGTTATATAATATATGTTTGTGAGTTTGGTATCACTGGAAATGTGTCTAATAATTGTTAAATTAATGAATGGATATAATGGAATTCTGAGTTATGGCCTCACATGAGACTATTCACTCTCCGAATTGATTCAAATTAGGTACTAAGATATCATAACACAATTGAATACATTGATCTCCAGTAAGAATTCATATATTAATAAATATTGTTACCTAGGGAACACTTCAGTCTCTAACAAGAGACAAATCTAGTATTGCGGTATGGGTACATACAAGAATCATGGAATTAAGAAATTATTAAATAAAGAATAAATGATCAACTTCATGGTATGGACTCAAATGAGAATAATTTAAACAATTGCATGATTTGAATTAGGTACTGAGATATCATATAACCTTGGAATATTAAAAGCATTAGTAAATAGAAGTTATTATGAGATGATATTACCTAGGGAATGCATCAGGATAAAACACGAGAAGAAGTTATTATTGACGTATGTGTATCCATGGTAACTCAGTAGTTAGATAATGGATAAATAAATAATATTAAAAAATGTGATAAATAGTTCATTATGAATTATTTATATATATATATATATAGAATTTTTTTAGACTCTTATTCAATCTATGATCCAAAGAAGGTATAACCATTAGGTGTCCCTTTAGGACCAAGACGGATTATTGGTTATTTATTCAACTCAGTTATTCCGTCAATATCCCTACACACTATATAATTATATTGCACTGAGCAAGAAAATGATTTTCCCTACCTACTGTTATTTATATCTCACATCTTATTCATTCAGCCACTGCATTCGGGTACCAGAGTAGACTCTACTTCTGTTCCGTACCCTGCACTATTCTTATTGATGTTTTATTGTACTAGGGAGTTAATAGAAAAGGACCATTCATGAGATATGGATGCTTGTTGAGATCTCCCTTATGGCTTCGAGTCATTTCAATATTTCTATACTGAGAAGGAAATCATGTTGTTTTGTTTATTTCATTTAGTTATGTATCACCCTAACATGCATGCATTTTATAAACTGGACTTGGAAATTTTATTATTCAGTTGATATTGCAATTGTCTCCCTCTGATTTTATTATCATTTATTATCTTCTTCCAGTACTTTCCTCTTCTTCTACATTGTTATACTTCTTTGAAAAAATTTATAAGAGGGTAAAATATCCCCACTAACAATCAATACACCCTTCTTGCTAGTTGGGAGCCTCTGGAATATGGGGTGGTGAGCTTGTAAACATTTTGTAACTAGTATGGTTTCTCGTTTGATGGTAATATGGTCCATGATGTTACAAAATAGTAACATAGGGAATAAAATCCCCAATGTATTTTTTTTGTGGGTGGTTGAAATGACACTAGGAATGTGTCAACATTGGTATAATAGTCAGTCATGGGACTAGTCACCCCACATACGGGAAATGAACAAGTGGCTAGGGCTGAGAATTGTAGTTTATGTTGCTTTTTTATAGTTGATGAGATTTCCCCATGGGTGATTGGTATATTTTCTGTAACTTATTTATTATGAAAATTTTGGTAGTTTTCAATTTCCTGAAATGGAAGAGAGGTAATATGAAATTATGTGCATCATATTCGACACATATAATTAACATGACATGCATGATGCATTCCATATAGTTTCATAAGTAGGATGCCTGCAAATTTTGATGGTTTTCCTTGGGTGGAATATCATATATTGATCCTCTTTATCATGTCTATTTTTATAACATGTTTAGATAAATATATTCCATGATTCATTTGTTTTAAGCATGTTATGTTTTATTCCATGCTTTGTGTTATGAAATGATTCTATTTTACCTCATACAATAACAAGATAGTGATTTTATGATGTATAAAATGATACATGGTTGGAAATTTATTGGTTACATTTATGATGGGATCTAGTTTATGTTATAATATGTATGGGCCCCTTATAACTGGAAAAATGTAACCCTAGTATTCAATCCATTGAAATAGTGGATGCTAATGTTAAAATGTTTAAATGTATTTTATTTGATTAAATGGGATCCAAATTACACCAGTAAAGTATATGGGTGGTTTCTAGATTGGTATATGGACACTCATATCACTTTTGGGGTTGCATTTTGAAGAACCTATATTGAATAATTGGGACCCTAGGAGGACAACATTTTTGTTAAATGAATTAAAATTCTAAATTTCATATTTATGATGAAACGAAACAAAATGGTTTATGTTAAAAATGAAATTTGAAATAGATTATCTATTTTTATAGTGTAATTGTTTAAAACCAAGATTCTTGTTTTTGAAATGGTACATGGGGTGGGTTGACATTCATTTAAATGTTAAATTGGTGAATTGAATTAACAAAATGAAGTAAAATTAGAACCTGAAGTGGATTACACTGGTTTAATCATCATGGAAGGGTAGTTTTTAATCTCTTGATGATATTATATAGAACATAGATGTTAGTGTTATCCTTAGGTTGTTTCTTATTAGAAATTTCAAGAATAAAAAGAAACTCCTGAGACTAGTGAAATTGTTATTGCAAGACAAGGACAATTGGTCAACACTTGTACATTTGTGAGGGACTAGCCCATGGTAGGTACCAACATTTGATCATAAGATTACTTGTTTCCACTATGATAATTTGACATTGTTACTATTTGGGAACCATTGCATCTATTATTACATTTGGGTTTTAAAATACTCCATTGTTTGAATGGATGTTCATTATACATTGAATCCTGTTATAGGAATAATCATTATTGAATTCATAGATCAGAAGGTTATAAAAATCAGTTTGTTGTCATCCGAGATAAAGTTATTTGAGATGATGTTCTTTTGGTTTTGGTGGCCTCGTGATAGTATGTGTTGGAATACACAGTACCATTGATCATTTAGTTATTTAATGGACCATTTGAGTTTTATGCGATCCTGGATGATTATGATATTAAGAACATTTTTGGGTAAACTCTAGGGTAGAGTGATTGGGGCATCATGGTATCTTTTTCCCACTTCATGATAGGACTTTTTTGGACATAGGTGTTTTGACAAACAAGTTAGTTAAAATACATGGCTTTCACGCAATACATATTGATGTGGTAATCATGGTTAAGGGAACATCACATGTGCATATAATGTGCTTTAGAACTAGTGTTCTTGTGAGTGATTGGTATTTTATTTTGAAAACATGGACACACCAAAGTTTGGTAGTGTCTCATCGGTTCGGGTGTACTTGTCAATGATTTCTTATTAGCACGAATTCATTAACGCTGGTGGTATGGGCATGTCTTTGGAAACTCCATATGTTTTTTGAAGAGTATCAATGGTAATAATTGTATGATGAATGATTACTTGGGTGATATAGAAATAGATTATTGGATAATGGAACATCAGTAAGTGAGGAAAATATTTTTAAAAGGATTTGACCAATAATAGTTTGACTGGTTATTTTGGATACTTTGTTTTAATCTTAGTGTGACATTACGAATGATATGAGCATTTCCATTTTTTCCTAAAGACACTATGATAGATATAGTATTACTCCGTGTTAATGTTTTAATTATGTTTAGTGGTATAATTTTTTGTTATCTATGTTGTACATGAAATGTGTTGTTATTTGGGGTTTTCCATTATTGGTGATGGGGAACAATCGTTTTAAATTATAATATCAATGGATTGACTTGAGAATGTAACTAGATGTCATGTAAGGTCTTTTTTGTACATATGGTTGGTTATAAAATCATTTTAATGGAATGACACATGTTTAAGGTTGAGTTTGGGTTTATGGTTCGACAATGTATTTCATGGAAAGTGGCATGGTTTGGGAATTTGAAGTTAAATTCTAAGACCATTGGCCGAAAACAATAGTGGGTGGGTGGTTGAAGATATGATTACGAAATAATTTCCCACATTATGTGGGTACTATTAAACACTTTATTGATATTTAGGTTGGATTGTGTGCCTTTGCATAGGTATGAAAGGATTAAGCTGGTGGGCTTGTGAAATAGTTAAATGTGTGTTCGTCATTTGGAAATGAAACACAATCATTCAAAGGAAAAATCACAACCTTGGGGGATTGGGTGGTGTTGTCATAGTTCATGATGTATTCTCATGGATGAGATGTTTTATAGTGGGTATAATATATAGTCTTGTTTTTTTCAACAGTTCTAAAATATGAATGTTTATGAAATTTTTCGTTTACTAGATGGGTCTATTTTAAAACCATGCTTCGAGACAAATTTATGTGATTTTGTATAGTTTGAAATTGTGGATCCGGATTATGTAAGGGATCAAGGACTCTCTCAGGGAGTTGTAAGGGTTTCAGGAGCTCCAGACATGGAATCTCGGGTTTTTATTTGGTTGTAGAGGGTGAATGGTTTTTTCTAAAAAATGTGCGGCCTATAGTAGTTATAGTGCATCTTAATACTTCAAAGAAGGTTGTGTTCACATAGGCTATAAATGGTTATGAAAAATATGTGGTTCAAACATGTGACTTGTTACAAGAGTGGTAGAGGAATTTTCATCAGATGAACATGGTTAGTTAAACAATTCTTGTTAGTTTTGCAAGATACACCAGGAATCCAGTAGTGGATACACAGGCTACACACAGTCTATTAGAATATGTGATTCAAACCAAAGGACATACCTAGTTTTAAAATTGGGGTTTTATTTGGTTAAATTTAATTTAAAATTAATTTAATTAAATTATTATTAAGTAGGGTATTTGATATAATATGAAAATGATTTATTATACATTAATAATAAAAATTCAGTTATTATTAAAATAATAAAAATTATTATTATTTTGAGATACTTTTGGGTTTATAGAAATCATAGGTAGGATTTTCTTCCTCATGAGAAAAAACACCCCACCCTAATAGTTGAGGCACTCGACCCACCATGGGTCTTCCCTATAGAGCATGTGAACCCCAATTGGCTAACTCCCAATCTCATTTTTTTCATCTGATTATTTCGGGGTTCCCATTAAAATCATCATGGTATGAGTTTCTCCCATATTTTTTAGTGATGATTCATTCTATTAATCACCATATGGTTTGCAAAAGGATCTGTATCTAATGGTGTAGTCATAATATCATGTTTATTCTAGTTCTAGGTGGTATAAAAGATTTCTCATGTGCTATTGGTACATATTACGATAACTTCCACTAAAGGTGAGGCGGTTCAGCTCAATTTTGTTCACTCCTCTCAAATTTAGGGATTTTCATGAAACTGTTAATTGGTTTCTCACCCATTAAATTAGGTTCTTGTGATTTATACGAGTTTTGGGTAATTTATAAGATGTGTGTTTTCCTTTTCCACAATAAATTTGGGTGTCGGATATTGTTTTAGGGTGTTTAAATTAATTCCATTATTTCACATTAATTTTTATTTATGTGTGTACATGCGAGTGAGTTATTTTTTGTGTTAGAAAGAATAATATTACCCAATTAACTATGTAATTTTCCACAAGATGTATTTAACTAGAGTTATTCAGTTTTATTGATTTACCGTTTCTAATAAATTTTACTACAAAGTTGAAATGAATTTTTTTTTCTGTTAAATTATTTATTAGATTACAAAATAAAATATTTTGTAATAAAACATCTCCATCAAAGGTTCACTTCCTTTAAGATTAATAAACAGTGATCAGACTGGTATGTTTTCATATCTCATTGATATGTGTTTTAATTTTATTTCATAGTTAAAGAAAGATGTTTACATTACTGTAATATGGTTTGTTTAGATAGAAGTTGTATTGCATCCATTACATTTTAACTTAGTGGGTATAATTATTTATTAAGAATTAGAGTGGGATTAAATTCATGGGTAGCCCATGTGAAATGAAATAAAGTGAATGGTTTTAAATAGGCTTTTAGTCCATGTGATTATAATGTATGTGAACTGAAATAATGAGTGTGTATACATCTTGTCTACATGGGTTATGAATGGGGATATTGAGTATAAGACCTCGGGATTTTATTTTGATACCTTTAATGGGAAGTCGAGATAATTAATTATGGGATTAATTATTAGTATAGAGTGTGATAAGTTGGGATAATTAATAGTGAATTAATTTTGTTCTTAAAGATTGTAATATATATACTTAATCATGGGATTAATTATGAGATATTTAATTAGAAAAGTTAATCTAATTATTTTTGAATTAATTATGTTCCTCGATAATATAATATAGAATATTTATTATGGAATTAATTATGGAAAGTTGAGATTTAGAATGAGATAATAAATTCTGGGAAATTATTTATGGGATGTGAATTGTGTTGTTAATTAATTAATTAAGAAATTAATCTATAGAAATTGTGTGTGAAGTTGATTTATTAGTTAACTAATGGATTTTATGTGTTTATTTTTTTTAATTAGTAATAAAATTTTTGATGAATAATTATTTTAAGGATTAATTATGTGTGAATTAATTAGAACACGGTCATTATAAATTGAGAATCATATATAGTAACATGGTAATTATTTTTATGAGTATAGAGAATGGTAACATGGATATTATCTTAAGAAGTATACATGGTAACATGATCATTATACATATGAGTAAATAGAATGGTAACATGGTCATTCTAAATTGAAAATAATTTATGGTAGAACATTCATTATGCTTATGAGTAAAGAGAATGGGAACATGGTCATTCTACTAATGAGTAAGCATGGTAACATAGTCATCTTACTTACATTGGTGATTATGCTATATTAGGAAATGTGTATTATAAAAGTGATATTATATAATGGAAATAATGGAACTTCCAATTAGGTCCTTACATGATAATTTTAAACTCCAGCATGATTCGATTCAGTTACTGAGATATCATAGAATAATTGAATACATAAAACCTCCATCTAGAAGAATATTCAGTTTCTCACATGAGTTAGAGACAGTATTTGGGTACAGGTATCAATGGAAACCATGGAGTTTTCAAATGATTAAATAAAGAATAAATGATGTACTATGAGGTATGGCCCTGTATGAGAATAGTTTGAACTCCAGCATGAGCCAAATCTTTTACTTGGATATCTTATCACATTTCTATACTTCTATCCCCACCAAGAAGCTGGTATTAATAAATGATATCTCCTAGGGAATGCATTAGGCTCCATTATGAGAAAAAGTTAGTACTGAGGTACCAAAATCCACAATAATCCCTAGAGTTAAAAAAAGATGAAATAAATAATACTAAATAATATTATAAATAGTTAATTATACATTATTGACACACACACACACACACACATATATATATATTATCCTTCCTTAGACTCTTATTATTACTATGAGACAAAGAAGTTATCGACGTCAGGTGTCCCATTTGGAACCATAATGGGTTGTCGGTTACTTATTCAAATATGTTAATTCTTGAATAGATCTGAACAATGTTAAATTATATTATATTTCCTAGATTTATCTAGACACTTGTGGTCCTAGACTACTGATATTTATATATAACACCCTATTCAGGCCGCCATTACACTAGGGTACCCAAGTAGACTATTTTTGTTCACGACCTTAGACCTTGTTTGTTTCTATTAACATGTTCTTGGGAGTTATGAGGAATTGACCGAGTAAGAGCTCATGAGGCTCGTGCAGACCACCCTTGGGGCATTGATTCATTTCTTTATTTTTGTACTGATATGTAAAACATGATTTTTTTTGTTTACTACTTTCATATATGTTTCACTATGACATGAATCTATTTTATAAACTCCCATTGTCTTGTTTCTGTATTCAGTTGACATAGAAAATTTAATCTGTTGTAATGATTATTTCTTATTATCTACTAAAACTATTCCCAAATAATAATATATTATTATACTACTGCAAAATATTTAATAAGTGGGTACAGTCTCCCCACTGACTATACTTACACCTTCATCTATAGTAGGTAGCCTATGGAATACAAGGAGGAATGCTGATTTGATGTGTTGACCAATCTGGCTACTAGTTTTATGGTAATTAATGTTGGGACATTACACTTCACTCTTTGGTCCATAAATTTTTCGGTAAACTATTTTTAATTAAATAAGAAATTATTTATTTTCCCAGTTAGAAATCACTTTCCATAAAAGCCTTGATTTCTTATAATTCATTCAAAAAACATTTTAAACATTGGAAAATGATTTCTAATAAAATATGTACTCATTTTTTTACTTTTTATGAAATTGTTTTATGGTTATTATCTTGTTTTCTTCCGAACAGGAAACATTTCTAAACATTTTAAAGTGTAAAGTGTATTCTCTTTTGAACTTGTACTATATATATTGAATTGTTTTATAACATGAATCCCAATTATTTAATGATTCCTTTCCATGTTTAAATATATATATTTTTTAAAAGTGTTTCCATACTAATTTGGATAATTTTATTTTAAAAACAATGGGGTTCAATGAAAAGTATTTTCAAAATTATGTATGATTTAATAATTTATTTTCAAATTCAAAAGGATAGATTCCTCATTATAATTTTTTATTTTATTTTAATAGTATTCATCAACTTTAATAACCTTTTTTATTACTTAACCCACTATGAATATTTTGTATTGACACCATGCAAGTTATTTCACTCAATTTATTAAGGATTTTCCAATGATATTTTTTATGGACTAATTTATTTTCAGGGGGTTACTCATTATTCATAAATATATTTAAGGAACTAATTATATTCCCAAAGATAATTATGTTTCAAATATATTTATACTGAATAAAGTTATTTTCCATTGGTTAATAATATTATTAATGGAATAGATTCATTTTTATGAGTTTTAGGAATATGTCTAAGATTGGTGAATATTTTTTGGATCAAGGAAATTATATATGGTTTGGAAGTGTATATAGAGATGAGTGAGACCATTATTGTTTATACTTTGGGGTTTCAAATATGTCTCAAGGTGATGCCCTTATATATAATAATATGGGGCATCCCAAATAGTATCGGGTTTATCCCATTAAATATTAAACGAGGGGTACACCAAGATAAAACTCTAATTCGTTGGATGATGATTATTATCTCCTATGAATTTCATTTAAATATATTTATATATTTATTCACATTGTAATGGTTCTGTAAGGGTTCTATGGTGATGATGTTCTTCGAAATAAACAATTTATATCTATGCTTTCCATATCTTTATTAATTTTAATTTGAATAATATTGGTATTACATGGCTCATGATTGTTTATTTTTAGGACTCATTCATTTTTTAATATTTATTACATGCTTTGTGATCGATTATTTATGTGTTGATGGGTATGATTTATTTTCTGATTCACTCATGCACTCTAATTATATTGACATAAACTTATGAACTTATTTTTCACATTAATGTCTTAAAATTTTTAATGATTGTGTTTACCATTACATATCATTTCAGCTCAACTATATTATGATTCCTCTTTGACTAGGAATACATAACGATTTTTTATAAACAATATCTACATGTAATTTCATATGGATAATGGTGATGACTTAATGTGAAATATGATATTCTATGTTAATTTCTATAAATAATAATTTAAGGAAATAAGTATTTTTATTTAGGATTGTCCTAGTTTTTTTAAAATTTTATAATAAAAAGTGTCTGGATAATGTAAGTGATCTATTTTTTCATTTTGATGTATTTAGGTTTCAATGGGCTAAAATTTGTTTCAAAAATATATGTATCGAAAATATAGATTTAAATCTTATGAATTTAGAACCATTACCAGGAGTGTGGGTTCAGGGATGATATAGTAAAAAAATAGTGTGTTTGATTCCATTTTCTCAAAAAATTGTTTATGAGGATATTATTTCTTCTCCTAGGACTCCATTATATAATGGTGAAAAAAATGATAAATAGAACCCTTCAACAGATTACCAAATCAACACTCAATGAGTATAATTTACATTTTTTTTTGGGATAGAGAAATGAACACAACACCCAATATAATTAATTGAATTTTATATGTTTCTATTTTTATAGAATAACACATTTTAATTAATGATGTTAAAATAATAAAGGTTATTAATTTTAGCTATTTTTTGATGTAATGTCTTTATACTAAATACAATTGAGAATGTAAACATGTTCTTATTCTTAAAGTGATAATTGAACATTCTAATGATATTATACATTAAGTAAATAATATAGAGAATTTAATAAAAGGATTATAACTAGGGAGAGATTGTATGTGCCATGTTTGATGATATATATTCACATGATCTTAATAGAACTTAATAAAATTTGGAGGATGATATCTCAAATATATACATTAATGATAAATCTTGTTGCAATTCTATAAGACCTAATGTTGAAAATATCCATCTTCTTATGAGAGTCATGCACCAAATCTTCTATATGATTATGAAATATCAAAAAAATATTTTATTAGATACTTGAAGGTTTATAAATTATTCACATTTTATATGGTTGTAGGATAACTTGATATGGTAATTCATTAAATATATTCTCTTAAGAAAAAAGTTTAACAAATAAATTTTTTACTCAATTCATCAGATTGTGAGCATTATTAATGTAATAAATAATGAATTCATGGTAATAGAATATACAGAATAGTTAAATTTGATTGAATGTAATGTATTCTAGGAATCAGTTGAAACACACATGTACTACATAACCACTGGAACTAAATGGGTTCTTAGAATCATGGATACTTTTTCTAGAATAATTTAAAAAAATTAACAACTCGTGTTTTACAAGTATATAGTCAATAATATGGTATTGAAAATGAGTAAAGAATTTCACTATTGTTTAGATATTAAGACATAAAAATGTATCTTTCCTATATATCACTTTCCCATTAAAAAATATAATTTTTTATTAATATTAAATTAAAAAATGGTTTTATATTTTCTGTCATTTTTGTTAATCAACCACCTGTATTTCAAATACCCCACTTTTCTAATAAAAGTTTATAATAATGAAATGGTTTTTATGGATTAAATAAATACTCAAGAGTATTGTATTATGGGGTAAACTCATTTTTTATTTTGAAATTTTTACTAATGTTATATATAACTTTAATATATTTATTACATGAATCTCAATTTATTTTTTAGTTTCACGAAAATATTTTGATGAAATAATTATTGTATCTTCAATTAAATTCATTGTGACCTAAACATTAAGAAATTATACAATTTCTATTGGAACTGAAAATAGGGGATGAAAAAAATTAACTCTTGGTTTACTTATTTTTCAATATAATGATAGAATTAACAGAAATATAATCAATAACATTAAATAAAACATTAAACATCTAAATATAAGTAGAACTAAATTTAGTAATACTCATATGAGTTTAAGAAGTAAATTATACAATGGTGAAAATAGAAAACCAGTTCATGAAATCAAATGTTAATGATATCATAATATTTAAACTATAATTAACTTGTAATCTTAATGATATAATTCTAATTTATATTATGTGTACTGACTTCTAACAAAACCCAATAGGATAAAATTTAACTACTATGAAATTAATATTCAATCCCATTATTTTATAATAAATTATGGATTTTTCTTTTCTATAGGTCCTGAATTTGACTTAGAGATCTATTTAGATGTTGATTTTTGTGGTTGTATGTTTTTTTGAAAATACCTATGGATCATGTCACATTTTTTACAGTTACTATTTTAAATGTTATTTATGAAACTTATTTATATAAAATTATACAGTAATAATTATTAGAGGTTATATGATGGTAGTTATTATGCATAGATACTGAGGATAAAATGCACATTAATAGATAACAAATATAAATTTATTCATGTCCCTATAAATTGTTATAATAATGGTTCTATATGATTTTCCAAGATTCATTTCACTCATTATAGGAAGAAATATATGGATATAATAATTCACTTTTGAGGATACTGTTTGTGGAAAAGGGTGATAGATCTATAGTGTTTATTTTTACTAAAACATCTTTCTTAATGTTTTACTATCCCTTTAAATTTTGAGACACTAGTGCAGAAAATGTTTTTAATGTCACCATTTTTTACTTCGGTTATATATAACCGATGTGAAAATCTGCGATATGTGGTTTTTTACAATGGTTATTTTATAACCGACGTAAAAAATTCGGAGTGTAAATTTTTTACATAGGTTATTTGATAAACTATGTAAAAAAAGACGAATCTAACAAATTCTTTTACTTTGGTTGAAGAATAAATGATGTAAAAAAGGTGGCATCTGAGGCGTTTTTTAATTCGATTATTTCATAACCGACGTAAAAACCAAACCTACAACATTTTTTACGTCGGTTATATTATATCCAATGTAAAAAACCAACACAAAATAGTTTGTATGTGGGTTATAAAATAACCGATGTCAAAACTGTGGTTTCTGATGTGTTTTTTACGACATTTATAGAATAACAGACGTAAAAAACCAACACGCATATTTTTTTACATCGGTTATTTTATAACTGACTTAAAAAATGTGGTATCTGATACATTTATAACATCCGTTATTATAATAACCGAAATTATAATTGTATTAAAAATATTTTATAATGTCTATTATTAAATAACCACAATTATAAAACATTTAAAAAAATTATCACGACCCGTGGATTGTCATTACTGATTTTTCGATCGACAGACCTGCGACTCGTCTCTCTCACGCGGAAAACCTAGAATTGAATCTTTGATCTCATTTCGTTAAACTCATATCTTCATCACCATTTATCATATTGAATCTCCTTGGATCTATCATCTCTACTCACAACACTCAAGTAAGCCTCCCACGACTTTATTTCGATCTTTTTTTTCGAATTCTCTATATTTACGTTTTGTGATTTTTTGTTTAAACTAGGAATGATTATTCAATTTCAAACCCTCTTACCCTGTTTTTCCATCATCATCTTATTTTTTATCACCAGATCTATTATATCGACTCACAATATTCATGTAAGCCTCACCTACCTATATTTCGTTTCTTTTTGTTTCGCGAATGGCCTACATTTATGGTAATATTTTTTGTCACTAACAACTAATGATATCATTCACCTATATTATTGATAATTATATCTAATCAATTGTGATACACACATTCTATGTACCAGTGTGATTTATTTTATATGTATATATGCTTTTTCATGGTTAACTGTTTGTTTTATATCCTTGGTTGTTTCTATTTTGGGTATCAATTTTTGTTGTTCTATAAACTATTCACGTCGCTTATTTTTGTGGACTATTATAAGTCATCATATGCTATTATGTCCCGATTAATTGAAAAATAGAGAATTTTAGACTTCTAGGAGATACATTTCATTGTTCTCATTTTGAATAATGGAATGATACCAAAACTAGTTGCTTGAGGTTAAAATCCCTAGATATGCCAAAACTAGTAGCATGAGGTTAAAATCCCTTGGTTCTGGGGGGGCTTTCCAGAGGGATAGGGGCTGTCCAGGGGGTTGGGGGTTGTCAAGAGGGTTGGGGGTTATCCAGGGTTTCCATGGAGGTGGGGGGTGGGGGGAGTCTAGGGGTGTGTGTGGGGGGGGGGGGGTCCAAGTGGGTGGGGGTGTCCACTGAAGTCGGTGGGGGATTTCCAAGGGGGTGGGGGCCTGTCCAGAGGGTTTGGGGGTTTTTCTGAGTGTGGGGGTTGTTCCGAGGGTTGGGGGTGTCGAGTGGGGTGTCTAAGGGGGTAGGGGGTGGTGGTCATATCCAGGAGGGGTGGGGTGTCCAAGGGGGTGGGGGTGCTGTCTAGAGGGGTGGGGGATGTCCAGATGGGTGGGGGCTATCTAGAGGGGTGGGGGGTTGTCCAAGGAGGTGGTGGTGTCCAGGAGGTGTCCAAGGGGGTGGTGGGTGGTGTCTAAAGGGTTCAGGGGTCTTTCTAGGGGGTTTGGGGTGTCCAGGGTGTCCATAGAAGTGGCGGTGGGGGCAGTCTAGGGGTGGGGGTGTCTAAGGGGGTGGGGGTGCTGTCCAAGGGAGTGGTGTATCTCCAGAATGTTTGGGGGTTGTCCGGGGGGGATCCAGAGTGATTGGTGTGTCCAAGGGTGTAAGAGGTGGGTGGTGGTGTCTAAGAGGGGTGGTGGTGTCTCGGAGGGTGGGGGTCCATGGGGGGGTGTCCAGGGGGTGGGGGTGGAGTTTGGAGGGGTGGTGGGGGGATGTGGGGGTTCAAAGGGTGTAGTGCTGTCCAGGGGGTGTCCAGGGGGTGGGGGTGGTGTCCGGAGGGTTCGAGGGGCTGTCTAGAGGTTTGGGGGTGACCAGGGAGTCCATGGAGGTGGGGGGGGGTGCAGTCTAGGGGAGTGTGTGTGTCGGGGGGAGGGGGGGTCCAAGGGGGTGGGTTTCTAACGGGGTGGGGGATGTCCAAGGGGGTGGGGACCCATCAAGAGGGTTTGGGGGTTGTCCAGGGGTGTCCTTCAAGAGGGTTGGGGGTGTCCAGGGAGGTGTCCAAGGGGGTAGGAGGTTGGTGGTGGTGTCCATGAGGTGTGGGGGTGACCAGGAGGGGTGGGTGTCCAATGGGGGTGGGGGGGGGGGGCTTACTGGTGGTGGGGGTGGTGACCTGAGGTGTGGGGGCTATCCAAGGGTGTGGTGGTGTCCAGGGGGAGTCCAAGGGGGTGGGGGTGGTGTCCAGGGTGTGGGGGGCTGTCCAAGGGGGTGGTTGTGTCCAGGGGTGTCGAAGGGGGTGGGGGTGGAGTCCAGGGGGTGGGGGCGATCCAAGGGGGTGGTGGTGTCTAGGGGCTGTCCAAGGGGGTGGAGGATAAGTGTCAGTTGGGATTGACTATTGCATCGTGGTTTTTGAGATTATGACAGGATAACAAAATTGTTTCATGGATATTAGTATTGCAATATGATGCTCTTTGGTTGAAAATATTTTGACCAGACAACGACTATGCGAAAATTATGGGATTTGGGGGAGACCATGATGTGGTTTCCAAATATGTGTAGTTATCCAGACCCCATTGTGCCTTGATGAATGGCTTTACATAATGATTTTCTCCATCTCAGTTTTTATTTTAAATTTGATTTGATTCTTAGGTTTACTCCATTTTCTCCAATGTTCTATCAACCATTGGAGGCCCCATGGTTTTCTTTAATTCCATGTAATTTAGAACTGTTATATCTAACTATATTTTCTTTTGAAAATAATATTCAAGCATTTTTTTAATACGCCGAGATTTTATTTATATTTCAAAAAAAATTTACATTCAAATTATGATTTTTTTAATATAGACATATATTTGTCTTATAGCATAAATATATATAATTTTGATATTTTTTATATCTAATAATGAGTCAATGTAGGATTACATCACATCGAATGAGAAATGAATATGAGGAAGGTGTTGATGCCATTTTGGAATTTTCTAAATGAAATGATCCATGTAGGGACATTTTTTTTCTGTCCTCGCCTGAAATGATTTAATATGAAGAAGTTGAAAAGTAGAGAGATTAAAGATCATCTGATTTGTAATGGTTTTAATCCGAGTTATTGCCCTTGGATTTGGCATGGTGATACATGACAGAATGTTAGTGTTTATGATTTTCAAGATAGTAACTCTGATGGAATTGAAGAAATGATTCACGATATTGAAGTAGAACAAATTGAGATAGAACCAACAGGTACACGTCTATTTGGTGATGCTAAAAAACCATTATATCCTTGTTGTCCTGATTTTAAAGTTTTTTCGGTGGCGTTAAGATTGATTAACCTAAAGAAGAGACATGGATTGATTGACATAAGTTTTACAGTGCAGCTATAATTGATGAAATACATTCTTCCAAAAGATAATGATCATCAAGATTCACATTATAAGTCCATGAGAATATTATGCCTGATGGGATTGGGATACAAGAAAATACATGCCAGTATTAATGTATATATGAATATAGGAAGGAATATGAATTTCATTCAGAGTGTCATAAATGTGGGACATCACGGTGTAAGGTGAAAGAAAAATCCCAGGCTGATGTTGAGATTACAATGATTCCTTCAAGGAGATTTTTGTATCTTCCTATAATTCATCGTTTCAAACATTTATTTTCTAATTCACATGATGCAAAAAGGTTATGATGGCATGATGATGAGTGGTTATGTGATGGAAAAATATATCATCCAGATGATTGTCCACAATAGACGAAAATTGATGAGAAGTATCCTAAATATGGAAATTAAATTAGAAATCGCAGACTAGGGTTCGCCACAGATGGAATGAATCCATACTGGAACCTCAGTATGACACATAATTCATGGCATGTTTTATAGGTAATTTACACCCTCTCTACTGAAGTTTGTATGAAGCACAAATATTTTTTGGTGAGTATAATAATCTCTGGTCTGAAGAAACCCGACAATGATAGTGATGTTTTCTTGTAACCTTTGATTGATGATTTAAAACATTTATGGGAGGATGGTATTAAGTTGTAAGATTCTTATAAAATGGAATATTTTCAACTACATGCAGTGATTTTTTTCACTATAAATGAGTTCCCAGCATATGGATATTTGTTTGGATAAAGTGTTAATGGGCATAAATCATGTCCAATTTTCATACAATAGACATTATATTTTCAATTGCATCATTGGAGGAAAATTGTGTACACAGATCATCGAACTTTTTTGCCCATGGATCAATCTTATAGAAGACTACAAAAAGAATTCAATGGATCACATGAATTTGATATTGCTCCAAAACCTTTATCACCTGATCTGTATTTTGAGAGGGTGAAAAACCTTGATCTGACATTGGGAAAGACACAAAAATATGGTAATGGTATACATATTTAGAAGAAAATGTCAATATTTTTTTAGCTACATATTTGAAGATATCATGATGTTAAACATAATATTTATTTTATGAATGTGGAGAAGAATATCTATGATAGTTTGACCAGAAAATTGTTAGATATTAAAGGAATGACAAAAGATGGGTTGAATGCAAGATTAGACATACTATCAATGAGAATGAGTTTGGAGTTAGCTCCCACTCCTAATGGAATACGAGCTTTTATTACCACGGTATTTCATATATTATCGAAGAGGGAGAAAATTAGATTTTGTCAGTGTAATCATGATATCAAGGTGCCTCAAGGTTATTCTTCAAATGTAAAAAAAATACTCATTGAAGGACTTGAAGTTGATTGGTATGAAATCTCATTATTGTCACGTCATGATGCAACAACTTCTATCAGTTTCATTGCGTGGAATATTTACCATCCGTGTTAGAAATGAAATAATGAAGTTGTGTTAATTTTTCAATTCAATTTGTAATAAGTTGATTGATGTGAATGATTTGAACATTTTGGAAAAGGATGAAATTTTTATACTTTTTCAATTGGAAATGTATTTTCCTCCCACTTTTGTTGATATAATGGTGCATTAAATGATTAATTTGGTTCGAGAAATAATGATTTGTGGACATGTATATCTTCATTTGATGTATCCTTTTGAATGTTATATGAAAATATTGAAGGGGTATATCAAGAATACATATCGAACTTAAGCCTCCATTATTGAAAAGTATATTTCTAATGAGGATGAAAAGTTTTTAACGTGCTACTTGGCTTTGACACAACAGATAGGCTTACCTCCATCTCGCCATTAACGAGTTAATAATGAGGTAAAGGGGATTCATGGCTTGAAATTAGAGTCATTGTCAGCTGAACAGATGAAGAAGTTAGAATCATACATCTTGAATAACATATCTGATGTACAACCATATATCACATTGAATATTAATGAGATGAAACAATGTAATCCAAAGAAGAAAGAAATGTGGATCTTGAATGATCATAACAAAACATTTTTGTCATGGTATAAAAAGGCATTACTTGGAAGATCAGATGTATCAAAGACAGTAAAATGGATAGTAGGTGGGCCATGTTTAAATGTGATAACATGGTCCTGTTATGACATTATTAGCTATACATTTAATACAAAAGCACATGAAAACAGAAGTGAAATTCAGAATAGTGGTGTATTGGTGTTTGTAGAAGTAATGCATTTTTTGAGTGATATGGTCCAAAACCCAATTTCTGAATCAAGTGCATATTATGGAGTGATTGAATACATTTGGGAGGTGGATTACATTAAAATTAAAGTTCATGTTTTTAACTGTAAATTGATTATCGGTAAAAATAGTGTCAGACATAATGAATTTGGAATGATAGTTGGTAATTTGAATAGATTGGAAGATACTGCTGATTCTTTTATAATGGAAACACATGCAAAACAAATTTTTTATATATTAGATCAATCAGATATACAGTGGGATATTGTTTTACAAGGTAAAAAACAATATGTGGGTGAGGATGAACTTGATGAAGATGCTGATTTATGTGAGATCACTACTTCCATGGAACGATTAATAGAACATAATGATGAGCATATTGAAGTCATGGTTTGTTCCATAAGGAACTATCATGATGATGGAATTTGGGAAAAAAACTATATTTATATTCATAAAATTACAGGTAACATTTGTTTATTTCTTGTTTACATTTATTTTTTCATTAAATGGTATATATTGTACGTTTTTTTCTTTATTAAAACATGTATTAAAACAAAATAAGTATAAGTTTTAGTTTGTTTTATTTTTGTTTAGTTAACTTTATCATGTTTACCATTACATTAATTATATATATATTGTTTTTAGTGACAAATAGATTACCATGTTTACCATGATTACCAGGTTTACCATGTTTTAATTTTTTTTAGTTTACTTTGTCATGTTTACCATTAAATAAATTATATTTGTATTATTTATTCAGTTACAATTAGTTTACCATGATTACCATGGTTACCAGGTTTATTATGTTTACCATTTTTAAAATCTTGACTATCTTTACCATCTTTACCATTGTTTAACATTCTTACCATATTAACCATGTTTACTATTACGTATCTTAGTTCAATTATCTATTTTTTTATTACAGTTGTATTAAAATATTTGAATTTGTATATTTGTGAACTAATGTTTGTTTTGTTTTTGATTTTAAGGATAATGACAGATCAATCAGTTAATAAACCACATGATTCTGGTGATGAGCATATTGCTCATACCTCTGGGGAGGATCATTCACATGCTCCTCTTGATGCTCCCCAATCATCCTCATGTGCTCCCATTACTACAATGCATTAAAGATTTGGTAAATGTAGGTGCACACATTTGGAAAAATTTTCACATTCCCGTACATAGGATCAGAGGGTAATCACTGTGTTCGATGAGGATGATATTCCTAGAGGTCTAAATACAAATGAATTTAAGATTTTTGTATCCAATCAGGGTATGAGAAAAGTAATCATTTTGTATGATTACTGGAGAAGTGTGGACAAAGCGATAATCTCTCAGTTGTGGGAGACAATTTTGGTATGATATTTTTCTATTGTTTGCCTATTATTTTAATATTTCTAGTATATATAATATGTTTAACCTATTATTTATCAGATGTCATTTGATATTCATAAAACTGGAAGAGTCAGGAAGAAATGCTTATCGATGGCTGCCAATGGATGCAGGGATTTTAGAACAACCCTCACATCTGATTTCATTTTTTTCATAAGATTCATGAAAATCCATGTCATATATATCATTTTATAGAAGAAGAGACATGGAGACAGATTATTGAAATTATAATAAAAGAATCATTTTTGTTAAGGGTAGTGTAAACTTTTATAAGCATTCTTATATAAATGATCTTATTACTATTTTGTTAATGATTTCTTATTCATAATTTGTAACAAAAAAGGAAATCTCATCAGGAGATGAAATCTAATAATGTATACCCTCATAGTTTATCTCGAGTAGGGTATACATTATTAGAAGAACAAATGATGGCAGAAAAAATACAAAAACTAACAGCTGTGTCTTCAAACTCTGGATAGGTGGCCCCTCCATCCCCTCCATCTAGACTTGAAAAATAGAAGAGAGCTCAGATGGGAAAAAAGGGGAAATATATTTCGGAAGATTCGAGAATCGTTACTGAGAGGATTATAAGATATCTATTTTATTTATTTAAGTTATCTATTTTTATCAAATAATTTCTATCATTAGAGAAATGATCAATTCATTAATAGAGGATTGTCATGTGGAGCAGAGCTCACATGGGGTATTTACAGCTGCTAGGTGGCATGATATTTTATCTGCAGCATTGGGAAAGCCCAAACATCTGGGGCTTGTACGAGGATATCTGGTAGGCATATCAGTAAGAAAAGTGTTTACACGTTCCTCAACTACTTACGTTGAGGGTGTTTATAAAAAAATAGAATCATTAGAGGTAGAAGTTCATAATGTTATTGCCATGATGGAGGACAATATTAGAGCGTTGGTACAGTCTATGTTTACAGACATGAAAATACATTTTTAGACTACAACTCCCACTTCTCCACCTCCCCTTACAGACCCTGTTATTTATCCCCCACATCTACCAGTAGCTCCCACTCCCCCACCTCAGCCTGTAGACCCCATTTTTCATCCTACTCCTCTGCCGCAGCTTCCTACTTATTGCGAGTTGTATGTTGATGATCCTCAACATCATATAGTTTCATATGGGTTGGTATATTCTATAGGAGATATAGTTCATCATCAACAATAATATGTAGAGAATCAGAGGGTCACATTATATGAAATTATAGATAGATCTGCTCAAGTACCATTACCTATTGATGAGGTGATGATAGTTGGACATAGAATAAGCCATTTTTTAATTTTTCCATCCATACTTCTTCAAATCATTACCATAGAGGTATCTATGTTATATCTTCAATTTTATTTTTTTATTAATGTTTTTTATCATTTTAATACTAATATATTTTTCTATTTATTTTTATAGGAACACATCAAATGTAATGAAATATTGTATAGACAATAACAAAGACAAATTGATATGACATCAGATACAGAATCTAGTTGTTTTGAAATATTGTCAAGATATTCTAATTTGTTGGCGGATCATTATAAGTTTCAAATAGAAGCTCATGTTTGTGGATGTTCAATAACTCTGTGGATTATGAAAGCTGATATCATAAAGCTTGTTACTGGGGATAAGTTGGGCATCATCGTGGTGCATATTTTTTTCCATGTAAGTCCTGACACCTTTTCCCTGTGTTATATTTATTAAAAATGTTTACTTATGTCTGTTTATTATTAGGTATCATTATATCATTTGTGAGAAGAATGAGCGGGCAAATGAATATGGATTCATGGACCCACATTTGATTTTCCCAGAAGCATGTGCATTAGATGAGGAACAAATAATGATATATATTGCTAAAAGACTTGAAAATAATATTGTCACACAATGTTGTATGATGCTTTTTTGTGAGAGGTATGAAACACATATCTCTCAATGTGTTCATTGTATTTTAACATAAAAAACCACAATACTTAAATTTTTTTATCAGTGACCACTGGATGTTAGGGGTTTTTTCCCAAGGGAGAAGACACTTAATTGGATATTCTCTATCAATGGTGATGTGTGAAAAAGATTTAAGAAAATGTAGGAAAAGTAAGTTTCAATTTCTCAATTTCTATCTATATTATAATGAATTTTAAAATTATCCCGTTAATATTATTTGCTAACAGGGGTTGGGTCTAATTTCGAAAAAACACAATGAAAAGGAGTATGATGATCAAATATGTCCATGTAAAGGTGAAAATCCATTTATAATTTGTAATATATGATTTATTATATACAAATAATATTTTCAATTTACACTCATTCAAACAGAATTTTTATGGACAATAACGTTTCATCGAATGCAGATATTATATGTTATGATTTATGTATGAAATAATAACCACTAGGACAGTTTTGAACATTGACCTGGTAATATTTCCTTTTAAACATTGCGATAATATTTCATAGAATTAATTATTATACATGTTAACTACTATCCATTTAATTTTTAGCTATTTGATAATCCTCAACCCTATAGTGCTGAAGACGTCATACTCTTACAAGTGGAATTGTCAAATTATTTAACAATTTTAATTGATTTTTAATTGTTTGTAGGATAAAATGTAATTTTGAATAATTTCATTGTAATTGTGCATTTGGTAGTCATTTAGGTTGGATGTATTTTTTTTGTTGACATTGTATGTTTTTAATGTTATATATGTAAATGTTTAATTTTTCTCTACTTCTTGTTTGGGTCTACTTATGATGGGTTTTCTTTTATGGATTATAGTCTTGGGGGGGTAGTGGGTCGAAGGGTGTGGGGGGGGGGGGGTTTAATGGGGTGGGGGTATCTAGGGATGTGGGAGGGCTGTCTGGTGGGGTGGGGGGTATCCTGGGTGTCCATGAGAGTGGGTGGGGGTAGTCCAGGGGTGTGTGGGATCATTTCTAGGAGGGTAGAAGGGCTGTTAAGGGAAGTGGGGGGCTATCCAGGGGGTGTTCAGTGGTGTGGTGGTGTCCTGTGGGGTGAGGGGGTTTCCAGGGGTGTGGAAGGGCTATCTAGTGGGGTGGGGGGTATAGGGTGTCCATGGGGAATGGGGGGGGGGCAGTCCAAGGGGGTGGGAGAGGAGGCGCTACAATCCATCGGGGGGATAAATGTCACTGGAAGGTACTCATCACTCCCACATGCTAAACATTTTGAGATCTCAAGCTTCGCATGTGGTATTTATGAGTACATTACAACAGAATTCCACCTAAGGGATGATGACATGTCCTATCCCAACACCAGCTATCCAGAGGGTGTCTAGGGGTTGTCTAGTGTGTGGTGGCAGTCCAGGGGTGTGGGGGCGTCTAGGGGGTGGTGGGGAAGTCTAGTGGTGTAGGGGGTATCTAAGAGGGTGGGGGTGGTCTAGGGGTGTTGGGGAATGTCCAAGGGGTGGGGGCAGTCCAGGGGTGTGGGGGTGTGGTGGGGGATGTCTTGTGGGGTGAGGGGTTCTGGTCTGTTTTTGAAAACTTTTTGGTTTGTTTTAGGGGTGTGGTAGGGTTGTCTAAGGGTGTGGGAGTGTTGTCCATGGGGTGGGGTTATACAGGAGGGTGGGGGATGTCCAGGTGGTGGTGGTGATTTCTAAGGGTGTGGGGGTGTCTTGGGGTGTGGTGGGGGCTCTCTAGTTGGGTGAGGGGGTTCTGGTTTGTTTTTGGTAACTTTTTGTTCATATTTCAGGGGTGTGGTTGTGCTTTCCTAGGGTGTGGGAGTGCTGTCTAGGGCGTGGGGGAATACATGAGGGTGGGGGTTTTCCAGGGGTGAGGGGGCTGTCTAGGGGGGATGTTCAGGGGTGTTTGGGGTTGTCCAGGGGGTTGGGGGGTAGTCCAGGGGTGTGGGGGTGTCCAGGGGTGTGGTGGGGGCAGTCCATGGGTGTTGGTGGCTCTCTAGGGGGTGGGGGAATTCCAGGGGTGTGGGGTGTGGTGGGGGATGTCTAGTGGGGTGAGGGAGTTCTGGTCTATTTTTGGCAACTTTTTGGTCTGTTTCAGGGGTCTGGGAGGGTTGTCCAGGGTGTGGGAGTGCTATCCAGGGGGTGGGGGATATACAGGAGGGGTGGGGGGATGTCCAAGGGTGGTGGTGATGTCCATGGCTGTGGGGGTGTCTAGGGGTGTGATGGGGGCAGTCTCGTGGGGTACGGGGGTTCTGGTCTATTTTTGGTAAACTTTTGGTCCTGTTTCAGGGGTGTGGGAGGGATGTCTTGGGGTATGGGAGTTCTGTCCATGGGGTGAGTGTATACATGAGGGTGGTGGTTGTCCAGGGGTGTGGGGGCAGCTTAGGGGGTGGTGGGGATGTCCGGGGGTGATTGGGGCTGTCCAGGGGGTCAGTTGGAAGTCTAGGGGTGTGGGCGGTGTCTGGGGGTATGGAGGGGGATTTCTAGTTGGGTGTGGGGGGCTGTCTAGGGGGTGGTGTTTGTAACGACCCAAAGTTTCATTAAAGGAAAATCCATCTTGATCCAGTTAAATGTCTATTTATGAAATTTTTTTTATAAGATGTCAACTTCTTTGGTTTTATGTAAAGAATTTTGACAGTTGTTAATTTAGTCGTTGAACAGTGATCACATGATTAGTATAAATATAAGGCTTTAACGAACCCAATTTTTACTCAGAAGAAGGAAGCGATGGCCTCATCCAGTAGAATTGCGAAATACAAAGCCCATTTTTCGGAGCTCAGAAAAGTGGTGGCGTCTTTCGGCTTCGCCCTTGACCAAGCCCAAGCTGATCTTCATTATGTCAACCTCAAATGTGACTGTCTACGGGAAAAGTGGAAGTTGATTGAAATTACAACTCGAGCGATGTTATCCGAGCCGCCCCAAGAGTCTGTCACCATTGCACACCTTACCCTTAGGTCTTATGTGGCTGTTTTAAGGGGTTATGTAACAAATAAGTAGTACTATGTTAATGAACATTATTTTTTTTGTATATAATATTGAATATAATTTCTAGTCATTTTTGATACATTGTAAATAGTTTATAAAGTACAAATGGTGTTTTTAGTTATTATTTAATTAATAATTAAATATTATTAAATTTAGGTATTTTGTAATTAAATAATATTTTAATAAAATATTATTATTATTAATAAATTAATTTTTATTAAATATAAATGATCTTATAAATATATGATTACAATTAAAATTTTTATTTAGATTTGAAAGCCATTTCTGTCAAAACCCATGAATTTTCGATAAATGTTTTTTTTAATAGTGAAAATTAACATATTTAGAAATTTTTTTACATGTCATTTCTAGAATCAGGACGTCGAAATTATCCAACGGTGAATTTTTCATCATTTTCGGAGACAGTCAAATTTTTGGTTAAAAATTAAATACCGTTTATATATATAATGTGTTTTATGACATCATAATGACCTAATGGTGATGTAATAAAATACTATAATCCTTATGTTCGGCCAATATATTTTTTACCATTAAAATAATGTGATTTTGGGTTTTTTGGACTTACTTTTCAAAGCATTAATGAACCTCTCAAGACTTATTCAACACTTTGACTTTTTAAATTACTTTCCATGGGAGTGTGACTCACCTCCACATAAGAAAACATAATATTTTAATAATTTCGGACCTTGTGCTTGTAAAATATTGTTTTCCTTTTTCCTTTTCATGAAACCATGGGCAAAAACCATGGGATGGTTTGTGGTTTGGATTAATTTAATATAAGGGGTCCCAAACCTAAATAATAAAGTATTCTCTCACCTTTCCTATATAAACCCACCCAAGCTCCCACTTCCTCCTCACTAAAATCCCCTGATGTTCATCCAAACTCTGCCCTACTCTCTCTAGAATCCTCCCAAGGTGCCCCAAGCTCCCAAGAAGCCTCTCTCTAGCCTTTGGAAGCACACTTCCAAGTAAGGGTTTTTTCATCCTTTCTCATTGTTGTCGATTTTCTTTAAGTTGTATTGCCCTTTTAATTTCAATTATGAATGTTGGGGTATGGTTTCGCACATCCACCATACTGCCCTATTATTGTTTGAATGATTGGAGACCCCTTCCTCTCTCATTAAATTCCTCCCATGTACACCCGTTACTATGCCGAAATTCCGAAAGGAACTTCTCTCTCTTCTTTAACATTCAAGCAATACTTTTGTATCATGAATCTAAATTCCATTTCAATTGTTGGGAAATGTATCTATATGACCTCTTTACTGTCCATTACATGTAAATATTATGAGGAACCCCTTTCTCTCTCATCATCCTTTTTTATAAATTCTTATGTCATGCCCTTACGCTGCTGAAATCACACCGATTTTCTAAGCCAATGTCATTGTGTAGTGAATACCATGCCCATTTCTCCATCAAGGGTATTCACATTTATGAACATTTACTTATTGATTATAAAGTTCAATGTATGAATTCCACATTCCTTTATCGTGGAATAAATGATTATTTTTAATGAATCCATGTATTATGATCAATGTGGAACACTTATGCATGAAATGAAATGTTTAAGAAGGGTGTGCCCTTATAGCGCTCCAATGCATTAGGTAAAGTATAGTATCATGATACGTCAAGTGCAATGATTTTTGACTCATTCTAATTCAAGTGAAACAAGGGTTTACTCGTGCTTCATGTGCAATGAGGGTTTACTCATTCTCCATGTGCAATGAGCCTTGGCTCATGCTAATTCAATGTTAACTGTTGTTGCCACATTTCCATGTTATGATTATCATGTTTTATCATGCCTTTATGTTCATGTTTCTTTTATTCTCTATTGATATGCCTATTGTATAACATGTATTGTACTCCTCTTGTTATTCCATGTGTACTCCCTTACTGGGCTTTATAGCTCACCGATTTCATATGCATGTCCTCAGGTTATCCCATGCAATGCTAAGTACGATGGAATGTAGTGGTCATGTAAAGGAAATTTTCAGTAAAGATGTTGTATCTTATGTTTTAATTTTTTTATGTAATTATCCTAAGTCCCAAAGACACTAAACCTCTTGATCTTCTTTGTTGTATCAAGTGAATTTCTATGTAATGAATCATGTTTAAGTTGTAATAAAAAGCAGGGTTGTCATAGTTTGTATCAGAGGATTGGTTTAGTTATTTTTGGGATTAGGAAACCCTAGTAAAGCCTGAGATACAAGACTATGTATAATAAAAACATCCCTATGTTTTGGTAAATACTAAGTAAGTGGGTTATCAAACAAATACACCCCTGTCTGGATACGAGCATGTAGAGGCTGCTCTGGCACAGATGTATCCTAGGGGTAAAATCCGAAAACACCGCATTAATCCAAACTCGAACGGGAACTGGTGCATGACAATGGGCCTTAGTGCAATCTTGGTATCGACACTCCCGAGGGATATGTTTTGATAAATTCACAATCTTAGTATGAACCCTTATTAAGGGAAAAATGCCCCTAAGAATATATGTTAGAAAGTAGATCATGAAAAGCCTATATTGAATCCAATAGACTCATGAGTTAAGGAATGAAAGTTTATTTATAAGTCATCAAATTTTGTCTTTGGATTACCCTTTTATGTGTTACCCCTAACCTTCCTTTTATTCCCGCCAATGGCCGGTAATAGGAGGACTCGGGCTAACAACCATTGTGAAGATTAGTGTGATGACTGTACTAATGAGATGCCCAATCCAATGGGAGAGGGAATCGAAAACTTTGTCACGCTTCTCTCTCAGCTAACTCAAGTTTTGAATAGAAACACGGGTCAAGAAGAACGTTCAACCCCCCCTAAGAAAGAACAAGTTGCTATTGAGAGCTTCATGAGACAAAGGCCTCCTACTTTTAGTGGATCATCTAATCCCACGATCGCTGAACAATGGATCAACTCCATTGAAATTATATTCTCCATCCTCCAATGTTCTAAATAAGAGAAGGTTATCCTGGCGGCTTATCGTATGGAGGGTGAAGCTGATAAATGGTGGACGTTGATAAAAAATATGAAGCCTGAGGAGGAGATTGATGATTTGGAATTGAAGGAACTTCAGAAGATGTTTTTTGATAAATATTTTCCGTGCACCCTCCGTCGTAAAATGGAAAGGGACTTCCTATCCCTCATGAAAAAAGATGAAGAATCTATGGGAGCGTACGAGGAAAACATCACAATTCTTGCACGATACGCTTCTGGCTTCGTCGTTACCCCCGAATTCAAGGTTGACCGCTTCATTGGTGGGATGAAGCCTAGCTTGCGGAAAGAATTAGCGATCTGTGACTTCGACAGCTATGAGGAAATTGTCCGATGTGACCTCATGGTCGAAATGGAGATCGGAGAATCACAGGGGTATCATGGGGATAAGAAGCGTATGGTGTACTTCAATGCTAGTAGTCTGATGGATAAATCCAACAGCGCCAAGAAGTTCCAGCACCCCACTTGCCAAAAATGTGTGAAGAAGCACCCTGGAAATTGCCTTAAGGGGACGAGAAAATGCTTCAGGTGTGGAAGAGAAGGGCACCTATCTATTAACTGTCGACAAGAAGGACCCGCAACTGCAACAGAGGAGAGGAACGCTCCATTCGAACTTCAACATGTTGTTCAATGATACAAATTCAATGAACCGGGTCATTGTGCAAATCAGTGCCCTAATCCAAGGGTTATCAGAGGCAACAAACAACCTCCAAGACAGCAAGGAAGATCTTTTTCCATCACTTATACCAAGTGAACCTCGACAAAGAAGTGGTGACCAGTACACTATTTATTCATTCAAGAATAGCAAATGTACTTTTTGATTCAGGTTCTATGCATTGTTTTATATCTCGAAAGTTTAGTAGAACAATCCCAGCACCACCACGAATCATGGAAGTAATGATGTTGGTGAGTATGGAAATTGGGGCAATCATTACATCCCATGAATATAAGTCCTCCCCTATTATAATTTATGGATAGAATTTCCCAGCGAACCTCATCATACGCCCTTTGGTGGAGTTTGATGAAATTCTTGGCATGGATTGGCTTTCCTTATATAGAGCCAACATAAATTGTCGGGAGAGGGAAATCACACTCCATATGGAGAATCGACCCCCGATTATTTACAAGTGTCAGGAGGAATATGAATCTCCTTTAGATCCATCATCTCAAGGATGGATATTACTGCCCTATGAGCATGCGTATCTGGCTCAGATGATTGAGTCCAAAGAAGAAACCATCCTTGAAGAAATTCCTATTTTGGGGGAATTCGAGGAACTGTTTCCCGAGGAACTGCCTGGTCTTCCTCTAAGAAGAGATGTTGAGTTCTAAATTGAACTTATACCTGGGGCGCTACCAATATCCAAGAATCTATATAGAATGGATGTTGTTGAGCATGAAGAGCTGAAGAAACAACTACAGGAGAATCTGGATAAAGGGTTTATACGCCCAAGTGCTTCACCATGGGGTGCACCAGTTTTCTTCTTCAAGAAGAAGGATGGGTCAATGCGGCTTTGCATCGATTATCATGAACATAAAAAAATAACGATAAAGAACAATTATCCACTCCTAAGAATTGATGACTTGTTAGATCAATTGCGTAGAGAACAATACTTCTCCAAGGTGGACTTGCGGTCGGGATATTATCAAGTAAGGGTGAAGAAGGAAGATATTCCTAAGGCTGCTTTTCGTACAAGATACGGGCACTATGAATTCATAGTAATGCCTTTTGGACTCACCAATGCTCCAGAAAGATTCATGGACTTGATGAATATAGTCTTTAGAGATTACCTAGAAAAATTTGTGGTGGTGTTTATAGATGATATTCTAATATACTCCAAAACCAATGAGGATCATGAGGAGCATTTAAGAACTGTAGTAGAGACTTTGCGCAAGGGGAAGCTCTATGCAAAGTACATCAAGTGTGAGTTCTAGTTGAAGGAGGTCTCATTCTTGGTCCATATCATCACAACCAATGGGATATCTGTGGACCCCTCCACAACAGATGCAATTGAGGGGTGGCTGAGGCCAACATCGGTAACGGATATCCGTAGCTTCTTGGGGTTAGCTGGATATTATCGACGATTTGTGAGAAATTTTTCACGATTGTCCAACACTCCTACAAAGCTAACTCGAAAGGGAGTAAAGATTGCTTGGAGTGATGAATGTGAAGAAAGCTTCAAGGAGTTGAAAAAGAGGCTTATCACTGCACCCATGCTCACATTACCCACAAGTGGGGAGATTTTTGTGGTATTCAGTGATGCTTCGAAAAAGGGCTTAGGATGTGTGCTGATGCAGAATGATAAAGTGATATCCTATGCCTTAAGGTAGTTGAAAATCCATGAGCAAAACTATCCAATGCATGATCTAGAGATAGCGGCTGTGATCTTTGACCTAAAAATCTAGCGGCATTATCTCTATGGAGAGAAATGTGAAATATATAGTGACCACAACAGTCTTAAATATATATTCACACAGAAAGAGATTAATATATGCCAGAGAAGATGGAAAGAGCTCATCAAGGATTATGACTTTTCAATACATTACCACCATGGGAAAGAGATCAAGGTGGATGATGCCCTAAGTAGAAAGGATCCAGCGATTCTATTAATGATGAGAATTGAGAAGTATCTAATCTTCTTGGACTTGATGAAGATAGACGTGGGAATCATAAAGAAGGGATCATCATCAATCCTTTCACAAATGATTTCTCAACCATCTATTTTGGAAAGGTTAATGGATGCTCAAAAGGATGATGTGGGAATTCAAGAAAAATTAGAAACTATCAAAAAGGGGAAATCCTCAGAGTTTAATGTTAATGAAGAAGGAATTGTGCGGTTTGGGAAAAGTCTATGTGTTCCATCATGTCTGGAGCTTAAGAAATAACTTTTGGATGATGCACATAGTTGAAATTTCTCTATACACCCAAGGTGCACAAAGATGTATCGAGATCTCTGAGAAAACATTTGGTGGGATAATATGAAGAAGGAGATCGCTGAATATACATCAAAGTGACTGGTGTGTAAGCAAGTGAAGGCCGAGAGGCAGAAGTCTAAGGGGCTGATGCAACCATTTCCCATACCAAAATGTAAATTGGAGAACATCACCATGGAATTTGTCCCCGAACATCCAAAGACATCCAAAGGCAACAATGAAATCTGGGTTTTTGTGGATCGTCTTACAAAGACTACACACCTTATTTCTATTCGGGAGGATTTCTCATTGGATCAACTGGCACAGATATATATCAGGTAAGTGGTAAGGTTTCATGGACTACCACTGTCTATTCTGTCTGACCGAGATCCAAGATTCACCTCTATGTTTTGGAAGAGTCTTCAACATGCTCTGAATACTGAACTGAACATCAGTACGGCCTATCATCCTCAAACTGATGGCCAATCCGAGAGGACTATCCAAACACATTAGGATATGTTGAGATCATTCTCAATGGACTTTAAAGGAGGATGTGATCAACATCTACCTCTGGTTGAGTTCTCTTATAATAACAGTTTCCACTCGAGCATCCAAATGGCACCATATGAAGCCCTGTATGGGAAAAGGTGCATAACACCGGTATGTTAGGATGAGGTCGGTGAACGTAAGATACTTGGACGAGAAATGATCGAAGAAATGGTGGATAAGGTGAAAACAATTCAGAAGCATGTCAAGGTAGCCCATAGTCGATAGAAGAGTTATGCAGATAATCATCGATGAGACATTCAGTTTAAAGTTGGAGACATGGTTTTTTTATGCATATCTCCATGGAAAAAGATCATGAGGTTTGGAAAGAAAGGAATGTTATTTCTAAGGTACATCGGCCCCTTAGAGATTCTTGATCGTGTTGGGGATGTGGCCTATCGACTATCACTTCCACCTACTATGGCCAAGGTGCATGATGTCTTTCATGTATCCCTCTTAAGGAAGTACATACCAGACCTTTCACATGTACTCTCTTCAGAGGTGGTAAAATTGGAAGATGATCTTTCTTATGAGGAGCAACCAGTGAAGATCATAGATCGTAGAGAAAAATTTCTATGAAATAATACAATGCCCCTCATCAAGTTGTTGTGGAGAAACCACAAGTTTTAAGAAGCGACGTGGGAGTCGGAGGATATGATGAAGCTAAGTTACCCACATTTTTTTCAGTGTGGGAAAAGGGAAATTTCGAGGGCAAAATTTTTTTAAGGGGGGAATATTGTAACGACCCAATGTTTCATTAATGGAAAATCCATATTGATCGAGTTAAATGTCTATTTATGAAAACTGTATTTATAAGATGTCAAATTATTTTGTTTTATGTTAAGAATTTTGACCGTTGTTAATATAGTCGCTGAATAGTGATCACATGATTAGTATAAATATAAGGCTTTAACGAACCCAATTCTTACTCAGACAAAGGATGCGATGGCCTCATCCAGTAGAATTGCGCCATACGAAACCCATTTGTCGGATCTCGGAAAAGAGGTGGCGTCTTTGGGCTTCGCCGTTGACCAAGCCCAAGCTGAGCTTCATTATGTCAATCTTGAACGTGACAATCTATTGGAAAAGTGGAAGTTGATTGAAATTACCACTTGAGTGATGTTATCCGAGCCGCCCCAAGAGTCTGTCACCGTTGCACACCTTACCCTTAAGTCTTATGCGTCTGTTTTAAGGGATTATGTAACAAATAAGTAGTACTATGTTCATGTACATTATTTGTTTGTATATAATAATGAATATAATTTCTAGTCATTTTTGATACATTGTAAATAGTTTTTAAAGTACAAATGGGGTTTTTAGTTATTATTTAATTAAGAATTCAATTTTGTTAAATTAAGGGATTTTTTAATTAAATTATTTTTTAATAAAATATTATTATTATTATTAAAATAATTTTTATTAAATATAAATTATCTTAAAATTTTATGATTGCAATTAAAATTTTTATTAAGATTTGAAAGCCATTTCTATCAAAACCCGTGAATTTTTGTTAAATGTTGGTTTTTATTTTAAAAGTGAAAATTAACATATTTAGAAATTTTTTTAGATAAAATAAATGTTATTTCTGGAATCAGGACGTCGAAATTATCGAATGATGAATTTTTCATAATTTTCTGAGACAACCAAATTTTTCGGTAAAAATTAAATACTGTTTAAATATATAATGTGTTTTATGACATTATAATGACCCAATGGTGATGTAATAAAATAATATAATCTGTATCTTCGGCCAATATATTTTTTACCATTAAAATAAAGTGATTTTGGGTTTGTTTGACTTACTTTTCAAAGCATTAATGAACCACTCAAGACTTATTCAACACATTTCCTTTTTAAAATAATTTCCATGGGAGTGTGACTAACCTCCACATAAGCAACCCTAATATTTTAATAAGTTCGGACATTGGGCATGTAAAATATTGTTTTCCTCTTTCCTTTTCCAGAAACCATGGGAAAAACATGGGATGGTTTGTGGTTTTGATTAATATAATATAAGGGATCCCAAACCTAAATAATAAAGTATTCTCTCACCTTTCCTATATAAACCCACCCATGCTCCCACTTCCTCCTCACTAAAATCCCTTGGAGTTCGTCCAAAATCTGCCCTAATCTCTATATAATCCTCCCAAGGTGCCCCAAGCACCCAAGAATCCTCTCACAAGCCTCTCTCTAGCCTTTGGAAGCACACTTCCATGTAAAGCTTTTTTCTTCCTTTCTCATTTTTGTCGATTTTCATTAAGTTGTATTGCCCTTTTAGTTTCAATTATGAATGTTGGGGTATGGTTTCGCACCTCCCCCATACTTCCCTCTTATTGTTTTAATGATTGTAGACCCCTTCCTCTCTCATTAAATTCCTCCCTTGTACACCCGTTACAGTGCCGAAATTCCGAAAGGAACTTCTCTCTCTTCTTTTACATTCAAGTAATACTTTTGCATCATGAATCAAATTTCCATTTCAATTGTTGGGACATGTATCTATATGACCTCTTTACTTCATATTACATGTAAATAATATGAGGAACCCCTTTCTCTCTCATCATCCTTTTTTATAAATTCTTATGTCACGCCGTTACGCTGCAGAAATCGCACTGATTTTCTAAGCCAACGTCATTGTGTAGGGAATACCATGCCCATTTCTCCATCAAGGGTATTCACCATTATGCACATTTACTTATTGATTATAAATTTTCATGTATTAATTCCACATTCCTTTATCGTGGAATAAATTATTATGTTTTATGAATCCATGTTTTATGATCTATGTGGCACACTTATGCATGAAATGAAATGTTTAAGAAGGGTGTGCCCTTATAGCGCTCCAATGCATTTGGTAATGTATAGTATCATGATACGTCAAGTGAAATGAGTGTTGACTCATACTAATTCAAATGAAATGAGGGTTTACTCATGCTTCATGTGCAATGAGGGTTTACTTATGCTCCATGTGCAATGAGCCTTGGCTCATGCTAATTCAATGTTAAGTGTTGTTGCCACATTTCCATGTTATGATTATCATCCTTTATCTTGCCTTTATGTTCATGTTTATTTTATTCTCTATTGATATGCCTATTGTCTAACATGTATTTTACTCTTCATGTTATTCCATGTGTACTCCGTTACTGGGCTTTATAACTCACCCTTTTCTTATTCATGTCCTCAGGTTATCCCATGCAATGCTATGTACGAGGGAATGTAGTGTTCATGTAAAGGAAGTTTTCAATAAAGATGTTGCATCTCATGTTTTATGTTTTTATGTAATGATCCTAGCCCCAAAGACACTAAACCTCTCAATCTTCTTTGTTATATCATGTGAAGTTCTATTTAATGAATCATGATTAAGTTGTAATAAAAAGCAGGGTTGTCATAGTGTTGGGCTGTCAAGTAAGGTATGTTTTAAATGTTATCAATGTAAATGTTTAATTTTTCTTTGGTTATTGTCTTGGTCTACTTCTGTTTTTCTGGTACTAATTATTGGTTTGGTTTATGGTTGTTTCTGGGGAGATCAGGGGACTACTTTCTATTTTTAAAAAAAAATTGGTTTCCCACGTCGGTTATTTAATAACCTACATGATAAAAACCTGGGAAATGGTTTATCACTTCGTTTATTAAATAACAGACATGGTAAACACCCCCCCCCCACGAACTGGTTTATCACTTCGGTTATTTAATAACTAACTTGATAAAAGGCCGAGATATGGTTTATCACGTCAATTTTTAAATAAGTGACATGATAAACACCCCTCGCACTGGTTTATCACATAAGTTATTAAATAACCAACATGATAAACCCTCCCTCCACCCTGGTTTTTTAGGTAGGTTATTCAATAAACTACGTGATAAAATCCTGGGAAATAGGTTCTTAAATCAGTTATTAAATAACTAATGTTATAAACCATTTTCCAGGGATTTAGCACATTTGTTATTTAATAACCGACGTAATAAACAACCCCCGCACTGGTTTATCATGTTGGATATTAAATAACCGATGTGATAAACCCTCCCCCTAGTTTTTCACGTCTATAATTTAATAATAGATGTGATAAAAGCTTGATAAATGTTTTATTACATCGGTTATTAAATAACCTACGTGATAAACACCACGATGTAATGTTTTTTTATGTTAGTGTTTAAATAACTGACATAAAAAACAATATTTATAATGTCGTCCGTATTAACGTCGGCTAAAAACCGACGTAAAAAATGAAAAATAACCGACATAAAAAACATTTTTTTCACTAGTGAGAGATTTATATATATTATACAATATACTATAATGAATGTTTTGCATATTATTTTTTTGTAAAATTTATTTTTATTTTACTACAATAAATTTAAATGAATTATACAACATTGGATAATATATTAGTGGTATCTACCATGGTTGATCTACCACTGGTATCAACAATTAGTCAAGACACCTTAATGATAAACTATGAAATTCAACATCATTTATTTCAAAATTTAGTTGCTTCTATGACATAAAACCGTTAAATATTATACTGAAATAATACAATAATGAGATATAGTTTGGATTATCTTGTGTTAACATTCTATTTTATGCCACCTTGATATTGAACCAATTAACCAATAATTCCATGTTATATCACTCATATTCCCTATTAATAAAATATTATATTTTGTTTCAATGTTTATATATTTCTATTTATTTAAAATTTTATAAAATATGATATGATAAACTAATATGTTAAATTAAAATATATAAACCCCCTCTAGTGAGACTCTTATTAACACTTTCTCCACATCTCTTTCAACCCATGAGTTTCCATATCATTCCTAAGACAATTGAACAAATGTGAAATGGTTCAGGTGAAGTGTAAAGGGGGTTCAAGTAAAGATTTATATCCCGCGAAAAAATATAATGTCAAATTTATTTCAGTAATTATAAAATAGAAGAATCTCAGATCAGGTCATGAGATGATGTATTTGATAATGAAAAAACTACAACATGTTTGGTTTCATCTAATTATCTTTTATGTAATGTGGTATAGAACCAGGGAAGGAATAAATGGGTCTCGAAGAACGATATTCAATTATATCCTCAGTTGTTTCACGAGTTTTATCAATTTTTTGAGAATGAGTTTGGTGATGAAAATGATTTTATCATGAAAGAGAGAGATGGAAAATAACCTTTATTTTCATTGATGTATTGGTAAATATCCTTACATTTTCCTTACAATGGTATATATATGAAATATCAACGGTTTCACTGGGTAAACCATGATGACTTTTTGATTAAATATGCATTTTTTGAGTCCTTAGATACACAACTACTAGAAGGAATATGTTTATAGATCTTAACCAATAGTGTAATTTTCTATTTAGATGTATATAAAAACTCTATGTTATAAAATATGATATTTCATAATAATGAAGTGTCACGATATCTTGTTCATATTTTTTATGAAATTATGAAATAAAATATATTTATGTAGATATTTTAGGATTTATATGATGGAATAATTAATTAATTCCCCTATGTCAAACACTTTTTCCAACCCTACATTGATATCAATGATATAGGATTTATTAGGTATTATAAATATAAGTGAAATTATTGTGAAAAAATATTGGCAATTTTACCTATGTCTGGTGACCAGAAAGATGATGTGTGTTAATTAGAACCCTTTGTTGAAAACGATGGTGGTTGATGTTGATAATCATTATGAAACATTAAAACCAGTGTAAAACCATTAATGAACAATAGAAATGGGTGTCCCATGATTTGAGATAGTTGTTTTAGAGGAGTATACCATACCTGAGGATGTTGATGTTTGAGTTTGAAGTGTATGAGGTTGTAACTTATAATGATCATTCAGTTGATGTTTCATTTGACATGGGTATTGACCATAATTTGCCTAAGGTCCCAAATGGTTCTTATGGAACAAGTATTCCTCCACATACTATTAACTCTTGAAAATTTGTGGTGAGATTATATGATTATTAATAAGAGAATAAATTCTATTATGATAATCATTTGGAGAGATCGTCTTTAAAGACTATTTAGGTTGTTGTGGTGTTTTATAATGATTTTAATTATAATGCTGACAGAGGTGATGAGGATGATTAGTGTCACCCATATCATATTATTATTATATCCATCAGATATACTAGTGGTGAGTGGAAAAGGACATTTACATCTACTTTATCTTAATAGTATTCTAGGTGATAGTGATAATATAGCTTCTAAGGATTCAAAAAGTCATACTAACCAAGATAGAGTAGATGATGGATCATATGTTAGGGAGAAATCACCATTATATAATCAAAATGATTCAGAGTATCCATTGTTATATGAT
Source organism: Viscum album (assembly GCA_963277665.1). Lineage (NCBI taxonomy): Eukaryota > Viridiplantae > Streptophyta > Magnoliopsida > Santalales > Viscaceae > Viscum > Viscum album. Next base: position 174,358,986 of record OY728160.1, read on the forward strand.
GATGATGATGATGATAATCATGTATGTCCACTAGAACATGGTGGATCCTCTATTTTGGTTGACTATTGAGATTCTATGGGATATTTGATTGAAAAGTTTGATGTTTAATATACATTGAACCATTTTACCCTAAAACATACAGTTTATGAAGAATATACATGAGGATGTTTCTATTATAATATAATAGGGGGCTCCCCCTGATACTCCCCAAGATCTACCTCACTATATTTATGTGACAATGAATGATCATTAGGAATATATGGTAATATTTTTATCTTACCTTGGTGGGGTGATTTGATCTTTTTCAGTTCACAAGACTATGATTTGTGGTATTAATATTGGTATGATTGTATCATTGGTTAAATATTATATATATCCTCACAATGTAAAAAATATAGAATTTATATAGATATGAAATTACATTTTGTTATAGTTGAAATATTCCATCCTATACAGTATAGATGATATGAGTGATAAAATTACAATGAGAGATATATCTATTTTGAAGATAATAGAGTAATTATATACCTATAATGATTCATATTCTTGATCTACAGATCCTTTTGATCCTTCTTTTGTAGATGCTCATATTATTTAATTTAGTGTCATAAATGATCTCTTTTTTGTTATAGATGCTATATCTACTTTTTATCTGGACGAGCATCATCAGATTAACTATCTCGGTGATAAATTTTTTAAATTGGTTATAAATTTATTATATGAGTCTATGAATAACAGATATACAAACAATAAATACATTTATTATTACCTCTCATGGATTTATAAAATACATGAGACTAATTCTATTTTATGTTCCGGGATGAGAATTTTAGAATGCATCTTTTGACCAAGACCATTAATGGGTATGTGACACTAATGAATACCTTGACACATATTCTCAATAAATTCGTGGAAGAGAAAGATGATTTTTCAATGAAATATAGAATGGTGGTTAATTGGTCAGTATGTTTTTAGAGTTGATGAAGACCTCCTTCAACACTACATGGGAATATATCTATAAGCTTATTTTCCATTCTTTTAACTACTTCCCTTTTTATACATATTTTATCAAATTTTATGTCTAATTCCATTTTAGTTAGTAATTTTGGGACCAAAACCATTTGAATCTATCATACAATGAGGACCATGGAAACCCTCGTTTTTTTCTCATGCACATCACGATACTTCTGATCCATCTATTTAAATAAAGGGAATGAATCTTAGTCATCCTTCTTGTAGTCGAGGAGAGGATGATTCACAATCGAATAAAAAAATTTATATGTTTTTGGATTTTATTTTTAATCCTTTTTTATTATGTGTTATTATTAAAATAAATATATATAATGAATGTAATATTTTTCATTAATGTTATTAATTGATTTACTTTTATGTTTATCATTATTATTAACAAAAACCGTGGAATTGAATTCCATAATGCGTGGTTATAAATATTACTAGGATAACTATATGAATCACATTTAAATTTGGATTTTTATGAAGAATATTAAAATAATTTATTTCAATTAATGATTCAATCTATGGTTATATTTTCGAAGACATTGTATTAAGAAATTGGATAAATTGATGGATTTTTATTAGAACAAATATTTTTAATGATTAAAATTCATGTTGATTATACTTCTAATTAAATGATTTATTTTTGATAAAACATTATTTATCGTGAAAAACATTCAAAACATGATAATTCAGGATCTACCATTATCATTGAGCTGTAATTATAATGGGATACTATTACATGATGAAGCGTCCCTCTAGGATATGTTTAGTTCAACAAGATAAAATAAAAATATAGTACATCTATCATCAAGTCATAAAATATTAGAGTGGAACTACTACCATTACATTGTGGGTCTTCAGTGAGAAGCTTCTTACATCACAAGATTCTACCAGGAATATAATTTAACAACATCTAGTATAATGAATTTACCATTTAGTAAATATACATATAATGGAAATCTACCAGAAACATTAGTAGGATCTAGAACAAATAGAACTTATTATATATTTTCAATCATCACATTTTGATACAAATATCAAGATGTACCATCAGTTAATATATCATTCTAAAGAGATACAATCAGATGTGATACCATTAGAAAGTGTTTCATTCAGATAAAAAAATATTTAGAAGAAAAAATCTCAGTGACTCTATCATATGTGAATCTACAACAAAAGAGCTACTATTTCATTTAATAGTAAATTGTAATTATAATTTTCTGATGGATAGATTGTTCATTTATTTAAGGATATAAGATTATTTTTTGATAATAAATATTCTTATAAAATTCCATGAATGTGTTAAAGATATCCTCAGTCTTTTATGTATCTTTTTCGTAGTAAAATAATCTAGATAGTTATAATATTATCTTGTAATTGAAAATTGGATGTTGAGAACTATAAATTTCAATGAATTTAACTAATTCATTTATTGGAGAGAAGATTGTACATAAATATTTAATCAGAAAAACATTCATGATAGGAAAAAGGTATAATGATACACATTTGTTTAGAATAACCATATAAAATCATAGAATGAAATCAAATGATTCTCTATGACTCTATATTTATTATATTTTTTAAAACATATTTGAGATCCTTATAACATAAAATTAAAAGAGACATGAACAACCACGTAAATGTACCTTCTATTGAACTACATTTTCTCATCAATAATTTTTCCCTTTCCATTTATTCATTAAGATGGATTTGTGTTTAGAAATAATATTCATACCTTTAAAATAAATCTTTTTGTACTAAAATGGATTGTTATTGACACTATATTTCAATTATTTTAAGTTTTATTACCATGAAAAACTATGAAATAGGTTATTTGTGACATGTACATGATTTATTACACGAACAAATATGGAATGGTTTTTTTATCTGGAAATCAATGTGTGTTTTTTTATTAAAACATTATCCAAATTATGGATAAGATTATTTTATAACAATGTACTCATGAGTGTTTCATTTCCATGTAGAGAGTATTGAGTATGATATTGAGAGTAAAACAATTGTTTAAAATTAAAAAATGATTTATTTTTTATTTTATATCATTCCATTTCATTTTTTAAATAAACCCAATTTCAATATTCTAAACATAAAACATTAGTATTATTCCATTTATCATAAAATATTTATATTATATATATATTTTCATAAGAATAATTTATTATCAAATCATAGAGATTTTTCAATTGCATATTAGTTGATATATGATTTAGCTATTTATTATTTTTTAAACAATATTTTATATAATTCTAAATTTTTTAACACTTCAATTGCACTAAATTTGGGGGATATAAGATTTAAAACTAATGAGAACATAAGGTTCATTGTAAATTCAATTACCCCACTGAGTTATCCACATGGACAAATAGGTAACCTTCATAATATTTTCCCTTCAAAAAAATAATTTCAAATAAATTTTCATTAGTTTTTAAAATAAAATATATTACCCCCAAAATATCCAATAGGAGTGTCAAACCAGGTCTACCAGAAGGCCAGTTTTTGTGGATTATGTAATGTTCGAGTAAAATCCAAATGCACCCTATTAATTTTTTTTTCCAATATATATAAAATTTCATAAGCCAAAAAAACTTGTATGATCCCAACATTTCTTTATTTATAGGAAATACATACTCTTTATACCTTACCCGAACATTTAGATGTTATCCTAAATATAGAATATCTACAATGTTTGTATTAAGGTTATGTCATCTAACCATTTATTACAGAAATATAGTTCCACATGATTCACAAAATTTATTTAATACATAAAATAAAGAACCCGACCATTATATGAAATATTCATTAGATTCTTTGGTATATTTGTTCTATATATAACTGATCACATCTCAACGTATCAACTAGTTTTGTAAACTTGTAAAACAAGATACATTAAATAAATTCAAATTACATTTGAAAACATTAAATAAATTATATTTTTTTTGAGAACACAACTATTACCTATAATAAATCCTTATATATCAATTATAATACACTTCATAAAATCACCGGGAACAAAAAAATTATGAAAGGGGTTATATCTAATGATTGTTAAGGGTTTTAATATAATGAAATCTATCATAAAACAATAATAAATGACAATATGAAATGGTAAATAACCATATAACATTAATATTAATTTAATATATTATCATGATGTACAATATTGAATGAATAACTGATTAATTAATAACTCCATATTAATTTTTACATAAATATTAATTTCATCTAATGGATATTCGAACTAGTCAGATAATAACATGAAACACAATAACTAATATCTAAATGAGTGAATTCATAATGCGAGACCTCATAACCATACCATCAATAATCAGTTCTAAGACCACATACAAAAATGGGTAACAACATTTCTAATAAAACAAGATAGTTTCTCTAATGAGATCTACAGATGAAATGAGTGGATATAGAGAGCCACACTCATCAGTTACAAGGTCTAATGTGTTCCTTATATTAAAGGGGAAAACATAATCTAGTAAACAATAATATTGAAAAACAAGGATATGTTATTTTAATATTATAATTTATCTACAAAACATAATAAATAAATATATTTTTTATTCAAATACTAGAATATTATTATTAATAAATTCCACAACCCATAAACATAATGATTAAACATTATGATTTATAAGAATAATGTTATATAAATTGTATATCTAAGAAAAATTGTTACCAATCCATCTTGAAAAATCTGCTAGATCGTATCATAACAACATATCCCAATAAATCTTATGTAAAATATGAGTTCATTTTATTGATGAATTTAAAACCAATAAAATCCTCATTGAAAACATTCTCAAAGAAGATACCCTTTTAGTTTTGATAATAAATTCTAAAAACTAAAATTTACAAAATACTAGAGAAAATTTCATATTAAAATAACATTGTTAAAATTGAAAAAAAAAGATTCATATCAATAATTTTGGGTAACATCATATATTTTAAAAGTTTTTTAAATACCCCTCTCAAAATGTCATAAAAGTTTAAAAAGTAAATCATTTTAGAAAATAGAAATAATAATCCTTTATGAACAATTTGAAAATAGTCAAACATGGATAAAATTGACTTTAATAAATCATTTTTTAAATTAAATCAAATATTTATAATATTTTATGAAAAAAATGACACAGATGAAACATTATTTATTACCAAAGTGAGAAATTACGCTGATTTTTTTAGAAAATTTAAAATAATTAAATGTACCAAAGTGTGAAAAATGGTAATATTAGAAGTAATGTTTATAGAAAAATAGTGTATAATAATTTATGATGTGTATATGATTTATATAAAAATAGTTTCCTCCTAGTTATACAAAAAATAGAAAATCATGAATATTTATGGTAATATGAAATAAACCATTACCAGGTTTTATAAATTTTCAATCATAAGCCCCATGAACAAAATAAAATAAAAAATATATATTTAAATAATATGATGATAAAAATATAAATTATTTAAAAGACTAAAGTGTCAGTATATATATGACAAAAATTGAAATATTTAATTTTCAATATGTCTCACTAAATAAAAATTGAGATAATAAAACCTTACCTCATGTATGATTTTCAATGTACATATTTGAAAATATGTTATAGTAAATATGGTTTTACAATAAATTTATTATGTGACTATATTTATATATATAATTATTAATATTATAATATTTTAAATTTTTATCCCCTATTAATTAAAAATTATTTATAAAATACTTTTCTTGATGATAACTATATCATTTTTCACATATGTTATGGTTTAGTAATTTATTTAATTCTATTATGATATCCATTCCAAATTGTACATAACGTTACCAATGATATAAATATTAATTATATTAATTATATATGTAATACAATAGTTTTAAATGTTAGAGGCTGAACAATAACTTACAGCATTCATAGAGATGGTACGTCTTACAGAAACATGAACACTATTTAATTTTTTGATGGTTCGAATGAAATAAATGAAACTATTTTCCCCATTTAATCATAATTATTATATCATTTATAATATATATATTCATTAAATATTTCCTTTTTATCAACTATTTCAAAATAAACTGAAAGACGTATCACTTAGCTTGGTGGAGTCTGTACTCCACACATACCCATGAGTGACGATTTATTTTCTAAAAAAATTCAATATAAGATATTATATGTGATATTATAGTTAAATAAGAATAATTATTACCTAAATGTAATATATATATACTGAATACATCATTATATCTATCTGTGATGGTGGTTATGGAACACAAATCACATTTGTTCATGAGGTGGTAGTACACCGTACACACGAACGATGAATTAATTTATGATTTGATGGAAGGGGAGATAGATGTTAGTTATGCAGTCAAAACAATAAAATATTAATTTAATAATGATAATAGGTTTTTTATTTTATCATAGTTGAAGATGATTTTATGGGTGATGAGAGAGAAATAACATGAAGACGCATTATTATATTCTATATACATTCTTCAAAAAACCACTTTTGGAATATGCATAAAGACTAAATAGAATTGTTTAATGAATGAAACAAGGAATATATGTTTTGGGGAGGTATGTATGTATTATTTTATTAGATTTAGAATGAAAAAATCCCTTGTATTTTTGTAAAGGACAGAATATGGAGTTCAATTTTATTAGAAGTGGGAAGGAATCCCATGGAATTATCGAAGAGATTAAATTATACCCACATTTTCCGAATGAAAAAGGTTCATAAATTGCTCATTATCCCACCTCATATGATATAAGTTAACAAATGGAAATTTTTTTGACATGTACATGTTTGTTGGGGATTTTAACCATTATCCATATAGTTTATCCCAGTAACCATGTTTCCATAATAACCACATAAATTTATATTTGTAGTTTTTAGTATTCATTATGAAAAATATTATTTGAACATATTTTATAATATAAAATACTCTTAACACAAATATGGTATCCATTTTTCCATATTTAATTTATAGATTTTATAAAATTTAATTTAATATTGATCTTTAAGGAGGGATTAAAAAAGGTTTTCCAATGGAAATGATTTCTCATTTATACAATATTTTTATATAAACATTTAATATATAATGTAGAATATTTACTTATATTAGAATTATTTTAATGTTATATAAAAATTATTAATTTAAAAAATAAATAACCAAAAATATCTTTGGAAAGTATTCAAAAGAAAATTTTGTATTAAAAAAATCAGTATGTTTTTATGTTCATTGATTAAATAAAACCTTCAGAAATATATAGAAAATTAATATAACATATTATATTACATGATGAATTAAACAATATATTTGATTTAATACATTGTTATTTTAGTGGCATAAATTATTTTATTAATAAGTATATAAATCATAATGAAACTGTTTTTTAGAAAAAAAATTCAATTTATCATAATTAATTTTTTTAATTCAACAAAATCTTATTTTTTTCATAATTAGTTTACAACAACTAATTTTATTTAGACATTAATATGCCATATATGTTTTTTATTTTAGTTTTTCATGCACATATAAATCAATTTAAATGGATATGTTATAACTTTATAAAATTTTACCATCATTTTACACACAAGATTAGGTTTATTAAAACAAAGCAAAGAAATTGATTTTATTTAAAATCAAATATATATAATATAGGTTAGGGGTGTTCCAGTTTACAAATAAAATTTCTAATATAATTATTCAATTATATAAAAACATAAAATGTCACAATGATTCATTTAAATTAATCATATATGATCACATAGGGATACATATATTTAATGGATGAATCATAATAGTTATTTTGAAAATTATGAAATTAATATCATGATATTTAATTATTTATAATTATTAGTTCTTATATAATAACCATTAATGTTTATATAATCACAAAATAGAATTTATTCGAATAATAGAAACATAAAATGGATTATATTTATAATATAAAATGTAATACAACATGGCTGAATTGATTTTTACTATAATTGTTTTACATAAATAGAACATATTAAGAAGGTGTGAAATGTTCATATACTAATTCCTTATCTATCTTTATAGAATAAATTACAATGTAAATTGATTTTTCCAAAGATATCATTAATTATATTTTGTAACAAATAATATATTAAATTAATTAAAATTAATAAATATCCATTATTCAGAAAAGTAAATTGTATATTTTTAATAATGTAATACATATCCAATTTGCATGTAATTTTTATCATTAAGTGAAACAATCATTGTAGTTAACCTAACCATAGTATCCCATTGTACATATTACTACCAATAATTTGGCATAATAAAAAATGAATTAAATCATGAAGGATTGAATAGTTTAGACATCATGGTAAAAAAAATATAAATTATTCATGAATTATACATGAGAAAATAATAAAACATAATTTTTTTCGAAGATTGAATTTTTTCCATCTTGATATCCCTGCAAATCAAACATATTAATCTTCAAGTAATCTAGGTGAAAGGAAAAAATTATGGTGATCCAAAATTCATAATAAGGGTTATGTATAATGGCTGTAATGATGAAAACATTAGAATAATTAATATTGAAATGTAAACAACTAAACATACATGCCATCTAATTAACATTACTATCATTATAATATAATATTGAATCAATATTAAAGGTAAATAACTGAAAAAAAATTCTTTTATTCTATAAATAGGAATAACATGAATCCATAAATTTTACAATAGTCAAAATATTAATGATAATAATAAAAAAATATTAATATATGAAATGAATTATTATTAGACATCATGTTTCCCTAGTATATGAAACATTTACCATAAATACCTTTATAAATATATTTTATGACATACTACTATCAAGACCTTTCACAAGATATTTTAGAGCATAATTGGTTAAAAATATGAAGGGTTTTTTCTAATTGATTTCATATCATTTGACTATCGATGCATAAATGGCCTTACATTACAGGTATTTAATAAGTTTCATACCTATTCAAAGCATTTCTATTATATCAAATAATTGACTTCACTTACAAACAATTTAAAATATAAAAAATACATATTAAGTAAATGATACATTTTTATAAATTTTTTATAGTTAATAAATAACAATTGATGTAATTACTATATTTAAAAATGGAATATAGTTTAAGAAAAAAATTTATGCGTGAAAAGTATTATTTGGATTTAGTAGAAATATTACATCCAAGAGAATGTGAATAATTTAAGTTAATGCTAATGAAAAAAATAATGATGTGCATTTCATTACTTCCCTTAGACAATAGGAGTGTCAACCAAAATTAGGATGACTAAGGAAATAATTAAAACAATATAAACACATTTCGTGAATATTAATGGGTTATTGTCATTTATTAATATAAATAAAATGAAATATCTTTAAAAAATTAATATGAAAACTATATTATTCATTTAAAAAAAAATTTTAATAAAACTTTTCTTTGAAAATATATATTTACAAATTTAATTTCGGAAGAGATTTTGAAAATATTAGATGTTGGGTATAACCATGAAATCATATATCATAAATTTAAAAATAGAAGAGTGGTCAGGATGCCTCTAAATTATAGTTATTCCGTACACATTAAAAAAGTATTGAGTCACCTTTTTTGTAAAATACAATTGGGATTTTTATTGAAATTAAAAAAAACAGGATGCTAACCAAAACTTTTAAGAGAAAAAATGGATGAAAGTATTTAAATATTTCATTTTTAAAATTCAATAAAATTTTAAGACATATTTATAAATAATTTTATTTTCAGAAAATATTGTTTTTGGAGAAAATATATTTCTAATATAATATAGAACAGACGTCGTATTTTTTTTAAAAAAAAACTAATATCTGAAGAGTTTTAAACTATTTATACTATTAGAAACAATTCATTAATAACCATAATGGAAGAAAATAGATTGTTTTACTTGGAAATTGATATGTAATTTCATTCAACTGATATTTAGGAATATACAATCTCTATTATAATAAAATTTTAAAATAAACCATTAAATATATCCTTAAAATGAAATTAAAATTAAAAATTTATCTGAATATCATTATACATTACAAATAAAAAAAAGTATAAATTAAACATAATATAACAGAAATTCATTATACATAATATCTTAGTATTTCATAATCAATGAAGTAGATGTTTAACCTAATGAGTGGAAATATAGGTAAGTAATTTCTTACCTTATGCTTCCTTTTGGTTTAATATTCATCAAATTCTTATAAAATGGTTTTAAAATTAGTACTAACATAAAACGGAACCAAATTATAATTTTTTTTATATGATCATTTTTTAACAACTAAATAGTGGTTTGTTAATGGTCTTTAAATATTGTCATTGTTTTGGGTTTTAATTGACTTATATTTACATTATATTTTGACGTGTTATTTTTTGATCCTAACATAGAATCATTATTTCATCATTACCAAAATATATATCATGATTTATCTATCATTCTTATTTTTTATATATGTATATAACTTAATCCATAATATTTAGTGATACTAAATAAAACACACCATTCATCCAAATGGTCTATCGTATGTACGAATGGAAATTACTCTATTAAATTTTCATATTGGTTGAATGAAAATTAAATTATATATATAATATCATTAAACTAAAATTATTATTCCATAAATATCATATATATTTTCTCAAAACCATCATTAATAGATTCATTTATTAAAATTTATGATTCACATCACTTCACAACCCTGTAGTTCGTCGTACACACGAGCGATGATATCATATTCCCAAAACATAAAATTGTTAATGTTATGTGTGATATAAAAATTAAAAACCATTATAATAACATTTATATCATAAACATTATTTATAAACTATAAATCTATCATTATTATCTACAATTAATGGTGATAATGGAAACATGAACAATTTTCCTTCGTGAGGTGATAGTTCATCGTACACTCGAATGTTGATTTCATAACCCATTTGATGAATGATTTTGATGGTTCATGTCTTATAAATTATATGAAAATATTTAATTATTTTATTAATAGACTTTTCTAATTATATAATCATGGTAGAATATGTTTTTGTTGATCTGATAAAGAAATCAAATAAAAACTCCTTTACAGGAACATTACCTCTTCTTCGGGTATCCTCCTTAGGTTTGTGATTAAAAAATTAATGGTTTTTATTCATTCAAAAAATATTGATACAAGGATTATTGTATGGATATCTAGGAGTGAATTTTTCAAGGGATGGATGATCTATATAAATTTTTAGTTATGGATAATAGGAAGAGTGAGTTTTCATTTTTCGTTGAGGGGGAGTGGAAATCATGTAATTATTCAATGGTATTCAGTATTGGGAGGTATCCCTTACCTCCATAGGATAAGAAAATTTAATAAAATTATAGGGGGTGGGGTTATGTGGTCTAGTAACACCTCCACCACACTAAATGTAGCGAATCATTATAATATTTATCCATAACTATTATGTTTCTCTACATTTACAATTTGGATTTTTCTTTATGGTAACTCATTTTACAACCAATATAATATATGAATTAAATATATATTATTTTTTTAAATTTATAAATATTATAAAAAATAATTAAAAATATTTAATATAATTTAAAAAAAATGTCATCGGAAAATTAATTTTAACAAAATATTATGTCAAATAAATAAACTTCTACTTTAACAATAACTGTTCTAACTGATTATTTTAAATTTAATGATAAATATAGTATTTATAAAAGATAAATTGGAAAATTATGAAAAAGAAATTATATTTATTGACTTTTAATAATCACTTGTAAAAAGATACTATTTATCTTCATTTTAATTCATTTAAAAAAAATATAATATATTATAAGAAAAACATTAATGTCAATTTTGACATTATTAATTTAAATTATAGAAAAAAAATAAAAATAAAATGATGGAGATCAAATATATTATGTTAAGATCATTGTGTCTTATTATATTCATCCAAAATAACAATGTAATATAATAATTAAATAACGTTAATTTTCTTTTAATATATATACAATTATTTATTTTATTTTATTTTTGAAAAAATAATTACTACATTGGAATCTAAAAATATTTGCATGTAATTAATTATTTTTTTAATAAGTTAAAATAAATTACCATAATAACTAATAATCATTTTAATTTCAAAATAACACTTTTATTTTTAATTATGATTTTATTTCCCTTTCTAAAAGCGTTTAAAGTTTTAATTGAATGGAGAGTTATTTTTTCACTTTTACTTAAATAACATATTATATAAGTCAATTTAATGGAATTAAATACAAATATCTAATTAAAATATATCCTACATTTTTAATGGATTAATTATTCCAATATTTTTTTCGACATGTGTTGTCTCTGTATTACACCATTTATAATAATCATAAGCACAAAGTACAATCATTTATCGTGACTCGATGTAGTTAATTATTACTGTTTTCCCTACTCACTATGGTAAAAAAATATTTTAAACAAAACAGAGATTATAAATTTTTTCATATTCCAAACATGGAATTAATTTTCCCAAATTAAATTCGTATATGTTGGAAAAAATAATTTAAAATTAATTTTTTAGATAGGATATAAAAGCGGGTTTTTAATGTGAAAATATTCAACAATTTATTAATTATTTACATCTAAATTCAATATAAAAATAATTCAATTGAAATAAATTAGATTAATATATCTGTATATGAAATTTTTTTACTCTAAAACCAATTAAAAAATTAATATTATCATTTATTTATTTAAAAATTCAGTTAGAAAATAAAATTCAGTTTTGTTAACTATTCATCAAAATAAGATACTTCTAAATTAAATAAAAAATGTTTACATTAAGATAATTTTAATATTAACATTTCAAAATTTTATATTATTTTATAAAATATAATTTTTAAAATTGGTAACATATAGTTTTAAAACATCTATTCCATTAAATGTTTATAGAAGTTCACTTAGATAAAATAAATATTTTATAAATTAAATTATATTTTTTTCTTATATTTTTTTATCAAATCTGTAGGAGGAATTTAAAAAAATTTTAATAAAATATATATAAATTTTATTATGATCATCCACTAACCTAAATTAATTTTATTTATTAAGTTAAAAAACACATTGGATCACAATGAAATTCATTTATTAAAACATTTCATTTATATTCAATTGGATTTTGTATTCATTTTTAATTGATTTTTGCCCAATTAATTCAACCATATATTTCAAAAAGTAAGCTAATCATATTATTTACTACAAATTTAAATGGTAGAATATAATTTTCCTTTTAAATAATAATAATAATTATATTTGGTAAACCCATTCATGTGTGTAATTTATGATAAAAATGGGGTACTATATAGATAAATCTGACCATTATGTTTCATTTAATGAAAGATAAACACGTTTTTTTCATGTAATATATGCTATTAGAGAGATTGGATTTATCAAAATAGAAATAAATAATGTTGTTTTGGACCAATATAATCTCTTTTTTGATTGACTTTTCATGTCATAAATTCTATCAAATACAATTCCCCCATTTAAAAATTATTGGTTGTTACATTCTCTACCCAAATATATTAAAAAAATTTATTTTATGGTAATTTTGAAGAAGTTTACGTGAGGGTTATAATGAAGATATTAGGGTCAAAAACTAATAATAACATTTATAAGTATAATCTTTTAGAGTACATAAATATTTCATTGACAAATATATTAAATATGACAAATATTTTAATTTATATTTGATAATTATTTTATTTTATTTTAACACCTCATGTAGTTATAAGAGTGTATCAATCATCACATATTGATGGGAATTCCTCCACTAGTTTCACCACGTTACCTAAGGTTTCCTATATCAACAAACCCCTAATCAATTAACATATCAAAATCCCTATACAATAATTTGATCTTCTATTCTTCATATAGTAATATTATTGGAGTCCTTAATAAGAGATAAAAGCATAGACTATTGAAGAATAATTACTCATATTTACCATCTATTCAAATATATCTATAAATATACTTCCTATAAATCTATTCTTCAACATAAAAATGATAATATACACTATAATATATATATATATATATATTATTCTATTTGTATTATGATAAAAAAAATTTCCATGTATTTTCATTTCTAAAAATTGTAATAACATCACTTGTGAGTACATCTTACTTACCATATCCATGCTATAGTGTCATTAATTTTATAAAAACACATTACACGAATGGTTATAATGGTGTAAAAAATGAATACATATGATATTTATGAAATTATGAATGATTTTTAAGTATTAGTTATCAATTAACATGTAACTATTCTAATAGTTAACTCGTGATAACATTACATGGGCATATGTTTGACCTACTACCCCCAATAAGTGATAAGAGTAATTTTAATTTCTACCATAAAAATATTATTAAAAAATTTCACATATAGAGAAATATGATATATATATAGTGAATAATATTTTTTAGATAAATGATATATGAGAATGATGAATGGACATAAACCACTGCAGAAAAATATATATAAAAAAGATATCTAGCCCCTAGAAATGATTAATTTATTAATGAATTATTGATAAATAATTAATATAATTGTATAAGTGGAATATATATAATATTATATGTATATATAAGGTTTATCTATATCACTATAGTTAATTTTAATTAATTATATATTATTCAAAAAGAACATACCATGAATTTCAGTGCTAAGGTACTTATTCTTACCATTATTCTGGATTATCTATGTTTATGTTTCAATTGTAAAAATTATATTATACTTTTATATTAATACCCATAAAATTTCATCACCAATAATTATTTTCACTTTTCCATGTTTTAGTTAAATGTTTTATTTCATTTGGAACTTATAAGGCAATTTTACTTTTTTAATGTTCATGAGACTCTATTTTTCTATTATGTCTAGATTATATTTCTACCATTTGGAATAAATTCATTACAAAAAATTCATGATTGTAGTAAAATGATATTGTTAATTAAACTATTTTCTATCATTTCTTATTTACATAAAATATTTTAATAGTATTGTTAATATGATTATGAGAATAATAAAATCATTAATAAATGTGTGAATGAATTATATCTTTTAACATAAACATATTGAATTATTTTTCTTAGATACATGAAAATTATTTATATTAATAATTATTTTATTTTTTAATGGTAATTATCAAACAAAACATTTTCCAAAATATTATGGATATTCAATGATCGTTTTATAAGTGATCTCTTAATTAAAAGGGTATTTCCATCATTAAAAATTTCAATGGTCATTATAGTTTATTTTTATCTAGGTTAATGTAATTTTAAGAATCTTATATTTTAATATGTTTATAATCTCACAATAACATTAACTATATTTATACGATTTTTATCATATATATGGCGAACCAATATGGAATTACATCTAAACCATCATTCATGTGGAATTGACACTGACCTAAAAAGAATTATTTATCAACACACACAAATGACAGGAAACTAGGCATGAATAATTAAACATTGGGAATTATTTCTCCCATAAGATAATACAATAATAAAATTACACTATAGAAAAAATTTCGAATAAAAAAAATTAAATCTTGGATCATAAAATTCAAAAAGATACAAAAAAAACATAAAGAGGAACATTAGAGCAAAAAATTATCTCAATGATGTACATGACCTTATACTATATCCCAGGTCAGACATCCTCAGTCACAGTATAATGGAACCAAAAAACAAGATAATATAATTATATCTTGTTACATGATCATAAAGGCAGAAAATCAAATAACAAAAATGAGGTATTTTTTATATATCATAATAGAATTCCACCTATGAACCTATTTTGTTACATTATAATACATTAATGTATTAGAAATTCTGAGTACAATAAAATGAGTATGAATAATTGTTTAAATATATAATTATAAATCATTGAAAAATCATTTATCAAACAAAACATGTAAAACATAACTTTTCACCATTTTAAAACTAACCATATTCATGCAATTAATAGAAAAAGAGTCCCCATGTTATAGCCACAATAGAAAATAAAAATAATAAAATTCACCTAATATAAAGATAATTAAATTTTTCAATAAAATATATTAAATTTGAATATTTTTATCATTCATTAGTTATAATCAATCTACAAAATATATTGTAGTGTGACTTTTTGAAAAGGAAATTTTTGATAAATCAAGTATCCTGTATATATATTATGTTTAAAACCTCGATACAAAAATAAATCCACCATTTCCAAGATAATAACAATAATTAATTAATTATTGTTGGAATTTCTATATAGTCTCAGATGTCTCCAGAAAACTTCTTCCATGTACACATGATTTCCAGGATACACACTCATAGAAAAAACAATCCATGTTCTCTATGGAATAACTATAAGTGGTGTGAATGCACTAAAAAATAACATATCTAGGATATTTCATCAAACTACCAAGCCCCTTACATCCTTTAAAAAGAGTTTAGTGAGGTAATCAAAATACAAGAATTAAAAAAGGCATCCTCAACAATATAAATAATATAATTATTCCATCAACATTTGAGTAATGGGAACAAACCCAAAAATCACATCTCATTCTCAACCCGGATCTCTCTGGAATTAAATAATCCATTTTTCAACACCCATAAATGGGATATATAAGAATCAATAATGATATATTAACGTATTATTTTTAGAGAGAATCAATATAATGTACCAATCTGGCTATCAAACATCATCATTTGAATTCAAAACACTTCTTTTCAATTAATCATTATAAGATTTTAAACGTATCCCTTTTATTTCCTCAAAGAAAAAAATTATTCTGAAAATTCGTCTAAATCAATTTTTCCATTCAAAGAAATCAATTGAGTAAAATTTATGCTAAATAATTTAGGAATATTTAAGGTCTATTTAAAATAATGGTCTATACACTCTGTCCTTGTAAACAAGCTAGTCATTTAAAATTTCAAAAGAATACAAATTTCAAAAAAAGGGTAACATAATTAAAATAATATTCATGGTCATTTCCAAAATTATTTCATTTTAAACTATATACAAAGAATCATATATTTGATCATATTCAAATATATTTAATTAATATCCAAAAATAAATCAAAACTATGTGCAATCCATTATACCATTTTTATCCATATATTATGCTTAAACTCCATAGTTTTCTTAACTATGTTCTAACCATGAAATCCTTCCTAGGAAACTATTATGGTTTCATGGTTTGTATATATGGTTTGTAAAAATATTCCCCAATTATTCACAATCTTATAAACCATAAAAACCCCTAAAACATCAAAAATCGACCATGAATAAACCAAATAATTAGATTAAAAAATAAATGTATCAATACATGTAAAAAAGTTATAGTATATCACCACATACCAACTATAGTGACTAATATACAATGAAATCTTATAGAAAAAATTAAAGACCAAGATGAAACATAAATAAATCCCTCCCTCAACATTTAAGGTAGATGGTGTAAAGTCTAGGAGAGAGTCTCAAAAAATGGTTAACATCATGAAAAACTCAAAGATCAACACACCATGATAATTATAATATACAAATAAAGAGAAATACTAGAGAAAAGAATAAGTCTCTCTAGAAGTTAGTGATTCTTAAAAATTATGTAACCTTTGAATAGCATGTCCCTTTAAATCGAAATTGGATTCTGAAAACCCTCATTAAGGAGAAAATATAATGAAAATAATCAAAAACAATAATAAAATAGAAAATATAAAAAATTAATAAGAAAAAATTATCTAAATTTATATTTTCTAATAAAACCTCCACAAACAGGGAAAATATTTTCAATGGATATCTACTACGACTTTTTACTCGAAGTTAATATAGGACATTAAACATCAATCCTCAACCCCCAATGAGCACTTCAAATCGAATGATAGAGCCTTTCAGTTCATGGACCATTAATAATCCACATCATCCTAGTTACCTAAGTATATTTCCAAGGTCTATCTTGGTCCCGCTAGCGAGATATCAAACATCTAGGTAAGTGCCCAACTGGGAAATACATAATCACAAGGTAGATCTTCCAACATGAAAAATTGATCTCCAACCATCATGGATTAATATAGAGAGTAAAATGGAACACCAATCAAATCAAATAGTATCAAACACCTTCCACTATGGGACATCCTTTTAATGAATTATAAAGGATTTAAAAAAACTACATTCCAAAAATAACTTCGGGGCTCTCATCACGTTGTTCTACTCCAAAATGAAGATCACAATAAATGTCATGGATGTGATGTAATTACAAAAAGAAAAGATTATCATCTATGAGGGAATATACATAAGGAAACACAAATGATATCTCACAAAAAAACTATTATATTATCATAAGATAGGTCAAAAGAGATAATCTATAAAAATACCATAATAAAAAACCCAGATGATAAAAAACAATGTGTTTTAATAAATAAACAATCTATAATAAGAAAAAAATAAATATTTACCAGTGTATCATTTGAAACATTAGGGTGGGTAAATAAAAAAACCATTGATAACCAAAAGCTCCACCACTTTGTATAAATTATCAAACTGAGGTCAATGGATAGTTCATGATTTTAATGAAACATCATTTACCCATTAGTTCATTAATGATGACCAATGGCAAAAACATCCCTTTCTGATCAACTGAGTTAGATAAAATATTAATATTTCCCAAAGGGAAACACTTTCTACAAACAATCGTAGTATTCAAAAATAACACCTTAAGATGAAAATCTTGTTAACACTAGAAAATCATAGTCCCCTTTTAATTTCCCATGGATACCATTCTTTCCCAGTAATGTATGAATCATTGATTCCATCATGTTGTTTATAGCTTTATTTCAACTAGAAATTCCCTATTGAGCATCTCCTAGTAAGTAATAATAAAGGCCACATTATTTCTAGTTAAATGTTGTGGGTAAATACCATTAATAAAATTGATTTCATTACTAAATTAATTATTAAAAATCTTACATAATAAATATATAAATGATTATAAATTCACGGTATACATGATAACTGATAACTCATTATAATTGATTCCCATGTTCTATGTAATATTCTTATTTTTTACTTCCATATGACAATGTAACTGAATAAACACTTACTTATATAAATCCATTGACATTATATCATATATAAGATAGGGATAAAAACATTCCACCAGTCCAAGCTAGTTCCCTCAATTAATTTATTTCATGTCATGACATTAATAAAATCTAGATCCTTGAGAGAATCAAATATTACATTATATTCATGAAGCAATTTATCATCCTCTAGAGAACCTTTATCACATTTATTAAAAAGTTAATGACAACACTATATGTCAAGGATGGGTTCAAAAGAATATAATTGCTCTAGATACACCAAAAAATATGAAGTATGTGATGGGTCATCTAAAAGTTAATATTTTTTTAAAATATTATGGACCATACTTAATAATATACCAATTAATAGAAATTATATATTTCATGGAAAACATCATGGGGTACATTCATGTTCCTCATAAAATATATGATTGTCAATTAAAATATTAAATAGAAACAAAAATAGAATACATTTAAACCAAATGATTTCAAATAAGTTATAAACCACATTATCAATCTATCAATGATTTCCAAATACTCAATATTTCATAATTTACAAATCATTACATGTTCCATTCAAAAAGATAAATCATTTTTTAAATCTACCAATGTCTTCAAAAATTATACAAGAACACGTGGAAATTCCTCAATGGTTTCAAAAACATTTTTCCATATTTGAAAATTACAAATGTTTTTACATTTGAAATCCATTAAATACCAAAAATCATTCTTAAAACATCCATAATAATAACAAATAAATAACATTGAAAATTAATTTAACTAAAAAAACATTTCATAGTAATACGCCCTTTGGTAATCGAAAATAGTTTGCAAGGAATGCAAAAAATATTATTTTATTACAAAATTAGTATTTTACAATGTAATTAATTGAAAAATACAGGGGTAAAGTTGTATCATCTAAAAAAGATGATGAAACAAACCACATAAATAAACCTTAACTGACCACACATGTCTGTATTCATCTGGTAAGAAAATAACATGGTTCCAATTTTTTGTTAGAAAATTACTTTATGTGTCTTTATAAAATGGGATACAAAAATAAACAATAACAAAATATATTTTCCAAGATTAAAATACAATAATTTTAGACTCATGCATCATAGACTACAAGAACATGAATTCATTGTGTGACCTTTATCATATTTTATTTCAAAACCAAGACTCATTTAATATTCTCTAAATAAAATACAATAACATTGGTAATCTAAATATCATTGTTTTTTAAGAAACCAATAAATAAAAATAAATTATCATGTCCTCTTGTAACTATTAACTAAAGTACCAAAGTGAGGAACTGTTGATTAAGAATGAATTTATTAACCAACTCTTGAGTCCTAACACAATATTAATATCAATCCTATCGAATCAAAAAAAATTACATAATGTATATATATGATATATACATAAATTAAAGGAAAAATCTCATCGAATACCATTAGTAATGAACCGACTTAGAATACATCTAAATTGAAAAATTTGAATTTTTTTTACTAACCCAAAGAGTGTTCCTAATATCCATAGAAGGATACCAAGAAACTATGCATCTATAATATGTCATTGGGAACCATTTAAAAAACTATATATTAAAAACATAAATTTACACAGTGTAAAAATTATCAGAAAAAAAATTAATATTTAAATCTCATAGTACAAATAGATGATGTAAAAACAAAAACAAAAAGAAGCAAAACACATCACCAAGTGCTCCACGACCACCCACCATGTACCATGTAACCCACCCCTAGTCACCATAGCATGAAAAAATGGAAGACACTAGAATGAGGTATAGCTATATTATTATGGTAGATACCAACACTGAACGGTTCAAGAATGCTGTGCATAAAGAGCTAGCTAGGATTCCACTGATAAAATTATGTGATTAATTTATAAGTGAATTCATATATGATAAAATCACATTACAATAGAATGAGTATAATGTGAATAAAAAATACTATCTTAAACATTTATAGAATTTTTTTAAATCTAATGTTGAAAAAAAATTCAATTTCACAACTAAAAACCAAAAACTTTCATGAAAATATTTGAAAACCATTCCAAAATCTGGGGTCATATAAAAAAAGTTAATAAGAATAACCAAATTTTATGCGATATACAAGAGAAAATTTAATATATTTATGGTACATAAATTTAATAAATAGGTCAATCAAGGATTGGAATCAACAAAGAAAAGAATCTTTGATTCAATATTGTGATAATGAACATTTTTATATTTATAGTATCATCTATATAGATGTCATTTGAATATCATAGATATGATAGGGAGTCTATTATATTCAAAATAATCTAAATACACCATAGCTGAGCTCTATTAATATATCTCTTCTCATGAGTCCCACACGATATTTTTAAACACAAACTTACAATCTTGACCACAAGTCTATATCATTAAAGTTTCATGTTAAAATAAGTGTAACAATAAATAATGTTAGTCTATTAGTAAATCATTTATCTAGGTAATTGCATCAAATTACCATGGTTACCTTGACCATTAAAAATAGGTGTATGAGATAATGATGTATAAGAAACGATAAAAGGGATTCATATCACTACCAATAATGGGATCACACACTCAATATTTCAATTATAGGTCCATGCATTAAAATAGAATCACACCCTCACCACCGACATCCCACAAAGTAAATTATTCCCCTTTCAACACTAAATAATTGAAAATCTATGAATCCATAATGTTATATAAAATTATTGTAACATGAGAGTATCATAATAATGTGAAAAATGGGAAGTCAAATAATATCTATTCAATTCAAAATTAATTTATAAATGTGTCAGTTAAAAATGTAATATATACATGAATCCTTTTAGAAACCCACATGGTAATTTGAAATGTTCACATAAATTAATCATTTCATCCATGAACATAGATGGACTTTTAAAGAAATATTAAAAATTTAAAAAGGAATACGGTAAATTCAAAAAAAACTATTTATACCCACATTCCATGTAAATAATTTACTCATTTCATGTTAGAAAACAACTCCAACCCCAAAAAGGGTTACAATATTCAAATAGTGATCATAGTCATTTCACAAATTAAATTTTATGGTAATAAATGATAATCAACACATATTATAACACATTTCATAAATATCAATGTATTAATTTCTGAAATCTATGTTGGTACTAAGACCCCACCTTCCAAAAGGTATCCATGAAAAAATATTTGAAATATAATTAAAATTAACATAGCACTCGTAAATTTATAAAACCATGATAATAACCCATTACATATCCAATTAATTTTAATGAGGATAAAATATGATTTCCTAAGGCTATTAAAGATAAAAAATTATGGATCTTCTATTGTGGGGAGGAAAATATATATAAATTATTAATATATAATTATTTAAAATTTTAAAGAATTGTACAGAAACACCAACATGGATTTAGAGAATATATATAAAATGAAAATTATATGTTTCACATTTGATAGTGATCATGGTATATTGTAATAGAGGTACTAATAGATGTTATTAATGTTACATGAAAACAAATTACACATCACCAACCATGATCCAATGGAACACAACTCCATCATAACCACAGGGTAGGAAAAAAAGGACATATCAAATTTTTGAAATAATTTAACTGATGGAATAGTATCCCCACATTTATCAAGATCCACTATTAAATGAAGTTGGGTGGCAAAATCATTTAGTGGGCTCCCAAAAGCTAATGTAAAGAATTATGTTTGATTGATTTCTATTTTGTGTAAATTAGTGGGGATTCAATATTTTATTTTTTATTTTAAATGAATATATAACTAATCGAATGTTTTTTATGGCTCGTCACATGGTTAATACTAACCATGTACCAATAATAGGATTCTATCTCCGTTTCTGGATGAGATTCGTGGTTATGATGCATGGATGGTTTAGTTGTTCATAAAACATATGACGCTTTCTTTTAACATTTCATTGTTTGGTGGCATGATCTATATAGCTATGTACCAATTGTGAATCCCTTCTAGGGATACTGAAAATGATTCATGATTTGGATTTTGGGTTTCTCAATCCATGCTCTAACATTGTACAAGACCGAAAATATCAAAACCCACTAAAAACTGTAAAACCTTTTTTTAAGAACAAGTAAAAGGATTATGATAAAATGGGTCAAAAAAACTAAAATAATTTAAAATGATATTATAATATGGTTTTACTTATTTATTAGAGAAAATGTTAACATTTCCTTTGATTGGTTTTTATGATTATTTTGGTTATGTATCAAATTTTTTAAACCCCTTTCATATTAATAATGAATTGGACTAAATAAATTATAGTTGGGGGATATCATATACCTTATATTATTCATTATATATCATGAGAAAAAATAGTTTGGTTATGCTTCATAAGATTTACCTATTTATTATATTTATACTTGTATGAGGACTAGATTGACGGATAATGATGTCCAACATTATGAATCCTATCATTTTGTGTCTAGTTTTTATTTACCTTATGATTGTTTATGGTTTATGTTATGCATATATTATTTTTATTTATGAATTATGTATTTTTCATATTTTATTATTGTTCATCTCATCCACATTACTCCTTTTTTATTTGACATGTGACATATTATATTTTATAGTTTCCCATATTGAGAATAAAATGATGACCTGATTGTTTTTTCTTTCCTTATGAAACTAATATGTGATATATGAACGAATTAATATATTTACTAAATGAAGTTATAAAATTATAAAAAAGGATATAAAATTATATTTTTTAGTTTAAATTTAATGTTAGGATAACGAACATATATTTTCACTAAGAACTACTATAGAAATTGAAATTTTCTAATATGATCGCTTTTATCTAATGCATAAGTTGTAATATGACCTCTTGACAAAGTGTACTGGATTTGGGGAATTATTTTTATATATCATTGGTCGTTAAGTATAATCATTGGAATCATTATTTTAAAAGATATATATTAGTGAATATAACCTTAACAACAACTCAATGGTAATATATACTTGTGTGATAATAACGTAATGTCATTGATAAAGTAAAAAATATGTATTTTTCAAAATATTCCTCTATTAGGATAATATAAATGGTTATTGATTTTTAATAATTTCATATATGGGAAATATTGATGAATATAATTGCATGATTACATCAAGTCATTAATTTTAGTTCATGCTGAATATGATATTATTATGCAGCTGAGATGAATCTCTTGAGGTATATAGTTCAATAATGCTTGGTGATTCAAAACAATAATAATAAGGTGGAAATAAAAATTATAATGGTGAAGTATTTTATTTTACATTTCATGGAATAATATTTTCATCATGTGTAACAAGAGGCTATAGAGAGAGAGTTTCCATGTCTATGACAAAAGGAATGTGAAATATTCATTATGTATGAATCCAACTATATGATGTTATCATGGAATTATTCACACAATATATATTATCCAAATAGTAATATTGATAATTTTTTTATTGATATAATCCCATCACATTGAATATAAATTGTATCCTACTCAGTTTCATTGTATGGGGATATTTTATCATGTTTTATTAAGATAGATAAAAAATTATTCATGTTTTGTGAATTTTAATGAACATAAGATAAGAAATGTGAGAATTATCACTATGTAAAACATATTATATAAAATGAATGGAAATGAATTGTTGAATGAGAAATTGAGGAAATTAATTTCTTTGAATTTGATTCTATAACATATATATAGAAAATGGAAATAAGGTTCGTGATTTAAATGGAAATAAATATTTAACCAAATGTTCAATAATATAACTAAAAGGATATTCCATACGATTATAATAAATTTAGTAGGAATAATGGTAATTTTCTATAAAAATCAAAAAGGATGAATGAAAATAATATAAAATCACTTTTACTGAGGATTTGTTTTCCAAATTTATAACTACCATGTACAACAATAATGGACTCAAATATTTCTAATGATTTATTTTATTTGTGATCCTCTCACTATATTATAAATTCCATATTTCACAAAAAAAATATATGTGTAACTAAAACCAAAATGAAAATATTCTGAATCAAGACTCAATGAATAAATATTAATGATATAATGATATCTTAATTTGGTCCCATAATGAAACAAAGACCTACATTATTTTAATAAATTATCAATATTATTATTGTTCACATTGACATAACATATTGAATATGGATGATTTTAGATTATATTGAAATAATTTTTTTCAGGAGTAGTATATTACATTTTGAGAAGAAGATATAGATTCCATCATTATAATATTGGATAATATTTCATCTGAATCATGTCAAGATCCACCTATAATAACTCTATTTATTGAAATAGTTAGAGAATAATAAAATAAAAAACCAATGAAATGGTAATGAAAAAATAGTATATAGTATTCTCTTATTGTGAATGAATATATTTATTTTTTTCTCGATGAACTAACATTAAATTAAATAGATCATGTCTTTTAGTTTTCTATTGAAATCTTCTATAAGAAAAAAAATTATATCAGAAAATCTATATAGTATGGGTACCTTTGTTCTATAGATATAATGAAAAATAAATACAAGAGTCTTGTGATATTGGATACATAGGCACAAAAAATATTCCATTGTTAGATCATATTCAGTTCATGAAAATTAAGGATAGAACAATGAGATTTCATATTAATTCAATGAAAAACAATGAAATTACAAAGAAGAAAAAATATTATATCCTATCTATTTACGACCAAAATAAATAATATAAATGAACGTATTTTTTGGAATATTTATTTTTATTACACATATCATAAATTAAGAGTAATGAAGTATTATATATCACGACTATCACCCAGATCCTATACTGTGACAACCCTAAGCCCCCCTCTAACAAGCAAGTTAATGGTAACTAGCACCGAGTAGAAAAATAAAAAAAATGAAATGCATTTTCCAAAGAACATGTACACACACACAACACCAAGCCATAGAGGATAAAAGTGAAAACATTAAGTAAATAAAATCAAACAAACCACTACATCCCAATAACATAGAAAAATAGAAATAAAATAAATAAAAAACAACTGATCTCGAATACAAGCTGACTAAAAGAAAGAAAAAGATAAGGTCTGACCTAGAAACAAGGGAACCGAATCAACGGTAGAAACATGATGAAATCCCCCCCATCTATTCTAATATTTAAAAGAACTATTTTTTCCTGGTCTGGGTTATACTCTTCCTAAGACTCCGCCAAAGCTTTGGTCATCTGTTCAAGACATGACACATGTGGAAAAATGTCGTGAAGGGGTGAGTAAAACATTATTGAGTTGGGAACCCCAAAACAAAAATTAATATACTAGAATTGAAACACCATTAATATGATACAATAATCTCAATAATGGTATATTTCAACAACATATACAAGAAGAACATAATGGTATACTAGTAAAGAATTCAAATATGCAACGCCTCATTTTCTTCTAGCCATATGGTTTCACTCTTATCACAATTAATTCTGAGAGATCCCACACCACAAGATATCTAACTGAAATCAAATAGAACAATTAAACCAAAAGTATGGGAGATATTTTTTGGTCTTGATATGTCATGATATTTCCCCATGATATCTATTGATAGTGAGACACAGAGTCTTTATATCACATAGATTCCTTAGTCACATGATTCTACTCTCGGAATGCCCATTCCAGGAGAACTTGCTCCTGGATATATGAAGTTATCAGAGACCCTCATAGGGATGTCATGAAAATTTGGGACCCACCCAAGGTAAACACACTGAGATATATCCGATGTACACTTGTCATGCCATGGCATGATGGAAAGAATATAATCTCAATACATAGATAGGGGTATTTCACTTATGGATTATTGATGGACATCCTGGACCTACTGGAATTATCATCTTAGATAGGGGATAGTTTCTCAATTAAATATTGTTCACACCCATGCCATAAACCCTATATAATTTTATACAAAGAGAAATGAGGACCTATCAGGCCTCTTAGTCTGATCAAGGCTTTAGCCCGCATGGTCCCTGAGAAAACCAGGATGGAAAACTCTCTTCGGAACACAGGACATTCTCTATGTGTATGACGAGGTCCTAAATAAGGTAATGGTATGAATCTCTAATGTCACCCTCTATTGTGTGATTAGGATCCTATATCTATTTTTCATATAAATAATAAAATAAGGACACTAACCCATGCATAAATAAAATAATTCCACTAAGCCACTTAAAAAAGGATAGCCTCATCAATAGGTTTTCGATTTTGAAAAAAAATCATAAAAAAAACATACGGTTTGAAAATTATTGGAATTTTAGTGGCTAGAGTATAGTTAGTTTCTGGTTTGGTCTGACCTAATTGATCTGCCAAGTCCAAACTGGCTCATCCCGAAACACTATGTCTGACTAGATTGCATGAGCGAGATGTTTTTGTGCACCCAGGATGTAGCGGGAACCATGTCCAACGCACGGTCTTTGTTGTGGGTCACCAGCATGGTCTAGCAGGACTACAGCCTCTACCAGGGTTCTTCTGCAGGAAACTAGACTCACTTTGGTGGTCTATTTTATGATCTAGGGGTACTACTACAATCCCGGGGTCACCACCTCCCCAATGTTGTCTCAAATATACATTACAATCCACTTCGCTGAAAAATGCTCAAATATCAGTATCTCTTATGTCAATTCACTCCATCTGTCATTGTATTTATCACACTTATTCTTGGTCTTCATGAGGTTGGATCTTTGATTTTGGATTCTTGTGCTACAAAATGAGCAGACAATGATAATATGTTCAAGCTAGGATCACTTGTAGATTCATATCGAATTTTTTGCATCATGTCGATCCTTGTTCGGTAATTGTTCTTCGATTCTCCGTCGCTTGATCAAATCCCAACCTCTGATTTGTCGTTGCCGATGAGAGATCTTCCCTCTAATTTTCATAGGGAAACCAGAGGGTTATGATTTAAACACTTGATTTCTGAGGATTCTTATTCTATAATAAAAGTCCAATTTCTGAATACATAACGTCCAAATAAAAAAAATTATTAATTTTTTTAATGAAATTCACTTCCAAAATGTCTCTCACACCCTCGACCCATGCTAGTCGAGATTAGTCCCTGACTAAGGGAAAACCTAATTAAATACTAAAAGATGGTCTCATATTATAAATGTGATTCACCATTCATTAGTTATAAGTATTTAAAAAATTAAATTATTTTTATTTAATAATTTTATTTATGGCTATTAGATTTTCATGTTTTCCCCCTGGAAACTGAATCAACTAATGTTAAGTAACGCCTAGGGAAAACATACCTTCATAAATGCAATAGTACCATTGGATTTATGATCACGGATCCTATTTAAGAGTTATTACAATTTTTCTGGAAAACAGCTCACGTGTTCCATTTAAAAAATTATCATTTTTCGACAAATATTTTTGGGTCCTCTCAGCCTCTGAATCACATACTATCTCAACACTTGGTCATGTAATTTCCCAAATAAATTTCAAAAAATATAATCAGGAAAATTTTAGTCATTTAATTTTTCCAACCATATTCTATTATTTCCTCTATAATAAATATAATATTTATTCCAACAAATGTTGAGGGCACTGAACATGAATCTGAGCCTCCTGATCCAATGTGCTTTTCTTAAGATCCACGTATTTTCCCTATAGACACACCATTGAAAAAGATAGTTCATGAAGGTCCCTCAATATTTATTGGTTACTCATCTGAAGACACTAAGACATTGATGTTCATCTCCCCTAGACTATTACGTGAAAATATTTACGCACGAATATCCTCAAATGCGACATGCCAATAGGTGTATTCTTCTTCCGATCCTATATGATCAACATATTCTCTGTAATCTAAACCGAAATACATTATGAAAATGGGATGTAATTCAAGCATCATGACCTAAAATAGTCATCAGTGAAACTTTATGGAGTCGAACTATCTCTTATAAATAGAGGCATCCCAAGCTCTCTATTAAACTCTGCTCCTAGGTATTTTGGATGTGGGATGAATCTGTGAGTTGTTCAATGATCAACCTGATGGTATTGTGTTTACTCTAAAAGTGTGGTAAACCCATCACAAATTCCATATATATCCCTTCTAAATTCCTTCCCAGTACCCAAAAAAAAAGACGAAAAAACCCCACCAAGAAATAAGGTGCTAAACATAGTGTGTTGACAACCCATGAAACTGATTCAAAGAATACTTTAGCTTTTTTTCTCAATCTTTGATCCCATATTAGACCTATTACATCATCCTTAGTGTCCTCTATGACACCCAAATGCATATTCTGATGCATTTATCCACTCCAGGTGTCCACTGGTATAACTAAATGTCTTCTGATAATTACAAGATGCTCCCCAAAATTCAAATTTCTATAAGGGGTATTCACTGTGGGAAACAGAGCATGTGATGACTCACAGTATGTATCCCATAGATGTGCCTCTATAACTCATTTAAAAGTGGATGAGTAACAACCAACCAGTAGAGTTACGTTGTTCTATATCCATCCATGAAGGATAACTATAATGAGGCCAACCGCTTGAATTCATCATTTTGTAAATGCTGTCAAGATTCCAAATGAGGGAATATGCTTCCACGTTCCTCTTCCCAAGATTATAGAAAATCCCTAATTAAATGTTATAGTGGTAATACAGGCATTTCCTCTTTCTCAAGATATATTACTTTTACGAGAAGTCTTTCATGAAAATCTCATGATCGATGTAGATGATGAATCACACACCCATCAAGTAGTATCACCACATCTTAAATGTGAAGACCACCAATGATAACTTAGTATTCTGGGTGGTATAGTTTTATTGAAAAACATTGTCTCAGCCATCACTAGATTCAATAAAACTCCATCCTTTGAGAAGGCATGTACAAAAGAAAGGGACCTTCTAGAACCATAACTAAAACATCAAGATATTCTGTTAGAGTTGGTGCTCTCAGAGTCTGTACAATACCATTCTTATGTGTCTATCGTTCTCCTACTCGGATGTTGATTACGTTAATAAGTCATCATAAAAATCACTTTGGGAATCCCGGGGTGAAATAATAGGTATTACTAATCCATACATTTTTACATCCCCTATATGCACACCCATATCATTATGCTCTTCAAGAGCCATCAGATATACTGACTTAAATTTTGATTTCCCACAAAGTATATCTCTCAACAAAGAGGAACACCTTGAACATATTCAAGTAAGACGTACTTATACTATTCCACCACTAATATACATGGGGACTCATAAAATCCACTACACTGAGGGTTAGACTATCAAACATAATTGAAATCAGTTGTACCCTCTTCTACAAGAGTCCAACAAGAGATGCAAGGATTTCCACCTTGCTAAAAGAGGGAAATTTGGTTCTATATGTCTGGATGAACTACAACCTTTCCCCTAAAGAACCCAATTTGAACATGAATAATGGATTAGTTCATACTGATAATGAAATCATATGGACTCTATGCCACTACCAAGAGATCCCAAACGAAACTCTCACCTTTATGATTCAGGTCACACTGGAAGCCCTAGTTTGTGGTCCTAGGGTCTTCTCCATTACGAGTCACTAAACACAAGGAAAAAGTCATCCACTTTAACCAAAACCATTAGTTATCAAAAAATAAAAGTGGAAGGTAAGAAAATCACCAGTACATGTGACTATCAATACTTCAGATAAATTAGTATGACACATATCATACCATGAATCATTCATGGTGTCCTGTGGTCATAAACCTTGAAAGCTTTCATCTATCAAATCTATTGTCCTAAAGCTCCCAGATCATGGTATGGACCACCATTAGGTGATTATTATGACACATCAAAAGGTTTTCCACCTCCAACTTCATTCTTGGATCTCTTTCCATATTTTCCACCATGCTGATTTGTCTGCTCTTGACGCTGCCTCTTCCTTGGAGATTCATCAACCACCTATATGACTGCAGCATGAACGGTGGGACACATTCACATGTGATGACCCATTTCACTATAAGCATATAAAATCCTATCCTTTTGGGAACATCACATCCCGGGAACATTTGACGAAACCTCTAGTTCTACAGTTTACTTTATGAACATTCCATTGGTAGGACTTGCTGGCCTTGCATCCCGGGAGATCACAGCCTCGTAAGCCTATGACACATTTTTGAACCTTAACCCTCATTATCTAGACCCAAAAAATATCAATCCACCACTCATCCTAGAAAACCGCATCCACCTACACCACTAGAGGTGGGCCAGTTAACTGATCATTATTATAAATTATCAACTAATAACCATTTTGATGAAAAACAACTCTTTGACTACATCCAATCAGGGAGGAATCATCGATCATTGGTCCATATTCCAAATCATATTGTTGAAACCTCACTTGAAAGAATTTAGAACACATCCTGTGGATAACAAGATATATTACAATTAAAAGAATATACCAAGTGAGAAAACTCTAGAAGGGCATGGAAAACATGACCCATTATTTTATGGTTAATATACCATTTTTTTTTCTGTGGCACGTTTTATCATTTACTGTGTTGGAAAAAATGTTTCTAAAGTCCGGGTTTCTGGATACGTTGGATGAAAAACCAAAATGAGAGTCCTTACCCTAAAAGGAAAACTCCAAGCATATAATTATGTTTCCCCAAACCTAACTCACAGACTCTCTGTTCCAATGTGAAACTGAACCCACTCTGAAACTTCTCTCTCATGACATGTCCCCAAGGCCTATGTTGTGACAACTTAAAGACAACCTCTAATAGGCTAGGGGCTGGCGACTAGCACCGAGTATGTGTATCCCATAAATTGGAGCTATTTTCTTAAGATCCTATACACACACACACACCCAACTTTTCCCACAATGTATGGAAAGTGAAAACATTATGTAATTAAAATGAATGAAAACCATTATATCTCAACAACAGAGAA
This sequence comes from Viscum album, assembly GCA_963277665.1. Classification (NCBI taxonomy): domain Eukaryota; kingdom Viridiplantae; phylum Streptophyta; class Magnoliopsida; order Santalales; family Viscaceae; genus Viscum; species Viscum album. The sequence goes on from OY728160.1 coordinate 174,391,167, forward strand.
TGAAAAAAGTAAAGAAGTAAAGTACAACCGGGCATGAATATAGGCCCTCTAATATAAAGACAAATACAATGTCTGAACTGCAAACAATAGCAGTAAATCTACTGTAGAAAGCAGCAAGAAAACCCGTGGCTTGTCTGATCTAACAATGCATCATCTGGTCTCGATCCAAGTCCTTTTCCACCTCAGACTCATCCAAATCATCAGTCATCTACATAAGATACGAAACATGTAGGGAATTTCAATTTAGTGGTGAGTAAAATAATAATTATTTGGGCACCCCGAATCACAATGTAAAATACCACAAAGGGAACAACAATTATAAGATTCTATCTGCACAACAAAGTTACATGTCAACAAAAAATATAACAATAAAATCTGGGTGTACTCTTAAAGTATTCATAGATTCAATGTCTCATCCACTTATAGACATATAGTTATGCTCGTAGCACACTCGATTAATGGATATCTTCTTCCTTGAGATATCAAAATGAAAACATGTAGAACAAGCCTAAAAAATGTATCTATGATAGAATCCGGTCTCAATACATCATGAATTTTCCATGAGATGTTCTATCAAACTGAGTAAAGGATCATCGATATCACATCCATTACATAGTCAAAGGATTCTGATCGATGCACTGTAACAACCCAAGATTTTATGAAAAATATTCTTTTTAATTTTATTAATGTCTTGTGTTATACGCTACACCAAAAGGAGCTTGCACAACACGCATCTTTGACTTTCCTTACATTACACGCAATCGAAACCTTCCTCGATAGCGTGTGTAGTACGCAATACCGAGTTTCACTAAACAACGATATGCTATTAAAATATTATTAAAACTAGCCGTTATGAATAGTAATAACCACTTTTTGAAATTTTCTAAATTTTATTTTTCAAAATGGACTTCATTTTTGGATCCGGAATATCGAAATTAGCCTAGGGTGAAATTTTGGTATTTTTCTGAAAACTTTCAATTTTTGATGAATAGTGAAACCACTAAGTGGTAGGTAAAAAAACTGAATTTTGCATAAAACTTAATTTTACCGCTTCTGTGAATGGAATTTCAAAAATCCGACAGACACAGTTGATATCAGTATGTAAAATGTGGTTTAATGAGATAAAAATAATTTTTTGGTGAATAGTAACTTTTTACTATTTTTACCGCGGTTAATAGTAAATAGGGTAACTAAGGGTAAATATGATATTAATATTACCCTAAAACATTTCCTAATTCTATTGGACAAGTTTAATTCGACCAAAAACAAACTTAGGAATAAAATATGACCATTTAGGCCCACTTGGATTAGATTAGGACATTTATTATTAATTTATTTAAAGAAGGGTTAAAATAGTTAAAATCAAAGTTTAATAAGTAAATCATTTTTAATATGGGGTTATACATAAGATAAATTCGATTGTAAATATTCATTAGAAAGATAAAAAAATTTCCTACATGATGGTATTTTATTTGTAATTTTTAGACATCAAATAAGTTAATTTATATATGACACAAAGATGATGCAGTAATTATCTTATTAATGAAATATTGACTTAATTGATAATATAAATACCAAAATAAATGTAATTTAAGACTTTTTATGAATTCCACTAATTTTCTAGGTTACTATGATATATTAGTGTTGATTTAATCAACTTGGTTCGAATATATAATTCTGTTATGACTTTCAAAAAAATCATATATCAAATAGTGTCAAAATTGACACAAAGTAGTTTTTAAATCAAATATTATATTATTAATTGTTATTTTATTCCTAAAAATCTAAGGTGCGGCCAAATGACTTAGATAAGGATATATATATTAATAATAAACAATTTAGGGTTCGTTTGGCATGTTATAGTAAGTGTATTAACCATATAGTGAAAGAAAACAAAGAGACACGGTAAAAGTTAAATTATTTAACTTAGAGTTAAATCGAATTGATAAGGTTAATGTAATACCCTAAACTTGTCTAAATATTATTGGTTGATAGGATTTCGACCCTTACCCACTTTAGCTTCTAAATAGGACCCTTTGGAACCATTATAAACCGATTTTGACTTTAATATAAAATAATATTTTGAGATATTCCTAAGGTGCCCCTCTCCTCCCCTATAAAAGGACACCTCCTCTCCCTCCTCCTCACACCAATTTGAGCACTCAAGCTCGGCCAACCCCTGCCAAAATCTCTTCTCCACTTACCTAGAAACATCCTAGAGGTTCTGGTATTCCTCAAAGACCAATTTTAGTGCCCTAAGAGGAGGTCTCAAAGAGGCGCTTCAAAGAAGAGGTAATTACCGTTACCAATTCTTTCATCTTTATTTCTTCTTCCACTTCTTCTTCTTAGGTTGTTTCATTATAAAGTAATAACATCAGTATCACTCATATACTGATATGTTATTATAAGTATGAAACAACCCTATTTCACCATCTATCCATCCTACGGAAAAAGAAATCACCGCGCGTGCGTACGTACGGAATACCGTCTCCACGCCGTGGTGTAATCTATTTTCCACCACCACCTTACATGGATGGGTATAATGGTGTAAAGAATAACTATACATAGTTATTACAACATCATATTTATTCTGATATATTGTATAATCCACTCCAATTCAGTTCAATATTTATGGAAATGATATCATCGCTCGTGCGTACGTACGGAATACCGTCTCCACGACGCGATGAGATTCATTTTCCATGTTAACCATTTAATAATGATTATAAAGTATATATAAGAGATAATAATGAAATATATGACATTATAAAGCTACTGGATTTATGTTTATATATATATATGTATGTCATCTACTTACTTCCATTTCAAGACAATAAGGAAAGTAAAACAGCGCTCATGCGTACGTACGGACTACCGTCTCCATGAGCGGTGTTTTTCATTTCATTTATCTATCTATATATATATACTGAATATATATGATATATAAATCATGTTTTATATTATGTAAGTAAGTAAATCATGATATAAGTAATAATAATGTCAAGAACAACAAGTCAAAACACCTACGATAAATAAAACGATTTTACCCAAAACGCTTCTTTAACATGGAATTTACAAAAGAACGGGTAATATAATGTCATAAGTGAACCATATATGATATCATAACAATGAATATGATTCTGTAATAAGTCAATGACATTATTTAAATCATTATACAGGAGGTTCGGACACATACGAAGCAAATCGGACCTAAGGTAAGGGAAATATCACAATCTCATTTTTATCCGAGATTGTTTATTCGTAAGTATTTAATGGGGTGTATTTTATCATCCACATCCATGTTTCATCAATATGTAATATTATTTCCATCCAACTACAATTGTTTAAATCCATTTTACCCTTCGGTGAGTTTTTAGTAAAGAATATGAAATGAATCTTTTGTCGCTTTTTCGTACGAGGTGATTTTTTGACTTTTCCGACAAAAGTACGAAGAATGTTTTTTTAACGTATACGGCATTGATGGATTTTTAAAACATTATTTCCAAGAATCTTACTTTACAAGTTTTCAAGTTTATTTTTAATCAACTTCTTTTAGTTTAAAGTTTTATGACATGTTAAGAAAGGAAAAATGTTTTTAAAGAAAAAAGGATATTTTCCTCAAGAATTCATTTCAAGTGTTTTTTTTAAAACTATTTTTCCATCTAAGATGACGTTATTTGATATGTATGTTTCAGGTAAAATGCCTCTATGATTTAAATGGTTTCAGTTTTCTTATGATGAAATGATATCAATTGTTTATGGATTATGATGGCATGATGTTTAAGAATCCCATTTTATTACATGGGTTATGAAATGATGTATGATTTATGATTTTGTGGCACACATAAGAATGGTTTCATTATGAGATGCGTGGGACCTATATCTCCCTCCAATGCATTGGGTAAAGATTTTATATCTCATGAGATAGACAGGGCTGGAACGGTAGGTTATACCGGTTCAGTGAAACAGGACTGAAACGAGGGTTACTCGATTCAGAAAGGGACTTTGTCCACTAAGGTAGTCTTGGAAATGAGTCTTGACTAACAAGAAATGATTCTCTATGATTATGTGTGAATGCCACAAAGATTCATGTTTTAGGTTATGATTATTGTGATTACATTTCACTACCATGATTTACCCCATGTTATGAAATTATGATCTCTTTTGCAGGTTAAGATTTCCAAATGTTATGTGCTTATGTATATGATGTGATTGATATTTATTTTGCTTACCCTTACTGAGCATTTGAGCTCACCCTTTTATGTTTTCTTTTCCCCAGGATATAAAGAAAGGTTTTAGGTAAAAAAAAGGAAGATCTTTATAGGAGATGTTGAAGATCTTTCACCACGATTAGAAGATTACGTTCCGAGTTTCCAAAGACACTAAACTATTACGATCCTTGTGTGTGTGTTTTTGTTATGTACTAAGTATTCCGCAAATGTAATGTAATGTCCATGTACGTCAGGCTTCAGGTCTCTACAGTTGGTATCAGAGGAAAGGTTTAGTCAACCTTTGGAAACTAGGATGCGAGAACTTTAGTGAGATCCCTAGATATATTTATAAGGTATGTCTAGGGATGTCCTTAAGGATAAGTATACGTATAGGATACAGTCCTAGAACTACGGTAACGATCATAGAATTTAACCTAAGATGATAGATATTGAGGATAATCCACCTTTATTATGTTGTTTTCCCAAGCATGATTTTTGCCTCTCACACTATTCTTTTTGGGTTTTAGACGATGGCTGGAACCCGAAGGAACCATGTTGATCAATGCAATGGACAATGCAATGATTGCCATCCTGAACAAACAAATGTTATGGGAGATGGAGTGCAAAATCTTATTTCTATACTTACACAAGCTATGAATTATTCTGGACTTCCAAATGAGCAGAGAAGGGAACAGTATTTTATTGAGTCCTTCATGAGGCAACGTCCACCTTCTTTCAGTGGGACTTCCGATCCACTTGTTGCTGAACAATGGATCAATACTACTGAAAAGATATTTTCAGTTCTTCAATGTTCTAAACATGATAAAGTCATCTTAGCAGTGTATCGTTTGGAAGGTGATGCTGATCAATGGTGGAATCTTATCAAGAATACGAGGCCAAGAGATGAAATTGAGTCCATGGAATGGGATGAGTTCAAGAACTTGTTTTTCAGTAAGTACTTCCCTCGTATTCTTCGAACAAAGATGGAAAAGGAGTTTCTTGAGCTGAAGCAGAAGGATGAGGAATCTGTTGGTATATACGAAGCAAATTTTACAATACTTGCAAGGTATGCATCTGGCATTATCATCCAACCTGAAAGTAAAGTTGATCGATTTTTCAGTGGCTTAAAACCAAGTCTTCGAAGGGAATTAGCTATAAGAGACTTCAATAGTTATGAAGAAATTGTGCGTTGTGCTATCAAGGTAGAAATGGAAGTTAGTGTTACATATCCATCTCATGGTTTTGAAAAGAAACGAAAGATGGAGTTCGAGGAGAAATCTCAAAATAATGGTGAAAAGAAGATGAATGTTCCCTTATGCACAAAGTGTGGAAATAAGCACGGTGGAGATTGTCTTAAAGGGACTAGAAAATGTTTTAAGTGTGGAAAAGAAGGTCATCGAGTAGCTGAGTGTCGAAGTAATGGAAAAAGGGTTTCTAATGATGTGAACAAAGCAAACACTGCAGAGAACGCACCACCAACACTTCAATGTTTCAAGTGCAAGGAGATGGGTCATTATGCCAATAAATGCCCTAATCCAAGGGTTAGTGACGATCAACATGAGCAACCACTTAAGGCAAAGGACAAAGGGAAGTCACATGCGATATCTATTGGCAATGTTGAATATGACAATGATGTGGTGGAATGATTAAGTGTTTATGTAATGGGATTCCAAAATAATGTTGTATCATGTAGTATTGGAATATTTATGTATTTGTCTAATGTGGTATTCAAAGTAATTGAGATATTATGCGCATAATGAAGGGAAAACGAGAAAATGAAATGTTTAACAGTATTCATGAGCTCATGATTGATATAAGGACTAAGTGATATCATGGTTTGAGTATATAGAATTTTGAGGATTTTGGTATGTGGAAAGTGTTAGATTTTAACTTCATTCATGTTTTCACTAAGGTATTCAATAGAATACGTGATTAAGTACTTTGAATGTTTGGAATGTGACCAACAAAACATATCTTATGATATATGGGGATCGACGATGGTGTTAAATCTCTGGTAATCATTTTCACTATGTTATGAGAGTGGACTGCAGTATTATGGATAAGCCTAAAGAATTGGAATGGATTATGTTGTACATAAGTTATTATTGATTAAGGATAGAAGTTCTCTCGATATTATTGATGGTATGTTATAGTAATATAGTTTTAGAAAAAGGACAACCTGCAGGACGGGCGACAGCCCATCGCTTCGGACAAGGCTGTGAGAATCGAACCCACAACCGAAGTGCGACTGGCCTTTATCGCCTACCACTGGCCTACAGGAAGTCCCTGTTTAGTAAAAAGTAGTTTTATTTTATTAAGCGGTATGATATATGAAGTATAAGTTCATTTTTGGAACCATATACGATTAATCTCACTATAAGATGGACTTATAACTTTTGCTAACCTTTTGTTTGAAATAGATGGAATGACCCATCCTTCTATCACATGATCTGCTAATGCTTCACGAATAACAAATTCAACTTCATTTCTTTATGATATGAAGTGGAAATTGTTCAATTCACGAACAACAGTGAGATCGTAACAAAATCATGTAAGTATTCAACTTTAGGGAAATGATCTTGAAAACCAAAAATGTTGTCCTAGTGCTCTTATATCTGATTAATCAGATGGTACCTTAGATCGTCACAAATTTATGGCTTTGTGATTGCTAGATTTTCCATAGCCATGTTCTCTACCACTCTTCATCAGAACATGATGGTTAGATTTCTCTTCCATATCCATATTTTCACCTATGTGGAAACCCAGTGATTAGTTTATTGGGGTAATCGTTACATTTCATACTTCAGTTTTTAAAGCCAAGTTTTGGTATTCCTTTTTACGATGTGGGTTTCTATTAAAGAAACTTTCGAATAGTAAACCATTTATAATTCCGATGAATTTCTAGGGAGAAATTCATTTTAAGGGGGGTAGAATGTAACAACCCGAGATTTTATGAAAAATATTCTTTTTAATTTTATTAATGTCTTGTGTTATACGCTACACCAAAAGGAGCTTGCACAACACACATCTTTGACTTTCCGTGCATTACACGCAATCGCAACCTTCCTCGATAGCGTGTGTAGTACGCAATACCGAGTTTCACTAAACAACGATATGCTATTAAAATATTATTAAAACTAGCCGTTATGAATAGTAATAACCACTTTTTGAAATTTTCTAAATTTTATTTTTCAAAATGGACTTCATTTTTGGATCCGGAATATCGAAATTAGCCTAGGGTGAAATTTTGGTATTTTTCTGAAAACTTTCAATTTTTGATGAATAGTGAAACCACTAAGTGGTAGGTAAAAAAACTGAATTTTGCATAAAACTTAATTTTACCGCTTCTGTGAATGGAATTTCAAAAATCCGACAGACACCGTTGATATCAGTAAGTAAAATGTGGTTCAATGAGATAAAAATAATTTTTTGGTGAATAGTAACTTTTTACTATTTTTACCGCGGTTATTAGTAAATAGGGTAACTAAGGGTAAATATGATATTAATATTACCCTAACACATGTCCTAATTCTATTTGACAAGTGTAATTCGACCAAAAACAAACTTAGGAATAAAATATGACCATTTAGGCCCACTTGGATTAGATTAGGACATTTATTATTAATTTATTTAAAGAAGGGTAAAAATAGTTAAAATCAAAGTTTAATAAGTAAATCATTTTTAATATGGGGTTATACATAAGATAAATTCGATTGTAAATATTCATTAGAAATATAAAAAGATTTCCTACATGATGGTATTTTATTTGTAATTTTTAGACATCAAATAAGTTAATTTATATATGACATAAAGATGATGCAGTAATTATCTTATTAATGAAATATTGACATAATTGATAATATAAATACCAAAATAAATGTAATTTAAGCCTTTTTATGAATTCCACTAATTTTCTAGGTTACTATGATATATTAGTGTTGATTTAATCAACTTTGTTCGTATATATAATTCTGTTATGACTTTCACAAAAATCATATATCAAATAGTGTCAAAATTGACACAAAGTAGTTTTTAAATCAAATATTATATTATTAATTGTTATTTTATTCCTAAAAATCTAAGGTGCGGCCAAATGACTTAGATAAGGATATATATATTAATAATAAACAATTTAGGGTTCGTTTTGCATGTTATAGTAAGTGTATTAACCATATAGTGAAAGAAAACAAAGAGACACGGTAAAAGTTAAATTATTTAACTTAGAGTTAAATCGAATTGATAAGGTTAAAGTAATACCCTAAACTTGTCTAAATATTATTGGTTGATATGATTTCGACCCTTACCCACTTTAGCTTCTAAATAGGACCCTTTGGAACCATTATAAACCGATTTTGACTTTAATATAAAATAATATTTTGAGATATTCCTAAGGTGCCCCTCTCCTCCCCTATAAAAGGACACCTCCTCTCCCTCCTCCTCACACCAATTTGAGCACTCAAGCTCGACCAACCCCTTCCAAAATCTCTTCTCCACTTCCCTAGAAACATCCTAGAGGTTCTGGTCTTCCTCAAAGACCAATTTTAGTTCCCTAAGAGGAGGTCTCAAAGAGGCGCTTCAAAGAAGAGGTAATTACCGTTACCAATTATTTCATCTTTATTTCTTCTTCCACTTCTTCTTCTTAGGTTGTTTCATTATAAAGTAATAACATCAGTATCACTCATATACTGATATGTTATTATAAGTATGAAACAACCCTATTTCACCATCTATCCATCCTACGGAAAAAGAAATCACCGCGCGTGCGTACGTACGGAATACCGTCTCCACGCCGTGGTGTAATCTATTTTCCACCACCACCTTACATGGATGGGTATAATGGTATAAAGAATAACTATACATAGTTATTACAAAATCATATTGATTCTGATATATTGTATAATCCACTCCAATTCAGTTCAATATTTATGGAAATGATATCATCGCTCGTGCGTACGTACGGAATACCGTCTCCACGACGCGATGAGATTCATTCTCCATGTTAACCATTTAATAATGATGATAAAGTATATATAAGAGATAATAATGAAATATATGACATTATAAAGCTACTGTATTTATGTATATATATATATATGTATGTCATCTACTTACTTCCATTTCAAGACAATAAGGAAAGTAAAACAGCGCTCGTGCGTACGTACGGACTACCGTCTCCATGAGCGGTGTTTTTCATTTCATTTATCTATCTATATATATATACTGAATATATATGAAATATAAATCATGTTTTATATTCTGTAAGTAAGTAAATCATGATATAAGTAATAATAATGTCAAGAACAACAAGTCAAAACACCTACGATAAATAAAACGATTTTACCCAAAACGCTTCTTTAACATGGAATTTACAAAAGAACGGGTAATATAATGTCATAAGTGAACCATATATGATATCATAACAATGAATATGATTCTGTAATAAGTCAATGACATTATTTAAATCATTATACAGGAGGTTGAGACACATACAAAGCAAATCGGACCTAAGGTAAGGGAAATATCACAATCTCATTTTTATCCGAGATTGTTTATTCGTAAGTATTTACTGGGGTGTATTTTATCATCCACATCCATGTTTCATCAATATGTAATATTATTTCCACCCACCTACAATTTTTTAAATCCATTTTTACCCTTCGGTGAGTTTTTAGTAAAGAATATGAAAGGAATATTTTGTCGCTTTTTCGTACGAGGTGATTTTTTGACTTTTCCGACAAAAGTACGAAGAATGTTTTTTTAACGTATACGGCATGAATGGATTTTTAAAAAATTATTTCCAAGAATCTTACATTACAAGTTTTCAAGTTTATTTTTAATCAACTTCTTTTAGTTTAAAGTTTTATGACATGTTAAGAAAGGAAAAATGTTTTTAAAGAAGAAAGGATATTTTCCTCAAGAATTCATTTCAAGTGTTTTTTTTAAAACTATTTTTCCATCTAAGATGACGTTATTTGATATGTATGTTTCAAGTAAAATGCCTCTATGATTTAAATGGTTTCAGTTTTCTTATGATGAAATGATATCAATTGTTTATGGATTATGATGGCATGATGTTTAAGAATCCCATTTTATTACATGGGTTATGAAATGATGTATGATTTATGATTTTGTGGCACACATAAGAATGGTTTAATTATGAGATGGGTGGGACCTATATCTCCCTCCAATGCATTGGGTAAATATTTTATATCTCATGAGATAGACAGGGCTGGAACGGTAGGTTATACCGGTTCAGTGAAACAGGACTGAAACGAGGGTTACTCGATTCAGAAAGGGACTTTGTCCACTAAGGTAGTCTTGGCAATGAGTCTTGACTAACAAGAAATGATTCTCTATGATTATGTGTGAATGCCACAAAGATTCATGTTTTAGGTTATGATTATTGTGATTACATTTCACTGCCATGATTTACCCCATGTTATGAAATTATGATCTCTTTTGCAGGTTAAGATTTCCAAAAGTTATGTGCTTATGTATATGATGTGATTGATATTTATTTTGTTTACCCTTACTGAGCATTTGAGCTCACCCTTTTATGTTTTCATTTCCCCAGGATATAAAGAAAGGTTTTAGGTAAAAAAAAAGGAAGATCTTTATAGGAGATGTTGAAGATCTTTCACCACGATTAGAAGATTACGTTCCGAGTTTCCAAAGACACTAAACTATTACGATCCTTGTGTGTGTGTTTCTGTTATGTACTAAGTATTCCGCAAATGTAATGTAATGTCCATGTACGTCAGGCTTCGGGTCTCTACATGCACGCTTGTTCTGGGAGAACTCGATCCTAGATATTTGAATTTATTGATAACCCACACAAGGTTCTCTCACTAATATGGGCCACGTCCAAACTGAACACATTAAGAACTATTTGAAGGACACTGGTCAACTCAAGTCATGAAGGAAAAAATCTAATCTCGATACAAAGATAGGGGGTCATGTAAGTAGTGCTCACTGGGGGACATATTTTCACTACAAGAATTATCAGTATATATAGGGGATGGTTTCACATATAAACATAGGACACACCCATGCCACAAACATTATCTATGATACAATTAGGATATGAGAGGACCAATATGTCCTCCCAGTGGTATTAATGCTCCTACTCGTGGAGTCACTGAGAAAACCGAGATGAGCCATATCACATCAGAACACATGTAATTCATTATGTTAGATATGTTATTTTCATCAATCCTTCATAAGGAATCTCATGTGTATGGTCTCAATATCTACATTCACCCACTATGACAAGATCGGGATCCCACATCGATCCTTCATAGAAAGTCAAATAGAAACAACCATCACGAAATTATCCAACTGAATCCCATGTAAGAAATATAAAAAAACCTCCTTATCTAGAGGGTCCCAACACCATAAACAACACATCAAATGGACTTACGATTTGGAAATTACAAGTATTTTAGAAAAAAGGGTATAGTTTGGTCCTGATCAGTTCTGAACCCGTCGGAACAACCCAACATGACCTGACATGATCAGGTTAGGGCCAGACTACTGTGCCAGCCCAACCTACTAGATCAGTATTGTTTGGTTTACCAAAGAGTGAGTGGATAATGCCACCCACACTTGGTCGTTGATGCGGTTCACCTTTACGACATAGATATACAGTAGCCTCCAGCCGCTTGACGATGCCCTCTTGTCCAGGATCACCGTAGGTCGTCGGCCTGAGTCCCCATCTCAGCACCCACTATTGATGTCATAGTTTTCTCCTACCACCACATCATCCTGGCGGGTTATTCTGTGGGCCACCAGACTCACTCTCATGGTATGTTTTCTGTACCAGGGGTACACCTATGGTCCCTCTATCGCTACCTCTATTATCGTGGTATCAAATCCATGTTATGAACCACTTCGCTTGAAAACGCTTCAATGTCATTATCTCCCTTGTTTCACTAATTTTTTTATCACCATCGACATCACACCTATTCTAGGTAATCAAAAGGTTAGATCATTGATTTGGGATCATTGTGAAAAGAAACATGCATGCAACGATCATTCACACATTATTCTTAGAAGAATGTGATGTACATGATTGGGCGAAGAAACACGAAAGGGAAAAGTGAAGAATGAGCCTCATCCATTTTTTACATCCTTGAACCACTCTTATTAGAAGGATCAAGAAAATGAATTTTTAGACCAATTTTCCCCAAATTTAAACCCACAAGTGAATCCCTCCAGCTACAATGATCCAACCACAGGTCAACCAATTTTTTGGTTGATCAGTTATAATTGTGAAAATTAATGAAATGGGAAACAAAAGATATAAATAAAAACACCTACCACGAGTTCGAATTTTGATTATATGTGGATTGAATTTTCATTGCCACATCGATCTTTGTTCCACCGATGTTGGTCAATTCATCATCACTTGATCGAATCCTGACCAAAGATCAATCGTCACTGAAGAAAGAGTCTCCTCCACCTTATCTTAGGGAAACTCTATTGTTTTGATGATTACAATATATTTCTAACAAGTATTATAAAAAATAATACATCTATGTATCAACACATAATTTCCAATTAAAATATTTCGTATTAAATATTTTAATTAAATTCACATCCAAAAATTAACATTCACCCTTGACAAGCACCAGTCGAGAAAATTTCATTCCCATGAAATGTACCCCATTACGAACTCTACCATGGTCATATATTTTCATTTTGAGTCACTTTTCCTGAGTTATAAAAACTTGAAAAATAAAATATTTCTATTTAGTTATTTTATTTATGGTTATTCCATTTTAAGGTTTTCTCATTGAGAACCTGTAGCGACAAAAGTTAAGTCACACCTTGGGTAAACCCACTATCCCGAATGCAATGATTACCTCAGATATATTATTTGTTACTCGTTTTATATTTATTAAACATTTTCAAGAAATCATTCAAATGTGCAATTTAAAAGCTCACCATTTTCCATAGATTTTTCCAGGAAGTCCGGGCCATAAAATCACATGTCGTCTCAGCACCTAGGCTTGTAACATTCCCATGAATTTAATAATTATAGAACTTGAAAATTCTGAGTTGTTATAATATATTTCAAATACATTATCCTATTTGAGGTACGAACATTATTATTTTATAATAACTCTATTTGAATTAATGAATTAACTCTCCCTTTTTAGTTATCCTTTTATATATGTATTCACGAAATAACTTGATAGTTTAATTTATCTATTTTTTATGATATCATTGTATACTCCAAATGTTTAGAAGATAAAAATAGTCATATATGAATAACTCTTGAAACACATATAGAAATATATTTATATGGAATGTTTCGTGGTTATGGTTTATATATTCAAAAATTTCATATTCATTTTATATCAATTCAATGTAAAAAATATTAGAAGTTCTACCAATGAAATAGTAATAAATTAACAGTATACACTGACAAAAAAAATTGAGGTACATAGTTTCTTTATATAAAATGGTATCTATTTGTGACTTGGATAAAAGTTTCCCCAAATATGAAAACCATTAATAACATTGAAATGAAAATATTATATGTTCTAATGGGTAGGAGCATGTATATAATATTTTGAATACATAATGATGTTTTTTTAATACAAAAATGTTGATGTTATAATTGGGAGGGGATTGATTATTCATATATAGTGACGCATAAATGAAAGAATATAGACGTGACCTAATATTGAAAGAAAACGTAATTCCCTTTTAATCAGTGATGTTATTGATAAATGGAAAAAACTATCCAATCCATTACCAATAACTATGAGTTATAATAATGACAATGAATATATATTGACATTATATCTATAGAAAAATACTATAAAATATACACTAATAATGTGTGTATAAAATAAAATTTCTAATATAATGTGATCAATATGAGGATTTTTTTATTTATAGAAATAAATAATGATTATGATTTCATATTTTATGGCCTCCATTATAAGGATAATATGATAGAGGATGTATTGAGTATGAATGATCATGTAGTTCTAACTATAATTCTGATTGACTGGGGTTCAATAATAGAGACCATTTAATGTGGGATAAAAAATTATTATTGTTGGGTAAAAACACTTTTATCAAATGATTTAGAGAAAATATTAATAGTTAAAATTAATTTTTCTTCATCATGAGGATGAGAATTGAAAAATGTAAATTATTGATTGGATTGAATATAAACTGGATGACTTATTATTGAATTATTATAATATGAAATTTATGAAATATATCTGTTCAATTTAAACATTTTATAAAAATGGGATTATTATATTATTATCATATGTTATATTTCTCTAAAAAACAAATGAGCACAAAAATACAGAGTGTGTTGAATGATGATTTTATGTAGGATAATATGAAGGGAGAAATTTTAGATTATGTATCATGATTCATGGTAATCTAATTATTGAAATCAGGGACATAATATCCTAGAGGATTCATGAACCATCTCATTATAACTTTTTGAAAAAAGGATGATAATAATATGAATATTATCATCTGATTAATAAAGACATGTAGAAGAAATGATGGCATATGGGTTATTGTATGCCATTTTACCACAAATTCTTATATATGTTCTATAACTGAATATTTTCTTCTTCAGAATATTGCATGACATTATAATAATTTTTTTATATGAATTCATGGTGAACATATTTTAATTATTTTTTAATAATATCCATGAATTAATTTAATATTTTTGAATATTCTTCATAAATAAACATGACACATATATTCATTTAACCATCATCTATCATCCTCAAAAAGATGGGTTCCCTGAGACAACTATTTATATATTCCCTGTAAAAAATGGTGTTTAGAGGTATTCTTGATAACCACCACAAAATGTGTTACCGAAATAAATTTAATGGCGGTTTCAAAAATTGATGCTAAATGTTTTAAATTTTTTACCATTTTTTCCATAAAAGGAAGAAAATAATTTTGTAGTAGAAGTATTTTATTTAAAAGTACCACTAAATTAATAGTTGTTTTTTGAAAAATAAAATACATATGATTTATGATTTATTACATATTATTTACTCTCCTATACAGTTTAATATTTATAATTTTAATAAATTATAATGTGTTAATTAATATATATATTTAATTATTAGTTAATAATAACATGATACAACAAATAAATCTAAAACATCGAAATGAAAACATCAACATCAAAATACCATTACTTTTGAATAAATAGTTAATTTTAGCTCTATAACCAGTCAAATCGAAGATAATTAAATGGGATAAAACCACAAGATATTTAAATAATGTGGTAATCAATAGGGACATTTTTTTAAAATTTTAAAAAATGTCTAGAATCGAACTCGAACATCGAACAATCATTACATTTTATCAGGGGGTCCATCGTAGCACTACCACATATCAAATCAAATCCAGTGATGACCGCTATTATGTGATGGTTAGGGAGTACATCATCTAGAATTTTCCCCGTTTTGTTTTCCAAAATGTCTATGATGGCCTCCAAAACAGAGTTTTTAATCCCTTACCCTGGTTTCTTAAAATTACAATTGTTATACCTTATATTCTGAGTGTCTTTTCAGGATGGTCAACATATAATATTGAGTCTCATTTTATGATATTCTATTTGACCAGTTGTTTAGCATTAAAAGGAAATATGAATCATGTTTTATTGTTATTTCAGTGTTTTTTTGGGTTTTCAATGTTCCTTAATGTCAAAGGGATTGAATATTTATTTATTATATACTAATTATTTAGTTATTATTATTTTATTTATTAGTTTTTATTTATTAATTAAATATTTATTTATTAGTTTGTAATTAATTAATTATATCATTAATTAATTATTTACCTATTATATATTAACTATTATTTATCATTTATAATTTATTGTTCAATAAATTATTATTTATATTTTCTTATTTTTTATTTTAATTATTATTTATTTAATATTTAATATTTAATATTTAATTGTTTATTTAAAATTTATTTTGTTTATTTATTATTATATTATTATATTTTTTAAATTTTTTTATATATTATATATTACTTACTATTTATTATTTAATATTTATTATTTATTATTTATTATTTATTTATTAATTGTTTTTTTATTTTTTATTACATTATATATATATATAAGATTTATTTATTTATTATTTATATATTATTTAAGGATTTTTCATTATTATTTTATTATATTATTATTTATAAATTATTATATATAAATTATTTATGTTTTTATTATTTATTTATTTATTAATTATAACGTATTATATAGTTATTGTGTTAATATAAATTATAAATTTATTTTTAATTTATTTATTTTTTAATTATTTGTTAATAAATTGCTAATTATTTATATATTATTAGTTTATAATTCATTTATGAATTATTTATTTATTTTTGATTTTTTTGTCCTTATTAATTAATAGTTAATTATTAATTAATTATTCTAATATTCATTAATTAATTATTAATTAGTTATTAGTTGTTTGTTATTCATTATTCATTATTCATTATTCATTATTTATTATTCATTATCTGTTATTCATTATTAGTTAAAATTAATAGTTAATTATTAATATTTTTTTCTTATAATTAATAATGGATTATATTTTCTATTTATTAATTATTTCTTTATTTATTCATTAATTAATTTATTTACTTATTATTTATTAATTATTATTAAAAATTAAAAATTAATTATTTATTATTATTAAAGTTTTATTAATTATTTAAGTATTATTAGTTTGTTATTAATTTTTTTTATTTAATATTACCCTATTTATTCATTATTAATTATTTATTAATTATTTATATATTTTCTATATATTATATATTTTTAGTTATTATTTTATTATTAGTTTCTTATTTTTTATGTATTGGTTTTTATTTATTATTTTAATATTTATTTGTTATTTATTTTATTATTACATATTTATTATTTATTTTATTATTACTTCTTTATTATTTACTTATTTATTTATTTGTTGTTTATCAATTATACATCAATATATTTATATATTAAATTCTATTTATTCACCATATGAAGAGCCTGATGAGTGGTAAAGGCATTAGAAAGTAAGCAATATGTATGAGGTTCAATTCTCACCCAATGCATAATTTATATATATGGATTACACATTTGCATGTGCATGTCTATATGCATATGCATTTTCATAGTTATAAATAAATTAATTATTAAAATTCAATAATTAAAAAAATATTAAACATCGAAACAATAATAAGAAAACAAAAAAGAAATAATAAAAAAATGAAAAAAAGAATATCTTCGAGAATAATAACAAAAGGAATATTAATAAATAATTAATAAATATTAATGACATATTAAATAAATATTTATTTAATAATAAATAGTAATAATAATAATACAATAATAACAAAATATATATCAGAGTACTAATAATATATTAATGATTAATTAAAAATAAAATTAAAATATATAATAAATAAATATTAAATATATAACAATTAATTATTAAAACATTAATAATTATTTTTTTAAAAAATAAATCAATTAAAAAAATTGGCAAACCCACTATGAAATCATATAATGGTGGTTTAAAACCCTGATAAATCGTTAAGTGATGGTTTTGAAAACAAACCGCTAATACATTTTAATGCCAAGATAATAATACATTAAAGTTATATGGGATCTTTGGTAACCATTGGTAGGTGTTTACTTTAATAATAGACTCCATTCCAGTTTTGAAATGGTATAATTTAAAGAATTAAAGGTCAAGAGATATCATACATTACATTTTTTTGATGTATTTAGTTAAAGGATTCTTGTAGTCCTATATATTGTAGAGGAGACAACGATGAAGGTATGGACAGTTCAAACACATTTTAATGGATCTAAATAAATTAAAAATAAATATGATGACAATTGAAGGTATTCTATGTGATTTCATGTTTGTCATCAGGTTTTTAGGAAATAATCTCCATTAAAGGGTGTTATAAGTATTGGTATTTAAAGAAAAAATTTATTCGAAGGTACAACCATAAATTATAATTTCTATGATGAATTTTTGTTTTCCCATTCCATTTGTAAACTTAACCAAACATCTATAATAATTTTTAGGCATTCCATATCTATTTATTATTGATGTAAATTCTAGATCAATAATGTGTTCTCACCTACAATGAAGTAGAATAGAAACCTAGTTTCTCTTTTTATGAAGATCTTATAATATTCAGTATATCATAGATTATGAAAGGCAGAATTAGATGAATCGTCTAGTGATGGTACATTGGAGAAATCATAAGGTAGATGTTGTGATATTGTAACAAAAAAAGTTTTAATGAAAAAATAAAAATTTCTATACATTTTGTGACATTTTTAAAATTTCTAGGATGATACTTTTTTTGGATGAATGAAATAATAAATCTTCAATTATAGTATTCAATTCTTTATAGATAAACAATTTTTTTATTGATATACTTTTTTTCTTTTCTTTCAAGAGAATGAGTAATTTAATATATGTTGTTTTTTTCAAAAATCTGATTTAAAAATAAATTTTGAAATATCTTAAATTTTATTTAGTTAAAATAATTTCATTTTTTATATCATTATTTCATTTTTATCCATGGGTAAAGTATTGAGATTTTTTAAAAATGGTTTATTTTTAAGTGAATATAATGATAATAATATATTTTGTACAACCATCATAAATTTGCAATAAAAATCACCATTATATTATTGATTAAATGTTTTCAATATATGTCTATTTTAGTTATAATGAGTCTAATTAATTATATATGAATAATTATTATACATTTTATTGTTATAAAAAAATTTTAGACATGAAATGTTATTTTAATGTAAAAAATTTATCATTGTTTTTTGTTGGTTTATTATAAAATGTATTTCAACCAATTATAGATATTTAATTAGTTTAAACATATTCCAGATATGAAATAATTATAATTAATATTATTATATAAAATAAAAATAAATTTTTGTTATAATGAATCATAAAAACATTAAAATTTACTCTAACTATAAAAAACTAAATTTGGGTGTATTATGTTAAAACTAAGTGATATGGACACAATTATTATGCCAAGTTCCTTAGAGATGATTCTATTTACACTGTTTTATCCTTATACTAAATGTTACTTTTTTTGGGACAACATTCCATGAAAAGTACATATGTAATTATTTATGTTATGAAAAACATTGTCATTACATTGCATATAATATCAACTTATATGTTTACAATGGGACAAGATTAATGTTCTGAATTAATATTAAAGGTTATTTTTAGAATAATGAATTATTTAAACTATGGTAATCTATTTATAATTTTTAATTATTCAATAATAAAAAAAATCCATCACAATGACGAAAAAACATTTATTATAGTTATTGAAAATGAAAATATATATTTTAAATGTAATGGCAGTAATAAAATTTAAACTTATTATTTTTCAAGTTATATTATAGATAAATATTTCATATTATGTATGTTTCAAGTTTAATGTATAAATTGAAAAACTACATACCTGACTCTAAAGTCAATTTAAATTAAAGGTTCTACAATTGAAATTAATGGTATTTTATTATAATCAATTTCCTATTAAATTTTTTAAAATTAAAAACAAAAACAATCTTCAGAAAATTGATTTTGATATAGATGATTCCATAAAAAATATCTATTTATGTGACACTTTTTTATGGTATTATTCATGATCCTTAAATATTGATTTTTATTATTTTCTGTAAAGTATCAAAATGGTAATTAGGGGTCAAATATAAGAGATAAGATTTTAAGAGATATCTAATCCTATCTAAATATTATATTATAATATTATTTATAATCATCTTAATAATATTTTTGAACGGTATCTTTTTTTAATGTTTCCTGATATATAATTTATATTATTTTATTATTTTTCACTTCCAATACATCCCCTTCCCTCACTTCTAAAATGACAACCATCTCATATCTTTAGTATACTACAATGGATATCCTTGCTCAGAAAAACCAAGATAATGTATCTTTTAATAAATCATGTTCATGATGAACTCATTCCGTCCTTATTAAAAGGTCATTTCAACTGTCATTTAGATATGATCTGAAGGAATTATACCAAATAATATGTAATTATATTTATAAAGTCATTCATATTTATATATCTTTCAACATTTTCTAAACCTAATTCATCCACAATTAAATATTAATACAATTTTAATAAATATATTTTGGTGTTATTATATTTTTTTTACATCCATTATCCTTATATTTTATATCTTTTGATAATTGAAAACATCAATTGTCTATATGTACAACTTATCATCTATATGTAGCAGTACAAAATGATTTTCAACACCATATTACATGAAAGGTTATAAATATTGAAATAATGAATATATTTTATTTTCATAACATTATTATTATTTTATACATATAAAGTATCTTTTTACATATTATTATTACATATTATATAAATTGATAATGTTTATCAATCATATGTGTGGATTACCACCTCCCCAAAGCATTCTGATACATTTTTATGTTATATTTTATATTATAATAATGAATATGTATATAATGAGTAAATATTGTATTTATACCACAATTAAAATTAATTATTTTATTTAATCATAAAAAATATTAATGCACTATAAAATAATGAATTGAATCATGCATGATAAAAATATAATTAACACTTAAAAGATGAAATTTCAATAATTAATAATTAACTTACCTATATTAAAATTTTATAATAGGATCATATTTGATGTAATAATTACTTATATGTTTTGTTATATAAAGAAAAAAATTTAAATTTATTATAATGGATCCTGAAATTATTTACAAAGCATGTTGGAACTATGGAAATGGTTCAATTTAAAATATCAACATTATTCAGTATTATTCAATAAATAGGTTTAGTAATGGAAATTAAATTATATTTATATGATAAATCCCATAAAATTTCATATCTAATGGTTATTTATATATTTTTACTGTTATATCCATTTTTTACATTCTTGTGCACAAACAAATATAAATTTAATGTATAGATGACATATTTTTCAATTCGGCTGAATTTTTCTTTATCCACATCCTTATTTTTGTTATAATTTTTTTTTTCAGGAAAGTTGTTAATATTGTAAAATGATTATCTAGAGAATCATTACCCCTTGATTTACTAACTATATAATTTTATATAAATAATCATCATTTATTTTTCTAAATGTGTCCCTTTTCTTAACTATTTGAAGAGAATATTTGTCCTAATTTACCCCACACCAACCAATATTCTAAACATTAAAAAATCTATTATTTTTTATTACTTAATATATTTCCATGTTTCATTAAAATAAATCCCTACAATTATGAATGATTTTTTATTTTAAAATAACTAATATCAAAATTCAAAGTCAATTTTCCAAAAATAACTTACATTTATCATTATAAATTAGTTTTTTATATTTCCATATTTTCTAAAAATTATTAATCACTAATAAGATTATACACTATTTATAAATGTTTTCAAAGAATATCCACTTGGTTGTATGATTATGGTGTATGATATTAAGAATTATATTTTTATTAAAATTTTAATTTTTATTCATGTGATTAGTTATGTTTTTAGGTTATCCATGGATTTAGTACCCTCAATGGTATTAGTTATATGGAAAATTTGATTATTTTTTATCAAGACATATTATTCAGGTAATATTTAGTTTATAATAACATATATATTTCACATTACATTACTATGAATATGATCACATCATTTATTTTTTTTCCTATCCCCAATATATATAGAAGGTAGGTATGATTGAATTCTATGTTTTATAGGGAGATTATTTAATGTCGACACAAAATTTATTAAATTATGGTTTATATATTAAAAAATAATTTCAGAATTATGAATGTGTCAAGCCTCTCAATAATATTTAATTATTTAATACTTCTTTTTTTACCCACTATATCATGTGACAATATTTTAAAATAACCACATGCTCTAGACCACTAGAGTTATTTTTTTATAGTTATGTTCCCTAGGGAACAACATACAATACGTCTGTTTTCCAAATAGCTATTATATTTATAGCAAATCATTATTTTCCCTATAAAGTGGGTTAACATTCCAATTAAGTTAAATATCAAATTATGTATAGAGAAACAGAATGATATTCATAATACAAGTGGACATACCCTTTTCAATTGAATGATAATGAAATTTTTAATGTCTTCTAATTTAATAGTAAAATATTATCAATAATAAATACACCATTAATATAATAGTTTTTTTACAATAAATATGAAATTTAAAAAAATATATACATATATATACACTTCTAGATCTGGTATTGTATTTATATACATGAGAAAAAATATATAAATTTTTTTTGAATAATGTAAGAGTATGTTGACATTTATTTTTATTCTTTATAAAGTAACCTTGATTCACCTAATGAAAATAAATTATGATTATTTGTGAAATTTTTACATTTAACCTACTTATTTTGTTGATCCCAAATCATGTTTTTATGTTTATAATATGCTACATGATTTATGATAATTAATTGTTTAATAACCCAAAAAATAAATTTTTGATATGTCCTAAATATTCAGTCAGTTATAAACTGTGACCACTCTAATATACTAATAAACAATTCAACTATTAGAAAATATTAGGCTAGTGGAAACCTACTATCAGATAATATTTCATCAGTTTAGCATTATTTCTCTAGTTGAAATTTTGAATGTACAAATGTGTCTACAACAAAATTTATCAATCAACGAGATCTTTCATTAAAACTATAACAATATGCTAAAACCATTAATTTATACTCCCATATACATATATCATCATATTCTTATTTTTTTCAGTAGAACTACCTCCTATAATACATGATACCATTAAATGATAATTATACCCAAATTATTCCCAATTATGTTTGACCATTATTTCTATGTTAGCTAGATTAATTCATTAAATGCTAGTCTCAAGGATATGGAATTATCCATGATATTTATAAAAAAATCCTTATATGTTTTAATGATATTTATGTGTTTCTAAATAAGTCACTCAGTATGAGGAATATTCTTATTTTATAATTACCCTATATCATATAATTTCACTAGTATGAAGTCGAAAAATATATAATAACCCCTCATGATTGTTTGGAGAATATTGATACTGAATGGTTGAGTCACATATAAGAGGATACCCATGTGTATAGAAACACCCATACCAAGTAGATGACTATGGGAAAAATGTTTTTTTTTCATAAAACCAATAACACTCTATTTTATGTATCTTCAGAGAAAACATAGAAAAAATATTTAAAATAATGTTTTCGGACTACCTAAAATACTGATGAGATGAGATGCATCATGTTATCTTACATTACAACATTTTCTCTAAATTTTCTATCATTATTATTCAGATGTTTTTATTATCATAAATTTATCAAAAAAATAGCCTCTTATACTATGCTATAGGTTTTCAAGTACAATATATCAATTTAATACTCTTTTACTCCCTTGGATAAATGTGGTAGAGGTACTATGTGACCATAACTCATTTTCTCCAGTGATGAACTGTAGTTTATTTATTTAAATATGTACTATCCTAGTGAAGAACCTTTAAAAAACCATTCCATTTTTTGGACCAGGTTGTTTAAAAACTAACTACATGGTCTTTGGATAATTTTTTTTGGAGAGGATTATGTATCTATATCATACTAAACACATTTCCTTAGTTTCTATGTCCTTTAAAAATGTTATTTTATTTATTTTAGAACAAAAAGATTTCATTTTCTTAATTAATTTATCTATATATTACTCAGATGATCTAATTTAATTATTTTATATATACTCAATTTGAAAACAATAAATTAGTTTATGATGATAAATTTATTTTAAACTATTTTAACTAGTTTTTGTCTGAGCATTTGGGAATGTTTTCTAAAGATAAAATAATACAACTCTAGTTTTATAGTTATGTTGGTGTATTTTAAAAAACAAAGTATTTATCTGCATAAATATTTAAAATAGAAATATTATTATTAAATAATGATCTCCCATTCATTTATCCTTTTAGACCACAATTTTTTCTTCGATAAACATGAATGATACTCATTATAGTGATATAGCTTTACATTAATATTGAAATATATGTTAGTTCTAAATTTATAACATTGTGGATAAAAAAATATTAATGGAGGTAATATTTTTTGAAAACGTTTGTTACTTGAAATAACTGTCCTCAATAGAATATCAAGATGAAAATATATATTGAAGGCATTTAATTTGATATTTGGACATCAATTTTTGTCAAATATGAAATTCCAAAAACTATAAAAATATAAATGATGATTTTGTATAAGGTACTTATTTTTTAATCTCTAAAGAAATTAATTCCTTACCTATAAAATTTAGAGATGATTAATTCATCAATATATATTCATCATCGTCTTATTTTAAACATTGGATATTGAGGCTATTTCTCATGAAGTAACATCCATTCATAAATAAATTCACTTAAATTATTATTTAATTCCTTATTATATATTCATGATTTACCTTTTTTAATCCATATTTAATATGTGTTTTAGGTTCAATTAAATTATAAAAAATGTACACTCAAATGGAAAGATATCTTTTAACAAATATGAAGTGATACGATTACTAGGATTCCAACCCAACCATTGTAGAGGAACATTAGCTTCCGTCAGAGAATAATATTCCATTATTAAATTTACAAAAAATAAATTATTAGAAATATTTTTATGTATATATAATAACAAAATTTTAAATTTTTTTATAATTATTTACCCAATAAACTTGTTAGTATCCCTAATGAAATTTAGGAAGAATATAAAATAATAGATTAATGATGATATTTTAGGTGATGATGATTCTACTATAGATAGTTTTGAGAAAATGGCACACCTTAGTGGATTATTAATGAAATTAAAGATAATTAAATAATAATAAAAATGACTAACTATTAATGAAAATATTATAAAAATAAATGAAATAGTGGAAATGGAATGTTTCCATTAATGATGTCATTTATGATGATTGTAAGAGAACATGAAAAATCATGGATGATTTTTCAAGGGGAAATATTTGAAAAATTATATGGAAAATGTAAAAGTATAAAAGGGATATTAATGCCACTTGGAGTTACTCAAAATACAATAGATGTGAATCTAATTATAATAACGAAGATAATAATTATAGAACTTAAATTTATTTCATAAAAAACATGTTTGATATCACATATTTTTTAAGAATATTCTTTTAATTTTTAGATTCATATTTTGAGTTAAAAAATTATAACAACGTGCATATAGATTAATTATCTAAATATTCCAATATCTTGGAGGAATCATCTAATGAATTAAATGATAAATTTACAAAACATAATATAATAACATGATTTTTTTCTCACATTAAATCTTATATTTCTATCTTAAAAGATAAAAATTAACATGAATTAATGTATATAAATGAGCATAAAATGTATAATGTGAAATTAAAAATTGATATAGAATTATTTAAAAAATTTAGACAAATTAAAACTAGAATTCTATGTAAGCATGTATCTCTAATATATACTACAGTTATTGATTTTCAACCTAGATTGAAAATTATTTATATGAATATTTTCACATGTTATATGTTTTACAATAACGTAAATACAACATATTATTTTTGACCAAAAAATAACTTTATTTAAAAAATAATAAA
This sequence comes from Viscum album, assembly GCA_963277665.1. Classification (NCBI taxonomy): domain Eukaryota; kingdom Viridiplantae; phylum Streptophyta; class Magnoliopsida; order Santalales; family Viscaceae; genus Viscum; species Viscum album. The sequence continues at coordinate 174,417,121 of OY728160.1, forward strand.
TATATTTATGGGAAACTATTCAACTAGTTTTTTATTCCTAAAACATATATTAAAAATATTTCCATTCGTAATAAAATATGGGTACCAAAATCATGAGTTGATTAATCCTTGATTTATGAGTGATTCTTGAATTTTACATTTAATCACTTGTGGTATCTATATTTTAGATATTCCTGAAACATGACGATAGTCTACTCGAGCTTCTAAAATCTTTTCAGCTCAGATGGAGGAAATTCAACTTTTAATGAAAATTCATAAGGAAAAACATTTAGACATAGTAAAATGATTCAATATAATAATGGGTTGGTTTATAATGTGTTTTCTATAGAAGGATTATTGAATATTCATCATATAATCTCAAAGATATGTGTTTCAGTATGTCATATTATGATTGAAAATAGTTCATGAAAAAAAATTATTCGGACAACACATTAGTCTATAATTACATAAATAATGACAATGTTTTAAAAATCAAATTAAATTAATTATTTTCAAAAACAAATAGTTGTTGTTTTAGTTCCTTTTAATAATGAATCTTATCTTTGAAAAAGTAAACAAGGAAAATAAAACCTACATATACTAAGAAAACTAACCGGGATTTTATATGTTAAGGGATTCCCAATACTAGAATTTCACAAATATAAATTATGTATCCCCTTTGAGAAATAAATGCAACATAAGATATAGTTAATACAAATTTAAAAAAATCCACCTTCAATACCACTACAGTTGGATCAAATATGTTTTTGGACCTATTAGAGTATTTACATTAATAGGGAAACAATATTCAAATGTTATAATGGATAACTATTTGAGTTATACAATGATAATTTTCATTGATCTATAATATAATGCACTATTCTATTTGGCCATTTTTCTCAAATATGTAGAAATCATTAGTGGGAATACCATATATATATACAAATAAGTATTCTTGAATATAAGTTTTAAAATAAATAATTTGATTATATATGACCAAATAATTGATATATCAATAAATATTATTTTAATTAGGACCCCAGAACAGTGTGGTGTAGTATAAATGTGAAATATAACCCTTCAAGAAAATTTCCTAGAATATTTTTATTGAGTGTGATTTACCTATATATTTTTTAGTAAAGGATAGGAATAAAAATGTATAAATTGTTACTACAGTTTCAATTAAACATCTTCAGAAGAAATACCCATTTGAGTTATGTAATTTTATAATACCAAAACAAAACCATATTATAATTTAATGTTGTAATTATTCAATTCTCAATATGAAGTATATTTTTAAACAAATTACACCCAAATTTTTTGAATTAATTTACCTTTTATATTAAACATCAAGTAAATATTGAATTAAATTTAATTAAATGACTAATATTGTTCAATAATCTGTAGATTTGAAATTTGATGGAATATATCCACATGAAGGTAAGAACCCTTTAGACAACCTTGTGTTTGATATTTTAATTTAGATATTAATGTCTATAATAATTGGAAACTAATTTTTTTTAGAAAACACATCTATAATAGAACAATTTGATTCTAAAACATTATATAAAAATGACATGTCATATATGTAAACCATTAAAAATGTTAGGACGCTTCGAGACAACCTATTACATGAGATTGTTGGAGATATAAATAATGGATGTAGAATTTTTCAATCTCATATAAATCATATTGAATGTCAACCTAATTTATCATCGCACAAACTTCATAACATCATCGATAAAATAGATGATATATTATGTACAATTTTAATGTAGGAATAGTTTTACAAGTTTGATATGAAATGGGTTTTGGAAATATTGTAATGACCCAAGAGCACGAAAAATATTTGTCCTATATTGTTGTTTAGAATCATAAATAATGATTCTAACACTATAATTTCTAATAAAATCATGATTTACATGATTATGATATAGATTAGAATAAGGTATTAACTATAAGTATACCATTGAAAATGTAGTTAAAAATGATGCTCTAAAACTACTTTATTCCTAGAAAACACATGTTAATTTCAAATTATATTAAAATGTTGATAAGACATTATTCATAGTTGATTTTATAATGTAGGATGTTTTTTGGGACTGAACCCTAAAATATAATAACCAACATTTTTAAAATCATATATTTTAATTTTCATAATCATTATATGGATTAAAAAAAAATCTAGATCTCAGTACGATAGGATGAACTCATTTTCATTTTTATGATAGATTTACAAATGGAATATTAGATCATACTTCATTCATTAAAAAATATAGAAGTTTGGTTTTTGTCATATAAATCTAATTTGATGATATTATCAATGGTTATTTAATAAATATATTGGGTATTGATTTAAAAACCTGATGATAAATGATTATAAAAACAGTTTGATGATATTGTTAAAATACATCATTAAATTTTAAATTATTTAAAAAGGGAAGTAATTAATTTAAATTAGATAATTTTAATAAAGAATGTTTTAAATTGTATTGGTATAGATATTTTTAAAGGAAGATATAATTTTTTTTAGTGTATGTTATATTAAAATTCTTTATGATATACAGAAACAGTTAGGTCAAACTACATACAGTTTTATGATTAGATGTTTTCTATTATAAAATATTATTAGACATGATATTATATTTATTTGATATATATGTTGCTATATTCAATAAAATCGAAATGAATAACAATTATTTTCTATAAAAATATTTTCTAAAGATCATTATAATTTGAAAAACTAAATACTATTTAATTCTATATGATTGACATTATAATTAGTGATTTTAATATCTATATTTCGGTGGTTATATTATTAAATGCAAATGAACACTGAAAACATGTCTACTTTTTGAAATAATCTAGTTTATTATTTTAGTATGAAATAAATATATGTTTTATTATCCTCTACTAATGTTAATTACATATATTTATCTACTTATTTGACATTGATTCAATATATGAAACAAAATTTAATAGACTGTTGATATGTTTTTTGACATATCCCCATAAATTGTGATAATAGATGTCGAATAAATATTTCCCAGAATCTGATATATCATTCTACGCATTATAATATTGATATGTGGGAGTAAATTTGTAAAATACAACAAAAAATGTAATATAAAACATGTATTATTTTTTCCAGATTGTTATCTCACTGAAATATAAAAAATGTGATTGTATTTATAGACACTAAGACATATCAGACATGAACATGGAATGAAAAACTTCTCTTATCCAATTATTCTTGATTTTATATTATTTTAGGTAGAAGTGAGTCAAAATGTCTTACTACACTGATCTCATACCATTCCATAATATCATTAATCTAGTACTGAAAAGATCTACAATTATCGATGCTACCCCTAGTTGTTACTATAACGATTCATTCGTTCCATTGGAATAATACATTGGATCTACAACCATTTAGATGACGATGTGGACATGGTACAATTATGATCTATCATCATATGATAATTTTAGGATGTACCATTGGGCCTGGTAACATTCCTAATTCTACAACATATAATTCATTTTATTCAATGGTATATTTTTTTTTAAAATTTCGTTTCTTAATATAATATTAAAAAAATGTTTAGGATAAATAAATTATAAAAATACCAAATTTGAATATAATTATAAATTATCTCACATGGACAATTTCAATACATCTTCTATTTATCTCTCAAGCTGTGACCCTTAAAATTTACCTTTAACCCTTATACCCATGATAAAATAGAGTGAATTAATATTCATGGGTAAATCCTTGTCATTCATATCCTTAAAATTAATTTAGAGGATAATAGACACATTCATTCAAACTAAAAAATCCACATCATTTTTAAGGAGTGATTTTTACAAGATGATAGTCATTGATGTATTTTTATCATAAATCTATTCACATTTCTCAAATGTGACTGTAGACTAGGGATTGGAGGAATTATTTTCAAGGAATGATAATCCATTGTAACACATGTTGATTCTCAATTTTAGACTGTATGTTCAATAACTATTCTAATAGAAGATGGATTTTCCCAAGAAATGGCTAATATATTAGATCTTCTATTATATTCAACAAAGTGGTCTATCTGTATGAAATAGTTTTTTAATTTTATATATTAATATTATCAAGTATCTCACCCTATTATAATTTATGAATTTTTGAGATCAGATTCTCTTATTTTGATCAGTAGGAATGAATCTATTTGATAGCCTGCAAGAAATGTTTTATATGGAGATTATAATTTCCAATCTATGATTATTAATCATATATTATTTCACATAAAAGAGTAATTTAGTATCATGAGTTTCCCAAATTGATTATTTTTTATTATAAAATGTATAGAAAAAATTTATTTTTTGGTAGATATTTCATTTTTCTCATGATGGTGCAATGAATACTGTCTTAATTATTTAGTTCTCTCGAATATACAAAATAATTTCTGGTGTATCAGAATATATTGGTATCTTACATGAAGAATAAAATTGGTAACTATGTGTTATGGATTATTAGTTAGTTGTATTATATTTTAAAAGAAGAAGTTATTCTAGAATACATGGTAAAAAAGTGGGGGTCAAACTAGAAGATGATGAATGAGAATTTTAAACCTCTCGGATCTGCTCTAGAACATAAAATTTTGCTGAACCAATCTTATAGATAAATTAGGTAGTCAAACATTCTTCTAATTATGAAGAAACTTCTAGTACTAATATTGAATATGATAAAGATGAAGATACTATTTTGTGGTTTTTACCTAGTTTATTTGATGAATGTAGTGACCCATATCTTGCTATGTGTTTTAATATGTTATATGGACCTCATAGACCACTTATTTTTCTTCCTACTGGATAATTATGTTGAGATTAAAATGATTAAATATGTTAAATAATAGAACCTAAGGGTTCCCAATTTTAATTATATACATTAGTGAGTTCTGTTAATGTGATTGTGCTGCATGATGAAACTATGAATGGTGTGGATAGAGTTGACGAGGGTGAGATTTCAAATCCCTAGAAAGATATTTCCAATTCTACAAATTATTTTAATATTTTTTCTGACCATACTTATGTTACTCATAAATTTGGTAATAGATATAATACTATTTTATTATAATTTTAGTCTTCTAGAACCCTGGTTGATCGTGTTGTTCTAAAGAATAATGAGGCAGAAGAACCAACCCAGGGTTTAAATCCATGTGATCTTATATTAATGACATTAATTATATATACTTTAATGGTTGTGACGAATATTATGATTATAAATGTACTGTATATGCGAATGGTGGATGTGCCATCTCAGTTTCTCTAAAAGATCATATTAGATCATTGGAAGAATTTTTCATTGACGAAGAGTTCAGGGATACATTTTCATCTTAAAAAATTAATATAGAAGTTTGTCATGAGGGTGCATAATTTCATAGATAGGAGGGGTTTTCTTATATTTCGTAATCCCCACCTCCCTCAGTTTATTTTATCATAGATGATTTAGGATCCATTAAATTTGATTGGTGAGGATGAAATCTCATTGATATTTTCATTGGTTTTGTATCATATAAAACATAAAATTTTGAACAATAAGAAAAATATGTATATGGATGATAATAGGTTAGTAGAATATTTGAATTAAATTTCGTTAACATTGAATAATATGACATATAATATCACATGAAAATAGATTTATCATCTATTGAGGCTATAATATTTCTTGTTGTTAGAGAATCATCTTCGAGAGGTCCCCCACACAATAACCCATCATTTGTTAATGATTAGTTACTAAAAATAATTTGGGGAGAATACATTTAGGGTATTTGGGTGATTCTTCTACCTCTCATCTCGATGATTTTTAAAAAATCAATTTCTAGGGACATTACATATATATTCATTGTAATGAATTCATATATAAAGAGATATATGAAAGAGAATCAATCAAAATTTCCATTAGTTATTATCCCCATGTAATATTTACCAAATATATACTTATTTCATTTTTTTGTGCTTGGTTGTAGTTTCATTGATTTTACTTACTTATAGTGCATGTAAAGATCATGTAAATCCTTTGAAAACCTTATAAACATTTCTTATTAATTTTTTATAAGAGATAGAAATTGTATATATATTAAACATGACGGAAGGGTAAATACTCTATTTACTGATATGATGAAGATGTTTCAATAAACCTCATGTAAAACTATTATTTCAACACCATATATTTCTATGATTACCACATTTTATACAAATTTTTTAAAATCCATAAAAACCATTTTCTAGCAATTGTGTATCAAGACCATTTTAACCTATATGTATTCCCTATATAGTTTATTCATCCATCTAGTTCATGAATAATATTCCACATATTACCTCCTATAAAAAAACACATATTGTTTTATATCGGAAAGAAGTTGCGGATACTACCTATATCCATTCAATAGATTCGATCATTGTTATTAGATTAGGGTTTTATAAGGATTATTCTTAAAATATAATTTTGCTGATATACATTATAAATAATAATTTAAAATGGAAATATTCTATTTTTCCTCATAGGTATTTCAATTTTACATTAATATTATTTGAATATTTTTGATAATCCTAAAATTTGAAGAATGAATTCTTTTAATTAATGAAATAATGTCATGACTCATGTATATGCATAATATTGCTCTTTATTATCATAAATATTGTATTAATTTGATTTATCTATAGAATTTATTTTGTGTTTATTAATACCATGTGTTGTGATAATAAAATAGGGGAATTGCATTAGTCTATAAACCTATTTATTTTAAGGATTCCAAATCATTATAACTATGTTTTTTATAAGTTCCATGTTTTATGACAGATATCTATTTTATGAAAATTATAGTAATGTTGGAAAATTATTGAATCTACGATTTTTATTAATAGGTAATGCTCTAATATAATATTAAATGATTATATCTTTATAAAATATATCGATAGATATAACGAACCACAAGATCATCTTCGGTTTGATCATGATGTTACCTCTAGTTTATATTTTGTTACAACTAATTCATCTTCCACTATTTTTATCTACCATTATGAGTTTCCTCTATCGGTTGTTAAATCTATTACCATAATTAATTTTTTATCACTATACACATCAATCATAAGACACCATCAGAGATAAAATAAATTAATATTATGTTAGATGTCCTATTCAAAAAAGATTTTTTTTCACCCTACACATTCACCATGGGTAGCCTCTATGCCATTTTCTAGGAAGGTATATTGTTCACTTCAACTATTTGTGGACTATTATATGTTGAACCACGTAAGAGTTAAGAAAATGTTTCCTTGCCTTTTGTGGATAATTTTTTTGATCAGTTAAAGGGGGAAATGTGTTTTCCAAAAATTGAGCATAAATATACAGAAGATAGATTTAAAGATCGATTTTGTCTATTATGAATATATTGTGCTACATATAGTTCTATGTAATTCATTGAGTTTTTATGGATTATAAGAGTAAAATATTCCATCAACATCTGTAAATTATTGTGTTATTTTTCTTGGATGATATCATGGTTTATTCGAAATCTATATTTTATCACATGCATAGTGTTTGTTTTGTTCCATAAATTCAAAGAAGAAATCATTTTTAAAGAAATATTTTGAAATTTGGAATCTATGTTCATGATGTGAAGTTATTAGGGAAACAAATGTCTGAACATTGGTTATTGGTTTATCTTGAAAATTGAAATTTTTTATTTCATGAAATGAACTATATAATGCCTTTGTGATTCATAGTTTCATTGGTCTGGATGTATGTTATCAATATATTGTTTAATATTTCTCTATAGTGTTGTCATATTTATCGTTCATTACCAAGAATGTTGTGGAATTAACCTGTTATGAGAAGTTTCATTCCACATTCTATGAACTAAAATGAATTCTAAAATCATCTATTATCATGATCTTACATATGCACAATAAGGGAGATGTGGTGAGTTGTGATGCGTCTGGTGCTAGTTTGGGATTCATGATTCTACTAGAAGATCATGTGGTGGCATATAGATCTCAACCACATCGACCTCAATAGAAAAATTATCGTACTCATGACTTAGAGATTTTGTTTCTTATAGATGTTTTTAAGTGTAGTCATCACTATATTTTTAGGGGAAACTTTATAGTATTTTCTGATCATAAGAATATGATAAATATTATTCCTCTATAATTATTGAGCCTCTTATAGATAATATGGAAATAATACTGTCAAAATTTTCACATTGATATCGCATATAACCTGGGGAAGCGGATTGTCATTTAAGATGCTTTGATTAGTACACTTTCAGTCCAAGTTGTGAAAGAATCCTTAGATGAGTCATCTGGATGGATAATTTTTTATTCATTCACATTGTTGTCCCAAAATCATGGGAGGATATCTCTTTAACGAATTTTAAGATTACCTCCTCTGTTATAGAAATTATTCTTCTTGAACAATAACAGGATGATGAGATCCATGACATTATAGAATCTCGTAATGTTGGGGTGACCTTTGACCTTTGTTGAGTGTACATTCTCCAAAGCTGATTTTCCTTTCATTCAGAATCATTTTTTGTACCTAATTTTTAAGGGGAGATGATATGGAAAATTTATATAGAACCTAATGTGAAATGCACCCAGGATCCATGAATATGTTTTATAATATGTGACATAAATTCTGATGGCCTGGTATAAGATAGTACATTGCTGAGCTTTTCGCTCATTTCTAAACATTCAAATAGGTGACATATGTGCATTTGAAACCATTGGGGATTCTTTATCCATATCCAGTGCCTACTTAGATGTTGTATTAGATCACCATGTACGTTTTTGTTTGGATTCCATGTACCCATAAAAAAGAAGAATGTGATATGGTTTGTGATAGATTGACTATGGAAATGATAGCAGTTTATACTCATTAATGGCAAAACCAATATTGAAGAGTTGTGAAATATCTACATGTAACAGGTTTTTTAGTTGCACAATGTTCACTATGTTATAGTTTAAAATAGATATCCTTGTTTAACTTCATAGTTTTGTGAAGGAATTTAGAAGTCAATAAGATCATATTTTAATTTTAGTATATCATACCATCCTCATTTATATGGAAGAACAGAATGAGCTATATATATTGTTGAGGATATTCTTACCTCTTTTGTGATCGAATTTTCTAGGTCTTGAGATGATCAAATAATCCTCGATGGGTTTTAATATAACATCAATTACCTTATATTGATCAGAATAGATCGTTTTGAAGACTTGTGTGGTAGGTCTTATAAATATATGTTATGTTGGTCAAAGATTTGTCAATGTTCTTTAATTAGAACAATGTTGGTTCAAGATATCGTAGGAATAACTCAGTAGATACATCAGAGAATGTTAATTGGCCATAGATAAAATAAGTCTTATGTTAATCATTTCCATAGTCTGTTATAATTTTCTATTAGTTACCTGGTGTTTTTGAATAGTTCCCCCAATTTTGTCATCAATGGATTAGGAGCCAAGAGAACCATGTCCTTATTTTTGTGACCTTTCAAGCTTGTTGAGATGGTGGAGAAATTGTATCACTGGTTAGCACATCTGTTGTAACTGACTGTGATACATAGTATGTTTCATGTGTCTCCCCTCTAAAATTATCTATCTGATCCATCATATTTTCTTAAATGGTGCGATCATGATGTTGATCTTGACTTATATATGACTGATCATCCAGTCAGGATAGTATATTCTGAAATCTATGTACATCGTCGAATATTGATACATTTGGTTCAAGTGTTTTGGTTGTATAGTTCTGATTCTCATGAGGCATGGGAGCATGAGCCACAAATGAGAGAGTAGTGGAATCATATTTTTATAATGGAGAATTCTTCATAGGGTTTCTAACGACATAACATTCATATGGTGTGGGGAATTTAAACATTACATTCCTCATATAAAAGGTATGTTTTTAAAGATGCCAGGGTTTTCCATTATATTTTTCTAGGTGGGGAAATGAGTAAATGGGAGGATAATTTTAATGGTGATTCAGAGATAAATTATAATTTCTTGAATGAATCATATAGGTTCTATAAAATACTTAATAATTTCACTAATTTTAATAGGGACACATTATGTGTATGTGTTAAATGGAATTAATTTATTTTTCAACAAGAGGCAACCTATTTTTTAGTAGAAATAAGAATTAAAAAAGAAGCTATGTGTAACAAGGTTAAACGGTTTGTAAAACATTTAGATTTATTTTTAAGACTGAAATCCATATGAAATTCAACATTTTTATTTCTATAGGATTGCTTTCTCTCAAATAATTGTCTTCCCCATGTGATTTTTGTAGCCCCCAACCCATCTGGACCTTTTCACTCTCTGATTTATCCTCATTATGATCATTGAGTGGAATACCAGGTAAGATTCTTCTCCCTTTATTTATATCTACCCCTTGTAGTTTGACATATATTATCTAGGTATTGATGGATCTGAACTATATGTTATCAAATATAATATAATGGGTAAGTTCTTGGACCTTCTGTTTGGTCGTTCATCATTGGTTTTGGGGCATCATGTGTATTTTCATGAGGACTGTATATTTCCTCCTACTTGCTAACTACATTTTTCTAAATTGAATCAATTATGGGGTGTAGGTTGAATTATAGGGTTTTTGTTGAATTTTTTGGGTTTCATTGTTGGTGGATAAAATTTTTGGCATTTGTGACCTCGGTTTTGAGGTATTTTGTTTCGTCTCTATAATATTATTGATAAATTGTGTTGTATCAATTTATTAAAATAATTTCTTAATAAATTGGTATGAAATTGGATTGAATTTTAGTTTGTGTATGGATTGGAATTTTAGAAAATGTGTTTTTTTTGGGTTTTAATAAATGGAATGAAATTGGTTTTTTTTGATAGAGTTGAATGACTTGTGAAAAATTGAGCTAAAATAGTTACCCTATTGAATGTTGAAATGCATATATGGTTTTCAAAAGATTTTGAAAACATTGGGGATATTGAGAAAATGATGAAATGGGATACCTTGGGTACTATGTTGAAGGTTTATCTCAATGCCACTGTCTATTATATGGGTTTTCCTCTGAGGAGTTCCTATTTTGCAAGATTTTATTTTATTATCTCTAAGTATATATATGATTTTGGGGTTTCACACATTTGGGTGTCTACCTTTCCCAATATTTTAGATTATTGGATTCAAGAATTATTGTGAAATTTTCATATATTTATTGGTAAGAGTAGTCAACTGCCTGACTAGGTGTATTCCATGGTGTTGTGAAACCTATACTATTAGTAATGTTATTTAATTAATGTCTTTTTAATTTTTTAACGTTGATATGAATTTTGGTGCTTATGAAGGATTATATAGAAAATTTTCATTGAAATTTATATACCTGAATTTGTTTTAGAAATGTTAAAAAGGTAAATTAATACCATGTTCTCCTTAAAACTTATTTAAATATTATTGTGAAATTTTTTATTTGAAATTATAATATTGATTTTATTCTACATAGGAATAATATGGAACACTAGGTTGGGTTCCTATTAAACATGATATCTAACAACATAATCACTACTTTAGTGGTACATATAAATTTTTATATATTTTAATGTAGGGAATGAAAAAGAACCACATTAAGGTGGTGGGGTTTTTGGTTAGTTGAGTTTTGTAGATGGAGGTGATATGGTAGAAGGTTTCCCACAGTATCACAAGTATTAGTTTGATGGTTTCATTGTCCAGGTAAGTTGGACATGTCTCTTTCAGTTTATAGATAATTTATCTATTTTTTTGTTTCACATGTTTATTATATTTATGGAATCAATAGTTATATATTATTATTATAAGGTTTCATTATTCTTTGAATATGTATATAAATTGAAATTTTATCTGTTCAGGATAGTTAAAAAAGCTTCCTTACTATTTTTTTCAATGACTAGGTTCTTTTGGACTACCCATGGGGATCAGTAATGCCCTTTGGGGATCTAATATATTGGGAAGGGTTTCACGTTTGAGGATAACCAGGTTGTATTGTACTACCTATATTATGAGGAATAATTTCATTAATTAAAAATATCATGATAGTTTCTCATGAGTCTCTATACATATGTAGAATCCTCTATGAATACTAAAAATCCTTGTATGTAGAATAAAATGTCATTAAATCTTATGAAGTTCTCATAAAATGTTTGTTAATAACATATTCTAATATATTTTGGCTTATTTCACCAGATTGGCATCTTTTCATCATTGTCTTTGGAATTTCCCAAAAAATCAACTTATATTTTCCCCTTGTTACTTAATCTATTTTTAAACTCATTCCAATAATAAAAACATTTTAAAATCCAAAAATAGAATAAATTAACTAGATTTGACATCTATATCAATATTTATATTTTTAATAAACATCATTGGATGCCATTTATCAATAGGTAGAAAACCAACTTTAATTGTATCAGTTGCCTATAGGTAAAACATAAAATATAAGATATTATCTTTTATTTCTAACCATGACAATTTTTTAAATTAATCTCTAGAATAAAACATTTAGTCACTTTTATTTATTCTAAAAGACAAGGATATGATAATATATCATTCCCTTTGATAATAAATTCATCTACCACCATTTTTTACTTCCCAAAGTTGTAATGTATCATTTGGCCATAATCATTAATCTACTCGAATCGTAAATTTTTTAACAAATAACTCTCATTATCTATGCATATATTTTAATATTTCAAAGTCTATATATATATTACACATTTCATTTTCATGAAAATTACTCCATATCATCAATGTAAAAAATTGCTTTTTCAAGTTCCAAATTATGAGTTCCATAATATTTATCATGATCCATTAATAGGAATGAGGAATATAATAACACTATTTACTTCTTCATGAGAAAAGAAATCCATATCCTCAGTGATGCATCATAATAGATCAAAAATCATTCCCTTCTATAGGGTAGTGTGGTCAAAGTTCCAATAATCGATATTCTAATTAATTCAGTGAAATTATCAACCTATACATTAGTCAAAATCACCATTAATATATTTCTTATCAATACGGATCATGGATTTGATTGTCTTGATAAATGTGTCCCAAATCATATATATCATTAATAAAATCAACTACAACTAGGTTCTTAGTAAATATGATTGGTCTAGAACAATTTACAATAACATCATTCTTTGGATAATTCATTGAAATTTAATTTAAATTAATTACATAACATGAATTTGATGCTTTCTCAATACAAAATTAATACCTCTATTTGTTTCCATAAAATATCACCCTTAATTTTCTCTTTAATAGAATCCTTAATTTGTTTTAATTCTCTCATATCAATTATAGTATGTAGTGATTTTATATATAAAGGGTATCGGAAAATGATCAATGTAATATATAAAGACACAATTAATTAAATCCACTAATAAATCATTTTAATAGGTTTTTGCAATAGATTCATTATAAATTAATAATTTTTACCCCCCTTTTTAAATAAATTATTTGATATTTCATCTCATTCAACCAATAATTTATGATCACAACATTGATCATTGATATTTATAATTGAATTATATCCTTTTATTTGAAAAATATTCATATATAATGGGACGAGAATGTTTTTTATAATGATCTTATTAATTCCATTTTACAAAGAATAGATATGTCGTACCATAATTATTTATTTAATAAAACTGCATGTAAATGATATTGAAATATAATAATTCATATAAAACACTTTTAAATATTATGATAGATTTTCTTATTTAATGGATGAAACTCAAGTATGGTCATCCTATAAACAATCCTTGAAATAGGTATAACAGTAGATTTTAGAAAATCAATATCATTATTTGTGCTAAAACATGGATACTATTTATAAAAGAATGGTAATATTATTCCACTATAGGAATATATTCATATTATAGATTATTTTATTTCATTTGATATAAATACCCACGTAGAATTAGATGAAATATCCAAAAAATGGGAATAATTTTTATTGAAAGTTCGTATTCATCCAAACTCGGATATATGATCATAGGATGACTCTAAATTACAACCATTAATTACATTAAATGGAAATTGATTTGGGATATAATAGAGTGTGAACATCCATTCTCAAAATGACATCTAATTCAACAGGAGGAAAAATGAAAAAATATCTAGGAATTAAATTCGCAAAAAAATTATGTCATATGAGAGAAATAAAAATGAGATAAAAACAATATACAGTTATTTTATTGAGAAATTAATTAAAAATTCATTAATTGAGTACAGTAATAAATATTCTTTTTGACATTTAACAATTTCAATGAATATATAAAATTTAAATCAATTAAGATTATGTCAATATTGAGTATAGTTTTCATCACCTAATCATCATCACCATATATTCTATAGAGTAAAAAACCCATATGGTTAGCCTTAGAAATTGCAATTAATATTTCGAGTCTAATGACCCAATCATGATGTATGTGGACATTACATTAAATTTTTGGAAAACACAAAACAATACACAAACACATCCCTAATGATTGTATTATTTATGTGTATTTGGAAACAAGTAACACATTCTTCTAATTTGGTGAAGGATCTAGAAAATCTCCCATAAATAACCTCCCCTTTCATACCACTACCTAAATCCATTCAGTATAACCTGAGTGAAATAAAACATATAAAAATTTGAGCTTAGTTGCTAAATAAGTGAATAAAAAAATAAATTTTCATATAATTAGAAAAAGTGTATGAAAACAATATCATAATAATAATAGATCAATCCATGCTTATCGAAAATCATGGAATAAATTTTGGCAGTATAGAAGGAATGAATCATAATTGAATTAAATAACATAATAAATCAGATCATAACATTAACATAATACATGAAATTTTGGAATGCACCTAATCATGAATATTTGTGAACATTTATAAATAGTAATAAGTTTACTCATTAAATTGAGGACATGAAATTTGGCCCTTCCATAAAATTATGGAAATTGATACTTGGTCCAGTCATAAAATAATTGACATGAAAACTAGGTCCACACATATAATTGTAAGCATGAATATGGTTCAAACACAATATATATACCTCATGACTTATACATATTTATCCAATGCATTGGATTATGATTTATGTCCAACCAGTCACATAATGAGATCCATACATATATGTTCTATAAGAAGATAAATTGTTCATAATATCAGAAAATATACAATGAATTTTATTCAATCATTGTATAACCCATAAAATGAAATAAATTTCAAAAATATCAATCTATCATAAACATATATCAGTTTTTGATCAAATATTAATCGTACTGTTAAATTATATCCTTAGAAAACATAAGTAGCATCAAATAACATAATATTAGATGTAATATAATCACGATAGATCATCTAAAAATAATTCATGGTGATAATATCCTTTATTCATTTAATAAATCGTATTTAATTATAAAATATTTTAAAACCCGTTATATTGAAAATAAACAAGAAAACCAATAAAAATGATTCAAAAAATATTTAAAAACTTGTTTCCATGAAATAATATGAAGTAACATAGAAGAAACATTGAAATTAATTTTCCTAAAAAATTATCATAAGATATATTTTTAAAACATTTCTTGAGGAAAATAATATTTTAAATTTTCAAAGTATCCCATACCACTATAAAACATTTGAATCAAAACTCCATAAAATCGTAACATTATAAGAAGCATAATGTGTCATGAAAAAAAATATTTTTAATATAACAGTTAAAATTGTTTTGTATAATCCTTTTAAAAGAACATAGGTGTATAATTAATCATTTTTCTTGATGAACGAAAATTGATACCAAACTACCTTACTCATTTGGAAACTTTTGAACTGTAAAATCCCAAGAAATAGATATCTTAAAATAGATATGTATATTCACAAAACCTAAAGTAAAATTATCATAGAATATATTCATGGTATGTATGTACACTACATGGAAGAATAATGTGGTGAATAATTCATGTTCCTAAATAAATAAATTTCCAAAATAAATCCCTTACCTTATTTCTGGATTCCTTTGTATTTGTTTGATCCTCATATTCTTCAAAGCGTTCCCTCAAGATATCCTCTTAATGGCACTGGAGATTGTCATTTGAGATGACAAGAACCTCTAGAATGTATATAAGGAATTTGATAAGTGAAATGGTAAGGTGATATGGGAGAATAAAATCTCATTGTGAAGTGATATTGTGAGGGATAATATTCCCTTTTATAATTAAGGTAAGGGGAAATTTTGGATTCCCCAAAATTATTAATTTATTATAAAATAATGAACCATCCAAAAACTTAAAAAATGGAATATTTTAAAATATTAGATGAGATAAGTTCGAAATAGTATCAAAAAATAAATTTTTTAAAAGTTTTGTGGTCAATTTATGCCTTATCATTTTAATTAACCCTCAGTTATTCTATTTTAATTTAAACTATGTTAACAAATGTTTAAATATTAATAGATTTTAATTATTAAGAATTTTTTTCAACTTCACCATAAATGAAATTTTTTAAATACTTTAGACCATATAAAATTTAATTTATATTTATAAAATTATTTTATTATTTCTATGTAATGTAATGAAACATTATTTTGAAAAAATATTAATAGTTTCAATTTCGACAATATTAATTTCATGGATATTTCAAAAATAAAAATATAATTAGTTAACCTAAATCAAATTATTTTATTATCTCATTACATAAACAAGGTCAACTTGAAAATTATTTGGATATACCAATTATCAAAAATTATATTTATTTTATTTTTTAAATAAAATTAATTTGTTATTTACATTAATAAAATAATTATTATAACACTTTTATGTAATTTTTTATCTTACTAATTTAATAAATAATACTTATAATAAAGAATTAAAGAAAAAATAAATATTTTATATTTCATAATAGTAATTATAATCGAATATATCTTCTGGAAAATCCTATATAAAAAATATTTTATTTAATAAAACATAAGTCTTCTAAAATTAACATCAAATTAAATAATATATTAAAAGTGTCATGATATATTCCAAATCAGTATTTATAGTCGAAATTATCTTGTTTAAATGTTTATATTAAAAATGATACATTTATTATCATTTGAGTAAGATTTATTTATCTTTTCATTATATAAAATATATTAAATGTCTTAATCTCTTCCAGGTGGCATCCATAGGATACCATTTTGACCCACATATGATTTAGGAAGAAACAATATTATCCAATTTTATTGTGACAAGTGTGAGGGTAATCATATAATATAATTGTTAGCTTTAATTACCCAATTTACTATTCTACTGTATTATTAAAAAAATTACTCAAGTCACTATTCATAATGCCCCAAAAATAAGAGAAAGTTAATTTTATAATTTGAACCCATCGATTCCAAATGTGGAATATATTTTTCAATATTCAATATTATGATGTTAAAATAACTGATTTAATATTTACCCCTTTTTCTGAATGAGAAAACGAGTTTGAAATGTAAAAACATTATAAAAGAGTCAATAGTTTTGTTTCAAAATTCAGTGTAAATTTAATGCCAATGATCTAAATTATAATAAATGATAAAGACATAATTTATTCTTCTTTTAAACCCAGTAGATTATGTAAAACAACCATATAAATTATCTCTATGTAAAAATACCTTTCTATTTCAATTTACTATATTTAAAATATTCATCAAAAGATGAAATTTGTTTGAAAAATATCAAATATTCATAAAATTATATTTTTATATAAAACAAAAAAATAACAATATTCTTATTTCAAATGAAATATTAAATGGAGTTAAAATCTATATTTAAAATGGAAGCAGTATCAAAATGTTGCCAAACTACGTTTTTTTTAAAAGTACTTTTTTATATGAAAAATTGTATTTTTTCTAATATAATTTCATAAAAACATAAAAGTTGAATTTAAAACATTTTGTTGTTTACAATACACATATATTTTATTAATAAAATTAATCCAGCGTGATTTTATTATTCTACAGTCTCACTTATTTTCATTTAAATGTTTTTTTTAAAATAATATACTATTATATAAAAATGTTTTTATTTTCATTAATAATTAATTTTTTACAAAATAACATTTTACATATACATGTGAAAATCATATTTTTTATAATCTAGTTAATATTTCTCTTACTTTCTGTTATAATGGCTATGTTATATTGTAACATAATAATATTTTGTTTTTACTTAAACTCGGTCTTCTGTGAAATGGAATCTATCAAATGAACTTGAAATTGTTTTTAATATAAATCAATAATATTGTTGCATATTCAGAAATCTAAGATAATGTTGTGTGTATAAATTTATTATCTTGGCGTATCTTACAACAAATGATATCAATAAAATTAAAAAAATATCTCATAAAATGAATGGTGTGTTATATTATACACCCATAAAATGAACTTCTCTATAAAAATTCATCTTGTTTATAAAAGGATTAATAAATAAAATTTTCATTTATAGAAGCTCACACCATAAAACAATATTGAAGAAAACTTTTTAAAAGAAAAGGGTGGATCAAAATGGTTACCCAAGGTTACTCATCCCTGGGATTTCACAAAGGAGAATATAAGTTGAATGTGAAACATTGATATAATCGAGAGTGATTGAGAACAAGGAAAGGATAATCTTAAAATTAAAAAATCGACAAATAATCAATGATTTTTGAGACTATTTTATCCATCAAGAAATAAATTTACTAGGAAATAATTTTTGGGGTCAAAATAATTTCCCTATATTTAAAAAATGAAAATAAATAATAACTTGATTATGTATAATCTCATCTTTTACTTGTTCCATGGATAGTTTCCTCATAACCACTTATTCAAAATAATTATTGTGAATTTTTCATTCCATAAGAAATTGTATATAATGACACCCAACAGAAGAATGAAATGTTTTTCCAACTGTCATTATCACAAAAAAGGTTTGCACAAGCTATCAATTATATAGAAGTACACCTACAGTGAAATAATAAATTATTCCAACTAACTACATCTGAAGATTAAACTATACATTTAATAAATTGATAACATTATAATACAACCATAATCCAAATATAAAAAACATTATAAATAAGTGAACTATTTCGGCATTAGTTTTATCCCATATATATCAAAAGTCATCTCTTATCGGTACCAGTCAATACATTTGAACTCTATCTTCATGTAGACTCATTAGTCATGGTCATAACAATAATTGCAATATATCCTTATTGAAAAAATTCGTGTCTCCTTATTCCAAATATTATTGGATATATTGATTGTATCCCAATAATTTTTATACATCATCCGTGATATCATAACCCTATTGAAGAAAAATTCATAATTAGTTCCCAATAAACTAATATAATAAAATTTACTTATTCATATCAGACATATATTTATCAGAACATTATTATCATGATATAATTGACATATTATAGGTTATCATTCACTTAATCATGTGTCCCAAAAAATATATCACCTTACAGTAAAATCGATTTTATAGGTATATAGAAAAAATCTACATATCCATTCCAATCCTCAATTAAAAAAATATACTGAAAAAATGTATCTATTTCATGATTAATAAAAAATAATAATTTAATTCTATAACATATATATCTCAATCAACACAATTTATTCTTAAACCACTACTCATGATCCATTATATTAGTATTTATTAAAATATGAATCATGTATTAATGTTCTTTATCCCTAATTAACCAAAATTAAATGTATTAATGTAAATAATAATTCTAGAACATCCCATACACTTCACATGTTGTTTATAATTTCTTTATCCTCGGTAGTATAACCAATAATCATACCACTTTCATGATTCTATTGATGTGATTTCCTCTTAGTAAATTTATTATCATAATTCCCATATGTTCCAAATCTAAAACATTACATATTATTCATGATAAATCTAGTAATAACCATTGACTATGATAAGAAATCAATATGTAAGAAACAATTATCATTGATGAAAATACAATTACCAATGGAAATTACAATAAAAAATTTCAATATATTACATATTAGGATAAATCCAAGCCAATACATGGTTCTTAATAAATTGTAGGATTGTATATTATATATAGATATATCATTAGGGACATCCCTAGAAATTTCCATAGAAATATACCTATGGATTTCGCTAACTTTTTTACATCCTAGTTTCTAAAGGATAACTAATCCATCGCTTTTGATACATACTGTAATAACCCAAGATTCATGTACACGTGGATTACAACAAATTTTAAAAATACTGAAATCACTAAAAAACATTCCCAATTTATATATTAGTTATGTTTTTTTGAATCATGGGACACATTCCTTTAATTTTGTAAAAAAATCCTCAACATCCCCCAAAATGATCTTCCCCATTTGTACCCCTACCAAAAAATGTTATTTATAACTATAGGGAATGAAATATAGAAAAGGGTGAGATCAGATGCTCAGTAAGGGTATAAAAAGGAAATGTGTATGCATATCATTATTATAAGAGTATGATAACATGATGGTAAAAATATTACATCATACCCTACATATAATACTATTGGAATATATTTTTGTCATTTATAAGACATAAATCATAAGGGAATCAATGAACATAATCCATGATATAAAAACCTTATTAGAAGAAATGATATTGAACAATTCAAATAGTTTTATAACTTTATGAACATGTATAAATTTTAATTGGTTTATTCATTAAATTAAATCCACAAAATTATACCCTCACATAAAAATATCAACATTAAAACCATGTACATTCATAATATTATGAATTAAAATACAAGTCCATGTGAAATATTTCGAAAATGAAATTAGGTTCATGAACTAGACATATAATTCACTTGTTATACATGATTTCAGAATGCATTGGAGGGAGATATAGGTAATTAAATCCTTAAATATGAATGCCACAAAATTTAAAATTGTTCATCATATCAGAAACCATGGAATGAAATGTATTCAATCATAATATGAACTATAGTAAGAAATAAATTTCACAAATATCATTACACTACAAAAATACATCAATTTCAAAAATAATATTTATCGTAGAATTAAATCATAATCCATGTAAACCATAGGTAACTAAAAAACATTTTTCATAGATGGAAAATATTTTTGAGAGATCACATGAAAATTAATCTTGAGGAAAATAAACTTTATTCTTTGAAAATTTATTTTTGTAACATAATAAATTTCCAAAAACCATATCATTTAAAAAACATGAAAACTTGTAAAAAAATATTGAAAATACATTGAATAAAATTTTTCATGAAAATATATGAAGTAATTTTGAAAATATTTTTATAAACTTTTTCTGTAAAAATGTGCATATGATATATTTTAACAAAATTTGTTGAGGAAAAATATTAATAATCATTTCAAATTCTCTCATACCATTTTTAAACCATTAAATCATAATCCCAATGAATTAATAACATTTAAATAATAATAATGTATAATGTAATGAAATATATTCAGGAAATAATATACCAAATGGAAGTATATACACCCTATAAGAGAACATTTATTCATAACAAAACGTGTGTCCCAGATAAGTATAATTGAGAGATAACTACCTTACTCGTTTGGTATCTTTTTAAATGTAAAATCCAATTAAATAAATATCATAAATGGAAATGTAAATACCGATAGAAAAATATATAAAAAACATAGAATATATTCATGGGATGTTTGTACACCATATAGAAGAAACAAGTGGTGTATAAAGAATGTTCCTTCATAAATAAATTTGATACACTAATCATTTAACATAGGTCTTGGTTCCTTCATATGTGTCTAAAAATCCTCTTCTTCGATAAGATATCACCATATATCCACTACAAGGAACTATGGTTTTTTCATTTGAGAATATTTAAAAATCTATAATGTAACTAGGGATGTTAAGAAGGGATATTGGTAGGGGATAAGCAATTTTGAAAGCTCAATGTGAAGTGATGTTGTGAGGGAGGATGCTCCCTTTTATAATTGAGGTGTTGTGCACTTTTGGAATATCCAAACATATTAAATTATTAAAAATAAAAACACATACAAAAACAACCAAGATATCATATTTTCTCGTATTATATGAAATAAGGGCTAAATATAACTCACCAATAAATTATATACATGTTATGTGTTAAATTTATACCATATCATTTTAGTTAACCCTTAGTTATTCTATATTAATTTTAACTATGCCGAGAAATGATTCAATGTCAAAAGAGTGTACTTTTTAATAATATATTATCAGTTATAATATGAATAAACAAATATTGAATATTTTAGAAAATTTAAAAAAACTTATAATTTTTTAAAAAATATGATTTTTATATAATTTAATAAAACATTATATTGAAAAAATAACAATATTGTTAATTTTGAAAATATTCATTTCATGGTTTTTTTCCAATATCAGGATAAGATGTTATCCATGAACAAAAAAAGTTATTGTATCCTCTAGTAGTCATGTTCATGAAAAAAAATCATTGGATATATAAATTATCCCCAATTATATTTATTTTAATATTTTTACTATCATTAATTTGAAATTTCCACTAATAAAATAATAACTACATCATTTTTGGGTAATTAATTAATATAGTAATTTTTTGAACAAAATTTAAAAATAATATATAAATGTGTAGATAATTCCTCATTATATCATAATAATACTTATTGTAGAATATATCTTCTAGAATAATCTATATTTAAAAAGATTACATTTATAAAAACATGAATGTGACAACACTAACATCATTTTAAAAAAATATAAGATTCATAATCATTTCTATATGGCTCCGAATGGACAAAAAAATTACCCATTGATGATTTTAGTCAGATATACTTGACCAATATGTATTTTCAGATTATTTTTTAAAGGTTATAATCATTTTAATATAATTTATTTTATTGATTCCACATAATTTTAATTATTTATACATCATAAATGTAGAAAAATTTAACGTAATTATTAATTTGAAAAAATTACCAATAAATTACAATTAGATTGAAATTATTATCTTTCATATAAGTTTTTGTTGTCTAAATTATCTTATATCTAACCTTATCATGAAAATGATATTGTTATTCAAATTTGAGTAAGACATATTTATATTTTCTTTTAAATAAAATTTATTA
Source organism: Viscum album (assembly GCA_963277665.1). Taxonomy (NCBI): domain Eukaryota; kingdom Viridiplantae; phylum Streptophyta; class Magnoliopsida; order Santalales; family Viscaceae; genus Viscum; species Viscum album. The sequence continues at coordinate 174,440,304 of OY728160.1, forward strand.
AATGTCATAATCTAATCATAGTGTCTTAAAAAATAAAACCATTTTAACACAAGGATGATTTTGGTCGAATATTTCATCCAACGAAATTAGAAAATGTTTTAGGGTAATCTTATAATAAAATATTTAACTTTAATTACTTGATTTTCCTTTTTACCATATTAATAATGAACTCAAAAGTTACTATTCATATTTTAACAAATAAAAGAAATCAATATAATTAATTTGTGACCATTGATTGCAAATATAGTATACATTTATCTATATTAACATCATATATGTTTTCATAATTCATATTAAATTAATACTATAGTTCAAATGTGAAAACTAGTTTAAATAATAAAACATTACAAATGATTAAAAAAAATTTAAGTAAAGGTTCAATGTAAACATATTACCACCGACTTAGATTATATTTAATGATAAAAATATAATGTATTTACATTTTAAAACAATTAAAAAAAATAAATTATAGTTTTAATTTTCTTTTTAAGAAAACCGTTTTCGTCAAATAAAACATTCTATATTTTTATGATTTATCAAGAATCGAATCTGATCAAAAAAATACCATTTATTCATTCAATGAAAATTTATATATCCAACTTCCAAATAAAGGGTATATTTTTCCAAATGTAATATAAATGTTTTTTAAAACTAGATTTAAAATGGGTTCCCCATCAAATGGTGGAATAACTTCATTTAAAAAAAATTATCAGAAAAATTTGAATTTGATCTTACATCATTTCTTTAAAATATAAAAGATGAATTTTTAACAATATATTGAGCATATTAAATATATATTTATTTAATAAAATACATCAATAGTAATTTTTTTTATTTCCTGGACTCACTAATTTTCATTTAAATATTAAAAAAAATAGTTCCATTTAGTCAAAATGGAATAATTTTCATTTATAATTAATTTATTACCTAAGAAATAATGATATATACATGTGAAAAATAAAATTCTAATAATTCATTTAATATTATTCATACCCTTCATTATAATGTATAGGTTATAATTTAACATAATAATATTTAGTTGTTTTCTTAAACTCAGTCTTGTGTGAAATTAAATATATCAAAAGAACATGAAATTGTGTCTAACACAGGAGAAGCATATTATTGTGTATAACCCAACGATAATATAGTGTTTCATGTAGTTCACAATTATATTGGTATAGTGTAAAATATAAGACATTGATGAAACGAAAAAATTCTATTTCATAAAAATATTGGTGTGTTATACGGATTTTTAAATATTATAATAATAAAAATAAATCCTCGACTTTGCTAAAATATAAATCCATTATTCCATCCTATGACACCTTTTGTTTCATCATATATAACTTCAAAATAATCATTGTCTTTTATTTCATTACTCTAATTACTTTTATCCTAATACCGATAATGAAAAACATCCAGATCAGAAATATACTGAATCCACAAGACCATGTGATACATAAAAATTTCACAATTTTAGATGAAATAATGTTATAGGACACACTAATTCTTGCCTTAGAATCATACATTTTTTCTCATATTATTTTCAATATACATAACACATGTGATTTATGAATTATCTTCATCACACCAAATAAACGCCATCTCATATAGAATCATTCTTAGACAAATAAAACACAATACAAGTGTTTATATAATGTTTTAAATAAAATTTAAGAAAGGGTAAACATGGGAGAAAAAAATAAAATTTAATAACTTAACATAAAATATTAATTAGTATATAATAAGATATTAATAACAAAATAAATTAATAAATACTCATTTATAGTTCATAAATCATTGTTTGATACATAAAAATGTCACAATAAAATATGAGATTTATTCATCTTTGGAATTAGCACTAATTAATAATGAGACCTGAGTGTATACTATAAAAATAATGAAAAATTAATAAATTAATGAAATATAAAAATTAATAAATCATTTTATTCATCAAGGATCACATAAAAGATCATTTAAACCTAATGGAATGATTCTTATAGTATATTAGGTTTACTCCTCATTCAACATTAATTAATTTAATATAGTATCCCGCAAAATATTCTATTCTGTCCCCATTCACATTCATATTTTATCATATGATATCGATCATTAACCTAATAAAAGTGTGTGAAACAAAAAAATTAGACCACATTTAAAATATTGAGAATCATACATATATTTTCACATGATCATAAAAATATCCATCATTTATTTAAAAAAATATTTTCTGGTGGGAAATAATTTTTTTTCATGAATGCAGTCCAAAAAATCATTATTATTGGCTATATAGATAAATAAAGTGGACGGAATCCTATGAAAACACCCCTTATGGTTACCAAAATTTATATTCATTGATCACATAAAATTAATAATACTTTTATATATTTATTTATAATATTTTATGAGAAATAGAAGATATTTTTTTCATTTGTAATAATTTTAAAAATATTGAACTAAATTGGTGTTAAATATTTTATTTATAAAAATAATGGTACTTTTTTTGTAATATTTATATCATTTAAAATATACAAGGTCGGTAAAAAACAACAATTCAGTAATATTTGAAAAATATAAATTTTATAGTGTTTTAAAAAATATGATTAATACATTCGAAAACATTGTAAATTTGACATTTAAAATATTTTAAAATTAATAAAATAGATTTTGAAATGAAATTAAAAAAACTAAGAATAATATCACATAATTAAAATATTATAATAAATGTTAATAGTTAAAAAAATAATCTTGAATAAAACAAATAAAATAGATTTATTTTCATTAAAAATAAGCATTCAATCATTTGATTTCTGATGTGGAGGAAATGGAAAGAATAATTAAATATCCTAAAATTATAGAACGAGATTACAGTAAATGTAATTTATGATAGAGAGATAGATTGAGAAAGTGTGTTTGTAAAAAATATATTTAATTGATATTTAATCCCTAATAGTCATGATTAAAATTAAATTCCATCATAATCCCCATACATAAGTCCTAACATACAACATACGTTGTCTAATATCAATTTTAATATTTTTATATTTATTATAAATATATTTTACAACTATATTATAATGTACATTACTATATATGAATATTTTATAATTATTAATGACATATTTCTTAGTAAATCTCTTAAATGAAATTTTATTGGTGTATATTTAAAATTTCATGTATATTTTTTTTGAAGATAATGGTCATTTAATTATAGCTAAAGTTTGATCATCATTGGACTAAAAATATTTTCGTAAACATATTTTTTATTAAATTAATTTTTTTGAGATATATCATTATATTTCTAATCAAAAATTAATTACATCACTTTTTGGAAATGGTATTCTACACACACACTTGAGTGAAACATTTATTTTTCATTGATTGGATTTCAATTAAGGTATAAAATAATTCAACAATCTTGAATCAAAATTATTTAATCAATATTAGAGGAATTATTTAAGTAATTATATATAATAATCTATGTGAAATAATTTGGAAAAATTAAACATGTTTTTTAATCAAGACAATAGTTTATAAGTATGCACGACCGACACATTTATTTTTTCATGGATGATTTAGAAAACTATAATTGATGTTCCATCAGAATAATATCATTAATGTATTTTCATAATAATGATGTTGTTATTTTTCAATGGATAAAATATTGTTAAATTCAATGGAAGAATAAATCAAATTCAATAAGACTGGTGATGTCAATATTCTCTTGATTTATTATATTGATTTCACTATTACCATATAGATTCATAGCATGAACTATTGGTGAGATCAATAAATATAGAAAATGTGTAGGGTTGTTGGGAATTTTTTTATTGGATATTATTTGATATAGAGTTCTACATGTTAGTGAGAAAGATGGTAGATGAGGTTCCATTTTATAATTGTCGGTTATTTCATTGTTTTAAATGATAATACAAATTTAAAATTTTAGTCATTTTTTGGGATAGTTAGAAAAATGGCTACAGATTCAATAATATGATATTTTATTTTCCACATCCACACATCTAGTCAATTTTATAAATGTTTTAGTGACATTTGAAGACTTTTTAAATAGATTAGCAGTTTTTCAGTCCCTTTTACCCTTAATGTATTGGATATCCTTTTCCTAGAAAAATATTATTTTCTAACATAAATTAAAATTTATTCTAAGAAATAAATTTTTTTTATTAAAAATATTTTATCTAATTAATTGAATTCCATTTCCATAGGAGGAAACATTTTATTTTAACAAAAGGGAACAGAATCCAATGAATTTTTTTTTATAAATATCATTTCTATGAATAGAAATTAATTAAATAATATGAATATTATCCTAAAAACCATTAGATGATTGGAAAAAATATTTATTTAAATTATTATCAATAATTAATTAAAATCATTCAACCATCATGATTCATTTTTTCTAATATTAATAATTACATTACAAATAAAACATTTTCCTAAAAAATGTCACATTTCTTATTAAAATTATTTTATCTTTATTTTAAACCGTTCGAAATGAAATTATGAATGATAATTTTTTTAATATTATATTATTTTTTTTATCTTGAATTAATTAAATATAATAATATAATATAACCTTTAAATAAATCATATATGATGGTAACAATGTTCAAGAACAAAATATTTCTTTTTAACTATGATTTAGTATAATAATATCCAACATAGTTTCTCACCCATTTCATGAATATAATAAATATTTTTTATTAATTGAATTTAATGTATACTATATAATTATAAAAATCCTAAAATATACATAATATAAAAAATAATCCAAAAAATCATATTAATTTATCTATGATCAATGAAACATTTTTTAGTTATTTTTCATCTTTTTACATAATCAAAAAAATTTATTAAATTAATTTATATATTAATTATTGTATTTTAATTCATGTATTTAAATATGTTATATTCTCTTTTTTTTTGATTTATGAATCACAGGATATCAAACATGGTGATTTTGTTAAAGGCCAATATAAGCCATCATATATTACTGATGTATGCAACATAATTCTATTCCCTTTTTCTAAATAATTTAAAACAATTATGTACTATCCAATAAGAAAACAGTTGTGTGTTACGAACATAGATCTACAAGATATGACCAAAAGTTATATAAAAGTATTAATTAGAATAATGAAAAATTCCAATTTTTAAAAAATATTTTTAAAATTATTTTTATGAATGAATATTTTTTCATAAAATAATTTTGTTTTCAAAAATTTCATTCCATGTTTTATCAAATAAAAAATAAGAAGGTAAGGTTACCAAAATATAAATATTCATGAGATTCGATATTAATTAAATAAATAATCATGTAATAAACAACAATATGTAACAATTCACCAACCATATGATTTATCACCTATGTGAAAATACATAATAGACACTAACAAGCCTAACAGGGTATACAGTTGGATAGATTATCATTTGGGCATTCCATTAACCATCAACAAATACGAGGATACCTCATAGTGGAGTAACACACACTAATGATAATCATGTCTATAAAATAATTTTACCAAAAGATCCCTTTCAGAAATGATTGTCAATACATTTTTTAAAAACCTTTCATGCATTTTTATAAAACTATTTCAAAAACAATCCAATCTTCATCATGGATTGAAAAGGATTTTCCCATTTTAAATAATGGATGATACTATTTTCACAGAAATTAACCAATGAAATTTTCAGTTTCAACACATGAAATTCCATTTAAAATACCATTAAATAAATATAAATGATATGAAATTCATGAAATTAGAAAAATTAAATCGATCAAGAAACCCTATGTGTGTATAAAACATTTCCTCTGTTAACAATAGGAATTTGAAACCATGATATATGACTTTTGAAGACAAGGCATAACCAAACTCTGAAAATGATTGAAAATAAACAAAAAAAAATTACCAATACTTTCCATGTAAGTATATGAAAAAAATGAGTGGAAAACTGAGAATAAATCATATATTGGGAGGTGAAGCACCTAATAATGTGGACCAATCATTGAATGAATAAATCTGGAAGGAACAATGACACACACAATCACTTAGTTTAAGATATCAAGATGAGTGAAGGATACTATAAAAATAAATGAGTCTTAAAACACCTATATAATATCGTAAAAGTTAAATATTAGTTAATTAAAATGATTTTAATCCTTTTCCCCTAACCAATCCCATTTATATTATGTTATAAATAAATTTATCCCCTTTTAAATTAAAAATAATATTCTCATATTATATGATGATTAAATTTTCAGGTTGTGAATTCAAGACATGGGATAATCATATCTAGAATTAGATTTCATGAATCCTAGTTTTATGTTGCATAACTACCCAAAATTTAATAGAAAATCAATGTAAATATGAAAATCCAATAGAAACATGACATCGAAAAATATACGTATCCTCCCAATTAAGGGTCCAAAACACCAATCCAATGAAAAAGGAAGACCAAAAGATGTGATTAGAACAAACCTGATAGAATTGTAATAGGTTGTTACACACTCCCCACCCAAAAATATTTATTACCCAAGAAAAAAAATATCATTGATCCAAAAAATGATTTCACCACTTCTTTCAAATCAATAACTCATACACATATGTCTCATGGTGATCCTTTCTAATATTCCACATTAACCAGATAAAGAGAATGATTTTACAATGCATTACCATATCCTAGTGATCTATTATCTAAATTGACTGCCCAACCAAAGGGGTATTAGGATCAGGTACAAAATCCTCACATCAAATAACATTAAAAGGATCTGTTATATAACACCTCGACTATGAACTGTGAAACAATGTTTTATATATAATTCAATTCATGTTTTAACAACAACTGATTCAACATACTCCCAAGTTTATCAACAATAAAAAAGGGGTCCACAATCCTTACTTCGAGTATACCCATATTACCCAACTGATGATGCCCTAAAAAAAGAAAATGTTGAACTCTCTGTGAAATGGTTATTTTAATAATCACAAATCATGGTTTTATTTATTTCAATTTATTCTTTTGTTAAAATTGTTCTAAATATGTGTAAATAATATCTACATGTGTTTATCTATGTTAATTTGTGTTTTAAGGTTGACCTAGATGTATTCTGGATTGAATAGAAAATTTGTGAAAATTACATGTCTTGACTCACTGTTAGTAATTATCCAAGTCACCGATGCTGTATGGTCGCAGCGATGCTGAATGGTCGCACAGATGAGGAATGGTTGCACCAATGATGACCGATCACACCACTGATAAACGGTCTCACTAATGATAAATGGTTGCACCGTTGATGAACAGTCACACCGATGATGAACGGTCACACTGATAATGAACGGTCACACCGATGATGAACTGTCGCACAGATGATGACCAATCGCACCGATGACAATGGTCGCACTGATGGCTACCAATGATCATGAGCCACCAATACCAATGAATAATGAGCCACCGATGCTGATGCTACCGAAACTGATGCACATTTATAATGAATCGCTGATCTCATGACTCACCAATAGTCATGAAAACTGTTTGAATTTCTATAAACTCTTATTTAATTCCAACGGTCATATTTGATGTTTTTAATGAAATTAATAATATTTAATGTTAGTTGTTGGCATGTCAGAATATCATACCTCGTATCAATGAAAAAGTTAATCATTCCCATTTCCGGAGCGTGTGGAATAAAAGGAAGATTGTGCTGTAGTGAAATTGTGCGGAAAAAGGGGCATTGAGAGGGAATTCTTTCATGAGTATACATACAAAATGGGAGAACACATGAGGAACTTGAAGTGGGCATTTGAAATATCTAAAATGACTCTCGTTCATGCAATCCAGCACTCTTGAAGAACACACGAAGAACACTGGAAATCAGAAAACACACTCACTTGTGAAGGACATCAAGATGAACCACGATACTCTGTTTTTCAACAGAAAAAGAACAGAAGGACTCAGAAGCATCTATGCTAAATCCAACGAGTCCAGAGCTGCACTGCTAATCACTAGAGATTTCTAAACGTTCATATACTATCTTTAAGTGAATTGTTATTTATTGTTGAGTACTGTGTGCACTATGTATATCTTTTATGCACACACTGTCTCCTGTGATGAACTGGAGGATACTAAATCCTCATTACAAACTCCATACATCATACAGTGTCCCACTGTGGATAGTGGTAGAGGTCAAGTGTGACCAGGCCAGTGTGTGAGCTTTTGTCTTTGTTTTCCCATGAAGAATACTAATAGAGGTCATAGGACCTCGATATTATTGAACTGTTGTTATCCCCGATTTGGGGTGTGGATCATATTTATATATAAATTTTAGAGGACTAAGTCTCTGCTTGAGACTGATCCTCTTGGTTATATCTGCTTTGTTTTTTATATAAGTTAAACTATACTACATGTATCTTTTATTCTAATTTTATTACATTGAAATACAATTCTATTTTAAAGTTACTTTGATTGTTAAATTACCAATTGTTTATGCTTCTTGTGAACTAGTGGGTTATCTTCAAAAGCCAAATTAATCCTGCGATTAAATTGACTAAGATCTAATCAATCATTAAGAAGCCAATTGAACATTTTCCATCTGTATAAATTCACTACAGTTTAACTTTGGTTTTAAATGGGGGACTTTAAGAGAAATATTTTTTAACAGAAATTTTTAATTGGAACTCAATTCACCCCCTATGGAGTGTCCAGTCCGACCAACATTTGGTATCAGAGGATTTGTTTTTTTATCAATGTTTTCAACTACACTATTTTGAAACTGTGATTTTAGTTATATTTTAAAGATATTAAATCTCCATAAGTTCTCAATTTTATATCTTTAAAGTTATTTGATAAACTCTAGTACTCTAGTTATGAAAAATAGACTAGAAGGTGTTGCTACCAACAGGCCAACTTTCTTTAATGGTACAAATTATGCCCAATGGAAACTAAAAATGAAAATTCATTTAGAAAGTATGGGATTTGATATTTGGACTACTCTAGAAACTGAATATAATATTCCAATAACTATTAGAACTACTTGGGATGAATCTACTAAGATAGCATACAATAATAATTGTAAAGCTATGAATGCCTTGTATTGTGCTTTGGGAGATGAAGAGTTCAATAGAATATCTACTTGTAAAATTGCCTATGAAATATGGGATACTTTGTGCGTTTCTCATGAAGGAACAACTAATGTTAAAGAAATGAGATTGAATACATATACTATTAAATATGATAATTTAATAATTAATACAAATGAACCTATATCTGACATGTAGCTCAGGTTCAATGAGATTGTCAATACAATGATCTCTCTAAGAAGAGATGTCACTACTAAGGATCAAATCATTAGGATATTAAGATTCTTAACAGATTGATGGAGAGAAACTTCTGTCTCTATTAGAGAATCATGTAACATAATCAAACTACTAGTCAATGATCTTATTTGTAAGCTTATGATGTATGAATAATAACTCAAGGTGAATAAGGTAGAAGATGATTAACCTAAAAGGAAGTCTGTAGCTTTTAAATCTACTACTTCGAGGAACAAGGACAAAGAAAAAGTTCAAATACAAACTAAATGTTCAACAAGTGAAGTTTCAGACACTGATAGTGATGTAGAGATGGCTCAAATAGCCAGTAGATTCCATAAGTTCTATTGGAAGAAGAGATCCTTTAGAAAATAAAACAACAAATGAAAGTATGACAACAAGGGACATTGGAAAAAGGATTGGAAAAATCCCGACAAGAATGATGTTGTTGTCTGCTATGAATACAAAAGGAAAGATCACATTAAAGCAGACTGTCTAAAATTAATGTTCAAAAATAACATGACTACAAAGACAATAAGTAAACAAAATCCATGAATGATACTTGTAGTTCTTAAGAAGACCACACAATTGAATCTGAAGATTCTGATTCTGAAAAGAATCGTGCCAATATGTGCTTCATGACTAATACCTATGAGGTACCTGTTTCTATTATGCAGAATGATTATTATTCTGGAACGGATTCTGAATCTGAAAACATGTATAGTGAGGAACTATTTGAATATTGTAACATGGTAGAAGAAACCTGTCATGAACTTAAGGAAAAGTACAATGCCTTAAAGAAACAGTATGCTCTCACTGCCAATGTTAAATCTGCACTTGATGTAGAAAAGGAAAGTAATTCTCAACTGATAAAGGAAAATACAGAACTAAAATTGTTTAATGAGAAACATAAAAGGAACTTATAAAAGTTCACAAATGGATATGACACTCTATCTAAAATTCTAGGAAAGCAAGTGGCACCAAAGTATGCCAATGGAATAGTTTATCATCCTGGAAAAAGACAGTTTACTAAAAATAAATTTATTCCTAAGTCTGGAAAAAATTCTTCTTGTTCCAGTTCTATAAATTCATATCATTCAACTAGTTATCCGTATGGTTATAGATCAAATAAGGTTTATCTTTCAAAATATATTGGTTATGAAAATTATATGAGACCCATAAGAAATGTCTGGGTAACTAAAGCATTTATTGCTAACCTATATGGACCCAGGAAGATCTGGGTACCAAAATCATTTCCCATCTAAATATATTTTGTAGGAAACATGTTGGAAGATTTTTGACAAGATGGAATGTTACTTGGACAGTGGATGTTCGGGACACATTTCTGGAGATTATTGATGATTTAAAAGCTTAATAAAGGTTGATGGAGGAAATGTCACCTTTGGTGATAATTCTAAAGGAAAAATCATCAGCATAGGCTAGATTGGTAACAGTGATTCATTTTTTGATTTCAAAAGTTTTATTTGCTGATGGACTTAAGTATAACCTGTTACGTATTTCTCAATTATGTGATGATTGATTTAATGTTAGGTTTGAAAATGATTCATTTGATGTTTGTAACTCTAAAAATGTTTTAGTGTTTTCTGCCTTGAGAAATCAAAATTTTTATGCTGTTGATCTGAATTCTTTATCTAGGAAAAATGTTACTAGTTTAAATGCTTTTCATAAAGAGTCATGGCTTTGGAACAAGAGATTAGGACACTGAAATATACCTTCACATAGAAATATGACTAGGAAGAACTTGGTTAGAGACCTACCTAACCTTGATTTACCAAATGACAAAGTTTGTAATCCCTGTCAAAAGAGAAAGAAACATAATGTTTCTTTTAAATCAAAGAAATAAGTTTCAACCTATCAACCTCTCAAGTCGGTTCACATGGACTTTTTTAGACCTTCTAGAGTTTTTACTTTTACTGGAATGAACTATGTCTATGTCCTAGTAGATTACTTTTCTAGTTATACTTGGGTATACTTCTTGGCTCACAAAAGTGAAGCTTGTTATTAGTTTATTAAATACTCCATGTCTGTGGAAAACTATAGTGGAATTAAGATTAAAACCCTGATAAGTGACGATGGCCATGAGTTTAAAAATCATGAGTGTGAATATTATTTCTCACACCAAGGAAATAGTCACAACTTTTCTACTCCTAGGACACCTCAGCAGAATGGTGTGTTAGAAAGAAGGAATAGAACCTCTCATTAAATAGCAATAACCATGCTAAATGAGTTTGACCTACCTATTACTTTTGTGCTGAAGCTATTAATATAGATTGTTATATTATTAATAAAGTCTTAATTAGACTTGTTCTCAAGAAGACCCCTTATGAATAATGGAATAATAAGAAAATTATAGATAGCTACTTCAGAGTCTTTGTCTGCAATATTTTTATTCTTTATACAAAGGATAATCTTGACAAGTTTTCTTCTAAGAGTGATGAAGGAATTTTTCATGGTTATTATTTAACTAGAAAAGCATATTGAGTCTTTAAAAAAAGTACCAAATGTGTGGAAGAATCTGTTCACATAATCTTTGATGAAACTTATCCACATGAGCCTAAAACCTCTCTTGAAAATCATGAAGAAGATTTGACTGTTCTAGACCTTAATGAAAAATCTAAATAACCTACTGTAAAAAAATCTAGTTCTGGACATATTCCAGAATCATCTTCTGTTTAACACGAACATAGAGATGAACCTGAAATTTATATCCCTACCTTTACTAGATAAACTAGGATTCTAAAGAATCAACTTTTAGATGATGTTGTTGGTAATCTTTATAGAGGTACACAAACTAGAGCTTCTTTAAGAAACCGGGTTGAACATCAAGCTTTTCATTCATAGATAGAACCTAAAAATGTAAATGATTCTATCAATGATGAAGTTTTGGTAATGGCTATGGAAGAAGAGTTAAATCAATATGGCTTTTCAAGAAGAGTAAAATCAATTTGAAATAAACAAAGTCTGGGAATTTGATGACAGACTTAAGGACACTTTAACAATAGGCATTAAATTAGTTTTTAGAAACAAAGTTGATGAATCATGAAATATAGATAGAAATAAAGCAAGGCTAATTAAATAAGTATATATTCAAGAGGAAGGTATAGACAATGAGGAAACCTTTTCACCTGTAGATACATTAGATGCTATAAAAATTCTACATCCTATGCTGCTCATCTGAATTTCATGTTATATCATATGGATGTTAAAAGTGATTTTTTAAATGGTTTTATTGTTGAAGATGTTTTTGTTGAACAACCACATGGAATTACTAATCCTAATTTTCCAAGTCTTGTTTTTAAACATTATACAACATTATATGGTTTAAAACATGCTCCAAGGGATTGGTATAATAGACTTAGTAATTTTCTTATTTCAAAAAGTATTACTAAAAGGATTTCTGATCCAACACTTTTTATTAAAAGAATTTCTAAAGATGTTTTGATAGTACAAATCTATGTTGATGATATTATTTTTGGATATTCTAAACATTCATTTTTTACTGATTTTTCAAAGAATATGAAAAATGAATTTGAAATGAGTTTAATAGGAGAACTCAAAATATTTTCTTGGATTTCATGTTTTCCAAAATGAAAATGGTATTATTTTGAATCAAAGTAAATATACAGGAGATATTTTAAAATGTTTTGGTTTGGATAATATTAAGTAAAGTGATACTCCTATGAGTACAGTCTATTAATTGGATGTAGATGAAACTGGGAAACCAGTGGATCAAAAAAATTACAGAGGTATGATTGGAAGCTTAATTTACCTTACTGCTAGTTGACATGATATTATGTTTAGTGTGTGTTTGTGTGAATGTTTTCAAGATAATCCAAAAGAATCTCATTTACATGCTATTAAACAAATTTTTATGTATCTTAAACACTCTGTAAAATTAGGTTTGTTTTACCCAAAAGGACATTCATTTGAGCTAATGAGTTATTCAGATGCTGGCTTTGCTGGTTACAAGTTGGATAGGAAGAGCACATCTGGAACATGTCATTTATTAAGAAAATACTTAGTATATTGGTGTTGTAAGAAGCAGAAATCTATAGCATTTTCCACTGTCGAAGCAGAGTATATAGATGCTGGTAGCTGCTGTGCACAAATTTTGTGGATAAAACACACTCTTGTGGACTGTGGATATGATTATAAGCATGTTTCAATCAACTGTGATAACACTAATATAATTAACATTTCAAAGAACCCTATGTCTCACTCTAGAACCAAACACATTGATGTGAAACATTACTTTTTGAGATATCACTACCAATATGGTGATATTACTCTTGAGTTTATAGGTATTGACCTCAATAAGCTGACATTTTCACCATTCCCTTAAATTCTAAATGGATAAACTCGATTAAACTACTGTTGGGTATGAGTGATCTGTGAAACCGATCTATAAAACCGATCTGTCAAACTGATCTATGAAACTGATCTGTGAAACCGATCATTCAAACTGATCTCTCAAGTCGATTAGTGATACTGATTGGGTTGTACTATTTTTAAAATCATTATTTTCTATTTAAAATGATGATGTTTTACTTAATCGATATTTTGTTGTTTGTAACCCTAAATGATACAAATAATGACGCATGTCTATTTCATTCTCTAAAGACTATTGTCCTTTCATTTCCCGTCGAACTCTCTATTCACTTATTTGTAACACGGGCCTTTTGAATCATTCTAAGCCTCTTGATTGTCTCAAACCTCAAAATGTCCAAGCAAAAGAAGCAGGGTAAGAAATATAAAGGAACATCAGCTGTCAATCATGATCGAGGTGAGTCGAGCAGTACGATGCAGAGGTTTGTGAACCCGGAGCTAGAAAAACAGGAAGTTATAGATGAAAAAGAAACATATTTAGAATGGGTTTTACCTAGAAAGTTTGTTCTCTTGAACGCATTTGAAATGCAAGTTTGGAAGAATTGGTTCTCTGAGAATGATAGGGTCTTTTACCCAAAGCTGGTGCATGAGATTTATTTGAACCTGTATGTAATATTTGGAAGGAGTAGAGGTTGCGAGATTGTCATCTATAGTAAAAGGGAAAAAGATTACTTTTTCATCAAAGAAGTGGGTTGAATGTCTAAGAGTACCTCATAATGGAAAATACGAGGACTATTCTGGTAATATTCCCCCCACAACTGATTACTTTTATTATGAGCTAGCCCTTGAGTTATTGACTGGGATATTTGAATTTCGAGCGATAACTACTGCTGAGTTGGATGGTGAGATTAGAATCCTATTTAAATTTATTCAACATCAAATATGTCCTAGAAAGGGTGTAATTTCATTAGTAAAGTATCAATAAGTGTTTATTTTATTCCTCTTGTTGAATATTGAAAAGATAAATATGTTTATATATTTTGTTGAGCATATTTTTCAGATGATAAAACCTTCAAAAAAAGCTACTACCCTATTTTATTCTATTCCAATTTCTGCCATGCTGAAATTCTTGGGCTGTGTGGATGATGGAGATGAGTGTATCTCATCAATTTGCTTCTGTTTCAACAGTGTTATTTGTATGAGGATGAAAATAAATTGGAAGCCATGGAAGAAATCTTGGGTTGCTGATAAATAAAATTTATGTGAGTCCTTCAATCCTTCTAATCATCCAAGGAGACCAAAAGAGATAAGAGATCCTATTTTAAAACCTGGTGAGGAAGTGGTTTATTCAGATGAAGAAGACGAAGAATTAGTTCATAAGGAAACTGGTG
The DNA here is from genome assembly GCA_963277665.1 of Viscum album. Classification (NCBI taxonomy): domain Eukaryota; kingdom Viridiplantae; phylum Streptophyta; class Magnoliopsida; order Santalales; family Viscaceae; genus Viscum; species Viscum album. The sequence goes on from OY728160.1 coordinate 174,455,371, forward strand.
AATCCAGTAAGAAGGGAATAGAAGAAGAAGAAGCTTGTGATAATCTGATTGCTGAAGAGGATGCTGAATCATCTCTTAATTAGAGGAGTGATCCTGATACTGTTAGACCGAAGAAAAGAAGGATGGAATTTGATTCGTCAAGCCCTCCTCTCAAATTACCAGAGATTGAACCACTTTTAGATGATGATGAAGAATATGAGGCTGATGAATCCACCTCTGAAGAGTTTGAATCTGGCAGTATAGACAGTTTAGGTGATAAATCAGTTACTGATGATAATGATGATGATATTGAAGGCAATGATGGTGATGAGGGTGATGCTGTAGGTGATGGTGGTAGTGGTGGAAGTGATAGTGATGGTGGTGAGGATGATGATGCTGATGCTCGACCTATAAAAGGTTAGAATGTGATCCAATATGATCCTAAACCCCAACCAATTGAGCAACAAAATGTCCCTGAGGCTGATTAGGAAAAAACAGTTTGAGAGTGATGAGGATGAGGAAGTCCATCCTGAAAATTCCTGACGAGCTTAGTTTGTGAAACCTATGTATCATTCATGCAATACCAAATTGGAAGAACATACAGATCTTGCAGTTCTAGTATTACATTTCCTAGAAGAAGATTAAGGTGTAGAAGTGGATCTTATAGGCGTAAATGTTTCAGTTAAGGCTCAATTAGTTGCAGAGTTTTTGTAAAGAGCATATGTCTGGCCTGATCCTTCAGTATTTCAATCTAGACCTGATCTTGCAGTAGCTAAATCTGACCTTGATAGATTTATGGTTGAATTGATTCACGCTATTAGGGAGACTATGAAATATGAGTTATCTACTATTTTTTTCTCATGATCCTATGAAATTATCAGAAGCTGCTATGGATGATTTGGCTCAAAGAGAGGTAAGTCTTATCAAACCAGACCTAGGCAATTATAGTGATTCGATTAGCAGGCACATTACCTCTTTGAATAAAACACTCACAGATTTAGGAAGCAATCTAGTTTCTCTATCTAGAGAGTTCAGAACAACCTTCTCTGGTATTATGGATGTTTTAATAAATTTGATAGAACATTTGAAGAAGTCAGATTTGAGGAAGATGAAAGCTGATATCACGTAAGTTGTTTCTCAGGCTAGTTCTTCAAAAGTTACCAAGATTACTGGTTATGAGCTTAATACTATAAAAGATGTTGTTATAGAAGAGATGGAAGCTCTTGGGAAGATTTTGGATTTATATTCTTTGAAAAGATGAAAGAGCATAGTGATCATATTCATAAGATGGTGTGGTTGTATTCAACTGATGCTATCAAGGCTCAAAAATAGATTAAGGAGAATATGGATCATTATTTCTCTTAGATTTAAACCGATCATGAGTTGAATCATCATTTTAAATTGCTGGATGACAATTTGAGACTCCCTCCAGTTACTGATGCTTTTAATGCTCACGTTCAGTAGTTGAAGGATTTTACTCCTACTTTAGAAAATTTCATGTAGAATAAGGATGATTTTGAAAAGGCTATGAAGTATGGTGGAGAAGTAATTCAGGACTTCATCAATTTTCTCAAACCCTACCTTCATGTGAAAGCTATGGCCATTGTTTTTCCTACTATTGAGTCTCTTAAATCCGTAGATGTAGCTCTCGGTCAGTTGTCTGTTTCTCAAGCTCTCTCCAGTATTCGGCCAGTCTTTCAACAGCCTCCTTCAGAAAGATCTTCTCCACAGCCGGTGACCTTGGAACACACAATTCGTCCATCTCGGGTCATCCTGCCTCCTTTCTCCATCCGGCCAGTTCAACTTTCCACCCATCCACCTTCTGGACTATCCATTCATCCCACTGCTAAAGGAAATACTCCCTTGCACCTCGAGAAATATATGTATCTGTCAATTTTTGATAGGGTGTCTATTTCCTCTGCTTTTCACTTATATCTGTAATTTTTGTACTCATTGTTGATATGGAATATTCTTGGTTATCTTCTTTCTCTCTTCTTTTTGATAATCCCAAAGGGGGATAGAAATCAGGGAGATCATACATATAATATATCATGGAGATCGTGCATATGTGAAATCAGGGATATCATGCATATGAATGGGTGAACAGAATGTGCATATGAGCCCATACTGGCTATTTACCACATGCATGCATACACAGGGGGAGAAATGATGCCTCTGTATGTCCAAGGGAGTAATAAAGAGAATGAATTGTATTATGTGACTTGTATTATATGCGGTTAATGATTCAGTTATATAAGTTTTCTTTTTCATTCGAACCATGTTTTATCTTTTGGCATATATTCTTTTTTATAGGGGGAGCATACTGGATGACATATTATATTCTCTCTTCTTTTATTCCATTGATTTGTGATTATCAAAAAGGGGGGGATTGTTGAACTCTCTGTGAAATGGTTATTTTAATAGTCCCAAATCATGGTTTTATTTATTTCAATTTAGTATTTGGTTAAAATTGTTCGAAATACGTGTAAATCATGTATCCATGTGTTTATCTGTATTAATTTGTGTTTTACGATTGACCTGGAAGTATTCTGGATTGAACAGACCCTTTGTGAAAATTCCCTGTCTTGACTCACCGTTAGTTATTTTCCAAGTCAATGATGATGAACGGTCGCACCGATGATGAATGGTCACACCGATGATGACCAATAACACCAATCATAAATTGTCTCACCGATGATAAATGGTTGCACCGATGATGAACGGTCGCACCAATGATGAACGGTGGCACCGATGATGAACGGTCGCACCGATGATGAACAGTCACACCGATGATGAATGGTTGCACTGATGATGAACGATCGCACTGATGATGACCGATCGCCCCAATTACAACAGTCACACTGATGGCTTCCGATGATCATGAGCCACTGATATCGATGATTAATGAGCCACTGATGTTGATGCTACAGAAACTGATGCAGATTCAAAATGACTCACCGATCTCATGACTCATCGATAGTAATGAAAACTGTTTGAATTTTTATAAACTCTTATTTATTTCCAACGGCCATATATGATGTTTTTAATGTAATTAACAATATTTAATGTTAGTTATTGGCATGGCATGAGAACGTACCTCTTACCTATGAATAAGTTAATCATTCTCATTGCTGGAGCGTGTGGAATAAAAGTAATATCAAGCTGCACTAAAAGGTTACTGAAAAAAAAGGAATTGAGAGAGAATTCTTCCATATATATACATACAAAAAGGGAGAAAACACGAGGAACTTGAAGAGTGCATTTTCATGATCTTAAATGAACTCTCATTCATGCAATCCATAACTCCTAAAGAACACATGTAGAACACAAGAAATCAGAAAACACACTCACCTGTAAAGGAAATCAAACTGAACCATGACACACTTTTTTTCAACCGAAAAACCACAGAAGGACTCAGAAGAGTCTCTGCTAAATCCAATGAGTCCAGAGCTACACTTCCAATAACTAGAGCTTTCTAAACATTCATATACTCTCTCTAAGTGAATTGTTATTTATTGTTGAGCAGTGTGTGCACTCTGTAAATCTTTTACACACACACTGTCTCCTGTGATGAACTGGAGGATACAAAATCCTCATTCCAAACTCCATACATCATACTGTGTCCCGCTGAGGATAGTGGTAAATATCATGTGTGACCTGGATAGTCTATGTGGTGTGGTCTTTGTTTTCCCACGATGAACTGTGGTAGAGGTCTTAGAACCTGGACAATATTGAACTATCGTTAGCCCCGATCCAGGGTGTGGATCAAATTTATATATAAATTAGAGAGGACTAAGTTTGTGCTTGAGACTGAACCTCTTGGTTATATCTTCTATGTTATTTAGTATAAGTTAACTCATACTACATGTATCTTTTATTAAAAATTTATTACATTGAAATAAAAGTCTATTTTAATGTTACATTGATAGTTAAATTAGCAAGGGTTTATGATTTTTGGGAACCAGTAGGTTAGCTTCAAAATCCAATTTTATCCAGTGATTAAATTGACGGAGATCTAATCAATCTTTAAGAATCCAATTGAACATTTTCAATCTGTATAAATTCACTACAATTTAACTTTGGTTTTAAATTGGGGGACACTAAGGGAAATATTTTTAACATAAATTTTTGATTGGAACTCAATTCACCCCCTCCCCCCTCTTGAGTGTCCACTTCAACCAACAGAAAATATATGAAAGACCCCGATCACTAACCTCAAACTCCAATGGCCGACTAAAAAGGTTTGTATATAACGTTTGATAATACTGTTCCATGATCAAACACCTCAGGATCCATTACACTACCTCATTCATCTTTTGAACGACACTTGACCCACCACAGACCACTCTACCAAATATGACCAACATAATGGATATCAATATAAAAACCCATATAATACGTTAACTAGAACTATATGGTTATCTTCATGATATCTTTTATTATTGGAAAACCCATCCAATAGAAATTTCTATCCCAATATCCACGAGATTTATGAACACATGCCCATAGAATACTCTGGAGAAATTGGATCAAATTTCCTTTTTTATATCTATACATAGTAGATAATTTATGCTCAATTTCAACTATGAACCCATTTCCACAAGCAAAAATCTCCAGAATATGAATGTGATCCTCAATTCCATGTAAGGAAAACTATAGAGGGAAATGATAATGATTCAAAATATATCATATTCCCTTAAATTTTCCACCTTTGTTATCTCCTTTACTTGAATGAAATGAACTGATTTAATGTATTTTCAAAGAACACCAAAATCTCATACTTCCCACTAACAGTTTTCATAATCCAATGATGAAATATATGAAAATATAATTATATTTATATATTAAAATGTCAAAAGGAATCAAAAACCTAGTGGAATTTTGTAATCATACTTAAATATTTGATATGCGAGACACCACGATACCAAATAAGAAAATTTCCCCGTCATCCCCAGACACAAATATAATCATCTCAAATCATGACACATATTAATAAAACTAGGTTGAATGGACCAATATGATCTATTTCCAGTATCTATAATGTCATGTATCTTGGAAAACCAAATGACCAACCTCTCCCATAATCATAATGCTCCACTAGGAGTATGATAAAACTGTCACAATCTCTCCCCACCATTTATAATTTTCCATAACTATCGGATGTTGATGAATATCATTCTCATGAGTCAAAATCCTTCATCAAAGGATACTTCACCATTTATAATGTCAATGAACTCATATCCACCTCCCTCTCACACAACAATGATAATTTTAGAAAACAAACACATCAAAAAACAGTGTTTGATCATTTCCTTCATGATATGTGTTGTTAATTTTCATCTTACTGTGCCATCTAAAAAATTTCCTTGTTTTGGGATATATACAAAATCAAAGGCTTAATGATACTAAAAACAATGTCTCTTTCAAAAGTTCTGATCTCTCTGATGGAAAATATACTTCACGATTTTGTGATATTAATATACCATAGACATCATTCCCAAGAGATAGTGATGTAATTTTTTGATACCATGAATAATGAATTCAAACTAAAAAACAAGGGTATGGTAGATATTCTCATGAGAGTGTAATTGGAATGATACATAAGTCAAAACATGTGTTCCCTAGAATATGAAAAATCCTAAAAATATGTCATAATAATCTCAACATACAACATAACCCAAACCATGTTTTTAATGAATAAAAACCGGGACTAAATTCAACCTCATCATCGGCACCTCAAAAGATCTTTGACAACTTCCATTACATCAAAATATTATTTAATTAATGTTAAAATATTTCATTTAAGATATGAACTTGGAGAAGTCATGAACAAACCATAAATAGTAACCTAAAAATCCCACTAATATTCAGATCTCAAATAATTTTGTTGGATTCTCCCCTGACATAACTTCATTTAACATTTCAGGATGAAATGGGTTCCCATCATGAAAATCGCATACCCCAAAAAGATCACTTTATATAATCAAAACTAACACATGTAAATATAACCGAACAGAATATGTTCCATCATGGTTCAATGAATGATATCCAAATTGTCTATGTGATTCTTCTCTGTTTCAGAGTACACTAAGATATTATATATGAACACAACAATTAATTATTCCAAGAACCAATTAATGATTTGGTTTATCAATTGCATGAATACCATTGAATTCATAGTGAGGTAGAATCGAAAAACCAGAAACATGAAATTCCAACATCAAATTTGAAACATTATCCTGGTTATATACTATTCTTATACTCTCAACTAGTGGTACCCAACTACTATTAAATCATTAAAAACCAATGATCCCCTCTCAACTGATCAGAGGGGTCATCAATATGGGCAATGGATACATATTCTCAATGATCACCCAAATCAACATATAATAAATGATAATAACAAAATTCTATGAGCTATGTATATATTCTTATAAAAGAGTACATGAAAATAATGCAATAACACCCATGGTGGAATAAATCATTCACCTCTAGGTCCGCATGCTAGAATTTATGTTCCAATAACTCAGAAGTTAACATTCAAAATGTTGACATTGAAATTGGAATCATTACAGTCCCAGGTCAATAGTAAAATTGACCACTCTCTATGGATGAGAGACTAAATATTCTTCTAGAAAAACCTCAGTGTATGGAAAAAATAGAAGGACGATGAGCACCCAAAAGTGATTCAACTACATCGAGAAACATTTATAACAACTTCTATGAGATTAATTTTGTTGAATAAATATCTTTTCTTACCCTTCCCAATATAAAGTCCCAATCCCCCTGGGAATCATGATTGACATCATTGGTTGATATGAGCTGAACAAAATTATGATAATATTTTATTTGGTCATTTTTTCTAATCATCTAGTAAATGATGATGTATAGGACAAATTGGTCAATATGATTTAGTAAGAATTACCAAATCACTACAATGTCACATATCACCACCCATCATATGTGAAATTTAAAACCCTATTAAGGCATATTTCCAAATAGTGTGGAAAGAAATAAAAATAAAATTAATATCTGATTGTGAACCCATCACTTAATCGAAATTTGATGATATAAAATAATGACCCACCCCAATATCAGATAATGATAACACCCTATATGATGAAATAATCAATGTACCTCTTACATTTGTTTTCCACACTTCAAATTCCATAGGTTCACATTATGTTACATAAATATGTCTAGACATAGCAACATGGATGCTATACAAGAAATTATAAGCCATGATCCACTACACGTAATGAGATCAGCGAGCCCACTGACCCTATAGTCTGAATGGTAAAGATAACTTATTCTTCAACTGGAGGATCCACTAGAGGATCCACCTGTGGAATAATCCTTATGGCTTCCACTATTTTAATTGTAAGATATCTTCAAAGATTAAATATCTATTAGGAACAATACAATAACCACTCAACCATGATAAAATTAACAAACCATTGAACTAAAAACATGAATCAAAATCAATTAATTAGGTCAATAATAATTTAAAGAGGTTATGAATCTATTTTAGTAAAGGGAACATTTTTTGAATTCAATGTTTCAATAAAATTGAGCTCCTCGCTTAGTTTATCTACATGACCTTATAGACACCATTTACTGAATTATTATAGATAGCTTAACATAAATAGAATACACATTCATCCTTTTTAAATGAACCAAAATACTCGATCTCAGAAATATTATATATTTTAGGAACATTGATGACTACTCCGATATAGTAATGATAGTGAGCTGGCCATGCCCCTATTACAGACTTATTTTCTAAATTCTGATGATCCTATATCAATCTACCCTAAAAAATAATACAAATAAAGCATTATAACACACTTCTGGCTGAGTGACCTCTCTTATAAAATATTGTAATAGAAAAAAGAGAACATAAATATTAAAAATTATAATATAATACAAAAATACCACAACTGTAAAAAGGAGAAACAATGGGATATAGAACTGAGAAAAAAAAATCCAAAAAGAAGGAATATTTTTTACAACATGTCTCGATGTGGCCAAATTTTACCTCCACAATAATCCAAAATGAAATAAAAATGTAAAATGAAGACATCATGAAATATATTTATCATATCATTACATGAATTCTAAAAAACATGGTCTACTACTATAAAAAGACAGAAGTAGGGTGTGAGTAACATATCCCATTAGGATGACACCAATGTATCTATACAAATTCTAATAAAAATAATGCACAAGTCTATGATTAGAAACAAATTGTTTTACAAGAAGAATTATAATTTGATTCAAACAATTTTTTTTTCAATAATTACATGTTGTATATTTTCAAATCTAGGAAAAAGTACATAATGATACCAAAATATACATATAAATGTGATCCAACATCATAGAATTATGATATAATGTAATAAAAATAGGAAACAAATTCACCTACCATCTGAGATCTAGCCACGGTGAAAATATATATTAAACACTCATAAGTAAAACAAGGCCAATAATGGGATCCAAAAACCAATTTTTGGCATTCCATTGGCCATAGAAATATAATTGGTTTCAACATTATGTTTTTACATACACTATGTATACCCATGTCTGTTTCTCAATATCCCCAAGGTTCTCACAAGGAAATGTTTCTCAATTTTTTGTTTAAAAACAGTGGTCCCATATTTATAAAACTTCAAAAAATTTAATACAATCTGCATCACTGTATGAATATCCCGTTCCAATTTAAAATCAAGGGAAATTAAATTTTCATGGAAAAACCCCTTTTAAAAACACTAAACCACACCTTTTTCAATTTAGTGACACAAAATTACATTTAAAAACTCAATAAATCAAAATGAAGAACAATAAATTCAAAAATTTCGGTCAATTGAGTAGATCCACCAAACTAAAGATCCTAAAAAACCTAACATACATTAATAATGAGAATTGGAATCCAAAATGTTTACCATTAGAAAATATGGCATGTCCAATGACTAAAATTATTTATTTAAAACAAAATTCCATTACCAATACCAAAAAACGTTATGTAAAAAAAGGATAGGGAAACCAACTTAAAATATTTAGAAGATAAATGAAGCTTCAAACCCATATAATAATTCAGTGAAATAATCAACCCATATGGAAGGAAGACACCCAAAATCACCTTGGGTAATATACCTTTTTGGGTGGAGGAGGATGAAAAAAATGATCCCTCAAACACTTGCATGATAGCCTATAATTATCAAATTAGAAAATTACATGAATTTTATTATTTCACACACATTGAATCACATTTTTTATGTTACAATACAAAATTTAGGGTTTTTAATTAAAAACAATGTGCTCTCATTATACATTTTTTAACCCTTAAACTACATTTAAATTCTCACATTCTGAATTCAACTCCTGGGATGAGACTGGATAACATTACACGTCATGAACTCTATTAACAAAACACATAACTTCCTAGAAAAAAAAAATTGTATATTAAAATATAATAATTAAAAAAATAAATGAATTAACTATTAATGGTATCCTATAAATCTAGAGTTGAATATAATTTCCCAATAAAATTGTAATGCAAAAATAAGATATCAGAACAAACATGACACAAAGTTTACAAGGTGTTACATGCCAAAAGAAATTTATGTCATGATGTATATTTGACATTATGGTGTAAATGTAAATCTCTATGACTATTATCTTATTACATATTTGGATGTATTTTGACATTCATATCCTAATGATTTTAGTTGGATGTATTTTTTTATAAAAAATACAAAACTCTGGGGTTATATTTGTATATATATTTATGTCAATAAGAGTTTTGTGGTCATAAGAGGTGATAATATATGATTTATCAACATTAAAATTAATATTAGAGTTTTACAAGAGAATGAGTCCAAAAACACTAGTTAAATATTGTCCATCATTATCTCATATGAATATTAATGGATTAACTACCAATCTACAGCTATAACATTCCAAAGATACTAAAATGATTACCTATCTTTACATATCAATATTTAATATTTTATTTTCCTCCCTAGAAGTATATGGTGAGTAATGATAGATATATTATTGTTCAATCTAAAATCTCTACCAATTTAGTCAATTTGGAGGGAAGGTTTTCTATCATCTCACTCTACAACACAATATTGTGTGATAATAATGAGAACCAATACAGTATTTTTTTCGATATTAATATCCATTCATCAATGGTTTCATCAAATCACAAGGTAAATACCATTAATATATCAGTAAATCACATATAGTCAGAAATATTGTTATTGTAGAATCATATATGTATTTCACCTTCATAAATGTTTTTATACATTTTTAAACATATAATACATAAGAATATATTAAAAGAGTTCAAATTTAGATTATGAAATATATATATTTTCACATTATATAAGGATTTAAATTTATTTCCACATGATCATATAAGGAATGAAAAATATTAAAATTAGATTCCATATTTTTAATAATTTATAATCAATGTCTAATTTTTCAATAATGGTAATTTTATTTATTTATTTAAAAGAAACACCAATACTAGATTTATACAAATTCCAATATTTTTGAGTTATATTTGGGTTATCCCAAGAACCCAAGAAATCATCCACTACAATATCCATTTACTTTCATAGAACAATAATTATAATATCAAAACCCTTTATGATTTTATTTCATAATTGAAAAAAACACATGATGATAACTCTGTTCATAATATTTTTCATTTAACTACTTAAAAGACATTACATTTTACAAATCTATATCGACTAAAATCCAATTTCAAATATAAATTTCATTATAAATTTAATGAAGTGTTATTAATGAATAAATTTATATCATTAAATTTCATATACTAAGAGTCATTTGTGAATTCATGTATGTAAACTCCCACAATATCTTTATCACTATATTTTCATTTACGTAATATAATGGCAACAGAACTAATTTTTTTTTATCATTTTCAAGGGTTATGTAAATATAATTCAATCAATTTAGTCAAAAATAAATAATATTAAATGGATTATTATATTAAACATAATCATATTCATTGAATAATTGCCTTAAAAACATTTTCATAATTAATTTTATAATCACCCTCTCTTTTTTAAATATATCATTATGATAAATAATTATGATATATATGATGATTTATTTCCCTTCAATATTTGGTTGCATAATTTGTCACAATAGAAGATGATAGGGTCCTAGATTATTTTAATAAATTCTTATATAATATTATCAAAATATTATTCAACCGTTTCCCTAAATTATATTCAAAACAATTAAATATTTATTATGATTTTTATAAAATAATATATAAATATATTTCATAATTAAATAAAAGGAATTATTTTATTATTTAATTGACATTAAAATCCCATTTATTTCAAATAACTCATAATTTTTTACAATGTGATTGATTTTAAGAAATAATTTTACCACATTTTAATATCAAAAAAATGAGATTGATATTTTATAATAATGGATTTCACATTATTTTTATTATATTTAGTATATTTAATTAATCGGTACATTATAATATCTACCTAACTGTAAATAATTGGGTCTTAAATTATAATGGTAGTAAAATCCTAAATATGTGTTTTAAATTGGTGATCCCATATTCCCCAAATTTTCCTATATTATCTTTACAAAAATGATTGTCCCATGTGTCATCTAAACATGCTTCCCCATTTCCCATCAAATTGTACTAAAGCTATATACATTCTAGCCCACCTGATCAACATGATTCATGAATCATTTTCAATTGGTTGATTAGATTATTTTAAAATGAAAATAATTAAATCAGATGGACCAGACATCCAGGAGTTGATCATGTTCCAAATGTGTCACCTCTAGAAAGAGAATATATAGAAGACCGTCAACCATCTAATTAATCAATCAAATTCATCAGGGACCGTTATAAAATAATTCCCATATTTTCATATCATATGGATATTGTGTAATATTTGGCGACATCTAAAATATTTCTCGATCGATTATATTCATCAATAGTGAAAGTCACTATTATCATCACCTGATGTAAACCACACAAAACATTTAAATAAAAAATGTATCAATCAATTACTAAATATCATATTGTGTTAAATGTAAACAAATGAACCTGATCTATCCCTTCCCATCATACTAACTAATTTAGGTACTTAATATTGTAATGGAAATTATAATCCTACAATTATTTTATATTAGGATTCTCTAAAAAAATAATTTAGTGTGATTTTAAATTAATTCAATCTGAAAAATTAAAACCCATCAATTTATATTTAGTAGGTTTTGTGAATAATTGAAATAGATTATTTCTCAATTGTTATTAGATAACATAACTAATAATTTTTTATTAATTCATGAAACCCATTCATTGGAACATAATGAATCTAAATTCATGGTATTTTCTTCATCATTAGAATTTATGATCAATATTGGTTTAGAAGCGTTTGTGGGAGAATAAATATTTATTGAAGAGTTGTGTTTTAATTCATATAACATCTCATAAATATTAAAAATAATCCATTCATTAGATTTTTAAATTTATATGGGTGTTATTATTGTTAATCAATCACTAAAAAATATTAAATTTATATTTAATGTGTTTAATAAATAATAAATAAATAAATAAATTAGAATTATAATCCATAAACAACATGTCAGAAAAATATCCACATCATTGTCAAAATAAATAATGTACTTTTGCCATTATATTCCCCACCCATAGATATATTTTGTGAATGAGAGAACTCCAAAACCATAGAATCTACTCATACGATCTAAATTATTAATATATATTGTTCAATCTATATCATGTGAAAAATAAGATAAGTTTATTTTTCCAAGAAAAAATATCTATAAATTTAGCACAACCACTTCCCATTAAATTATTATTGTCCTAAATTTGCAATGAAATCATAAATATTGAAACAATACAATGTAGAAATGAATATTTATAATGAAAAATCATAATAATTCCATCTAAATTTGTATGAAATATCATTCACTATTTTTGGGATAAAGTTTTTAATCCATTAATATAAGTGAGTGATGAATTTAAAATTTTTTGATGGATATTATCCATGAAAAAAAATCAATGCCTAACACCAAAGGCCCAATCCTCCAACTAGATATAATATTAGAGGGAATCAAATGGCAAGAAGTACACTTTTAGAAAAACATATCTAATAATTCTTATTAATCATGTTTATTCAATTACTCATTAATCTTGGATAATTAAATGGTGTAAATAATATTATGTTTTAATTTTCAGTAATTTTTTATGATATTATCAAAGTGTATATTTTACTAGATTGATTGAATAAATTAATTTTATTTTATTATAGTGTTCTACATCATAGTTGTTTGATTTAAATCATCGATATTTCTCACATTATCTTCCTCATTAGAATCATACATCATGTACTGATATATCCAAATTATAGTTCCATTATCTCTACCAACCTAAACTGAATCACTTTATTGAAATGGTTGTATACAAGTATTATATATAGAGAATAATTTTAATAATTGGTTCAGTTATAAAAAAATTCTCAATATATATCACAAGGGAATGTGTTTTTTATTTTGTAATAAATGTATTAAATTCCACATACATTTTTCAAGATATTCAGGAGGAATACCATGAATCAATAGAATTTATCACTAATAATTTTGCCTATTCATGATACCCAAACTCCATCAACTATTTTATATCCCTAAATTATTTTATTTTATCCATTCATTCATACTATCAAATATCCATTATTCTTTCACTTCTAATTCCACCTAATTTTCACTATATCTTCTCTATATTTTAATTTTTCCCTTATTTTAGTCCCACACATTTCAAACTTCGCTATATTTTGACCCTACATACAAGAATACATATACTGTAGAGGATATATAAATAAATAAATTGATGTATAAATATTGAATTACATATACTATCTCATTTATTCCTTATATATTACATAATTTTCATCATAAAAAGAAGAATATATTATATTATATATTTTAAATTTATTATGAGAAATAATAACTTCATAAGTGGAATTAGATTCAACATAACCAAAATTACTATTTAGATATCCAATAAATGATTTTTGTGGTGGTCAAATATTTTTGATGAGATCATATGAATAAAAATAGGTGGTATTCTAATGTAAAACATGGTTTGAATGGTATTGAATGTAAGAATTAATATCCACCATAATTATAGAAAATTTAATATATATATATATATATATATATATATATAAATGGTTCATATTGTGAAAATATATTCCAAAATATTAGAGGGATGATTTCTATTTTAAATATTATCATATAAAAAATTCTTCTTAATTGGTAATCCATGTTAAAGGATCTCACAACACTACCCAATAATATAAATGGATTATTAATAGTTTAATGCTAGGATCATAACATAATCAAAATTATTACCAGGATATATGTTCTACACTAGGATAATAATTTATTAGTGGATAATTAATATGAAACTATTTAGTAAATAGAAAAATTAATAAAATATCAATTATTATATGAAATGATTTTAATGGAATCTATATGTTAAATTTCATCTGTAAAAAACATGTGGTCTTACCTATCTCCTGGAAGAGGTCCATAATGATTCTCACAAAATTTGTAGTGTATATAGTTCTGTTAGGGTTATTTATAAGTACTCTCTATAGATTACCAAAGGACGGGAAACAAATTTATATAATTATAATTTGATTGTTTCCCTTTAACTCAAGCCATAGTCCTTATTAACGATCTTCACCCCTATATGAGTTTAACAATCCCATGTTCATAATGGTCATTATTAATGATTCATAAAAAATATATAAAACAACATTTTTCTTGCAAAATAATCAAACTTCTAAATTTTTATTCACTCCCATTTTGGAAGATATTTAGTTTTGATTGAAATTTTTTTTTCCAAACTTAGCACATCCAAAATCAATGTTCTGTTAATGAATGGAACAATGATATATCAGTGAGAAATTTTTTGGTGTATTAAAAACTATATTAACTCTACTAAGTATTTGATTCAAAGAAGATTCATCATTAAGTATTATATTTTTTTGTAATATGTAAATATAAATTCATAATTATGGCATCACAAGTTTCCTAAGATTCATTAGGCAATGTTCACCTTGGAAAACCCTGTTGGTATACACATAGTTAATGGTTAATAAAATTACATGAACCTATATTTTGTTCCATATATTTATGTTCATGTAGGATATTCATTGTATTCTTTGCACCATATATTTATTATATATAAATCATTCTAGATATTATGGGTTTTCCAAATAACATAACACCTAATAGATTGCATAATCCGTTATAAGGTACATAAAATGAAGGTTTCTCAATCTTTGTCACCTCACCTCACGATTCATTGAGGTAGTTCTCATACATATTTTTATTATCCAATTTTTTATATTTTTTAATTATAATTTGATCGTATATGTAGAAGAATTTAATTATGTGAAACAGAAACCTCCTTCTCACTGGATAAATTTATCATTGAGGGGAATTTTATCCATAGAATCATATGTGGTTGTTCAATAATATATTTATACTAGGGATATTACATTCCCTACTATTATCTAATATCATGGAATGGAGGTTAGTTAAGTAGAGGTTCCTGTAATGGATTAATTTATTTATATTTTCACTATGTATAATATCTATATTTTTATGATGAATTGGAGTAATCCATGGTGGTAAAATTATTATTAGGATTTAAATTCACCAAATGAATCATTACATTAATTATAAAATATAATGTAGACATGGTGAAACATCATGCTACATAATCCACACATGTTGTGAGGGGAACACTCTAGGAGAATTACTTACATCAAATGGAATTCAAAGTGTGTAATGATCATTTATTCGATCATTATATCTTTGACACATTATTTTACAAAAATTGTTTAAGGAGATTCTTTTAGAATCCATCATTTTGTTCCACCATGAATCTTCACCATCTCCCCACATTCATTCCATTAGCTTTCAATTACTTTCAAAATAAATATATTTCAATATTATAGTCAATTGTGTTATTATTCATGAGGTTAGTTGATTTTATTCTTAATTATGATATCATTATTTGATGATTTATATTAGAAATTAATTTATATTAAAGTTTAAATATTTTACATTAATTTTTTTAATAATTATATTATATTTATATATCACATCAATTATTCATCATCAGTAGCTTACACGATCTAATTAAAATTAATTTCAATGTTTTTTTAAAAAAATAATTTTTTAACATATATTCCATTTTTGTTTATTTTACTCATTCATGGTTATTTTTAAAATTTAATTATTTTATTTTTATGGATGTTTAATTCATTAAAGGGATAAATTATCACATTATATATACTAAAAAGTTTCCATCATGGTTGGTGATAAATTATATATCATTATTTAATGTTTTCTTATTAATAAGTTTTAATTAATTTTGTGTCACTTTAGTATTGTTATGTATGATTCAAATATTTTACCTTATTTATTATTCAATTTAGGTTATATATGAGAAAAAAACAATGCTAAAATAAGTAATTATATATGCATTTAGATTGGACAGGAATCAAGGAACCATATAAATAGTTCCCTTAAAACAAAGAATAATAACTTTTTTAGTTAGTGTCTACTAACAATAATTAATTATGAAATAAAATAGATAAATTTTAAAAGTGAGAGATAAGGAATAATTTTCACATGTGATATTTTTATAAATTGCATACATCAATGATTCTTAGTCGATAAAATATATATAAAATAGTCCCATTTCATTTTAAATGGTGCATATTTATAATGGAGTATGAATATTTTTAGATACATTTACAATTATTTGATTTCTAATAATAATGAATATGATCTCCAACCAAAAATTTATATATTGATTGATATTCCTATTACATACTTATTTTACTTTAATAAATTGATTAATTTATTTACTCCTAGTCCATATAATGTTTCCTAGATTGTAACACCCCAATATTCCATGGTATGCTTCTCTTTTAATAATACAGTAGTGTGTGTTGTATGCATCTTCGATTTCTAACACACACCACAACCAATCAAACTAGCCATTATGAATAGTAATATCCACTATTTGAAATTTTAAAAATTTTATCTTTATAAATTTACTTCGTTATTGGATTTGGGATATCAAAATTATCTTAGGGTGAATTTTTGGTATTTGTCTTCAAACATTTAATTTTTGATAAATATTGAAAATCACTGAATTTTAATTAAAAACAAATTTTTTAATCAAAATAATTAATAGTGATAAAATATAAATTTGAGTAGTTTTAAAGTATATTTAGAATATATTTTTACAACTTAATAAAATTTTTGTCATTGTATGTAATTTCACATTTAAACCGTACATAATCAAGTGTCAATCATTTTATAGTTATTATTTCCTAAAAACATGATTTTTATTTTGAGAGTGGGAATTAATTTTAAATTAATTTATGCCACTTATGTGTTTTGAATTTAGAAAAATGGATTCCATATTTAGAATCAGGAGTTCCAAATTGTTTAAATAGGTAACTTTTATTTTTATACATTTTGAATAATTACTTCGGTAAATATTTTATTTACCATGGTTAAAGGGTAAATCCGGTAAATAAGATTAAAAAAATAAAATTATAATAATAATAAATTACACTAAAATGTGTCCTAACCATATTGGTTGATACATATCCATCCATGGGAATATTTGAGTCGATTTGGGGACCCCATGGATCTACTAGTAAGTGATATTGACATTTTATATTAATTAAGTTAAAGTAAATACAAAAATGACATAAGCATATATTTTTTAGCAAAACAATTTTTACATAGGGTTATATATGTTATATTTTCGACTATAAATATTCATTAGAAATATAAAAATATTTCCTACATAATGGTACTTAATTTATAATTTTTAGACATTTAATAATTAAATTTATTTATGGCACAATAATGATGCAGTAGTTTCCTTATTAATGAAAGAATCAAATAATTGGAATTATAAATGATAAAATAAATATAATTTTAATGTTTTGATGACATAAACTAATTTAATCGGTTAATATGACATTTTATTATTTCTTAAATTAATTTTTTTATAATTAATAATGTCGTTAAGACTTTAACAAAAAACAATTGTTAAATAGTGTCAAAATTGGCATAAATGAGTTTTTAAAACAAATATTATATTATTAATTGATATTATATTCCTAAAAATATAAGGTTTGTCCAAATGAATTATATAATGATAGGTGTCTCTTTAATGTACCACTTAGGGGTCTCTTAGTATTTTATAATATGTTTATTAAACATATAATATAAAAATACAAAGAGACAAGGTAAATATCAAACTAATTAACTATGAGTTAAAACTAAAAGATAAGGTTAATAAAGTGATTCAAACCTATCTAATTTCTATTTGTTGAGTTGTTTTAGACTTATCCACACCATAAACTTTAAATAATTAACTATTGATCCATTATAAATAGAATATGGATTTATTATAAAATAATATTTCTTTCTTTTCCTAAGGTGCCCCTCGACCCTCTTATAAAATTTCACTTCCCCTTCCCACTAATTCACACATTCAAAGCCTTTTGTCTCAAACAGATCCTGCCAAAATATCCTCCCAACATCCCTAAATACAACCTATATTCCTTATTTTGATCATAAACCCATCCTACAGAGCCCTTTTGATCAAATCAATAGGAAGAACCATAATAAGAGGTAATAATTACACCACCCTCCATCAAGTTCCTTTCTTCTTCCACTTCTTAATTATTTTTTATTTCCATTCTAAAATAATAACACCCGTATCATCTATATAAATTGATGTTTTTATAAATATGGTACAACCATATTCATTATTCTATCCATCCCTTGAATGATATGTCACCATACGTGCGTACAAACGGCTTACCGTCTCTACGTCATGGTGTAATTGTTATTCCATAAATTATTAATTGGACGGGTATAATAATGATGTTTAATTAATTTAAATAATAACTATAACATGATAATGATTTTTTATATTTGATACACCATCTAATTATATTTTATTTTAATATCAAAAGAATGATATTGTCACTTGTGCGTACGTACGGACTACTGTGTCCACGAACGCGATAAGATTCATTACCTGTCATATCCATTCAAAACTAATTTTCATTTGATGATTAAAAATAATACTTAAGGACTTTATATCATAGTGTATATGAATAAGATACAACATATGGATAACAAACACGGCTTATGTGAAAAAACAAATAAAAGAAAACGATTAAGTGAACACCCAAAATGAAGATAATACTAAAATATTATTAACAAGGCAATATTAAAAGATCATATATGATAACATATTTGTGTATATGATTCTTATATAAATTAATATAATTGGTTTAACTATTATACATGAGGTTAACCTACCCTCTACCAAGGAAAAGTACAAGGTAAGGGGTTTCTTATCTCACTTTTAATTCCTTGATATTTCCATCGTTCGCCACTTATTTATTGCATGTGGTGTGTGTACTGACAATGATTGTATTAATTGTGTAATAAAAATTAATTTTTTGATATTTACATAATCATTTAATGATCATTCATTCATGGGTGTATGTTTCTTAAGTTACCAAATCGATAAGGTAATTTGAAATTTTAATTTCCACTCATTCGGCACTACGCATACCTCATTGATTATTTTAATCCAAGATTATGTGTGGAATCACTATTCATTTTCTAATTTCATAATTTACACTCCCCTTTCTGTGGATATAATTTTGATACACATAATCACTCCAATGATAAATTCACTTTTTATCGATATGAACTTGATAAGAGTAATTCTAACTCAATCTCTATTTTTTGAGTTAAATATCCAATTCGTTGGTGTTGCTATAACTAGAATATCTGTGAATGTCCTCTGATTGATTTATACTGAATATCCAATCATATTGAGTGTATTTATATTTTTCACACATAATTATTTTGTTGATTTATCCTTAACCTAAGGATACAGTCTTTATAAGAGATTTCATCTCAATTTACATTCCATTGAGACTTATTTGTTGTTATACACCAAATATCTTTTATATGGTGTGTATAATGTACATTGATATATTATATCATGAATACCTTTATTCTCATTATATTAAAAAGTTTTTATTACCTCATTTATTTTTTATTCATGTTTCTGTTTTTTGGTTAGGAACTCTTACTAAAATATCTTTTTAAAATATTTTAATGATTTATTTTCTTAATATTTCTCATTAATGTCAATGTTTTAAAAATGGTTTTAAGGATTTATTTATATGGTCATTAACGTTTTAAAATTATTATTCCTTTTAAAAGTTTCAAATTGGTATGGGACAGTTTTATTCAAAAATATATTCTTAAACAGCTTCTTCACAAATAGTGTGACTTCTAAATTATTTCCAAAAAAAGGGAGATATTTCTATCAAATAGTTTTGATGATTATTTTCAACTATGTCAAAATCCTTCATTATTCTCGATTCAGGTTAATCTGTTACAATAAAATCTTACATATTGTATAGATTGAGTTTTGATACTGTGGATGTGCTATTTTTATATCCTTCATGGTTTGTGGATAAAGTATTGACATTTTGTATTATAGTTTTAATATGAATGTTTATATTATGTTTCAAAAATTTCATATGAGGAATGCATTGGACATAGTAAGTGATGGACGGATCCCTCTATAGCTCCTCTATGCATTGGTAGGTCTCATGAGATAAACGAGTGTCTTGGCACAAGTCCTTGATAAAATCTTATTTGAAGTCTTGGCACAAGGCATTGACAATGTGGTTATCATAGTTTGTAATTATTCATTCAATCAATATGAAAGTGGTTATTGATATTTCTTGTGATTATTCTACTAGTAGAAAATACAAGTGAATAAGTAAATGGAATTATTTCAATTTATTTTTTCTATATTATGATGAAGTTCAAGTTTAAAAGGCTTTTTTTTAGTTGTATATTGTATTAAATTTTTATGCCTATTAAGGAATGTTTCCACTATACTGTTATCCTTACTGGGAATTTGAGCTCACCATTTTCTATGTTTTATTTTTCCCAGGATGTGAAGAAGTATTTTATGAATGAAATTACGGAATAGTATAAGGGGATATGAGTGTGGAGACAAGATGTAGGTGTAGTTTTCACATTATGATGTAATGTAAACTTTGTGAATGTATCAAGTGATTCCATGTCTATTAATCTAATCGGACATTCAAGACTTGATATTTTATGATTAGTCTATTGATACATAATAGTTCTCTGACTCTGGGATTTTGGGGTCGGGGTGTTACAGTTTGTATAAGAGGATGTTTAGTACAAACCTTGGAAACTAGATTTAGATAAACTCTGATTATAGCACATATCTCTAAGATAGACATTGATGATTATTATATAAGAACATCCTAGAATATTGGTATTATAGATATTTTGTGAGTTTTCCGAGTAATACATCCATGTCTGGATACAAGTAGGTAGAGGCGGATCTGGCACAGATGTACCTAGGGTAAAACAAAAAAAAACGGCTTTGAGTTTGACTCGAACAAGAACTTGTGCACAAAAACGGTCCTTGCAACACTCTTGGTTATGACACTCTGGGAGGATATGCTTAGGATAATTCTCATTTTCATTACAAACCATTATGAAGGGTTTATGAGTATAGACTTCCCCAAAGAAAACATTTTTATGGATTATATCCATAAACTGTTCAATTCATGTTAAGTGTTTTACAATTTTGGATTTATATGTTTCGATTTATAAACTAATCTAGTGTATGTAATTTTTTAGAAATGGATCCTAGTGGAAGAAATGGAAACTGTATCAATGCACGCCCTCCATGTAGGGATTTCCATCATTCTCAAGATAATTATAGTGGAGTTGGTGATGCAACTAGTGCTGATCACCTAATCAACATACTGAGACAACTCACTCAGGTTATGAATAATAACCTTACCCATATGGAGTACCCAGATCCACATCATGTTGGACCAATGTTATATTGCATCATGAGGCAAAATCCCCCAACATTAAATGGGAGTAAAAATCCAGTAGTAGCTATGAAATGGATAAATTCTTTAGAAAAAGTATTCCTTGACTTGGGGAGTAGTGAAAGGAAAAACGTTGTCATGGCAGTTTACCGCCTCACTAGAGATGCTGATCAATGGTGGTAAATAATTCAAAACATGATGGAAGATTATGAAGTATAAAATAAGGAATGGAGATACTTTAAAGATATTTTCTTAGAAAAATACTTTCCTCGTGACCATCGAGCGGATATGGAATGGAAATTTCTGAGTCTGAGGCAAAAGGAGGACGAGAATGTTGCAAAGTATGAGGTTACCTTTACAAGGTTAGTGAGGTATGCTGCAGATTAAATATGTAACCCAGGAAGTATGATTGATCATTTCTTTGATGGGTTAAAACCATTTCTCCATCGAGCATTATTCTCACAAACCTTATCATTGTATGAAGATATTATCTCATGCACTGTCAAGACAGAAAAAGAATTCTCTAAGTCTTACGACATTAAAGCAATGTAAGAGAAGAAGAGATCTGCTTCCCGCTCTAGAAATTGAAATTAGGGGAATACGGGAAAAGTTGAATATCTATCCAGCATTAAATGAGGGATGAAACACACTGGTATTTTCTTGAATGGAATGATAGTCTGTTTCAAGTGCGGTTAAAAATGCCACTAAGCTCGTGATTGAAAGAGGAAGAAAGAAGCTACCGATGTTCAATGCTACAACTGAAGGGAGATGGGACATTATTCTAATGGATGTCCTAAGCGTCAAGGAATCGTATCTCAGAAAATAACTAGGGATCAAGGACAAGATTATGCAATCACTACTGCTGACGTTGAAGCCCCGAAAGATGTGGTGGCAAGTAATTTTATTGTTTCCTCAAGTTTAGAAAATGATTCATTTGATTCTGGATCATCGCATTGTTTCATATCATCCTATTTTCTAAGAAAATTAGATGTTTCCCATTAGATTTTACAAGGGAGATGTTAGTTATAACACCTAAGGAAGGTATCATTTCTACAAAGTTTTGTGGATCTGTTCCCATTAGGGAATATAAATGTTCTTTATCTACCGATCTCATCATCATACCCATGACTAAATTTTATATAAGAATTAGTATGGATTGGATTTTGGACCATGAAGCGAAAATTTATTGTAAGAAGAAGGAGGTTACGATATTTGATGATGATGATTAAGAACACCAGATCTTTAGATGAAGAATCTTCACCACCTGATTCTTATCTAGATCCACCCCTAGTAACTCAACGAAATTCAATTATTGGAGAGGAAGAGAGTGAAATGACTATGGGTGAGGAATGAAATGTTCAAATAGAGTATGTACCTATTGTGAGATAATTTGTGGATGTGTTTCCATAAAATTTACCTGGACATCCTCCAGAACGAGAAATTGAGTTTTCTACTGATTTAATTCTCGGTTCAAGGGTTATATCGAAGACCCCTTATAGAATGGCCACTATGGAATTAGTTGAACAGAATAAAAATCTAGAGGAATTGAGTTATAAAGGAATTATTCACCCTAGTTTATCTCCATGGGGAGCCCCTATCATTTTTATTAAGAAGAAAGATGGATCTATGAGGTTATGTATCGACTACAGGGAAATCAATTCTATAACAATAAAGAACAAGAATCCCATACCTCACATTAATGATTTATTTCACCAACTTCGTGGAGATCAATAATTTTCAAAGATTGACCATTGATCTGGATACCACCAGTTGTGCGTGATGAATCAAGCATTACAAAGACTTCATTTCGAACCAGGTACGGGCATTACGAGTTTACAGTAATGCATTTTGGATTGAATAATGCACCCTCCGTATTTCATGGATCTAATAAATAGAGTTTTCAAGGAATATCATGATGATTTTTTTGTGGTATTTATTGATGGTATCTGGGTATACTCCAAATTCTACGAAGATCATGAAAATCACATGCACATTATCTTGAAGACTCTTAGAAGACATGAATTATATGGGAAGTTTAGAAAGTGCGAATTCTGGCTTCAGGAGATTTCTTTTCTTGGCTATATTGTCTCCAAAGATGGAATTTCCATTTATCCTTCTAAGGCCAATTCAATCCAAGAATGTCCAGCACCAATGAGTATAACTGTGGTATGCAGTTTTATTTCTTTAGCAGGTTATTATCGACATTTCATTCAGAACACTGCCCGATTGGATAACCCATTAACGAATATCACATGTAAAGGGGTTAAATTTTTTTTGGAAAATAGATTGTGAAGAATGTTTTGAAGAACTAAAGATAAGATTAGTCAATTCTCATATATTGAATCTACCATCAAAAAATGATGGGTTCGTTATTTATAGTGATGCATCAAAGAAAGGACTTGGTTGTGTCCTTACAAAAAATAATTGTGTTATTGCCTATACATCACGACTGCTGAAAATTCATGAGAAAATCTATCCTACTCATGATCTTAAGTTATCTTCTGTAATCATTGCTTGGAAGATATGGATACATTATCTCTGGGGTGAAAATTTTGAGAAATATACCAATCACAAAAGTTTGATGTATATTTTCTCATGTAAATAAGTCAACATGAGGCAAAGTCGATGGATTGAACTACTCATGGATTATGATTGCACGATACACTACCCCCCGGGGAAGGAAAATAAGGTGGTAGATGATTTGAGCAGAAATGATCATGGAGTTGTGAAAAAAATGGGAGTTAAAAGGGATCTAATTATCATGGATTTAGTAAAGATGGATATAGGAATCACCATGGAAGATGAAACATCAATACTTTTTCAAATGATTTCCAAACCATAATTTCTAGAAAAGATAACTAGTTCTCCGGCTGTTGTTGATGAATTTAAAATGAAGATTAATGATGTGAATGAGGGGAGATTGTGTGACTTTGGGTGTGATGATGGAATTTTGAAATTTGGGAGGAGACTTTGTGTTCCTGATATACCTGATCTAAAAAGAGAATTTTTCGACTATTCTCATAGTTCTAATTTCTCTATACACCCTAGGAGCACCAAAATTTATAGAGATTTGATGGAACATTTTTGGTGGGATGAAATGAAGGGGATATTGATGATTTTGTGTGATGATATATGTTTTTTAAACAAGTAAAATATGGAAGGAAACAGCCTGGTGGAGCATTGCAACCTCTTCCCATACCTTGGTAAAAATGGGATAATATCATGATGGACATTTTCATGGGACTACCAAAGACTCCTAGAAGGAACGATGCAATATGGGTCATTGTTTATCGTCTTACCAAGTCATCACATTTTATTGCAATAAGATAAGATTTACCTCTTGAACTTCTAACAAGACTATATATTAATGAATTTGTGAGACTTCATGGAGTACCCATATCAATTGTTTTTTATCATGATCAATGTTTTACATCACGATTCTGGAAAAGTCTTCAAAAATCACAGGATACTAAACTTCATTTGAACACTGCCTATGACCACTAAACTGATGGACAATAAGAATGGAATATTCAAACCATAGAAGACATGTTGAAGTCATGCTCACCTGACATTCAAGGTATGTGGGATCAATATTTTCCTCCGGTCGAATTTTCCTATAATAATAGCTTTCATTCGAGTATTCTGATGGAACCATATGAAGCTTTATATGTAAAGAGATGTAGCACAACATCCTGTTGGGATAATGTTGGTGAAAGAAAACTTGTTGTCCTAGAACTAGTGGAGGAAATGATTGGAAAGGTAAAGGTAATCCAGTCCCACATCAAAGCAGCTCAAAGTATGAAGAAGAACTATGCCGATAACCGAAGGAAGGATTTGGAATTTGAGGTAGTAGATCATGTTTTCTTGAAGGTATCTCCATGTAAGGGTGTTATACATTTCGGTAAGAAGTGAAAATTGTGTCCCAGGTACATCGGACCATTCGAAATTCTAGAACGAATTGGGGCTATAGCTTACCGTTTGGCAATGCCGCTATGTCTCTCTAAAGTTCACAATGTGTTCCACGTATCACTGTTGAGAAAATACATTCCTGACCCAACGCATGTAATCACCTATGAAGAATTAGAACTGGAACCCGATCTATCTTATTTCGAATAGCATGTCAAGATTCATGATACAAGAGAACAAGTGTTGAGAAACCGGATTACTCGCCTGGTAAAAGTTCTATAGAGAAACCATAAGGTGGAAGAGGCAACATGGAAACTCGAGGAACTTATGATGAATAGCCACCCATGCCTTTTCATGCGGTAGTATTATAGAATTTAGAGAATGAAAATATTTGAACCATGGTATAATGTAACACCCCATGCTTCCACGATACGCTTATCTTTGAATAATATAGTAGCATGTGTTGTATGAAACTTCGAGTTCTAACACACACCACAACCAATCAAACTAGCCATTATGAATAGTAATACCCACTTTTTGAAATTTTAAAAATTCTATCTTTCAAAATGGCCTTAATTTTTTTGATTCGGGATATCGAATTTAGCATAGGGTGAATTTTTTTTCTGAAAACATTCAATTTTTGATGAATAGTGAAAATCACTAAATCTTAATTAAAAACAAAATTTTTAATCAAAATAATTATTAGTGATAAATTATGAATTTGAGTGGATTTAAAAGATATTTAGAATATATTTTTATCACTTAATACAATTTTGGTAATTGGATGTAATTCCAAATTTTAACGAAATATAAAAAGTTTCAATCTTTTGATATTTATTATTTCCTAAAAACATGCTTTTTGTTTTGACTGCAGGAGTTAATTTTAAATTAATTTCTTCCACTTCTGTGTTTTGAATTTATAAAAATGGATTCCATATTTAGAATCATGAGATCCAAATTGTTTATTTTGGTCACTTTTATTTATATACATTTTGAATAATTACTTCGGTAACTATTTTATTTACCATGGTTGAAGAGTAAATCCAGTAAATAATGGTAACAAAATAATATTATAATAATAATAAATTACCCTAAAACATGTCCAAATCCTATTGGTTGATACATATCCAACCATGGGCATCATTGGGTCAATTTTGGTACCCCATGGATCCACATGTTAGGGATAATGACACTTTATATTAATTATGTTAAAGTAAATACGAAAATGATATAAGCATATATCTTTTAGAAAAACAATTTTTATATAGGGTTATATATGTAATATTTTAGACTATAAATATTCATTAGAAAGTTAAAAATAGTTCCTAAATAATGGTATTTTATTTATAATTATTAGACATTGTATACTTAAATTTATTTATGACACAATAATGATGCAGTAGTTTCCTTATTAATGAAAGAATCAAATAATTGGTATTATAAATGATAAAATAAATATAACTTGAAAGTTATGATGCCATAAAAGAATTTTATTGGTTACTATAACATTTTATTATTGCTTAAATTAGTTTTTTTCGAATTAATAATGTCTTTAAGACTTTAACAAAGAAATAAATTATTAAATAGTGTCAAAATTGACATAAATGAGTTTTTAAAACAAATAAAATTATATTATTAATTGATATTCTATTCCGAAAAATATAAGGATAGGACAAAGGACTTATATGATGATAGGTGTATCATTAATTTACCACATGGGGGTAGCTTGGAAGTTTATAGTATGTTTATTAACCATATAATAAAAAATACAAAGAGACATGGTAAATGTAAAACAAATTAACTATGAGTTAAAATGAAATGATTAGGTTAATAAAGTGAACCAACCCTATCTAAAACCTATTGGTTGAGTTGTTTTCAATCTATACCCACCTTAAAATTTAAATATTCCACTTTTTTTCCATTATAAACTGAATATGAAATTATTATAAAAAAATATTTCTAGATTTTCTTAAGGTGCCCCTCACCCCTATTATAAAAGGGCACTTACCCTTCCCTCTAATTAACACCTTAAAAGTATTTTGGATCAGAAAAACCCTACCCAAATATCCTCCAATAATTTATAACATCAACCTAGAGGACTTATTTTGATCAGAAATCCATCCTATAGAGCCCATTTGATCAAACCAAAAGGAAGAACCCGAAGAAGATGTAATGATTTCACCACCCACTTTTAAGTTCCTTTTTTCTACCACTTCTTCTTTATTTGTTATTTCAATTATAAAATAAAAACTCCAGATTATTCTATATAGTGTTATGTTATTATATATATGGTGCAACCATATTCATTATTCTATCTATCCCTTGAATGGCATGTCATTATATGTGCGTACGTACGGTTTACCATCTCCACGTCGTGGTGTAATTGTCATTCAATAAATTATTATTGGGAAGGGTATAATAGTAATGTGTAATTAATGTAAATAACAAATATTTCATGATAATTATTCTGTATATATGATACATTATCCATTTATATATAATTTTAATATCAAAAAAATGATATTGTCACTCGTGCTTACGTACGGACTAACGTCTCCACAAACTTGATAAGATCCATTCTCCGTGGTATCCATTCAAGATTAATTTTAATTTGATGATTAAAAATAATTTTTAGGGACATGATGTAATTCTGTATATGAATAATATACAACAAATCTATAAAAAACACAGCTCATGTAACAAAACATATAAAAGAAAATGAGTAAATGAACACCCAAAACGACGATAATACTAAAATATTATTAGCAAATCCATATTAAAAGATCATATATGATATCATATTTATGTATATGATTCATTTATAATTTAATAACAATTATTTTACTATTATACATGGGTTGAACCTACCCTCGACCAAGGAAAATTACAAGTTAATGGGTTTTATATCATAATTTCAATTCTGTGAGATTTCCATTGTTCGCCACTTATTTATTGCATGTGGTGTGGGTTCTGCACATGATTGTATTAATTTTGTAATATACTTTAATTTTTGGATATATACATCATCATTTTATGACCCTTCTTTCATTGGTGTATGTTTTTTATGTTACCAAATCGATAAAGGGTATTTGAAATTTCAATTTCCACTCATTCGGCTTTACGCAAACTTCATTGATTATTTTAATCCATGATTATATGGGGAATCACTATTAATTTCCTTATGTCATAATCTCCAATCCCCTTTATTTGGATATACTTTTGATACACATAATCACTCCATTGATAAATTCTCATGTCATCGATATGAACTTGATAAGATTAATTTTAACTCAATATCTATTTGTTGAGTTAAATATCCAATTCATTGGTGTTGATTTTAAAAGAATATGTATGAATGTACTCTGATTGATTTATGCTGAATATCCAATCATATTGAATGTATTTATATTTTTCACACATAATTATTTCATTGATTTATCCTTAACCTAAGGATACGGTCTTTATAATATATTTCATCTTAATTTACATTCCACTGAGACTTTATTGTTGTTATACAACAAATCACTTTTATACGGTGTATATAATATACTGTGACATAGTATATCAAGAATACCATTATTCTCATGATATTAAAAAGTTTTTATTACCTCAATTATTTTCTATTCATGTGTCTCCCTTTTGGTTAGTAACTCTAACTAAAATATCATTTTATAATGTTTTAAAGATTTATTTTCTAAATATTTCTCATTATTGTCCATGATTTAAAAATGGTTTTAAGGATTTATATATATGGACATTACATTTTTAAAACTAAAATTCCATTTAAATGTTTCAAAGTAGTATGGGACACATTGATTCAATAATCTATTTTTAAATGGCTTTTTGACAAATAGTGTGACTTCTATATGTTTTCAAGAAAAAGGGAGATATTTCTCTCAAGTAGTTTTGATGATTATTTTCATCTATGTCAATATCCTTCATTATTCTTGATTAAGGATAATTTCTTAAAATAAAATCTTCTATATTGTATTGAATGAGTTTTTCTACTGTGGATGTGCTATTTTTATTCCATTCATGGTTTGTGGATAAAGTATTGACATTTTGTATGCTAGTTTTAATACGAATGATTATGTTATGTTTCAAACTTTCATATGACGAATGAATTGGACATAGTATGTGACGGGTGGAGACTTCTACAGCTCCTCGATGCATCGGTAGGTCTCATGAGACAAACTAGTGTCTTGGCACGTGGCCTTGAGAAAATCTTATTTATAGTCTACGTACAAGGCCTTGACTATGCGGTTATGATCATCTGGGATTTTGCATTCCATAATTATGAAAGTGGTTATTTATATTTCATGTGATTATTCGACTACTAGAAATCCATGTAAATAAGTAAATGGAATTATTTTAATTTTTTCCGGCCATATTATGCTGAATATCAAGATTAAAAGGCTTTTGTTTTAGTTGTACAATGCCTTAAATTTTTATGCCTATTTATGAATGTTTCCTCTATATTGTTATCCTTACAAGGCATTTGAGATCACCCCATTCTATGGTTTATTTTTCCCAGGATGTGAAGAAGTATTTTATGAATGATCTACAAGTATAGTATAAGGGGATATGAGTGTGGAGAAAAGATTTTGTTGTAGTTTTCACTTTATGATGTAATGTAAACTTTATGAATGTATCTAGTGATTCCAAGGCTACTAAACTAATCAGTCTTTAGAGACCTGATCTTTTATGATCAAGCCAATGATACGTAATAATGCACTGACTCTAGGATTCTAGGGTCGGGGCGTTAAATAAATTTTAAAAATAATTATAACTTGATATTGTTGATGGACTTACATTTTTAAATTACACATTCTTACACAATATAATTTAATTTTTAATATTTCATTAAAAACAATGATTTTGATATATTTAGATATATATTTAATGATATTGTTTAATATGGTAAATTTATGATCTGGAATCGAAGGGAAATATCATCAATATACTTGAATACCATATAATGCATCCTATATAATGATATATTTTTTATGAATATTGTAATGTGTGGATATGTACCATGACATGTATAATCTTTTCTGGTATCTTGATCAACCTTCATAAAGATATTTGTTTGACCACACGTAATCCACTGAGAACGAAAACATGTTTTCACTAAGAATAATTTTATGGGATGAATTATTTAGATGAGTAAAAGCACAATAAAAGTATTATAATGTAACACATTCTATTAATTAATATTTGTTAATAACATTATAACATAATGAGAATGATCTTGAATTAATGAACATATAACTTACAATAATGTTCATATATTTTTTTACTCAATACAATCCTATTTTATGATCATTATAAAGAACATAAAAGAAATTCTCTATAATAACTATCCATGAAAATTAATGTGAAACCCCAAAAAAATATTAATTTACCCTAATTATTATATTATATTAAACGGTGGTTATGTTATCTGGTGCGAATAAGAATATATCATCCAGAGGGTGATAGTATCGATAAGGGGACAAGACAAACACCATTGGAAAACAAAATTGATACGACATTCAATATATTTACTATGTGGATCCCCCTTAATAGTATGAATTAACTCATGAATATCATAAATTTATTTGTTAATTATTTTAGATGCAATATTTTTTTTCAACTGAATGAAAATTCATCCATATATCATTTTTCAATAAAAATGAAAAACATATGTATGAGTATATAGTTATGAGTTAATATGATTTAATGATAATATTTAATTTCTTTACATGAATTTTTTATTCTATAAAATAATTTTATCACACCCATGAATTATCAAATACATATATGAATGTATATAGAATCCTCAATCATAGAATCAACGATACTCTAGTAATAAAGGGATGATGTGTGATCTCAACAAAACACAAGTGTCTCAATACATGATTCTACTATCGACATCATATGTCTGATTTTGTAATCATAAAATATAGTTTTTTGAGGAAAATTCATTCCATGGGATGCATAATATATAAATCTCAAATATTTACTCATCATATTCAAGTTTACCAATGTATTTTATAACATGGTTATTGGATACATCCCCAGTACTTCATATAGAGGATGAGCACATCACATAACCTATATTCAAGTCCAGAGTCAAAAAAATATGTTCCATATATGTATTACCATTTACCATTATCATTTATTTGAGTGAATAGTTATCATACTCTTATAGTTTCTCTGCTAGGGCATGACTTTTCCTTACTCATGAATTTTATTGTATTGGACTTCAAGTTATTTGCCCATGGTAGCATGGTTGTTCTTTAGGTTTTTTATGTCATTATCGTTTCCCACTTTTTTCTCATAAGTGACGTTAAATAAAAAATTAATTTTCAGTCAGTTATCATACACATCATGTGGGAGGAAAAACTATCTTTGTTAGGATCAAAATAATGACACGATCAATAACATACCCAACCACAAATAGATTAGAAAGTTCTCATGAAATACATAATATTTGAATAAATGTATTATTTTTATGATGAATGGTTTGTCATAAACCACATGTATAGTGATTAAACATAAATCATGGACATGTAGTACAATGATGAAATATTATACAACACATGATATGGTATATACTTCATGGATCGTGTAACATTAAATTTACGTATCCCCATGATCCTCATTTGTATCTATATAAAAGAATCATACTCATACTATCCATTATATTTAACTATATCATATAATAATCCATGATAAACATTATTTTGGGATAACTCATAGACACACATTGGGAGGTTATTCATCATTTCACTTTCATATATATATATATGTTGAATGAACATCAAAAATATTGACGAATTAGGTATTATTTTTTTTCTATATCATGATTAAATTTATAATAATAAATTAATTATTATTATTTTAATAAAACCATAGAAAATATAATATCTATAATATCACATATGGAGGACTACCATATCATAATTATCTATGATACACATTTAGATGATAGTTATACTCATTACATTTATATAGATCTTCCAAAAAATCTCTTCATTTCCACTAGATAAAACCATCATACTTATACAATTTAGTGAGTAAAATAATTATGGAAAGACAACTTGAATAATGAAGTGTCATAAGTATCATATATCTTGTAATAAACTCCATTAAAAATTACTCAAACACATTTAAATTTTAACATCAAATATTATACTATTAATAACAATTTTTTAACTTATAACTCAATATTGTATTTTATAATTATTCATGAATATTAATTCATCAATCCTTTCACAAAAGGGTAAATATTAAATAATAATTGATTGATATGGTATTTTTATTTTTGAAATATTAACACCCATATGATTACGATTAATTCTAGAAACATTTTACTATCTATAATCCATTTTAAAATCCAACTACAATTCACCCAATCCATTTTCATAACAAAATCTCCATATCAATTCAAGTGGGAATATTTTTCAAATAATTAAACTACATTCATATCATATATGGTATTCTATGTGTGTTATATTTTATTCATAGAATAAAACATTATTATTTCAAATTATGTTTTAAATGTTTTAAAATTAAATAAAATTTTTATTATGACGACCATATAATTTGTTAATAACACTAACGTTTTAAATGGAAAAAATTATTTTTATCATATACGATTTAAAATACATGAAGATAGTAATGTTTAATTTTTATCGAATATAGATTTATATAATCCACTACATAAATCAGAATGATAAATAATATTTATTTATAAGTTAAATCAAATCATTTAGTTTATATCATTGGACATCGTATATTTTGAAGTCATGTATATTTAAAATACGTGAGAGAAATATATTATTTATAATATAAAAATCTAAATAAATAAACTGAGTTACAAAATGTTTATACCAAATATGCATTCCCTAATGATTTTTTTGTTATTCATTAGGTATTATGGAAAGTTCATTATCATATATAATAATTTTCAAAATTGAATACACAACACATCGTTTCATTTCTTTATATATATTTTTTGTTTTGGGCTCTCTAAAACCAATCTCCAAATAGTTCAATCAAAAAATATTAGACCCATAAGGTTAACAACTTTTTGAGGGGTGTGTTAATCAGGTATGATGAAAATTTATATTTCCAAAATTGATGTCATTTCATCATTAAAGAACTATTATATTCTATCATAAAACAAGAAATGATGATAAAAAATGAATTCTAGAGAAGAAATTAATTTTTTTGGTTCACATTAGTAATGATAATATAAGATGTATGAAATGTAAATACAATAATATACCAAAATCACTATATTAATTTAATATTATAATGTTATATGTAATATCCTGGTCCTAAGTGGCTTATATCTATTCATTCATGAAAAATAATTACACTATCAACTAATGGGATCATAATACACTAGTAGAATATTATTAATTTTTTCTAAATCTCTTTATCTCATTTTAAAAAAATGTTAGTGTGTTGTGAATCTAATTTTTTAAATAAGAGATTAAATCCTATCTAATACATAGTTTTTTTACTACATTGATTTTTTTGTTGAAAAAAGTTCATCACAATGAACATCCATCCCCACACAGAACATGTGACACTAAAATAATCCTATATGGTGGGATATTTACCACATATCCTCATTTTAGATTCAACATATTGAGATAATCCTTTTTCAATATCATATTTAGATATCCTATACAGGACCAAATAATGAAAAACCAACATGAACTACTTCTCACATGAACATCATCATAAAAATGTTTTGTGAGATCCTTCCATTGTACAATTATTTGTTCGATCACCCTCTATTGTGTACTATTCATGCATAAAATTACCTCTACATACATTCCTAATGCAATCTCATCACTATTAAATTTCCACAAGGACCTCCATCCAACATTATAAAATCTTCCAATGATGATACATTGATATATTCATTTTTCTTCGTAATGGTTTTATTATGTTGTGATCATATGGGAAATGAAACTATGAAACCCAGGTAATAATGTTATTATTGTTCAACCCTTCATAAAAATTAATTCCATGAACATAATTCTATCCCAGACCTCATACATTTATCTCATTGTATCTATGAACCAACATTGTTGACTTGTAAATATTTTTCATAATGAACCCCTTCTACAAAATACCTTATTTAAGAACCCCGTATAGCACCACCTACCACTCGAATCCTCTATTTTAATGTACATAATGATAAATTTCATGAAATTCCATAAAATTTTATAATGGATTAACTGAATTAATAAATGTCTATGTGGTTACCTAATAAATGACATCCATTTCAATTAATAATATTTTAAATTTCATTGGAAAATAATAACCAACATTGTGAATCATCACAACCATATTAGTGTTATTATTAAACGCCTCTAAATGACCCTAGAACACATTTTTGAACTAGATTATTATAATAAATGTTGGTGTAACATTGTGAACAATAATTTTCAACTACTAAAATAACCCAAAAAAATCAAAAAAATGACAGATTTCACAAAATAAACCCTCAATTTGGGATTGATGGTAATACATATCCCATTATAAATATTAATAAAATTTTACTAAATAATATAATCCAAACATTCATCTCCAGTATCATTCACATTATGTGACACCATATTTCTATCAAAAATTAGTCGACATATAATGTAAACCATCATGATTGAATGTTTACATCGGTAAAAATCATAACTTCATATGTTCATTAATATGTA
Organism: Viscum album; assembly: GCA_963277665.1. NCBI lineage: Eukaryota > Viridiplantae > Streptophyta > Magnoliopsida > Santalales > Viscaceae > Viscum > Viscum album. The sequence continues at coordinate 174,491,039 of OY728160.1, forward strand.
AATTAATTTATCATTTCACTAATTTAATATTTCTGGACAATAATGGATTGTGAATTTTGATACCAATTTTTTTTTGATTTATACAAAAAGAATTTTCTTGAGTGTATCTCTCATGAACAACTGATCATTTATAAACACATTTTATTTTATTTCTTCATGAACACACTAGTTATTATTACATGATATATACACAATGTACGAAAAACATCAATATCTTCATTGTCCAAATGACTCACGATTTTCTGTACTCCTCCTGTTTTATCATGGAATGACTTTCCTCATTCAAATTAATAATCCACCACAATGATGGAAAATTCTCAAACCGTTACCAATGATTTAAACGGGAACTAAATTTGTGGAATTCAATTATAAAAAGGAAAAATATTATCACCTAGGGGAAAACCCCAATACCTTAGGGTGTGTGATAATAAATTCATACAATTAATGTATATGGATTCAACTAGACTTAAAGGGATTATTTGTAACTGTCTAATGATCCATTGCGGCGACCATGATCATAATATGTTCAAAATTACTTTATATATGATCATAGAATATATTCACACTGAAAAGTGTAACTTTCAACATTGTAATGTGTTCTTTGATATCAAGGTGCTTCATCCATTAGTTTTTTATATTATTTTTTCTATGAATTATGGAAATTGAATATGTGAAATTGATTCTATTTGTATACTTTACTCAAAATCCAACATAATTAAACTTAATATTCTTTTAATATTAATTACTTACATGTTTGAGTGTCAATAAAACATTAACCATTTGATGATCTCAAAATATGTATCATTTTTTATTTCATAACAAAAACTAAAGAACATTTCATGTTAAATTGAAATTCATGACATAAACTAATTTTTATTACTAAACAATAAAAAAATGATATCATACCCTGAAAAGACATGTTCTGATATTTCATTGTAATAAAATATAAAACCCATTATTTCATTGATATATAATAATATACTCTTTATTACAAGGGGGTAAAAATATTTATTATTACATTGATAATATGGAATATGGAATGTTTAAAAAATTAATTTTATTTCACTATGATATATTTCATTTTTACAATGATATTAATACATTCTATTATATAAGTAATCATTCCATTATTATCACATAAAACATCCGAATGGTAGAATCGAGAGTTATCATCACCATGAAATCCTTTTTACAAAATCTTATCATAATCATGATAGAATATTTATACTATGAAATGAATATTCCATGAAATCTGTGTTTCACTAGTGGATCTAGGAAAGAAATCAAATCAGTAAACATCAATGTTTTTAAATATTACTTAGTTAGTTTTCTAAATTACTTCCACTATACAAAATCCACTCTAAAATGTATTGTTTCACCTGTAAACATAATCATAAACATACATTGATTAATCTTATTTTTTAAAATGAGATTATTATCAATTATACTAAGATCAAAAATTATAATCATTAGGTATTTATCATTTTATAAATACCATGATCATATAGACAACATCAATACATTAAAAAGAATCATTATTTTAAACACCTTATTCTAATACCCTTGAATGATAAATATGTATTATACCTCTAGGTAGAGCATTTATTTTAGAACCAAATTCTAAATTTATGACATTATATCCATTTAGAATATCATTATTTTATTTTTACTAATTTTTATATGAATAGTATAATTTATCCATCCATATCATGGGAGAAAATATATAATCAAAATCAATTCACTGGATTTGAGAGTATCACATACACAATAGACATGATTTTTTGGACAACTATGTAATTTTTATTTGTCTTATTATAGAATATTTACATTGTTGATTTTACAGTTTTTTATTCTATCCTTAAAATAATCTCTTATATAGGAATCTTCATAAATATATATCACTTTCATTTCCCTATTGAACCCAATTATCATTGTTTTCATATTCATAAAAAATTAATCCACAAATGATAATTAATATGTTATCTAAATTTACTTTATTCTCTTATTTTATATTATCCTTTTTAGGTCACTTATAATAGTTACCCTATTTTGGCTAAACTATTCAATTAATGAGTAGATAAATGACTGAAAACACCAATATTATCTATGGATTACGATACAAATCAATGATTTTACACTTTTACTGACATTATATCATCCCTATAATATGTGTACTTTTCTTGGAACTAATGGAAGGGTGCTCTGAGGAAGGTTGGCCCCATGAACACAAGCCCATATCCCTAAACCCCAGAGGATGATGACTAGAAGCGAGGGACTTTTTAATGTGTCAGTGGGGGATACTATACCCTAATATGTAATATGTAATAAACAGTGGAAGAAAAAAACTCTATAACAAGTAGTAAAAATGTATATGTAAACATACTACAGAATATGAAAAATTATAATCCCAAATAAATTAATAATATGTGCAGATGATGATAAATAAACAATATACACAGTGATATCTTGCTATGGTGTTTGTACTAAACTAAATGTATGGAAAACAACAATAAAAGCATGTAATAACAACTATAACAGAAATAGAAAAATGTGAAACCAATGAATATCAAGTAAGTCTTGGTCCTCTACCCCCAATCTCCATCCATAGTAGTAAGAAACACTCATGCATATGATGTATCATGCTTACTATTATCAAAACAAATGAGAATAATGTTCCCTCAGGTACTAAATGACCCCAGAAGAGGGAGTAAGAAAAATTCCCACCAAGTCGACACCCACAAGGTATAAGATATTCTATTTCAATCTTTAATCAAATGAAGTGTTCCAATATATGATAATTTCATGCAATTAAATAAACCATTTAAAATATGTTTAACTTGTCTTAGGCCTTAACGGAACCCTTACATACCATCTTCTTCTTCTTAATTCAAGAATCCGAAAAAAAAAATTTGCTTCTATGAAAAAATATGAATATATATATATATATGTTTGTTTGTGTGTGTGTGTAATGGATACCAAATACATTTCACTAAAAAGGAACATACCCTTAATCATGTGATTTAGAATCCATTTAATTTAAGTTCCAAAAGAGTGTGCTTTATGGTTAATAAATGTACCAAATTTCACAAGTAACCCAGTGTTTCATCAAATAAAACCATCCACGCATTATCAATATTATTATGTTAATGTTTAAGTTTGGATTTTGTGTCTGTCCTAAATGTATCTCTATAGAACACACTTCAATTTATCAAATACCACCCAGTTCATCCAGGGAAATATTTTGAAAACCATGTGTTGCAAGAGGCATGGATTTATCATGTGTCTATCCTAGGTATCTCGCATTAGGGGTCCAGTATCACCCATGTAAAGTCATGGACACTTTTTTAATGGTTCTATCATTAAATTTTATAGTGAATCAATATCGTTCATTAGTATATAGAAACCCAATGAAACCCACATCTAGAAAAACGTAAGACATCACCACCCTTGTGTAATGTATTACAAATCAAGAATAAAGAGTCCTCCTATTTTCCTTAATAAAAAACCCATATTGTATAACAACCCTAAATTAAATTAGATTTCAAAGAATCATATATCATAGAGTATGCAATTATAATTGAAATAGTAAAATTTAATCAGTAAAGAGCCACATAAAGATTGATCATTTAAGCCAGACATTAACAATCAAAACACTTTATTAGGAAAAGTTTAATAATTCACATTTCTCTTTTATAATGTCATAAAAAGTAATAACTTTAAACAATGGAATAATTATGGGTATCAAATAATATTACTATAATTTAAACATGATATTTTATCTTAATAAATGGTGCAATAGTCAACCACGTAATTTAATTAAATAAGAATAGGAAAATTTGAATATCATTGGTACACTCCAATGATTGGTGTAACATCAAATATAAATGATGCGATAAAATGATGGGAAGTAGAGTATATGACCTCCATGCAACCAAAGAGTATCTCATGCTCTGTGATGATATTTTATCTGACCTATAATGGAAAATATAAAATGATTTTACAAAAACACCAATTTCTAGTCAAACAATTCCACGGATGATACCAGAATAGATAGTTTATGAGATAATACGATTCTTAGTGTGTAAGGTTATCCTTAGTGAGTGATTTAATGAACATCTGAAAATGAAAAAAATAGAGTAGGAACAAATTCACAATGATCATTCAAAGGAGGTGAGGGGGAAGAAGAGGTAGAACTCAAGGGGGAGATACAGGGGCGATACACCAAGGGAGTGGTAGGAGAGAATGAGAGAAAAAGAAATGAAAACTAAAGAAGAAAAATAATTTGGGAAAAAAAATAAAAATAAGGAACAATTGAATATAAATAAATAAAAATGAAAAAAAATTAGAATAATATAATGTAAGGGGGGAAAAGTAAAATATTAAATAAAATGGGTTACCCTGTTTTAATTATTTCCACTCTTCTCCAACCGCTTTTATTCTATTAATTTTTTACCCCCTTATCATTTATATTTATTTGATTAAATTTATTTTTATTCTTTTTATTCCCTTTTTAAATATTTTTAACCAATACACTATTCTACGGTGTGATGTAATATTTTACATAATACTCATGTAATCATTTAATAAATTTTTATTGATTTCCAATACATTTAATAGGGTGTACAAGCATGCTCCTTGTATCACATTAAGGATTTGGACTAGATATTTAAATAGTTTGTACCGTGATTAATGTTGGGATGTTACAAACTCCCATCCTTATGAAAAATCATCCCTAAATTTTTCATTTGAGGTTGGCATAACATCATTTGAGAAATGATACAACCATTAAGGATGCGCATAGGTCTCCCACTCGATGGTCTCATCTAGAACATGTCCAAGCTACCATATCACCCTAGCCAAAAGAACTGAAATACCCTAGAGATCCTTCATGTTACAGTTGACGATAAAGATTAAACGCTCTTCGATGGGTTAATCCACTTTGAGATCCATGTCATCATGATTAGACAAATGATATAGATCTAGATGATTATCTAAAATCTGAAATAAATTGAAGACATCATGCATGTAATGGTACCTCTGAGGTATGTATAACAGATAGTCTACTGGACTAACTCTCTCCCATCCATCGAATTGATCGATGTATGTCGGTGACACCATCCCTTATCTATTGATTGGCATGTAACCCAATCATGGAAAACCTCATAGAAAGACTCAATTTCCCACCTCAAACTCGATATGTATGTGAAAAAAATCATTATAATAATTATATCATGAATATGTTTTAGTCATTCACATTTGATTATGAAGATCTTTCTCATAATTCTCCTCACTGTGGGGTAGACCCAGTAGATATACCTCACTGATCTTGAGCAAGCATAATTGAGAACAACACAGCCTTTTATATAGGGCTTCATATAGAGCCATTTCAATTATCACCTAAAATATTTTATTATAGGTATACTCGATAAGATGAATTTTTTTATCCCAAAAACCTCCAAAATCACTGATATAGTCTTGTAGAATATCATCTAACACACATATGGTCTACTCAGACATCCCATCGATTTGAGGGTGACATACAGTACTCAAGAGTACCTGTGAACCCACCATTTTTTACAACTGTTTCTAGAACCGTGATGTAATGTTGAAATCTTTTTCTAATATAGTAAAATGATGCATCCTGTGAACTTGAACTATCTCTCAGATACACATCCTTCCCAAAAAATCATTAGAGAAGGTCTATTGGATATGTATGAAGTTAGTGACCATGGAAGTTCTTCCAAAAATCACCCATAATTAACCACTAACTCAAGGAATTCATTGAAATCCAATAAAAAAATCAATGGTTGTGTTATAAACATTCCACGCTGTAATGGATATAGGTTATATAAGTCCAAACGGTCGTTAGTTATCAACCATCACCATCTAACAATTTGATCATCCAGTAATGAAACCAGTTATGTGATTCTTCATACATGGACACTAGTACTAACTAAACATCTATTTATACCTATGGGTGTGTCTAGGATGAAAATTCCAATTAGGGGTATGATATTTACATTATCAGTTCTTCTCATATATTTGACGATACCTATAATCATCTATGGTAGAGTAATGATTTACTACCATAAACAACCCAACAAGGAGTCGGGTTCTCTAAAATGATTCATTCCCTCTAAATTATTCCTTATGTATCAGATAAATACCATATATAGAATTTCAATAGAAGACATGATGTCCCTATAATAATTGTTAAAACAGGTTGTCCATGCATTTCCTAAACCTATAGATGCATCACAAAAAACAATGTCATCATCTTCAACTCACTACTAAATTCATGGATGGATTGTGTCATCTTTTTTGGATCAAAATATTAGTCATGAAATTTCCCTAACCAGGGGTATAATAAATATCAATGTTAAATGATTTTGGGTATTCGACCCTCCTGTGCTGCCATAAATTGATGTCTTTCTCTATGGAGATATACTTAATGATTTTATGATCCATGTAAAAAATGAACCAATCACTGAAAAGTTAGTGTCTACAATAATTTAATACATGAACCACTACTTCTAAATCATGTTCTTCTATAAGATAGTTCCGCTCAGGCTTTCTCAGGAGGCAGGATCCATAATCCATGACTCAATCACTGTGCATCAAAACAACACCCATTTCAATCCACAAAGCATCACTGTTAATATTATATCATCTAAATTGCTCTAGAAGAATCAAGATCGTTGTTTATTATATTCTTACCATGAAATCCTGAAAATATTTTTCATATTATTTTAATATAATGAAATGGATTCACTTCTTTGTCTGATCTGTAATAGGTGATGAATAAAGGGAAAAAACCTGGATGAAATGACTCTAATAGCCAGTAATCTCCCCATCAAACTGTGTATGTAAAAAACATTATTAGTCTTCTCATAAGAGCTAATGAAACTCACCATTTTCGTGTTAATTTAAACGACTACATCAGAAATTATATGACCCAAGAAGTGAATTTTATCAATCCAAAAGTTTAATTATCTAAGATTATCATGTAGATTTTTCTCACTCATTGTAATCAGCATGATCTCAAGATAGGTGTATCGTTTATTATTTGAGAATCAATACACCAATATGTATTAAAAAATACCATAAATGAATTGAATTACTGGTGAATAAAAAAATTCATCAAATAAGAGAAAACTCATGGCGCATTCATGAGGCCTAACAGATTAACCAAGCACATGTAAAATCCATACCTACAATGGAAAGTCACACTTGTTTTTTCTGATGGTCTCACCTGCACTAGGTGATATATGTACCTTAGATCAATCTTGGATAGAAAATTTTCTTTTTTGGATCATGTTAAAAATGTCCTTCGTATGAGGAAATGGATATCGATTCTTTTGCATCAGCTGATTGAGTCGATGACAATCCACCCACAAAATGAGGGTATCGTCCTCATTCTTATAGAAATTAACAGATAGTCACCACAATGATGTTCTATTTCAGATAAAACCCATATAATTGAGGACATCAATATTCCTTTTGAGTTCTTGTAGCTATGTAGGTGACATCCAATAAAGATGAATTGACACGGGTGCCGCACCTGGAAGTAGATCGATAGTGAACTTTACAACCTGAATGAGAGTTATTCTAGATAAATAATTAGGTAATGTATCTTGTAAATGATCCATACTGGGATGGAAATCCAAAAGTTTTGTTCCCTGATTTCTCATGAAGATACTTTCTAATTGAGTAGTCACTCTTACTAGTCCTTGCATATTTATGTCAAACTTGATCTAAATATATATAAAATTCTCCTTTGTGGAGATATGTGTCTCCCATGGGGGATTTTTTGGACATCCGACATTGATTGAAATTCACATGGAAATGATAAGGAGCATGCCAGTTCATACGAAGAATTATATTTATGCATGACATATTGAAGATGTAAAAATTACAAAAGAAAACGATACCCAACTATCTCGAAGGGTAACTCTTGTCATTGTTTTATGTCCTCTATTATGACAATATAAGATGTTTGAAGAGACATAATTACACAAATGTAAGAAGGAAAGGAGCAAGGCCACCCGGAAACAAGATACCACATATAGTGAAGGGATAAATTGGATAGGTGTATTGATTTTCACAGATCATAACTCAATAGACAACTTGGTCCAAGATATGGGTCTAGATGAGGAATATAAAATTAGAAGAATCAATAAAATGAGACCTAACTTATATTTCTTAGGTAAATTATGGTTAACATCTAACTACTATTAAAAATTAATATTTACAAAACAGACAGTTCAAACTTTTTGACAACTAGGAACACCATCACTCACATGATAACTGGGAGATTCACAGTGAATGTATTTATGGATTAGCAATATGCATGTCATTATAATACCTACAGTACCTAATATTATGCATGTAAATGAATTTACCCCATATCATCGAGATTCAATGATTATAAACCATTATCTATCCAATACCAATAAAAATAACAACACAGAACAATTGTGTCACCCAAAGGAGAAATCATTTAAAAAACAATAGGCAAAATTAATCATTACAATCCCAAAACAGAAATTTGGTTTTCTCATATACATGGGTGAGCTACGTCAAAGCACATGTTACATTCCAAATTCATATGTCCATGTATTGTGTCTATCCAAAATATTTAAACAAATGAAAAACAAACCATTAATTCCACATTGTAGCATCCCCGCCCTAGAGCCACTAGAATGGTCTATGAGGTGGGATATCCAGATGACCTCAAGTGTATCTCCCCGAATTATAGAGGCTATCGACTAGAAGTGATCACCTTTTTAACTTTTCCTTGGGGTATACTATTCTATAATTGTTTATAAGAAATATATAGCAGAAGAAAAACAATTTATAAAAATTATTGAAAACATATAATTAAAAAAAATACAGAAAAATAAAAATAAAAATACCAACTAAATAAATAATAAGTTCATTAGCTATTAAATAAACTAGATACACAATGATATCACGCTATGATGTGTGTACTAAAGTAAAATTTTATGAAACAAAATATAATCATGCAATAAGAGCTATAATAAAAATTAAACAAAATGAAAAAACTACATCTTGAGTAAGGATTAGTCCTCTACCAAAAATCATTGTCCTAAAATTCAAGCAAGACTCAAACACATGTAGAAACATTCTTTACATTATTCAATATTGTGATAATAAAGACTACTCCGGTACCAAATGATGCTCAAGTAGGGTGTGAGATAAAACCACAGTACGATTCCACCCACAAGATCTAAACTATTTCATTTTGTGCTACCAAAAATCAGTGTTCCAATATATGATAAATGCATGAAATTAAATAAACTAAATGAAATATGTTTATCATGGTTCAGGTTCACAATAGAATTCATCCACACCATCAAATTTATCCAAAGATGGAAATTTGTATATGGTACCTTTAACAAGTACGATGTATATATATATATATATAAAGTCTTTAATAATAGAATTTGGACAGAAGGGAAAATTCCCTCAAACTTGTGCTTTAGCATTGGTCAAATTTATTTTTCAACAAGTGTGCTTCAATGAACCAGAAATGTATCACATTTCAGAAGCAACCCAAATATGCATCAAATAATACCTTCCACACATTATCATTTGTATTATAGGAATGAGTAGAGTATGAGTCTGGGACCATCATGATGTTATCACTATTATACATCCATCAATTTATCCAATAAATCTAGGCATATCCAAGGATTCTTCTGATAAACCATGTATTTCCGGAGTCATGTTTTTATCATGAGTCAATACATGGTATCACACATTAAGGGATGAGTATCACCTAGGGAATGGCATAGACACTATTCAAATCGGTCCATCCTCAATATTCATTTTGGGAATCGTTATCACTCATGATTATATAAAAACATAGGGAAACACTCTTCTGGAAAAGCATTAGACATCACCCCCCTAGAATAATGTTTAACCAATAAGTAATGGATAGTACACATGTTTTCCTTAATAAAAAACCCATGTTGTCTCATTGCCCTAAATTTCAGTAGATATTAATTAATTAGATATCATAGTGTCTGAATTTGTAATCTCAATAAAATAAAATAAAAAAATAACAAGCCATGTACTTCTTGATCCTTCAATCCTTACAATCACCATCAAAAAATTACATCTAAAAATATGTAAAATAAACTTTTCAACATATTATATTGAATAACACAGTAATAATTTTCAAAAAAAGAATAAATAGGCTTAAAAAAAAAATAACGTAATTTTTTTGTTCAATTTATCTAGAATAATTTATTTTATTTAAATCTCAACCAATAAAGGCCATGAAAAAGTTAAAAATAATGAAATTATTTTTTTAGGCTAACGAAAAATATGTCAAATTAATTGGAACACTAAATGGGGATTCCAAAGAAATTACAACAATTTGATTAAGCTATTATATCTTATATATGGGTGAAATAGTCAATACAAGTAATATAATTAAATTAGATTTAAAAAAATTGAATATCTTCAGTAGGAACCGATGAGGGAAACTACGTGTAATGTAAAAGATGTAATGAAACAATGTGAAACACGTATATTCCTTACCTCGTAATCATATAGGATCATACGCTTTGCGATGATCTTCCATTTGACCTAAAATAGAAAAAAAATTATGATATTAGGAAACCTCCTATTATAGTTAAAACCCATCCATGTAAGATTGTATGACAAACCATGGATGGGATCCTGTGTTTCTTAGTGCATAATATTATCCTTATGAATAGCTCTAATATACACATGGAGGGGAAAATGGAAGGGATATTATGTAAAAGCAAGAATCTGATGGAGGATATTATGAAGAGGAGGCACACCACAAGGGTGTACTACAAGTGTGACACACCAATGGGTAGAGAGTGGTGAAAAAGAGATAAAAAATGAAATGAAATAAATAAATTGGAGGAGGAAAAAATAAAAAGAAAAATAAGAGAGAATAGAAAATTAATTAAAAAAATAACAAACAGAGAATGAGAAAAGAAAATAATTAATAAAATGGGTTACCCCATTTTAATTATTTACACTCTTCTCCAACCACTTTTATTCTATTTTTATCCCATTTTTTTTTATTTCCTTAAAAAAATTATTCTTTTTAATCATTTTTTTTATTTTTAACCTGACCACTACATTAGGGAGTTATGTAACAGTTTACAAAATAACTAATGTAATATTTTAAATAATTCTAATACAAGCTCGTGACCAATAACAGGGTGTGAAATCATGTACATTGCATCACATTAAGGCTATGGAATAAAAATTTAAATGGTTTTTACATAGATTAATATTTTGGTGTTACATACACTAGTATACCTAACTCATAGTCAATATTATATGAAAACTACTTTCAATTATTATGATTTAATTTCAGATTCACTTTTATATTTACATCATTTTATTCAATTACTATTAATATAAAATTACTCTATATTTTGTTAGAATTTTATTTTTAGAGTATTTACATGGAAAATAAAATAATATCCATATGATTCAAACAATTTATGATTCTATTATGTGATAATGACAAATTTACATCAAAATATTAATATTAACATCAATTTTATTTTATGAAAATAATATATAATATATAGACTCTTTTACTATCTTAAGTAAATAAAATATCTATTTAAAATGTTGAACAATTTCATGATGGATTCATTCAAAAATTTTAATTATAATTTTCAATAAAAATCTTACTAGACATGTTTTTTTATTATCTGGTTTGACCCCTCATCCATATAATTCATCTTTATATTTATCATTTTTAAAATTTTGGTCATGATCCTATGATTCTAAAGATAATAATCCACCTTTATATTACTATGATATATTAGATTTATCAGTTCATATGATTCGAAGTATTTGTGGAAAAACTTTTTTGTCTTCCTATGATATTTTGATCTCCAAATAAACCCCTCAGACGTGTATGTCATGTAAATAATCCTTTTATACTATTATATTCAAATCATAAATCAAAATAATGAATCTTCAACTAATTTATTTTTTAGATATAGGTCCACATATATACATATATATAATCTCAAACCCTCTTGTGGGCCTGTTCACTTTTGATATATGCATTAATAAAGAAATATACTCATTCTGGAAGGAATTTCTTGTTTCTATGTGACAAAATTAGAGGTAAGGATGATCATGACATCATTCACTCTTCACCTATTCATCTATGATTTTATTCATCAATTCTCTAAGACATAAGTTTAAAAATATTGAATCATTTTAAATGAAATAAAATAATTTATCATCAACTCAAAAGTTGAGGTAGAGTTTTTCCTCCTTGCATTATTGATGAAAAAATTTCCTCAATCCTTTCCATAGATGGAACATGTCCTTTTAAGAAATATTATTTCATTTCCAATTTCAAATTTTTTATTTTAAAGAGAATCATTTGATCAATACATTCTGGCCCCAAGACATCTACATGTTTCATAATTTTCATCCATATAGGATTTCCATAATACATTAATTATTTTAAATTCCTCAAAACCAATATATATAACTCTATCATCTAAATTCATCATGGCTATGACAGAATCTTTATTTCTATTTATGTTATAATTTAATCCTCATACACGGAAACATACACTAGCATTGTCTGAATATTTTACAAACTATATGTATACACTCTCATTTTAGATATTTTTCTTTTTATCCATCTTATTGTTTCACACCACATGATTAATGATATTAAAACTATTATTCAATATATGGTTGACTAAATATATCATTAAATTTTGAAAATTTATTTGTCTTTTTATGATTTAATGATGATTCATTAACATATAGTGTGTGAAAAATTTTACCTTTCTAAACCCAATCTAGAAAATTAATGATGGAAAATACCTGTAAATATGTCCCATTTATCCCAAATATAAATAGGGTCCCTCAAATGATTCCACATAATTTTGAGCACTGTTCATATTAATTTTTTTATTTTTTAATTGTATACCTATTCAATATGACCCATTTTTTTGAAATGTATCCTATTATTATAACAACAAAACATTATATGGGATATATTTTTGTTATTCATTATGATAGAAATATATTTTCTTTTGGTTATATAAATATTGTTATTTTTTCATACCATAATTATCTTTTATCATCATAGTGTTAACTTCTCAATTTGTATCAAACAACATGAATTTTAACTGAAAAAACCAAATACTCATTTTTTCATTTAGATATGAAATAATCATCCAAACATATTTTTTTTCCAATTTAACTATTCCTATTTTCTACACATTATCTTTTTTGTCTACTGTGGTTTACATTATTATTGTTATTCCAAAAATAATGATAATATCTTACTCTGGAATTTTTTTAGTATTCACAAATTTCATCCTCAAGATCATATATTCATTTACCCATATCATTCACTATTTCAGTAAAACCATCAGTTCAATATTTTTGTTCTATATAATTTATTTTTTACTTAGAGACTACATATAAATTTTCTTGCTTTATAAATATTATAATTTCAATTTTTCACTCCATCTTTGAGATCATGTATAATTTTCAATATATATATTGTTTGTAATCATGGACTATATTTTTGGATGCATTTGATTTAGCTCCACAAATATCAATCTATTCTGGAGTGTCCTATTATTCACCCTAATGATCAATTCATTAATTAGTTTTTCCTTCTTCATTATAACACTCTTCTATTACCATGCATTTTCACACAAAATTGATCAGATAATTTTTACTGTAGTATAAAAATATTTAAATTATATATATATTTTATTTGAAGCATTTATTACATTTGGAATCTGTTTTTTAAAGAAACAATTTTACTTAACTCTATCCAAACTTTTATAATATTCATATAAATTTTTATTATAATATCACAATCCATATAATGATCATCATGGGAGCTATTAAGAAACAATGAAACATAGTACCTTAACATTCCACATTGAATTAATTTTTATTGAAGAAACATATTAAACATTAATTTTTCTAAATTATTACATTTTAAATGAGTGACATGAAATAATCCTATTTTGATATGTAATTTCCATCCTCTATGGTTATCATAATTATGGATTTTATTTCCACATCCTGAAACATCCCCCTTTCAATGGAATCATTATAATCATTTATCATTATGTTTATAAAAATTTTAATACTCAACATCTATAATGTAAGTCAATTTGATTCATTATTCTCAACTAGAGAGACCATTGGATTGAACTAGAGTGGAAATACACTTTATATACACATTATAATATTCACATCATTCACAAATTATATTAAAAAAGTGTTTGTCTAAAATTAAAAAAAATCATTGGATATTCCATTAATATATTCATTTTTTTACATTTTAATGTCTTTATAATGGTTCAGTATAATATTTAATTTCTATTTTTTTAATATTTAGAGGAATTTATACAATTGTTCACTTTTCACCCATTATGTATAATGATTTATATAACATAATTTTTTTATATTGAGTTGGATAATACTCCCAATAGAACATTGATAAACTAATAATCTACTTATTCTTCCCTATATTATACTTCTATTAATGTTCCAATGACCCTATGGAATAACATCGTTTAAATAAATGGAGTCATACATCCTTACCTAATGATTAAAAATTTAATTTCATCTAATTCTTCAATAGTGGATATTTTTTTCAATTAGTGAATGTAATCCCTTTTAGAATTTCCACATACATAGCTTATGTTGAGTTATAATACATCTAAACATAACCTTTATCCCTAACACCAAATTTTTCCCCATTATGTTAACTTCCTGTATTGGGGGTGAATATGAGTATGATAAAGTTATAATTTTTTTTATTTTATCATGTTTTATCATTAAACAAAACACAATTTCAATTCTGTTCATAATAATGAAATATTAAATGAATGTTATAAAATATATAATGTTTCATTTATGTGTGCAACCCAAACCAATCAAGATCGTGTAGAAAATAATGGAAATGTGTAGATGTATCAAAATAAATATAGATATCATCAGTTATAATATTCATAGTAGAATCCATGTCCCTACATGGTTACAAACATTCTATCTCGATAACTCACTACTCTCTCAAATTAAGTGTAATAACATATTCTCTATAAATTATTAATTTACTTTGAATCAAGAAATCTTCTTCACACACCAATATGACTGTTCCATGAAACTCAGATTATGCCTTAGAGATTAATCCAATGTACCGAATAGTATATTCTTTAAGGAAAAACTATCTAGGATCATGTTCTTCTCATTGGAAATCTCACAACACAAAAACCACACATGCAAGAAAACTTCCTTGAAAATTGAAAATTTATTACAAACCCATTTTTCAAAAACAACCTTTCATAATATTCTTCTAAATTCAACCTACATTGAAAACCTCAATGAGATCCAAGGAAACCCAACAGACATGTCCTACTTCCTCTGAGAACCTCCTATGTGGAAACACTATGTGAGATATTTTCATTAAGAATATAATTTTATTAGCACCCACCACCAAATACCAATAATAATTATATATTTCTCTTCTTACTAATGTCATAATCATCATTCACCATGCACATAAATCTTCAACCTCCTTCTACATTGTAAAATTCCACGTCGACGACCCATAGAAATAATTTTATCTCTCTTTAATGATATTAATATATGTTATATGATTATCCAGTATTGTTATTTCATTTTTTTTTCTTAAAAAAATTTAAATTCTAATTAACATGATTTAACATGATTTTTCAACAAATGGGAATCATGGATTTTCACTATACCTCCAAATTTTGTTTGTTGAATCCTTGAAGAAGACCCATCAATGGATGATCCATGTTCACAAGTTATATTATAACAAGACATGTATTTCTCTATAAATATTGATGATATTTTATTCATTGATTCTGTATTATGTTAAATGTTTCAACAAATTTTAAAAAATAGTTTGGTAGTGGTCTATATAAAAATTTATTTACCGGAAAATGTATTTTAATTTGAATAATTAGGACATAACCATGACAATTTTTTTTAAAAAATTATTTATAGACTTATATTAAAGAATGAATTTTAATATGTGACGTATTTTTTTATTCATATGTAGTTTTTTATATGGTATATAAATTTTCATTATATATAAAAAAATTATCTATCAATGTCTTCCCTTTAACTATAGGTTAATCACACACTTGTTGGAGTTATAATCAACCATGTGAGATATTTGGTCTAAATGTATATCAATGGAGGTAGTAGGCCTAAAAATTAGAATATTTTGAATACATACAAACCATATGTAAAATTCATTAATTGTCACGACATGTTCCCCAGGGCCCGTGTCATGACTACCTCATGCTCATCTCCAGAAGGACATGGGTTGGCGACTAGCACCAAAGGCGTCAACCTTCACATGGGGGGATTTCATGAGTAACTATACTGGCACACGCATGCATGACCACATACCAACAAATTGAAGGAGAAGACATGTATACTAAAGAAATTATGTGTACAATGTATAGCAGAAAACAAGTGGTCCAGAATAAAAACCCATGAAAAATAAATCAATTAGAGAATTACAAAAAAGAGTTGTGATGTCCATCTGCAAAAAAACCCACCCTGATCGTAATAGGGGTGAAGCTAATGGAAATAGAATTAATATATCATGTCTACCTGGTCCTACTAGGACCTACCTAGTTCTATGCCACAATGTCCAACATCGAAGCACCGACCGGTCCTATCTCACTAGGGTACACAGGGTCCCGGTCCACTAGGGTATCTATAAAACCGTCAATCTTTCGCAAGGGACATGACATGCATGGTCGGGATCCATTCAGGGGTGAGTAACACAAAATTTAGAAGGGACCTCAAAACCAAAAGGAAGTTCCACACAACAATCCTCAATGTAATTCTTGAACCATAAGATAGCACACATCATGTATATTCCAGGGTAGTGATTGGGGCATCATCAGTCATATCATTAAACTCCTAGGTTGTTGGATAAATCCTTCTCTACTATGTATAGTTGGCCTATTGGGGCACACATTGCTACTTCCCACTATCCTTGAACTGATGTGGTACTCATCCCTGATGAGTACTATGTGTATGTTAGGTTACATAGAGCCATTCCACACAATGGGAATGTCAGGTCACACAGAGCCACTTCCACCATGGTCAAACTGATTTTCTCCTCATGTCTAGTAGTGTGGGTCTTTTAGGGAATACAGAGCCTCTTCCCACTATAGGCATTCCACGTCACTCAAAACCTCTTCCCACGAGACCATCTTCAAGCAGTATTCAGGTCTCAACCAACTATACGGTTCCATATGTAGAGTGATTGGGAGAACCATTCCTCATTAAATTATTCATGTTTCAACTACCATGAACATCAATACATCTTTCCAAAATATCTACTTCTTTAAGAGGGTCCCAACACCATAAACATCGCATCAATCAGACGCAAGGATTATAAGATTTTAGTATTTTAGTTACCAGGGGAACGATTGCAACATGGCCTGGTCCAACCCAGTCAGACTGATCCCTCCAACCTGGCCATGGGGTCTCACATACCTCGGTTTATATAGATGGAACCACCAGACCTAGTACGAGTCGGGGTTGGTAAGTTCCAACCATGCTTGTGGGCTAGGCTTAATGAGTCTCGCTAGGCCTGGCCCGGTATAGCCGGTTATCCAGCTCGTCCGTTTTCCTGGAGATACAATCTAGTCTGGCCTAGACCAAAGGGCGTGGGTCTGTCCTGCTTATGTAGGTCTGGCCTATAGGGTGCATGTCCTGCCAAACTCCACGGGTCCGTCCTGATGGGTTGTAGGATTGGCCCAGCCCACTGGGGAATTCAGGCGATAGTTGAGGACTGGACACCGGAGGGGCTAGTGGTGCATCGCCCCTCTTGGACGTAGGGCCCCTCCAACCTCGGTATGGAGACCGCGCTCTGCCTCGCCCGGGTGGCCCAGATGTGGGCCAACCCCTCCACGCAACACTCGCATACTGTAATGTACCCCATACGCTATAGCCAGCCTACAACAGACCCGTTCCGCAACAACTCATGAGGAGCACGCCACCTCCACTGTATGAATCCACCACCTCCAATGCTGATGTGGTTGCCAGATGATAGATAGACCACCAGACATGCTCTGTTGGTCTGTTCTTCAAGTCATATGTGCCTATGGTCCCTGGAGATCTCCCTCTTCACCGTGAATTCCTCAATTATGTCTTTCTATCAATTTGCGGATACGACCACCATGAACGTATGAAAGGAGGTCCTTGATTCTTGTTCTTGTCAGCCAAGGACCTATGAATTAGAGGTTTAGATCAAGGGAGATGGTTCGGCGATTGAAGTATAATCATTTCATGCCAAGTTTGAATCCTATATAATAAATACCCCCAAAAATTCATCCTCCCAGATAAACGTATGAATCATAGATCAACCTATTTGTGGGTTCATCCATGATCATAGTTTCTTTAAATAAGAAGTGTGATGAAGAACATTGAAATAAAAATTTAACCCCCACCCCTTTGATGATTCATAAAAAAGTGTTCTTCCTCAAGGATTCAATATGTAGACGTCATCACTTCCTAATATTTTCTTTGAGGTGTGTCAAAGATGATGAATATCTGCTGACATTCTTCATTCATCATTTAAGATGAAATTCGGCAGAGTTTTATGAGAGAATCTTCCATGTTTAAATTATCTGTCCACCGACAAGTTAGAAATAAAAAGGAAAACACATCGTAGTGTTTCAGTAAGTCTATGACATCCATTCATTAGGCTCTTTCATTTATGAAACAACATCACAGATATGATTTCATTATTAAATAGTTATCTGCGTGATACGGGCCATTAATGAGCCACATTAATGCACCATGTCGCTGCCTCATCACTGCACCACATCATCGATATGTCGCCACTAGTCTGATAAAATAACAAAATAAAAAAGCAAAATAAAAAAACATCATAATGATATTTAATTATTTTCCAAGATATAAGAAAATAAAAATTTCCATTCACCCTTTCTGGCTGTTGTTAAGTCCATTCTAGTTGAATCTTTATGTTCTGAGTACAACTGTATCCTAAAATTTTCAATTTGAGCACCGGTTCAAAAGTTAGAAAACCATGCTCGTGTGTTTACTGAATGTACCTTAGAGAAGTTCAAAATTACATTCTAGGATGTCCAGTACTCGAAATCATGTGTTTTCAGAGCGCGTGTTCTCAGAATAATTCTATATGATTTTTAAAAACAATTAAATGTAATTTCTGTTAAATTACATTCCCCCCACCTTAAGGATTTATGTCCTTAAATGAAAAACAAAAACTAATCAAACAGGTGAGGGATTGAGCATGAACATGAGCCTCCTGCTCCCACTTTATGTCATAAAGATTCCCATTCTCGGAATGAACTCGCACCAAATTAATATAGTTTCCTTTTTGGATCGAATCCTGTCAATCCTCTTTCTCCACCTAGAAATCCACAAATGTATCCCCATAATCAATGTCTGGCTCTCACCAGTCAATGATGTGTGACAGATCATGCATGTACCACCTCATCTTCAACACATAGAAAACATCATGAACTCGGTGCATCTATGGGGAATAGATAGAAAGTACGCCACCTTTCTAGCTCTACTCAGGATCTAAAAGGGTTCGATGAACCTTGGAGATAAATTGTCGCCCTATCGAAATCTCTATAACCCACTTCGGGGTGAGGCTCGAAGGAACACATGGTCTCCCTTTTCTAACTACGAGGGTCTCCATCTCCTATCTGTGTACGAAATTTTCCTACTTTGTTCAGTCTTTATCCACTACTAGATTATTTGTAACTTTTTTGTGGAATCCTTTACCATCTTCAGACCCATGAGTGATGATTCCCCTGTGTCTGTTAAGAATATGGGTGATCTATGGGGTCGACCATACAAGGCTGCAAACTGTGTCATGCCAATGGTGGAGTGTTAGTTGTTGTTTTAACCAAACTACACCAGTGGCATGTGTTTGTAACACCCCATGCTTCCACGGTATGTTTCCCTTTTAATAATGTTATTGCTTGCGTTCTACACAACTTCAAGTTCTATTACACCAGGAAAAATTAAACTAGCCGTTAAGAATACTAATACCCACTTATTAGAATTTTATAAATATTAGTTTTCAAAATGGACTTCATTTTTGGATTTCGAATATCAAAATTACCTTAGGTTGAATTTTTGGTATTTTTCTAAAAACTTTTATTTTTTTATGAATAGTGAAAAACTGTGTGTTATTGTTTAGCACCACGTTTTTATGTAAATAATTATATATTTTATTTAAATTTATTTTATGTAAAAATAGATACATAATAGTTGTATTAGTTCAATGAAATTCATTAGAGTCATTTTATAATAATATGAGATGTATAAAATTTTATAGCTCCTTTTAATGTCTTTTTCCCACATTCTAGGCACATTTTCTAATTTTCATAAAACGTAATTCTATTTCTTTTGAGAATTGTATTTCAAAAATCTGAGAGACATGGTTGACATTAGTAAGTAAAATGAGGTTCAATATGATGAACGTAATTTTTGGTGAATTGTAACTTTTGAATTTTATTTACCACAGTTATTAGTAAATAAGGTAATTAAATGTAAAAATGATATTATAATTACCCTAAACCATGTCATAATTATATTGGATAAGTGTTTTAGACCAAAATAAACATGAAGAAAAAAAATATAATCCTTTTGTACTTCTTGGATAAGATTTGGACATTTATTTTTATTTTATATAAATAATTGTTAAAAGTGTTAAATTCAATGTTTAATAACGAAAACATTTTATATATAGGCTTATACATAAGATAAATTAACCAATAAATTTTTATTAAAAATATAAAAATAGATCCTATATAATGTTATTTTATTTATAATCATTAGACATTAAATAATTTAATTTATTTATGAATCAATGATGATGCATTAATTACCTTATTATTGAATGTTTAAAAATATTGATATTATAAATATTAATATAATTTTAAATTGAGACATTTGATGTATTGAAAAAAATTTATAGGTTAATATGACATGTTAGGGTTTATTAAATAAATTTTTTCGATATGATAATGTTTTTATGTATTTCACAAAAACTAAATACTAAATTGTGTCAAAATTGAAAGAATATAGATTTTAAAACAAATAATATTTTATTAATTGATATTATATTCATAAAATTATAATTCTTTTCCAAAGGACATAGATCAGGTTATATATATAAATAATGAATCACCTAGGGTTCTATTGGCTTTTTATAGGATGTTTATTAACCATTTACTATAAAAATACAAGAATACATGGTTAATGATAATCTATTTAACTAGGAGTTAAATAAAAAAGATAAGATCAATATGGTGACATAAACCTATCTATAACCTATTGGTTGATAGGATTTCTATCAAGACCCACCATAAACTCTAAATAAATCCATTTCTAGCCATTATAAACTGAATGGGATTGTATAATAAAATAATATTTCATGGTTTTCCTAAAGTGACCCTCCCCTCCCTTATAAAAGGGTACTTACCCTTCACTGATAATCACACCTCCAATGCATTTTGGCACAACAAAACCCTACAAAATATCCTACCAACTACCCTAAATTCATCCTATAGGCCTTACTTTTATCAAAATCCAATCTATGGATCTATTTTGATCAAATCAAATGGATTCACCTAAATAAGAGGTAGTAATTTCACCACCTCTTTTACAGTTCTTTTATTCTTCCACTGCATAATTATTTGTTGTTTTCATAACAAAATAATAAATCTAGAACCATTTAATTACAATGATGTTATTATAAATATGGTAATACAATATTAATTATTCAATCAATCTTATGAAGGACAAGCCACCATATGTGCGTACATACGACTTACAATCCCCACGTCGTGTTGTAGTTTGTTATTCATCACTTCATTATTTAGATGGGTATAATAATGAGTATAAATGATGTAAATAATAAATATATAATGTTAATGATTCTTTATATATGTTATACCATTCAATTACATAATATTTAACCATAAATAGAATGATATTGTCGCTTGTGTGTATGTATAGATTACTGTCTCCATGAACGTGCTGTGTTTCAATCCCTATCGTAACCATTAATGAAAAATTTTCATTTTTAGAAAAAAAATAATATTTATGAACGTAATATAATTCTAGATATGAATAAAATAAAATATATCCCTAACAAACATGGCTTAGGTAACAAATCTTCTAAAATAAAATGATTTAGTTAACACCCGAAACAATGATATGAATTTTTAATGTATTAACATTTCTTATGATATTTTTAAAACAGATTTTTATGGTATGTTTCAACCTTTTCATTTGTAGAATTAATTGGACATATTATGTGATGGTTAGAGTCCATAATAGCTCTTTGAGGCATCAGTAGGTCTTATGATGCAAACTAGTGTCTTAGCACAAGTCCTCGAAAAAATATTGTTTTATGTCTTTTTATTAGTCCATAAAATTGTGGTTATGATGTTCGGTATTATGTGTTCCATCATTATAATATTATCTATTGATATTACATGTGATCAATCGACTAATAAAATATCCATGTGAATAAGTAAAGGTCATTATTTGATTTTTCTTTTCCATATTATGCTGATGTTTAATTTTAAAAGGCGTGTGTTTTAGTCTTTTGCACTGCCTTCAATGTTTTTGGTTATTTAAAAAAGTTTCCTCTCTATTATTATACATAATGATCATCTGATCTCACCCCTTTCATATGTTTTATTTTTTCCAGGATGTGAAGCAGTGTATTATGATTGAAATGCAGGTATAAGATATGGGATATGAGTGTGTTCAAAAGTCACACATTGTAATATTAATATTTCATGATGTAATGTATAACATATGTATGTATCTAGTACATCGAACGCTACTAAACTAATTGGGCTTTAGAGACATGATCTCTTGTGATAGTACAAATGTTATGTAATAATTCACTGACTCTAGGTAACTTGGGTTGGGGCATTACAGTTGGAATCAGATAATTTTCAGTACAATCCTTTGAAACTAGATTTAGAAAAACACTAATTACAGAACATTATCCTAAGATAGAATTTGATGATTAATATTGAATATTTTCAATGATTTTTTGTAATGTAGAGATTTCGTGAATTTTTCATAAAATATATCCCTTCCCAGATACGAGATGGTAGAGGAAGCTCTATAACAAATGCAACTAAGAGTGAAATCTCTGATAAGGAGTTTCGATCTTGACCTGGGGTATCCTGGTACAGGACAACAGGCCATGCATCACTCTTAGTTACGACACTCCTTGGGATATTCTTAGGATAATTTCAACATTCATTACAAACAATTAAAAATGATATCTGAGTAAATAATACCTCAACGAAAACATTTTCTATGATTATTGATTAAATGCATAAAGTGTTCAATTTTTTTAGGTATTTTACTAGTTTGGAATTAGGTATTGAGAATAATAAACTAATCTCGTGTATGTCATTACTTAGAAATGAATAAATGTGGAAGGAATGGAAACCAAATCAAAACATATAATCCATGTAGGGATTTACCAACTATTACAGATAATTATTGAGGAGCTAGTGATGCAACAGGTGCTAAAAATCTTATAACCATGCTAAGAAAACTCACTCAGGTTATGGATAATAACACTACCCCATGGGAGCACCCAAATACAAAACGCAAAAAATCCATGTCAAACAGCTTCATGAAGAAACAACCAGAAAAGTTCAATGGGACTACAAATCCATTTGTATATGAGAAATGCATAAAAATCTAAGAGAAAATATTTGACGTTTTTGGGAGTAGAAAAAGGGAAAAATTTGTCACGGCAGATTGTCGCCTCACATGAGATGCAGATCAATGGTGTTCATTATTTAAAAAAAGGCGGATAAAGAAGTATCAAATAATTAATTGGGGACTTAGAATAACTTTTATATAAAAATAATTTCTTTGTGACCATCGATCAGAAATTGAAAGACAATTTCTGAGTCTAAGGAAAAATGAGACTGAGAATGTTGTAAAGTAGGAGGCTAACAGAAAAAGGTTAATAAGGAATGATGCAGATTATATACGTAATCCAAGGAGTATAATTGATCTATTATTTTATGGGTTAAAACTATTTCTAAATTGGGGATTAGTCTCCTAATATTTCCCATCATACAAAGATAATGTCTCAGGTTCAATTAAGATAGAAAGAAAATTCTCAAAATCTTACAACTTTAAAGAAAATCATGAAAAGAAGAGATCTTCTAAACACTCTACAAATTGAAATAATGGTATTAATGGTAAAGATGAATATACATCCTATATTAAATGTTGGAATAAACACCCTGGTACTTTCCACAATATAATTGGAGTATGTTATAAGTGTGGCTAAAAAAGCAACCAATATCATGATTATAAGGGAAAGAAAGAGGCTGTCAATTTTGAATGCTACAATGGTAGGAAAATGGGGCATTATGGAAATGAATTTCCTAATCACCAAAAAAACATACCTCAATAATGTAAAAGGGAGCGAGGCCAATCTTATGTGATAAATACTACTGAGGATGGATCTCTAAATGACATGGTGACAAGTAATTTAATGGTTTCCTCAAATTTAGCCACTGCTTTATTTTATTATGGAACATCACATTGTTTCATATCGTCCTTGTTTTCTATTAAAATTATACATTTCCAATTTTATTTATGATGGGATTTTTTAGTCAAACCTTTTAGTGGAAGTATCATTGCAACAATGTTTTGTGAATCAGTTCCAATTAGGGCATATAAAAGATCTTGATCTACTGATCTCATCATCCTACCCATTATTGAATTTTATATAATCGTCAACATGGATTGGATATCATACCATTATAGGAAAATTTATTGTTAGAGGGAGGGGGTTAAAATTTTTTTTGATGATAAGAAGTACCATATCTTTTGAAAAGAAACGCCACCACCAGCTTATTATATAGATCCTCTCCCAGTAGCTCTACTAAATTCAATTATTGGGGAGGAAGTGAATGAAATAACTATTATTGAGGAATGAAATTTTCAATTAGATTATACACCTATTTTGAAAGAATATATTGATGTTTATCTAGAGGATTTACCTCGACATCCTCTAAAATGATAAATGGAGTCTTCTATTGATTTAATTCCTAGTTCTATTCCAATATTAGAGACCACTTATAGAATGTCTATTGTGGAATTAGTGGAACAAAAGAAACAACTATAATAATTGAGTAACAAAGAATTTATTTTCCCTAGTGATTCTCCATGGGTATCCCCAATACTTTTTTTATGAATAAAGGTCGATATATGAGGTTGTGCATTGACTACATAGAGATCAATGTTATAAAAATAATGAACAAAAATCACCTACGTCACATTGACGAGTTATTTGATCAAATTCATGGATGTCAATATTTTTAAATGATTGAACTTTGATTCGGATATCATTAATTATGTTTGAAGAAGGAGGGCATTCCAAAAACAACATTTGAAACCAGGTATGGGCATTATGAGTTTACAATAATTATTTTTAAACTGACTAATTCACCCTCTGTCTTCATGGATCTAATGAATAGAGATTTCAAGGAATATTTTGATGACATTGCAGTGGTATTTATTGATGATATCATGGATTACTCTAAAATCTATGGATATCATGAAAATTACATATGCACTATTCTATGTACTCTTAGAAGAAATGAATTATATGGGAGGTTTAGAAAATGTAAATTTCAGTATTAGGAGATTTCTATTATTGGTTATATTTTCTCCAAGGTTGGAATCTCAGTTGATCCTTATAAGAAAAGAGTATAACAAGAAGGTCCAGAACCGACAAGTATAACTAAGGTATGCCGTTTTATTGGTTTAGTGTGTAATTATCAGCGTTTCATCCTAGATTTTTCCTGATTGGATAACCCATTAACCAATATCACACGTAATGGGGTTAAATTTGTTTTGGAAAAAATAGTGTGAAGAATTTTTTGAAGAACTAAAATGTAGATTAGTCAATTCTCTTATCTTAACTCTACAATCCAGGAAAGATGGGTTTGTCATTTATAGTGATGCTTCATTGAAAGGACATAGTTTTTTCATTATATAACATGATAGTTTTATTGCCTATTCATCATTACAACTATAAATTCATGAAAACAATTATCCCACTCATGTTTTGTTGTTAGAAGTAGTAATATTTTCTATGAAGATATGGAGACACAATCAAAATGGTAAAAAATGTGAGATATATACTGATCACTAGAGTTTGAAATATACTTTCTCACAATAAGTACTCAACATGATAAAAATATGATTTCTTGAACTACTCAATGATTAAGATTTCACTATACACTACCACCTGGGGAAGATAAATAAGGTGGTATATGTTTTGAGCAGAAAAGATCGTGTTTTTTTAGCAATATGTGAGTTATTAGAGATCTTATGTTCATGGATATAGTAATGATGGTTATGGGAATAATCATGTAGGGTGAAACATCAATACTTTTTCAAATGGTTTCCAAACCATCTTTACTAGAAAGGATAAAATGTTCTCAGACTCGTGATGAGGAGTTTCAAAAGAAAATTGAAGCTGTGAATGTTGGCAGATTGAACGACTTTGTATATATAGATGGCATTTTGAAATATGGTAAGAGACATTGTGTTCCTGACATACCTAATCTAAAAAGGGAATTGTTGGATGATGCGCATATCTCTAATTTCTCTATAAACCATGGATGCAATAAGATGTATATATATTTGAAAGAATATTTTTTTGTTGGACAACATGAAGAGTGAGATTGTTGATTATAGTTAAAGATGTATAGTTTGTCACTATAATAAGGATAGAAATCAACATTGTAGGGGAGTCGTGCAACCTATTCCCATACCAGAGCCGAAATGGGAATATATTATAATACACATTGTTATAGGGATAACACAGAATCATATAAGGATTGATGCAATATGGGTCATTGTTGATCTTCCTACCAAGCCATCACATTTTCATGGTGTAAGAGATGATTTACCAATTGAACGTATTACAAGACTATATGTCAATGAAGTTGTAATACTACATTAAGTACCCATATCGATGGTTTATGATCGTGATCCATGTATTACATCAAGATTCTGGAAAAGTATTCAGAAGGCCTTGGATACTGAACACTGATTGAACACTACATACCACCCTCCAACTGATGGACAATTAGAATAGACTATTAAAACCACAGAATACATGATAAGATCATGATCACATGAGTTTCTAGTTATGAGGGATCAATATTTACCTCTTGTAGAATATTCCAATAGCAATAGATTCCGTTCAAGTATTCAGATGGAAACATATGAAGCGTTATATGGAAAGAGTTTTTGCACACCAACTTATTAGGATGATGTTGGTGAAAGAAAACTCATTGGACTAGAACATGTAGAGGAAACAATGGAAAATGTGGTGTTCATCCAATCCCACATCAAAGCATATCAATACAAGAAAAATAGTTATGCCAGTAACTATTGGAAGGATTTTGAATTTCAGGTAGGAGATCATATTTTATTGAAGGTATCTCTGTGGAAAAGACATATATGATTTGGTAACAAGAGAAAATTATATCCACGGTACATAGAACCATTTGAAATTCTAGAACGAATTGGATTTGTAGATTTTCATTTTGAAATTCCTTTAAGTCTCTTCAATGTTCATGATATTCTCTATGTATCACTATTGATAAAATACATGCCTGACCCAATGTATGTACTCCCATATGGTGAAATATAATTGGAACTTGATATGTCTTATTATGAAGAGCCTGTCAAGATTCTTGATATTAGAGAACAAGTTTTGAGAAACCAGAAGGCTCGTCTGGTAAAAGTTCAAAGGAGAAACCATAAGATGGAAGAGGAAACGTGGGATCTCAAGGAACATATAACGAAGAACTACCCAAATATTTTTATGTAGAATTATTTTAAAAATTTCGAGGAAAAATTATTTGATGTAGTGAATAATGTAACTCCCAAGCTTCTACGGAATGTTTCTCATTGAAAGATTCAATAGCTTGTACTATTCACAACTTGATGTTCTAGCACACCGCCACCAATCAAACTAGACGTTATGAATACTAATTACCATATTCAGGCATTTTATAAATTATATATTTCAAAATGGATAACATTTTTTGATTGAGAATATCAAAATTATCTTAGGGTGAATTTTTAATATTTTTCTAAAATCATTTAACTTTGATGAAGAGTGGAAAACACTGCATTATTGTTTACAACAGACATTTTATTTAAATAATTATTTATTTTATTTAAATTTATTTTAAGTCCAAATAGACACATGATACCTATATTAGTTTAATTTAATTCATTGGAGTAATTTTATAATAAGATTAGATATATAAAATTTTATTTAACTTTTTAACGTATTCCACACACTATCTAGGCACATTTGTAAATTTTCATAAAATAAATTTTTACAGTGTCTGTGAATTGAATTTAAATAATATGATACACACAGTTGACATAAATATTTATTATGTCGTTAAACATGATAAAAGATATTTTTGGTGAATAGAATCTTTTGAATTTTATTTGCCAAGGTTTTAAGTAAATAGGTTAATTAATGATAAAAACGAAATTATAATTACCCTAACACATGTCATAATTATATTAGATAAATTTATTTCATCCAAAATCAACCTTATGAATAAAATATGATCTTTTTGTTCTACTTGGATTAGATTTGGAAATTTATTATTATTTTATTTTAGGATGATAAAAAAGTGTAAAATTCAATGTTTAGAAACTAAAAATTTTTTAAAATAGGGTTATACAAAAGATAAATTCAACTATAAATATTAATTATAAATCTAAAAACAATTCCCTTATAATGGTAATTTATGTACATTTTTTAGAATTTAAATAATTTAATTTATTTATGACACATTGAGGATGCTATAATTTCTTTATTATTTTAAGAATAAAAACATTGATAATATAAATATTAATATGATTATAAATTGATAACTTTGATGTATTCCACGAATTATCAAGGTTAATATGACATGTTATGGATGATTATATAATTTTTTTTGGTGTGATAATTTTTTTATGACTTTCTAAAAAACCAAATAATAAATACTGTTAAAATTAACCTAAATTAGTTTTTAAAACAAATACTATATTATTAATAGATATAATATTCATAAAAATATACGGTCTGGAAAAAGGAAATAGATAAGGTTATATATATTAATAATGAACCACTTGGGGTTCTTTTGTATTTTTATAGTATTTTTATTAAACTTGTATGATAAAAATATAAGACTATATTATAAATGTTAATCAATTTATCTAAGAGTTAATTATAAAAGATAAGGTTAATATTGTGACATTAATCTATCTATAAACTATTGTTTGTGTGGTTTTAGACCCATAACCACATTATCCTCTAAATAAATTTTTCTGGAGCCATTATAAACCCAACATGATTGTATAAAAAAAATAATATTTCATGCACTTCCTAAAGAGACCCTCCCATCTCTTATAAAAGGGTACTTCCACTTTTCCCAAAATCACACCTCCAATTACATTTGGATTGTCCTAATCAAAGTAAAATATCCTTCCAAATAACCCCACATAAACATATAGGACTTATATTAATATGATTCCAACCTAAATGTCCCTTTGATCAAATCAGAAGAAAGCACCCTAAGAAGTGGATATAATTCCACCACCACATTAAATGTTTTCTTCTTCATCCACTTGAACATTATTGGTTATTTCCATACCCAAATAATAAATATATTAACATATACATACTGTGATGTTTTTATAAATATGATACAACCATATTCGTTATTCTTTCCTTCCTATTAATGACAAGTCAAAATATGTGTGTACGTATGGTTTACCATCTCTGCATCGTGGTGTAGTTTGTTATTCAACACATGATTATTTGGATGGATATAATAATGAGTATAAATGATTTAAATAATTAATATAAAAATTTAATGATCCTATATATATTATATACCATCCAATTACATATGATTTCACCATCAATAGAATGATATTGTAACTCGTACGTACGTACGTATTACGGTCTCCACGAACATGATAAGATTCATTCCATGTAGTAACAATTGATGAATAATTTTCATTTTATGAATTAATATAATGTTTAAGAACATAATATAATTAGGGATATGAATTCAATACTTCCTATCCATTATAAAATGGCTTACATAACAAATTTTATAAAGGAAAAAATATTATTTAACACCTGAAACAATGATACTACTAAAATATTATTAACAAAGAAATATAAAAAATTAATATATGATATTGTAATTATGATTGTGGTTCTTGAATAATTTAATAATAATAATTTATCAATTATATTGGAGGATAAATACCCTCAACCATGGAAAATTACAAGTTTCATGTTAATTATATAATCTCTTCATAAGCTGAGGTTGTTTATACATAGGTATCAACTGAGACCTCTTTATCATCCACATTCGTTTTTTTGAAACACTAATTTCAAAACATATTTATAATTTAATAGAATATGGGTTAATTTTATTTATAACCACGTTCTACATTTTATAAAATGGTTCGAATGGAATCATTACATTGAATTCCAAAGAAGTTAATTTATGACATTTTGGAAGAATTATAGTAAGATTGATTTATTAACATATAAGGTGGGTGAGACTATTTTTTTTCCATAATAACAGCTTGTTTTTTCCCTTATAAGTTTATAATATAATTTTAAAACTATTATTTTTATTTTATAATTATGTGAATTTTAAATTATTTCAAAATAGAAAGATTTTTTCTCTCAAATATTTTTGATTTCACCCAAGTCAACATACATTGATGAAGTTTACATTTTTTATGTTGATTTATTATGATATAGTATTCTATATTGTATTTAAGGTTTATTTATATGTTAGACTATGGATGTGTTATTATTATACAATTCATGTTTTATGGTTAAAGTATAAACATTTCGTATGATAGTTTTAATACGAATGTTTATGTTATGTTTCAAACTTTTCATCAGAGGAATTCATTGAACTTAGTAAGTGATGGGTGGAGTCTTCTATAGCTCCTCGACGCATCAGTAGGTCTCATGAGATATACTATTTTCTTGACACAAGGCCTTCACAATATATTATATCTATTATTGGAATGATGCCTTGACTATGTGGTTATGATGTCTGGCATTATGTATTTCAACATTAAGAAATTTTCTATTGATATTAAATGTTATTATTTAACTTGTAGAATATCCATGTGAAAATGTAAGTGGAATTATATGAATATATTTTCTATATTATTCTAATATTTAATTTTAAATGGTATGTGTGTTAGTTTAATACATTTATTTCAATGATTATTCTTATTTTTGAATGATTCCGAAATATTATTATCCTTATTGAGAATCTGAGATCAATAGTTTCTTAAGTTTTATTTTTCCCAGGACGTGAAGAAGTATATTATGATTGATCTGCAGGAATAGGCTATGGGATATGAGTTTGTTCGAAGGGGACACAATGTTGTTTTTTTATTTCCTGATATAATGTAAAAATTATGTATGAATCTATGCCATCCAAGGATACTAAACAAATCAATCTTTCAAGACATGATATATTCTAATCATACCAATGTTATGTAATAATGCACTATCTTTGGGTAACTAGGTTCGGGTTGTTACAGTGGTCCTCCAAAC
Source organism: Viscum album (assembly GCA_963277665.1). Lineage (NCBI taxonomy): Eukaryota > Viridiplantae > Streptophyta > Magnoliopsida > Santalales > Viscaceae > Viscum > Viscum album. The sequence goes on from OY728160.1 coordinate 174,522,810, forward strand.
AATGACCATATTCTTGTACACAATCATGAAGAATGTCCTCCAGGTTTTGATTGGTTTTCTCCCTCTGACCATCTGTCTAAGGATGAAAAGTTGTGCTCAAATACAGCTGCATCCTGAAATCCTCAAATAATCCTTTCCACGGTAGGGATTTAAAGTGGGTGTCAGGAATTTAGATGATCATCGAATTCTCCCCGTGAAGCTGCAATATCCCCTGGATGTACAACAGTCCCAAGACCTCTACCGGTTTCATCTCCCAGATGGGTAGGATACGAGACAACTGGCTAAATCGACCAACGATTAACCAAAAATAATAATTAGCTATGGACGTACATGGTAACCACGTCATGAATTCAATCATGATTTTTCCCACTTCCACTTCGGTACCTCAAGTGGTTCGGTCAATCAGGGTGGTACCTGAAGCATGGACTTCACTTGATTACAAGTGAGGAATCATGAAATGAACTCATTCAATGATCTTTTCATCCCCAACCACTAGTACTAACATAGGAGGACTTGGTACATCTTCACAACTCAAGGATTTACCACCAAAGGGGCGTATGTATCTCCCAAAACAAAACCTCCCACAACATAATAGGTACTACAGTGTTCCCTCGGAATTTTTTTGTGTGTTTCCCACCTATCAAAAATCCATCATGATCACATCTTGAGGTTAACTGCACACATTGTGCCATATAAAAATCCACCATCAATTCCTCCCTAACAAGATGTAAGAATGTGGGAGTAATAGTCATTGATCGAAGTTAAAACGATCCACCATCATCCATATAGGATATCTACATCATGGATAACCGCTCTATTGCCTCACTCAGTAGCTGCAAACCAGTCTTCCTGCTGAGTGCGTCTGCCACCACGTTACCCTTCCTAGGTGTATAGACTATCTTAGAGTCATAGTCCTAAAGGATATCTATCCATCATTGTTGTCTCTGGTTTTGGTTATTTTGGGATATAATATACTTGAAACTCTTGTGGTCATTTTAAACAATAAACCGTTCACCCATCCAGTAGTTCCAACACAAATTCAAGAAAAATAACCCTAATTCTAACTACAGGTCATGGGTTATGAAGTTCTGTGCATAATGCCTTAGCTAGTGTTAGATGAAAGTGATCCTTTATTTCTTTTTTAATTATGACCCAACTCATCCTGGTACCTGCTGTGTCACGGTAAGCTAAATACCCAAAACCCTCCTCTAGTAGCCTCAATATTGGGGCACAAGTGTGTCTCTGCATTAGCTCTGAGAAACACTGCAAACATTTCTTTATCAACACAAAGGGTTGTCCCTTCGATGTCAAAGCTGATAAAGGTTCTGCTACTCTAGATTAGTCGAGCACGAACCTTCGATAGTAACCATCCAACCCTAAGAAGATATGCACCTCAGTCATGCTCTTGGGAAGCTCCCTAGAAAGAAAAATTATTATCTTCAATGGATCAACGGAAACTCCAGCCTCTGAGATGACCTGTCACAAAAAGTGGTCTTACAGAATCCAAAACTAACACATCAAGATATTCCAATAAAGATGGTGCTCTCAGAGTGTATCCCAGACTATCCATTGGTGTGTAGTGTTCTCCTCCTCAGATACTAAGTACTCCAGGATGTCATCGATGAAGAACACGACGGACCGGACATGGTAACAATAGAATATCGAGTTCATGAGGCCCATGAGCAACACTGATGTGTTGGAAACACTGAAAGAAATCACCATGAACTCAGAGTGGTCGTACCAGTACCTGAAGCCTGTCTTTGGAACATCTTCATCCAGTACCTAAATGTGGTGATATCTTGATCAATTGTCTATCTTTTAGCACCACATATCTTCCTTCAGTTGGTTGATGAGGTCATCAATTCTCAACAGTGGATACCTGTTCTTAATGGTAACCTAGTTTAGGCATTGTAATTCCACAAAAAACCTTAAACTAACATCTAAAATCTTTTTAAAAAGCACTGCAGTTGCCCATGGTGAAAAACTGGGCCTTACGAACCCCATCTCCGACATTTCCTCTAGCTGCAACCTCAGCTAACGAAGCACTTCAGGAGAAATCTGATATTCTGATGTGGATATTGATGCCATCCCAGGCTACATTATGATGCAAAATTATACCTATCTGTGAGGAGGTACTTCAATAATATCCTCAAGAAAAAAATATTCTTACTCATTCACTACTACATGAAATCTTGGACTCCTCTTATCCACTTCACCGAGGGTGAGGATAGCCATCAGGTGAGTGATTGACCTCACCATCCTCTGAGAAAGTCTACCCCACTCAATAATGATTTTTTCCTATTATATTAAGGAAAACTCGGTCCCATATCCATGGACACACCGTAATTTAAACCAAAAATAGATTATCATAGAATGGACTATGGATAATCAGTCCATACCTATTATGACATCATGGGGCCTTGACACTACTACTAAGAGATCCCATCTAAATCTATCTTCTCCTAGAGTATGCTCACACTACCGGAACCAGTGTGTAATCATTGAATCCTCTCTAGTACGAGTCTCTATCCATAAATATCGAGCCAATTTCTCTACCAGAATATCTGATCTCTAAACAAGATACGTGGAAATTAAATAGTTACTAGACCCTATGTCTATAAGAATATAATCTATGATAGAGATGACACAGATCGTACATCAGATCATCTCTAGAGATCGGGGGTCATAATCCACTGCTTCCTAGAGCTTAGATCACCCCTACCTGACTACTATATTAGGTTTGGGTGGACCACCTGGGGTTTGAGGTAGTAAAACTACAAACCATCTCCCACCACCTACCGCTTGACCAATTCCCATGCCATGTTCACCTCCATTCGGGAATCCTCACTCGAACTATTGCCTCTACTTATCTGGACCTCAGCCATCTACTTTTCATCCATATGACGAGTCAGGTAGTCACGTGCCATGTGTCCCATCCTTCTATATGTGAACCACATCTTGGTTGCTTTATGCCTCCACCTAGACTGGTATCCTCACACTGCTCAACCTGAGTCCTGGGGTCGGCCCCTAAAATTCCTACCCTACATGGGCCCATGTATCTATTGTATAATACATGATAAATAATCTACTGAAAGAGGTGTGATATAGGATCTATCTATCAGCACCTGCTCTTCCATGAAGCTCCCCACTAATAGGGCTCACTACAGCACCATGTCCAGCATAGGGATACCGATAGACCACACTGATGCCCTGATCTCCCACCTCAGTCTCTGCTCAAAGGATCATGCACAAAATAATGGGTCACACACAATGTCAGTTTATTAATGAGATAGCTTACTGATCCTAGTGGAGTAATCGGTTACTTCTCTACTGCCTCGAGGAAGGTGAAGAAAATCCTGGTTGAGCACAAAGTGCACAGATGAGGGGGAAAACTCATCTCAGATAATTCACATGAAATCTATCCAGGCTTGGGTCTACATATCGTGTGTATAGGTGGTGAAACTCCACCATCTCCAGGATGATACCTAAAGAATGCTTGCTTCGAAGGCCACCATCCAGTCATGAGGTTTCCTCACTATGTCGAAGACCCGCGTCATAATGTCCAACTAGTCCTCCGTACATGAGGATCTGTCTCTTCCCTGAACATGGGAGGTGTCTGTCTTTGAAACACATATAGGGCACAAAGTTTACAAATATACTCTTCTGAAACAACTAGAAGTAGGTTATGACCATATGGTTGTGGTAGCAGTGGTGAATCACCTAGTGGGACTATCTCAAGAATTGTTCCATGAACGAATGACTCGAATCTATTTGGGTTGTCCTCACGACCTTGTATCTAGATCCTGATTTGTTGTCCATATGGATGAATCCTAAGATAGATCAAGAAAAAAATGGTGATATGGTTATACTGGGGGATATGAATCTTATTCAAAATAACGAGACACTTATTCCACTAATGTATTCATGTATGGAGCCAAAAAAGTAACATTCAAGGTCTCGGTGTATGGATACATCAGTCGTTGCACCAACACTGGACTCCCAAGATATAAATATCTGACTCGCATCACATAACACTATTAACCCAAAACCAATCATAAAATCATGGATTTGGTGGTAGTACTACCAACACATTGATACCACATTTTCATGACCCATCCCTTGAGGCCTCGGTCATGGCAACCCCATGCCTCCCTCTCGAAGGCCAGAGGCTGGCGACTTGCACGGAAGGCGTCAACCAAAATATGGGAGGAATTTTATTGAGTACCTGTATGCACACACATTCCAAACAATATCCCAACACACTAAAGGAAGAAAACATATATACTAAGACAAGACTGAGTACAAAGTACAAATGAAATAAATTGGGAAAAAATACATACCCAACAAAAATAACAAAAACAATATAGTAAAAAAAGGATCTCTTATAGCCATAGACAGAAAACCCCACCCGATCATAAGAGTAGTGATGATTCAAGATACTGATGTAGTGTGTCTGGTCCTCCTGGTCCAACTAGGCTCCACCTAGTCCTATTCCTCCATGTCCACCATAGAATCATCGATCGAACTTGTCTCACTGGGCTCTCCTGAGTCTCGGTCCACCATGGTCTTTATCGAAGTGTCGATCATCTGCACTGGACATGAAACGCATGGGTAGGGCCTGTGTGGGGGTGAGTAACATAAATCTATATAGGGACCCCAAATAAAAAAAGTAAATACCACACCCCAATCCTCAACGTAATTCACATAGCACAAGACATCCCACACCTAGTATATTCGATGGTAGTGATAGTTGCATCATCAATAATATCATTTAACTCCTCGGCTACTAGAAATCTCCTCATATAATGAGTACATTGGGCCTTCTGAGTCACATAGATCCACTTCCCACTAACATTTAACTTCTATGTTACTCATCCATAATGAGTACCATGGGTATCATGGGTCATAGAGAGTCTCTTCCCCCCATGGGCCAACCGGGTCACACAATGCTTCTTTCTACCTTAGTCGAACTAAGGCACTCCTGCCATCGAGTATTGTGGGTTTGCAGGGTCACACAGAGATGATCCCCACCATTGGAATACTGGGTCACACATAGCTGCTTCCCACTGGGCTGTCGTCGAGCAGTCTTCATGTCTCAGCCAACCATTGGGTTCTGTATGTTGCGCGCTTTGGAGAACCACTCCTCAAGCCATTCCTTGCATATGAAATTATATTAAAGAGATTAAAAATTATACCAAATGATCATCCTAATCAAGAGGGTCCCAACTCTTCAAACTAATAATTAATCATAACCATGGTATGCAAGATATATGTGTTTCAGTAACCCGGGGGGCAAGTTGTAAAGGCACCTAGTTTGACCTGGCCAGACCGACCCAACAGACCTAGCCTGGGGATCCCATATACCAAAGTTCAATTTAAAGGACCCAACCTAACCTGGTATGGTTCGGGTTTAGTAGGGTTTGGCCTAGCCAGTGGGACCGGCCCCAATGGCTCTTTCTGAGCCATGTTTAGTTTAGCCAGGGGTCTAGCCTATCAGGTCGCCCGGTGACATAGTCTTGTCCGGTCAGGCCCACTGGCGTGGGATTGGCCCACTGGGTTCTGGATCGGGTGGCTGAGGACAAGCCGCTGTAGTGGCCGGTGGTGTGCCATCTTGCCCGGATGTGGAAATAGTGCAATGTTCATCCCCAACTGGCCATGTAGACGCGGGGCCCCTCCAGCTGTAGTTTCCAGACTGAGGTCCGCACCACCAAGGTTCCCCGGATGTGGGTCACCCTCTTTATATGTCCTCTGCCTAACACCACATCCCATAGCAACCACCTCCACCACCAAGGCCATCTTTGGGGACAATGCAGCAACAATATTTTCTGTGGTCCACTGGACGTGCTCCGGTGGTCAGTTCATCACACTGCCTATGCCTATGATCCCTGGATATCACCTTTTTCACCGCAAAGGTTTCAATTTGGACAATCAAAAACATTGAGTATATTTCCACAAAGAATGGACAATCATAGTTTCTCATATATTGTTCATGTCAGCATGATCACTCTACAATTATGGTTTAGATCAAGGGGAAGATCGGTGACTGAAGTTCAATAATTGCATGCCATGTTTGAATCCTAGATAATAAATCCTCATGGAAAGTTACCCTCCCTCAGAAAGGAACGAATCGCAGATCAATATGATTATGGGTTGATGTGTGTTCCTCATTTATAGAATCAACAATAGCATGTAAGATAATTGAAATAAAAATAATACCCCTACCTCAATAATTTTGGATGAGGAAGTGTTTTCCTTTGAGGATTCAAGATGTCGACGTTGTCACTTCTCGATCCATTCTTTGAGGTGTGTCGACATAGATAATGATACTCCTACATTATTCCTTCATCATTGGAGAGGATATTCACTAAAAGTTCATCAGAGAACACCCCATGTTTGTATTCCCCATCCACCAATGTGTAAAACAATAAATAAGAAAACAGATCACAGCGTTTAAGTTACACTACGATGTCGTGTGGACACATCCATTCATTCATGAAATAGATTCATTGATAAGATTCCTTTACTATATTGTTAATCTCTGTGATATAGGCCATTTATTATTCTCATTAATGCACCTCGTCCTCTCCTCATCACTGCACTGCAGAGTCACCGTGTTGCTGGTCGTTGGATGTGAAAAGAAAATACAATAACATTTTAATGTTATTTAATTATTTTAAAAAAATCCTGAAAATAAACTTTTCTATTCATCAATTGTCATATGAAGTGATGTATATTATAGGAGAATCCAAGCATTCATAGTTCAAAAATGTCCTCATATTTTTAATTTGAGCACCATTTCCAAAGTTAGACACACCTGCTCGCGCGTTTGCTGAACGTATCACAAAAAGGGTCAAAATTTCATTCGGGGTTGTCCGAGACTCTGAATCACATGCTTTCTGAGTGCGTTGTCTCAAAATAATTTCATATAATTTTATAAAAATTAAATAATTTTTCTGATTCATTACATGAATCACACTTGGTGTTTGAATGGGTGATAATGGATGAAATACCCAATGACATTGTATGGAACAATGATGGGTTAGTCTCTGAATGGGTTGTAGGTTCAGACCCCTGTATTGTCTTGACAAGAAAATAAAGAAGACTTATTATTAAGCATTTCCAAAACATTCAAAATGATGTTGATGTGTTGTAGCATAATGCATGAATTGTTCATGAGTTAGAAAAACCTTCGAATATGTTTTTATGAGTATGTTATTCTATTTCATTTGATTAAATCAACTCAAGAATATTTGACATAATATTTTAACTAACACCTAGAACACCCTTACCCAAATATAATAAATCATTATGAATCTTAACCGCAGATATCATATTCCCTATATCTCTTTTATCATTATGATGTGATCAATTGAATTGATCCTGATATAATGTAACATTCATCCAACCATAATGTGAGTTTTTATTTTTATGAAAATAACCTCTTGAGGTTGTTATAATTTCATGATATGAAATTGAATGGTAATTTGAACAATGAGTATGACTTGATGAGGAATATATAGGGTGAATATTTCAAATTCATGAAACCCTTTTCACTTAAAGGAAGAAGAATATTATGCAAAGAATCCAAAACTATTAAAAACGTGCGATGTCGTAAAATATAATTGTATTCAATAATTTTAATAATAATGAATTCTTTTGTGATGTTATAATATTTTTTACTCACCACTATTATCTAATATGGAATGAAACTCGGGATTTATATAAGTGAACACACATGAAAGGGGTGGTAAACATTTCTTATAAAACAATATCACATGATAATGAAAGTAATATAAATTGTTTCAATTTTCATCAGCATATCTCATATTTCAATATGTTTTGTATCTCAGTCCTTCAACATACATAAAGAAGTATGTTGTTATACAAACCTCTATCTTATGTGAAGTGTGGTTTTTCATTATAACATTATTATTAATAAGTCCAATTTTTACAATCTAGTACATGACAAATCTCTAGATACAACATATAAATCTAGTTTTTTAAAAGAAAAAACCTCAAGATTACTTATTTCATGAAGTATAGAACAGGTCACATTCATATTAACAAAAATAATAATACACAATGATGACCACATATGTTATCTTTCATGTGTATTATGATTGAGGTTCTACATATTCAACTTCTACAACAAAAATATATCACATAAAACTATGTTTTTTTATTAATAATTTTTTTCACAATAAGAACACTTTTATTAATTGATTTTTTTTAAAATATATGTTTTCATACTTATTAATATGAATATAACAATATTATCCTAAATAAAGCGGTGTTATACCACATACACAAAATATATTGATAATAAAATGTATAAATTATGTAGGGGGTATGGAAAAGTGATAAATAAAACAGTAAATGATACTTTCCAGGAAAATAAGGTGAACCATTATTTATTGAATCCCACTTGATAATAACATCACTGTTAAGTGATCCTAGGATGGGGTAATGTCTTCGAAGGTAACATCTATGTATTTTTCCAAGGAGAGGGTAAGGGATAAAAATCACAAGAGTGAACATATTTTGGAATGTGATGACTATCATTAATGGGATAAGTGGACCCATTGTGTATTATAAAATGGTTTTTTAACACCCCGAGATTCATTGAGATATGTTCTTTTTAATTTCATTGATGTCTTCTATTGTACACTACACCAAGATTATATTGTACTATACGCAACACCATATTAGCTTGCAGTATACGCAACACTATTCTTGGCTCGTGTTATACAAAATTTCAAGTTTGTTTTGTAGAAATTTTTCCACGCAACATTATGTATAGATTTGGATTAATGTATAAATGAAATATGTTTTGATTATGTTATATGCAACACCAATGGGAGATTCCACTACATGCATCCCTGACTTGGCTTGCATTACACGAAATCTCGACCATCCTTGATAACGTGGGTTGTACGCAATACTGAGTGTCACTAAACAATGATATATTGTTATAATATTATTTTTAACAAGCCATTATGAATAGTATTAAATAAAATTTGAATTTTATAAAATTATTAATCATCTTAAAAATATTATAGAACATGGTATGAGTTCAAAATAAAATTATCAAGTAAAATAAGTATTTTTAAAAAATTGCAGTTTTTTCGCCATTTGATGGCGCATCCACATTAAATCTAGTTTTTAACATGTCTAAAAGTTTATTTTTCAAAAAATATAATTCTTCTTTTGAATCAGGGTATAAAAATTTACATTGGATAAATTTTTCATATTATTCTGAAATCTTTATATTTTAATGAATAGTAAAAAAAAGCTATATTTTAATTTAAAACAAAATTTTCTCATTATAATAATTTATATGGTTAAATTATAATATTTAATGTTTATAAAGTATAAACAGAATATATTTGTACCATTTAATCTTATTAATTTCATTAGCATTGATTTTACATTGAATTCATGGATAAACTTATTTCAATCTTTTGAAATGTTTTAACATTTAAAGCAAGTTTTCTTAACAATGGGATTAATTTTAAATTAATTACAGCATCTTTTTTTATTAGAATTTAGAAAAATGGATTCCCTATTTGGATTTAGTGGCTCCAACTTATGTTAATAGGTTACTTTTTTTTGATATTATGAATAGTAACTACGGTAATTTTTATTTACTACAGTTAAAGGTAAATCGGGTAATTAAGGATAAAAATAAGATTATAAAATTACCCTAACACTTGAAAAAGTTTTATTTGATTAATAAAAGTCGACCCATATCCTCTAAGGGTTGGAATAGAACCATTTCATGGACTTTGGACCCCGAAAATTATATAATTATTATTAAAACCAAAGAAAGTGACAACATGTCACTCTCTTATATCTTATAAGTGTAATGATTTTAATTTAGTGATAAAATTCATAAAACATCGAACATGAATAGTAACCAGAAATCCAATAAAAGTATCTACATCATGTGAATTTATTTATAAATTTTAGGGATTAAATAATTATCATTAATTATGACACAATAGTGATGCTGAAATTATTTTATTGATTGAAATAACAATTAAATGTTTTTAAAAAAATTAAAATAAATATTATATGAACTATTTAAAGTGTTCCATGAATTTTCTAAATAAATATGACATGTTATGAATATATTAAATCTTTTATTTTGAACATCTCTTCTTTTTTGGATTTTATTTAAATTCAAATAAATGAATAGGGTCAAAATTGATACTATGGTTATTTTATAAAAATGACATATTATAAAATGATTTAAAAACCACAAAAATATTTAAAAATTGTAAATTGATTTTTATATGGTCTAAAATGTCATAATGTATCCATTTATGGAAAATTCACAACACATAAGTAATTATTTATACTAATTTAAAATTTATAATATTATTACTATAAATAAAATTAAATAGATTAGATATGGATAAATCAAGTTGATAAGGTTTAAAATAAAATACCAACATGTATAAATCTTATTTATTGATGATATTAACACCGTGTCTCATATAATATTTCTAATTGAGTCATTTTTGATGTTTTTATGTTGGGTTTCAATTTATTATAAATTTATATTTATTATGTTTCCAAAGGTGCCCCTATCCTCCCTTATAAAAGGGCACCTCCTCACTCTCCTCTTCACACCACACTGAGCAATCATGCTCAGCCAACCCCTGCCAATTTATCTTCTCCACTTCTATAGAAAAATAATACAGGTCTTGGTCTTCTTCAAAGACCATCATTAATTCATTAAGAGTAGGTTTAGAAGAGGAGCATCGAAGAAGAGGTAATATCCTTTAACAATTCATTCAAATTTATTTCTTCTTCTACATCCCCTTCATTAATTGTTTAATTATAAAGAAATAACGTATTTATCAATAAAATAATAATATGTTATTATAAATATTAAAGAAAAAAAGTCACCTTCTATCCATCCTATGGAAAATGATATTATCGAGCATGCGTATGTACAGAATATCATCTTCACGTTGTGCTGTAATCTGATTTTCCACCACCACCTTACTTGGATGCGTATAATGGTGGAAATAATAACAATATATTCTTATTATAACATGATTATAATTATTATATATTATATCATCAAATCCAACTCTATTCAATAATTATGGGAATGATATCATCGCTCGTGCGTATGTACGGATTATCGTCTCCACTATGCGATGAGATTCATTCTCCATGTTAACCATACAAGAATGATTATAAAGTATAAATAATAATTAATCATAAAACATATGACATAATAATTCTACTGGATTTATGTATATATATGGGTCATTTACTTACATTAAATTTATTAAGGAAATGAAAACAGCGTTCATGTGTACGTACGACCTACTGTGTCCATGAATGGTGTATTTCATTCCATTTATCAATCTATTATATATATTTATATGATGAATATATTATATATAAATCTTGTTTTACATTATGAAAATATGTAATCATTATCTAAGTAATCAAATTAATATTTACAAGTCAAAACACGGATGATAAATGAAATGATTTTACCCAAAATGCTTCTTTAACATGGAATTGACAAATGAACAGGTAATATAAAGTCATAAGTGAATCATGTTTGATATCATAAATATTATTATGGTTCTGATACAAGTTAATAATATATTTAAACCCAATATACAAGTGTCTCAGAAACATATGAAAGAAATTGGACATAAGTTAAGGGATAATTTTTCAATCTGATTTTTATCCGAGATTGTTATACGTAAGTATTTGCTGGGGATATATTTTTCTTCCATGTACATAAAAATGTTTTTCATAATTTTTTTAATATTATTACATGTATGTTTAAATTCATGCTTACCCCTCTTATAATTTTTTTTGTGTTATGGACGAAATATTTCTTTTCTTTACCATAAATGGTACCTTTTGACTTTTCTAGAAAAAGTACGAGGAGAATGTTTTTTTAAATTATACAGCATGAATATATTTTTACAGTTTCATAAGGCATAATTTTCATTAATCTTCCTCTTCAAAATTTAATGATTATTTTCAAAAAATTATTTTTATTTTAAAATTTCATGGAATTTTGAGAAATGAAAATGATTTTGAAGAAGAATGGATATTTTCCTCAAGAATTCATTTCAAGTGTTTTATCAAAACTATTTTCCATATAAGATGACATGATTTAGTTTGCTTATTTTTCAAGTATAATGTATCTATTATTTACATAGTTTCATTTATCTTATGATGAAATGATATCCATTTGTATTATATGTATTATGTAAATATGGGATTGTGTTTATTATACCCATTTTATTCATTGGGTTATGATGAATGATTTATAATTGTTTTGTGGAACACGTAAGAATGATTTCAATATGAATTTGGTGGGACCAATACCTCCCTAAAATGCATTGGGTAAAGATTTATATCTAATGAGATATACATGGATGGAATGACAAGTGAATCTGGTTCCGTAATACAAGGCTGGAACAGCAAGTAAACCTTGTTCAGTAAGGGACATTGTCCACTAGTATGGTCTTGGGAGTAATGTCATGGCTACTATGGAAATCATATCATGTGATTAATGGTTTTCCACAATTACACATTTTATTCCCCAAGATATTTTAGCATTATTGATGTTCCATTATGATCTATTCCTTAGGTACTTCCATGTTTTATGTCATTGCTCATGATTTTGATGTTTTAACAATATGATTATGTTTTTAAATTCAAAATGTATATGGTTTGTTTTATATACTCCATGCTTTCCCTTTCTGAGCATTTGAGCTCACCCTTTATATGATTTGTTTTCCAAAGGATTTAAAGAAAGGTTTTAGATAAGAAAACAAATAGAGAAGACCTTTATGGGAGATGTTGAAGATCATTCACCATGACTAGAAGTTGTTGTTCTGAGTTTCCAAAGACACTAAACTATTACAGTCCTTGGGTGTCTGTTTCTGTTATATATTAATTATTCATAAAAAGTAATGTAATGTATATGTACATCAATTTTGGGTCTCTACAGTTGGTATAAAAGGAAAGGTTTAGTAAACATTTGGAAACTGGGATTCGAAAACTTTAGTGTGATCCCTAGAGATATTTATAAGGTATGTCTAGTGATGTCCCTAAGGTTAAGTATAAGTATAGGTTATAGTCCTAGAATTATGTTGACGATCATGATTAACTTATTGTGAACCTATGGTTTCATTGATTAAATAATTTTTGATATGTTATACATCCCATAAGTGACTTTATATGATTATGTGGTTCCTCATTGTTTTAACTATTTCTTACATTATGGTTTTTGGTTTTGGTCAATGGAGGGAACGGGAAGGAATTTATTTAACAATGATTCTACTGGATAAATTGGTGAATATGATCAACGAAATTGTGTAATTCCTAGAGAAAACAGATATTGTGATTAAGGCTAATCGGTGATCGCGATATATGATTAACAATGTGAACTTAGGTTGTATTCCTAAGTCATCAAATAAGAGAAAGATGGACCTTTTTGCATGTTAGAATAGTGGGGAAAATAGTGGAGGGAATATAATGATTTATAAATATCATGAAAAAGGGAATAAGAACCTTGAGGAATACCTAAAATTGAAGGGAAGATGTTATCTGTGTGGGGAAAAGGGGCATAGAGTGACAAACTGTTATAGAGTTTAATGTATTATCAGTGGAGAACATGGGAATTACCCAACTCAGTGCCCTAACCTAAGAGGTTACATCTATATCAAGTGATGACCTATTCTGTGCCAATCATTTAAGAAGATGGATTGAAGGTCTTAGGTATTATAATTCAAGAATAATGTAGTTGACGTTTTTTAGGGAATATTTAAATATCTATGTATTGGTACATAGTGGTTTTCAATTAGAATATGGCAACCATGAAAAGTAATTGATTTTTTTGGAAAGAAGATGATATGAGTATAATGATGGGATAAAGAAAAAAATAATATGTTTGTAGTATCAATGAGCTCATGACTCATATAAGGACAAAGTGATATCATTGTTTGAGTATATAGTATTTTTGGGATTTTGGTTTGTGGAAAGCGTTACCTTTTGACAACATTCATGCCTTCACAAAGGTTCTATGGTAATTTATATTTCAAGAGAATACATGATTAATTCATTAACATGTTTGGAATGTGATCAGAAAGATATATCTTACGATATATGGCGGATAAATGATGGTATTATCGTTCTAGTTATGTGACCTTTCCAGTAATCATTTTCATTATACTAAGAGACTGGACATATGTATTTGGGATAAGTCTAAATATTGGAATGGATTATGTTGGACATCAGATTGTATTGTTTAAGGCTATAACATTTTCGATATTATTTCTATAATGTTATAATAGTGTAATTTTAGAAAAAGGAAAACCTGCAGGATGAGCGATAACCTGTCGCGTCGGACAAGGTGGTGGGAATCGAACACACAACTGAAGTGAGACAGTCCTTTATCGCCTACCATTGGCCTATAATAATTCCCTAGTTAGTAGAAACAAGTTTTATTTTATTAAGAAGGATGATTAATGAAGTATAAGTCCATTTATGGAACCATATACGATTAATCTAAACATAGATGGGCTTATGTATATAACATTCGCTAAACTTATGTTTGAGATAGATGGAATGACCTATCACTGTATCGCATGATCTACTAAAGCCTCATGAAAGAAAAATTCAACTTCATTTCATTAAGTGATGAAGTAAAAACTATTCAAGGCTTGAGCAACAGTTAGATTGTACCAAAATCAAGTAAGTATTTATTTTAATTAAAAAATTCATCAACATTTATGAAATGATATTGAACACCAAAAATGGTGTCCTAGTGCCCTCATATATGATTAATCAGATGGCACCATAGATTATCAGAAATTTATGGCTTTGTGATTGTTGGATTTTTCATATCCATGTCCTATACCACTCTTCATCAGAAGTTGATAGTTATATTTCTCTCCCATATCCATATTTTCAACTTTGTTCTCCTATGTGAAAACCCAGTGATGAGTTAATTTTTTTAACCATTATGTTTCATGCATCAGTCTTTAAAATTATGTTTTATTATTCCTTTTTAAAATGTGGGTTTCAATGAATGATACTTTCAAGTATTAAACGATTTATAACCCCAATGAATTTTGAGGGAGAAATTAATATTATGGGGGGTAGAATGTAACACCCTTAGATTATATGAGATATATTATTTTTAATTTCTTTGATATATTCTATTGTACAATACACCAATATTATCATGAACTCTACACAACACCGTATTATCTTGTAGTATATGCAACACAATTCATGGCTCGTGTTACACACAATTTAAAGTACATTTTATAAAAATTATTCTATGAAAAATTAATTATAGATTTTTTTAATGTATCCATGAAATAAGGTTTGATTATTTTATACACAATACCAATGGGAGCTTCCACTACACGCAGCCATGACTTGGCTTGCATTATATGCAATCACGACCTTCCTCGATAGCGTGTGTTGCGCGCAATACTGAGTTTTACTAAACAATGATATATTTTTATAATATTATTATGAACTAGACATCATGAACAATATTAACTACATTTTTAAATTTATAACATTATTATTCATGATACACATTTTCTAGAACATGGTATGGGAATAGAATAAATTTTTCTGGTAAAATAAATAATTTTAAAAAAATACACTTTGCCGCCATTTGATGGTGCACCCACATTAAATCTAGTTTTTTTCCTGTTTATAAGTAAAATTTTAAATTATAAAACTTTTATTTGGAATCACAATATATAAATATACTTTGGATAAAATTTTCATATCATTCGGATAACTTTCTTATTTTAATGAATAGTAAAAACACGCTATATTTTAATTAAAAATAACTTTTTTTCATCGTAATAATTTATTTGGATAAATTATAATATTTAATTCTTTTAAAGTATAAATAGAATCTATTTTTACCATTTAATATATTTTATGTCATTATCATTGATTTTACATTGAATTCATAGGTAAAATCATTTCAATCTTTTGCAATGTTTTAACTTTTAAATCCCATTTTCTTAACAACGAGATTAATTTTAAATTAATTACTGAAACTTCAATGATTTGAATTTTTGAAAAATGGATTCCATATTTGGATTTCGTGGGTCAAAATTATGTCAATAGGTTACTTTTATTTTCTTTATATTATGAATATTAACTACGGTAATTTTTTACTACAATAAAAGGTAAATTGGGTAATTTTGGGGAAAAATAAGATTATAAAATTACTCTAACAACTACCAAAATTTTATTGGATGAATAAAAGTGGACCCATATCACCTAAGGGTCATAATAGATTTATTTCATGGACTTCAGACCATAATAATTAAATAATTATTATTAAAACCAAAGAAAGTGACAACGTGTAAATCTCTTATATCTTTGAAGTTTAATAATGTTAATTTAGTTATAAACATCATAAATCTTTTAACATCAATAGTATCAAGAAATAAAATAAAATTATCTGCATAATTTGAATATATTTAAAATTTTTGAGGGATTATATAATTAACATTAATTATGACACAATAGTGATGTTGAAATTATTTTATTGATTTAAATATCAAATAAATGGATTTAAAAATAGTAAAATAAATATTATATGAGATTACAATCCTATATCATCTAGTATTCGGAACGTAGTCATTTTTTGAATTTTTTAAGTGGGGGATGAATTTATTATAAATTAATATTTCTTCTGTTTCCAAAGGTACCTCTCTCTTCCCTTATAAAAGGGAACCTCCTCCCACCCCTCCTCACACCACATTGATCATTCAATCTCAGCCAGCTCCTGCTAATTTATCTTCTCCAAATCCATAGAAACACACTATAGGTCTTGTTATTCTTCAATGTCCAACTTTAGTGCCCTAAGATTTTGTTTAGAAGAGGCACATCGAAGAAGATGTAATATCCATTACTGATTCTTTGAAATTTATTTCTTCTTCTACATCATCTTATTTAATTTTTTCATTATAAATTAATAACATATGTATCACTAATATAATGATTTGTTATTATACATATTAAACAAAAATATTTCACTTTCTATATATCCTACGAAAAATGAAATCACCACAAGTGGGTACGTATGGAATACCGTCTCCACACTGTGGTGTAATCTGATTTTCCACCACCAACATATTTGGATGGGTATAATAGTGGAAATAATAACAATATATCCTTATTATAACATGATTATAGTTATGATATATTATATAATCCACTACAATTCCACTCAATAATTATGGGAATGATATCATAGCTCGTGCGTACGTACGGATTACCGTCTCCATGATGCGATGAGATTCATTATCCATGTTAAGAATTAAAGAATGATTAGAAAGTATATATAATAAGTAATCATGAAACATATGACATAATAATTTTACATTATTTATGTATATATATATATATATCATTTACATCCATTCAATTCAATAAGGAAATCAAAACAGCGTTCATGTGTATGTACGACCTATCGTCTCCATAAACAATGCATTTTATTCCATTTATTGATCTATTATATATATTTATATGAAAAATATATAATATATAAATCATGTTTTAAATTATGGAAATATATAATAATGATCTCTGTAATCATATGAATAATTACATTTCAAAACACAGACGATAAATGAAACAATTTTATCCAAAATGCTTATTTAACTACGATTGACAAATGAACGAGTAATATAAATAAGTAAGTGAATAATATATAATATCATCAATATTATTATGGTTCTGATACAAGTTAATAATATGTTTAAACCCACTATACATGAGTCTTAGACACAAACAGAAGAAATTGGACATAATGTAAGGGATAATTTTGCAATCTCATTTTTATCTGTGATTTCTTATACGTAAGTATTTACTGGGGTTATATTTCTCTTCCATGTCCATAAAAATGTTTTTCATAATGTTTTTAATATTATTCCATGTATTTTTAAAGTCATGTTTTCCCCTCTTAAACTTTTACATTGTGTTATAGAAGGAATATTTCTTTTGTTTACCATACGTGGTACCTTTTGGCTTTTCTGGAAAAAGTACGAGGAGAATGTTTTTTAACTTATACGACATGAACTGATTTTTATGCTTTCATAACACCTAATTTTAATAAATCATACTTGAAATAATTTCATGATTATTTTCAAAAAAATTCTTTTCTTTTAATATATCATGGCATTTTGATAAAAGAAAATGATTTTGATGAAGAATGGATATTTTCCTCAAGAATTCATTTCAAGTGTTTTATCGAAACTATATTCCATATAAGATGACATTGTTTAGTATGTTTATGTTTCAATTATGTTGTCTCAATTATTTATATGGCTTGATTTTTCTTATTATGAAATGATATCCTTTTGTTTTATATGGATCATGTAAACATGGGATGATGTTTATGAAACCCATTTTATTATTTGGGGTATGTTGAATGATTTATAATTGTTTTGTGGAACACGTAAAAATGATTTCAATATGAGATGGGTGGGACCTATATCCCCCTCTAATGCATTGTGTAAAGATTTATATCTCATGAGATATATATGGATGGAATGGAAAGTAAATATGGTTCAGTAATACAGGGCTAGAATGACAAGTAAACCCAGTTCAGTAAGTGACTTTGTCCATTATGGTGGTCTTAGAAGCAATAAATTAGCTACTATAGAAATTATATGATGTGATTAATGGTTTGCGTCAATTACATGCTTTTTCCCTATTCTATTTTATAATGATTTATGTTCCATTATGATCTATGCCTTACGTATTGCCATGTTTTATGTCATTGCTCAAGATTTTGATGTATAAACATTACGTTCATGTTTTCAAATTCAAATGTATATGGTTTGTTTAATTTTTTTCATTCCTACCCTTACTGAGTATTTGAGCTCGCCATTTATATGTTTTCCTTTCCCCAGGATTTGAATAAGGTTTTTAGTTAAGAAAACTAACAGGGAACATCGTTATGGGAGATGTTGATGATTTTTCACCATGACTAGAAGATGTAGTTTCGAGTATCCAAAGACACTAAACTGTTTTGGTCCATGGGTCAATGTTTTTTTATATATTAAGTATTCAGAAAAATTAATGTAATGTATACATACATCATGTTTGGGTCTCTATAGTTTTTTTTAGATGAAATCCATGGTTTTACATGTCAAATATTGGGTAAGATTACTAGGTTCATGTCTCGGGGAGGTTGAGTCATTAAAAATGATTCTAGAATCGATACATATTCCTATGTTTAGATTAACTATATAGGTTAGTGGTGTCTCTTACATAATATGCCTATTGTATTGTAAAGTGGGGTAGATTTTGACACCCAAATAAAAATAAGAATTAAAATACTTATTATATCACATGTACAAATATGGTGAATATTTATTTTTAAGACCCTGCCTAATTATAAATCCATAGTATGTTATTGTTAAAGATTAATAAAATCATGATGGGAAAGCTCTATGTTTGTTTCCCAAGCTTTCTTTGAGTTCCCATTATATCACACAGAAAGGACATGTGTTTTTCTATAAGTATAATCCTTAATATGATTTGTTACCATGGTTGGAAATATTATTTGTTGTTCTTGGAAGTAATAGATGTTATAACATGAGACATGTGGGGTATAATTATTAGGATCGATATTGGGGATGATATTTTTTTGAGGTTAGATCAGGAAAAATAGTGTTCCCATGGTGTTGTTATCATAATGATTTACATAGTTCAAATATATACATGAAATATAGTGAGATTTTAGTGGAAGTTATTCTGTGTTAATAAAATAATAAATTGGAGTAGTAGGGTATAAATATTCCATTCACTAAATATATTTTGTAACAATTATTGATAATATAACCCTATATTTTGATATATTATATTTTCTAGTTTATATAAAAACTATATTAAGAAATAGTAACATATTTGTTATTTCCATTGTATAATCTGGGTCAAAGGGTTGGGAATACCAGTCTCTAAAACCAGGATACTATTGAAACGAAATTATAAGAAGATGAAACCACATATATTATATTATTATTTTTTAATCCCATATATTGATTAATAAAAATCGTCCTTATATTTATATAAAATAGAGGTATCCATTTTATTAATTAATTTAGTGTGATTTATCAGAATCATTAGATTCTGTTGAATATGATAAGCATTGTAAGTTTTATCTATATATAATGAAAAATGTAATATCATATAATCATATGATTTGAAGATAAATAATTTATTGTTATATGTTTGTTCTAAGAGAACATGTGAAAGGTCATTCCCTTCAATGTTCTTCAATTGATAATAACATGGAACCTCGATGCAAGTTGGATAATAAAAAGCATACACTTTGGTCATTTTCAAAAATAATCGAGGAAAAAATGGCTATCAAACCCTAGAAAATATATTTATTTATTAATTAATTTCAATGATTTATAATTAAGGGTGATGAAAACAACATTTCCAGTTACATAATATGTAATGTTACTTCTTTCTACAGAAAATTATAAAATAGGTATACAAAATCTCAATAAAATACATGTGTCAAAATATAAAAGGATCCAAAAAACAATCTTCTATTAACATCATGATCCATCACTCTATCCCATGCTCCCATTCTATTAATCAAGGAATAAAAAGAAGCATTGAAATGTGGGGATTTATCCATTCCATACATATATCCATAAAGATTATTTTGGTACCCAGCAACTACCAAAATATTTTATGATATAAAATCCTAGTATATAGACAACAAAATTTATACAACACGTCATGGGTGTGCAATATAAAAGTAATTTTAAAGTGTCATTTTTATAGCCACATAGTAACTTGTATTTTAAGATAAGTCATCCTCGGGAATGTGCCTCTCCCAAGTGCCCCCAAAATCCAAGATTAATCCTTGTTATTTGTACTTTTGAACATGTATGAGACACTCTGACATGATATCTATATAAGGATGGTTTTTTGGTTGTATAAGAACATGTGTACCCAGTTCCCTATATAAACTCACCAAGAAAATGAGATGTTAACTGATAATCCCTATCTAAAACGATTGTGCACATTTCCCTACCAATTTGTAATATATCATAGATATACAACCTCCATTGCTCATCAAAACTGAGGGACTATTTGATTAGAATTAAATGAGAAATGATCATGAGACACTCAATTAAAACCCACAATGCATCGACACCATGAGAAGATATCATAAAATTGGTCAAAAATCAATCAATACATCATCACATTTAATCATGACAATAGATGACTACTATAATTTTTTTTGTTGGTTATTATTGTTCAGCCTTCACCTATTGAAAAGTGGAACACATTCTATAAAACTGTCTTTACCCTAATGATGATGATGTATATACAAAACCATACCCTAACCTACGTTCCAACGAAGATGTGGGTCCTCACCTACCACTCTCTTCCAATGGTGTATGACATCTAAATCAGATAACTACCTCATTATCGTTTTATATATTAGTATATAGGTTATATCTATGGATGGATAAAAAATCTACTCCAAACTATCCTTCCCCTACAACTTCTTCTCAGATATCGAAGACAAAAGATGATGCTTTCTACATGCCCATTTAATTTCCCATATTAGTGTCCTTGTTCTCAGTGCATTAGCAACAACATTTCCCATTCCTACTATATAGTCAAAAAAGATCTCAAAATAATGTTGTCATTCAACCTAAATTTTCATCATTAGGATCCAATCACACATTTTAAATATATACATTTGGATTTTATTGATCATCTACACCACACAATAATATCCGAGTAAGTAGTGTATCTAAAAGTGAAAACCACGAACAACTATTGTTAATTTGAGATCATGCGTTAGGATTGTCCACATGTATGGTCACAGCTACCAATACCCATATTCCATGACTATATCTCCCAACATTATGATTTATCCAAGCCTGGTATGTAATGTTTGACAATTCGTTGGATTACTATTTCCCTTCTCAATCTAAATCATGACATGTGTTGATGTTAGTCTCCCTTTTAGATTATGAAAGGTTTACATGGGGGTGTCTTACCATACACACTTCATACACTTATTAGTCAAGAATTTCAATGGAGCTCCTAATAATGAGTAATCATGTATAAAATACCTATAATATGAAGGTTTTCATTAGAAAATACTCATTTAAAAAGAATTCATGGGATTTTCTAATGAATCTAAATATCTAACTTTCTATGGGTTTATTTATACTCTTATATCTATGATAATATGAACTATGAAGTAAATATTATCCATCTATAAGATTTAATGTGTGATATTAGAATATAACCAATTTCCTCTCAGTGTATCCAAAAAATAAAATGAAGTTTGGCATGGTTGTTTCAATTTTGAGAATGAATAAAGATACCCTCCATGAAAACCACCACAAATAAATCCAAATAAGGATATAAATCTTGGTAAATAGTATCCATTAAAACACTCAGTTTTTTTGTGAGATCTAATGGAATAACAAGATACTCAAATAGACCAATACATATATGAAAATATATATGATGTATGTCTATATTTTTAACCCATAGCAGATGATATCCCAACAACAAATCAGATTTTGAGAACCCCCAAGATCCTCAAAGGTGATTAGGATGGAAATCTATCATTGGTAAGGGATATTGGATGTAATCCACCAACTAGTTCAACATCCTATGATCCACGCGTAGACTATGGGAACCCTATTCAATTTTTTCAATAAGGATTTTTGAGCCCCAAGGATAAGAACATGGATAAGTAATCCCCACACCTTCCCAAACCATTAGTTTCCCCTTGAGCACATACAACTCCTTCAAATACAACATGTAAGGAACAATAGATGCAGTTGAAAATCCTAGAACAAGATATATGGAAGTCTAAACATACCTCTCAGGGTGTAATTATGAATAGTCATATAGAAATACATCCTTGAAATGGTTAGCCACTATTGGAATTCCTTCCTTACATGCTCCCTTATCATTCATATATAAATTAGAATTCCACACAATCTACTTTCCCATACCACATTAATATAGTCCATCTAGACTCACATAGACATACAATTCAACCTTTTGAATATAAGGTATTCTCAATTGGGATGTGTAAGTGACCTTCTGACGATAGTAGTCTACATTGTCTTGATAAGATACCTTCCAGTCCATTATGAGCATTATGTCAAACTAGAAATCTCTAGGGAATTAAATATTCTAGGAGATATGAATGAAAACATCATTATTGGGGTACTCTATACATATGGGGGTACACTATCTGTTATGATCCCCAAAAAAGTTTTAATATTCCAAATTCCCTTATAAAATTGAATCACTACTCAATGTGTTCTACAGTAGATACACATATGAAACTATAGAATGATCCCATGTTAAAAAGATAAAATACATGTTTTGAGACTTCTAAGACCATACCTCTCCCCATACATTGTTTGATGCCCTTTAAAATTTATATAGGATGTACAGAATAGATCTGGCCAAAACCATAACTCTACCACACAACCTCAATACCCTGAGTAGAGAAACTATACCCTCTTAGTATAGTTGGGTCCTAAATAGCTCATCAACAACCACCACCTTCTTGACCTAATAAACCGGTACTAATCTAACTATTTACCTCACACATGCCATTGAAACCTAATTATGAATATGTTGTTGAACCTAAACCCCTACTACATCTTAAGGAAGAGTTGGTCCGACAAAATTGACGCACATTTCCCATATTGCTATAAAACTTTCACTTGACTTGCATGTGATCACATAGATTTCTCAAATGTCCCTAGATTTTAAATTGATTATATAAAACCACATATCCATCTTATGTTTCATGGATGGTACTCATCTCATGAGAAGCCAAAAATTGAGATTCATGTATGTTTGTGCTAAACCGCCAAGTCGAGTTACTAAATTAGTCTACTCTATAACCCATTCCCCATCAGGTTTTCTCAATAATTAATTCCTAAATAACAACATTATTAATATATGTAAATCTAGAAATGTTTACCAAAGATCAAAGGGAATGTTAGAGACATTCCTTAAATAATCTTCACCATAATATATCATTAGAAAGGTACTTCATCACCAAATATTGCATCTCTTTATAAAATGTTCTGTAATTTATAACTATCACAATTCACTAATCTAGATGGATAAACTCACCAACCAAATAGTCAATCCGAGTATCAAGGTAAAAGAAGTCATATGATCGGGTTTAGAAATCATTTCAAACCATGTCTCACAGCCTGTGAACCTAGTTTAGAAAATCTAAACCAAGAATTTATGTCTCTCAAATCATATAATTTGCGAGCACACTCTCAAATCAATAGGTGTCTCTAGATACTAAATAATCTAAAGAGTACAATCAAGCCCCGACAAACAATTATGTTGGCATCTATCCATAAAAAACAAGGGGGATTATTCTGGTTGAACATGTGTGTCAGCATGGCCATAGGTAAGGAATGATGTTTTTTATCCTGAAAATTCAACATAAATCCATAATACACATAATGTAACTATTCCATAGAACATGTGTATGGAATAACTGTTGTCTTAATAGCTGGATCTAAAAGGAGATCTACTTGTTTCCCATGTCCCATTGCCTATGGATCATAGTTTTCGA
Source organism: Viscum album (assembly GCA_963277665.1). Lineage (NCBI taxonomy): Eukaryota > Viridiplantae > Streptophyta > Magnoliopsida > Santalales > Viscaceae > Viscum > Viscum album. The sequence goes on from OY728160.1 coordinate 174,547,465, forward strand.
CATCCTCCTAGTGTACAAAATGATTTATTCATGGTGGAATGACTCTACAATTCCAAAAACACACCTTAGAAAACAAGGATAGAAAAATTTAAAGCTATAATTGTATGATGGGTAATCCCCTTCATATAAATAGGTCACACTACACTTCCTGCTGCTTAATCTAGGACTGCTAAAATGAAACATTCATAGATTTCACTAGACACACAGCCTCTTGCCAACACTAAATTCCGGCATTGATAAAGTTATCTATTAATCATTTCAATTTATGATTCCATTTTAATTTAAAATTTCTTTTTAAATTGTTACACTATATTTTTCACCCTTCATGATCCAAATGGTCCAATACTTCTTATGAACACGAATATGGTGTGCAACCAATCCACACCATAACACTTTCCATTCGATGTGTGTCAGGGTCCATGAAAAATCATGGAACTAATGGTTTCTTAGGGTTCCAATTGTACCCTAATATGTAAAACATATCATAGGATTTGGAATTCACCTAATTTACGAACCATGTATCTTATTCAATGTATGAAATTTTATCACATCATCTTGTATATCCTTCATGGAATCTATCACAACAACATGAAAATATACAATGATTCTTATATGGTGTGTCATAATTCATAGAATGTGATTGATATAAATTTCAAAAAATTATTCATGATATGTAATAAACAAATCACATCAGGTATCAATAGAATAAAATCAACAATCATGTCTATAATAACATCACAACTACACTAAATCACATAATGGTGGAATCAAATCAACTATATCAATAAAAATCCATAAAAATTCAAATTAATCTTGGGGAAATAGACCATTCATAAAAATGGGAGAGATACTATAAGACCCTGATAATTTACAATTTCATGTCCATTTTCATCTCTTACTATTATCTCCCAATAATAAACTAGAAAAAACTATCTAATTTCACTTTGTAATTTTCCAAATTTGGGTTCCACTAAATAGCCACCCATGATTGGCTGGAAACATGGCCTCATGTCCATCTCTCTAAATGAAAAAGGATTCTGTCCAGTAGAGAGGGCCTATGGTGGGTCTTTTGGGATACTTTTCTATCATAGAAAAGTGTAAGACAATAATTGAAATGTACATTTTACAAAGGGGATGAATTATAACTATCAATAAATACAATAATAGAAAATAAAGTTTAAAATGAAATAATACATTATATAAACAAGAGGATGATACATGTATTTTTTCTTTAAAATTACCTTCATTGGAATAAAATTATTCAAAATAACACATTGGTCAAAATTCCTAATAGTCTAAAAAATAATTATCCCCAAATTGCATCATCTGCCTCAGCTCGGTCCTATTCCCCCTACTCATAAACATGGATCAAAATAAAGCATCAAATTGTGGGGCCCTTCCCCAATCCATACATGCTTCCTTAAATTTTGTCTAGCTGTCCAACAATTTCCAGAATAGGGTGATGGATACAATCCTAGAAAGTTACCACTCAAATGTATATAAAAAGTCATATATATGAAATAAAACATTGAAAATCATAGTGAAATACATATAATATGTTAGTATTAAATGAAGGAAAATTAATGTTCCCATGGAGTATATACTATGAAGAATGTTATATTGTATGGCCCAACAGTGCTCTATACAACACACATGTCAAGTTAACATTATATGGAAACTGCAACCACTACTGAAATAACTAACACAATATATCTATACATCCATATGTATCATGTCAACCATGGATTAATAGTATAATATATATATATGAAACTACCACAACCAATCTGTATAACTATATGATTCATAATATCATTGGCTGAGACATATAATTAATAATTTCTCATTTAAAATTGTAATTTTGTATAATCCTTGTGTCAAATCACTAATAGTATGGCCCAATATATATTTGGCCAAAGAATCCTTATAGAGTTCTTAAAGCATCTCGATGGAAGTATAATTAGGATTGATTTTGGTTCTAAGCAGCATGTATATATAAAATGTCGACTTCTATCCCAAAAAATAGGATCCAAGGGGTAACAAGGCCCATGAAATCCCACAAAAATAGAATCTAGATATCATACTAGTTTAAGGAATTCTTTACCATTTCCATGACCCATATCTTTTCATATACATGATTCCATTTATAACCATTATACTATTATCAATCAATTTATATGATTATATTGAATCATACCAAAATTCACATAAAATTCAAATCGATGAGTTTCCCCACTCAAAAGAAATTTATATAATCCATTTCAATAATTTAGTCATATAATAAAATATCAATACATGGAAAACATGTAAATAACACTTCTACTTAATTAAAAGATTCTAATTCATTTATAATAGGCCTTACGTCATTAGGAAAGAATAAAACAAACCCCATGGTTGGTTTATCAAAGGTAAAGGACAATGGGAACACCCCATGAGTGGACATGGTTGGAAAAAATCCTCCAAAACATCTGAAATGAATAGAAAGGCATTTTATAGGTTCTATTTTATTTATTTAAATTAATATATTCAATCATAGGGCTATTCCAGAATAGACAGAGGGAGGCAAAATGGGAAATGGCTTAATAAAGAACTGAACTAATAAGAAAAGTACATACAAACTAATGTAGGTTATTAGTAAAGTTATCATCTAGTATTATCTTGTGATTCTACTCATATTTAAAGAAAATATAGAATAAGTGATGAACCTATAAATAGTGAAAGCTAGTAGTCACATAAATAGTTCAACTGATACCATGAATATTAATGAATGACAGAAAAGGACTTGAGTACTCCCTGATGTGTATCTATGTGACTAACATCACTCTATCATGAGTTCATATGGATGAACCATTTCAAAAGCTATATTTTAGCTCAAAAAATCTATCAACAGTAGTTTTCAAACATAGAAAAATATTTAAACAAGAAATAGGTTATATGTTTAATTAATTTAATGATTCAAATTTCAACAAAAATACCTAGGCCACATGATCTTTCTATAGGGTTAGGCCAGCTGTGCGGAAACCCTACTCCAACTATTTTAACAAGATTCACATCACGCAATTTTCATTCATAGTTTTCCTAAACATGAAAAAACAATGTATCATGCCACCTTATAAAACAATAAATATATTCCAAGGGAATTAGACTCTATTGTAATGAGTTTTTAAACCATATATGATCCTCTAGAACACTTCATAACATCACACACTTAGCAGAAAGTGTGATACATTTCCACATGATTTCTCTTAACTGTGCTGCTTGTCCTTTTCATCATAAAAGCTTGTCTATGGGCTCCAAACAAGCCCCATGAACCCCGAACACAAATATTCCCTCAAAATGGTATTCACATTAGGTCATAAATAATCATTGGATGTAAAATAATATTATGTAACTTGTACTAAAACCTAGGTTTTTCTACCGAGCATCCAAATATATCCCTATATTTATCCAAAAAGTGTTCATGATTTGGTGGATACTATTCATGTTGTGATTGATTCACCATCCAAAAATCTTATTTCTAGAATGATTTGATAGTAATTAAAAATAAATGGATTCCTATATCATTGGGATAAATGTAGTGATTGAAAATAACCATAGGTGATAAGAAATCACTATAAAATTATAAAAAAGGTAAATATAATGATTCACTGGGTGATAATTCAAATCATACTAATGTTCAAGGGAACCCCAATAAGATAAAGGATAGTGGATAATGGAAGAGAATAAACTGATTATTTTTTCAAAAATGTGTTCATGTCATTAAACATTACAAATATGGTATAAATATCACATTAAAGATAATCGAAAGATTTTCCTAAAAGAGAATACTTGTCCATGGACGAAATGAATGGAATGATATTTTTAATGGAAATAAAATGAGAATGAATGAGATGACATATAATATACATTTCATATTGATAATTCTATATATCATATTGTTTAAACTAGTTTTAAGAAATTATTTGAAATAAAACCATAACAAATTTAAATGAATACCAAATTAAAAAAAATACTCACCCGATGGATAAATGTGAATTCTCATAAGTATTCCATAGATGGTGTAATTGTAGTTGATACATTTATGGTGATTTTTTATTCCTAAAACAAAATAAAGTAGAGATGATAAATAATAAACAAAAGTACCTAAATAATAATTTTTTATTGGCCATTTCAGAAAGAAAAGTCTAAATAAAGTTATTAATAATGAAATCTGCAATTCCATGATACTGAAAAGTGACAAAGAAATTAAATAGGTTATAATTATGAGTTCCAACTCACATAGAGTAGAAAAAAACTTTTCATTCAAGGTTTAGAATAAATTCTCAAACATCATTCTTTCATTTAAAATATATTGATATCCAACATTTTCTATACATTTTTGAGTTACTTTATTGCATGTAAGGATTTATGTTGATCCATATACATAGGGGTTTTAAATAGTTAATTATATTTTATTAATGTAAATAATTTATGTAATATTCATTCCATGGATTTTGGATTTCCGCCTCCTTGTTGGATATATCATATAATATAATGAATATTAAATGTTTCAATGTTTTACTGATCAAACATGACGAAGACGATCAATCTATCATATTTGATCAAAATATTTGACATCACCATCAATGATTTGACCAAAACAGTGGATATTATCATCAATTGGGACACAAAAAACATAATGAAAATGCCAATTTTGATAATGTGAAACTATAGAAAATTCATTAAATTGAACTATCAAAAGAAGACATCATTTCATTATATTACATTAAATTATGTAATCAATATAATTTACTTATTTTAAATGTCATTGGATGGTATTATAGTTGACTCTATAACCCCCTTAAAAATTTATTGATGAAAACATAACATAATTGTATTTATTTAAAAAAAGTTAACAAAACACAGGGAATAATTGAAGAATATATGGGATTTATTTTTAATGTTTGTGTTACAATGATTGTAAGAATTTATGGTTAAATTTTTCTATAGATTATTTTTAATGATATATGAGAAAATTTCCACATGAATTTTATCATATGGAATCAACTACTTTCTATCAATCTAGAAACATCTAAAATGTATCGATAAAAAGATATGTGTTTTCTTATATTAACTAATATTTTAGTCTGATTTGAAAATAGACAACATATAATTCTAAATTACATATATAATTTTCAACATAAGGATTTACCAAGTATACATAGACTGTAATAACTGATGGAATGATTCTTACGTAGAGATGATATCATCCCCTCTAGATAAATTAACATTTTTCATCAATATATGATATTAGAACTAGGAAATAGATAGAAAATATTAAAATCACATTATCAACATTGTTTATCAAAAAGATGCATAAGGGAGATTGATGATACAACATTGTGATTCTCTTTTATTTCTTGTCAATAAGTTACTTTTCAATGGAGATCCTAATATGAATATTAATATATTAAGAGGAATTTAATTGAAGTTCATTGGGGTTCTAAATCATATTTGTTGAATAATTAAATAATATCAATCTATAGATGTTCTGTTGTCATTAGTAATTTGTTTAGATAGTGTGGAATTATGTATATCTCTTAATAATATATCCTTAATTTAGGCAAGAAAAATGGGATATTTTCCAAAATGTTTATAATAAAATATGATTGTATACGTCCATGAAAATATTTATTTTCATGAATGTTTTTATGGAGTATATAACAATATGAACATGAATATATTTATTTTCATAAATATTTTACTAAGGAGACATTTTATTCTAACAATTATTTTCGAATTGATACAAATTTTTTCAATGCCTACAAATTTTAATTATATTAAATATAATTTGGAAACCATAACTACCCATGAAGACCAGATCAATCACACACTTATAATAATAGGCCTCACGAAATTGGAGAGACAACCTACCTGGATATATAAGGAAGTAGTAGGCATTCTCACAGGTTGTATGTGGGAATGTATAACACTAATATGGACTATGCATGGGGCGCACAAGGTGTGTATACATGGTACATCTATATACCTGAGTGAACCATATAGTGGTATGTCATGGTATAGTGATGGGTGAGTGTGTGAAGGTGTTCTTTGTTATATTTCATCTCGAGATATAGATAAAATACAAATTCATATAAGTGGTAGTCATCCATTAGATGGAGCAGTGTAAGAAGATAAATGAACCCAATCATTTTTTCATACATCAAAACCATATACATAGAACCCTGATTGCATGGTAAATCTAATCTCATTTGACTAATCACATATATGAATCATCTTAAAAAATATTCTTATTCTTGGCCTACCCATACATGATTTTGATTTACCTTCACAAATGACAACACTAGTGGAATAGAATCTTACATCACCATTGACCACAAATCCAATATCAAATGAATATATATTTAATGATAATTTTATTAAAAAAATTCATTTACAAAATCTTCAATTTGAATTAATATGATCCTAAAAATATGTTCCACTTCTATGAAATAGTGATTAATGAATTTACTTAAAATATGTATGAATAGTTTAACACAATATAGATGATATTTTTTATGCATGTGACAATTTACTATGGAAGAATAAATCCAATACAAAAAAAACTATGATTGTTTTTATAGTGTTTGAAAAATTAAAATACATAAAACCAAATTTGAATAATTAAAAATTTATTACTGATAATATGAAAATTCATTGACTAACAACTATTATCAGATTTGGCATGAAATTTTGTTTTTATGTTAGTGAACATCTGGATCTTGGGTGATTATCTTTTACAATTAAATTAGATAACTTGTGTCCAAAATATCATTTACCATATTTATTTTACATTAAGGTATTAAATTTTTTAGTTAACAAAGTATCCCAATGCTTTAGTCTATTTAAAGAAGTTAGTTTTCCCTAAAACTCTCTACTATTAGAAGGATGATATTGTTTTTTCTTTTTTGTGATCAGAGGATATGTATAAATTTTATGCTGAATAAGGTTTATATAGATACCATAGTGAAATAATTTTATTGATAGAACTATGAAATTAACATAATAGTTATGAAAAGTATAGATGATGTTACTTGATGTTTGATAAAAAAATATCAAAACAGATAAATCTATATTAAAAAAATGTTTTCTAATGGATGTTTGTGATCTTCTATATATAGATCATGTAAATACGATTTATCACATGAACCCATGCTTTCCAAATCATTCCTGATGGAATTGACCCAGAGGAATTATATATTATATTCGTGAAGATATTTATCATTATAAGATATCATGCATGTTAGTAAGAATGAAATAATGCATATATAAAATAAATATGTGTTAATCAATAAACAAAAAATATATTTATAGTACATGTGTGCAACAGTTTTTTTATTAGTTTTGACTATAATGTTATGAATAATATGAATAAACACATGAGATTTTGTGATATGGAATGTTCATTGTTTGTAGTTTTTAAAAACTAATTTGTTTTACTAATAATTGAGTGGAACTACATTCACTATTGATATTTTGTATTGAAGATTGAAAATCCAACATTATATTTTATATCATATATTTTATTCTCAATTTAAAAATTAAACAATAATCAAAGTCATATTCTATTTTTATTATCATTTAAGACATAGATTAATGAAAAATCTAGTATTAGCATTCTCGATTTTTTTATGGTAGACAATGATGATGAGGTAACATTGTACTATGTTGGGTAAATATTCTATGGCCAATGATTTTTGAATTTTTTATAATAATAAAATATATTAAATGATTGTTAGATAATCTAGATAATTTTTTAATTGGAGAATAATCATATTACACCTCAAATAACTTAATAAGGGATATGTCGATATCCTTTATTCTTTTACATCTATGATAAGGACTTTATTATAGTACATCTGTTTATGGGTTAGAGTTTCAAGTTCAAACCCATCGATGTGATTTCATTGATAACCAAAAGGATGTTGTGTGGGATTTTGACAATAACCAGTGTACACAAGTAATATAGTAATTTATATCTGAGATGAACATCATTAACAAATCTTAATGTGCATTGTGGTTTTCTATTTTATGTGAATTCATAAAAATTAATGGTGATGAAAAAATTATTTTTATTTATTCAATAATTAACAATGTAAATTAAAGGGAAAATGATCAATGTGAAATTTTTCCCCACATTTATTCATCACAACTAAATGTACTCATTGGAAAGATATATTAACAATCCTTATATATGAATCAAAATAATAAAAAACCCACTAAAAAAATTAATGTTCATACCATCTCATGAACTCTGCCTTTTCACCATTCTCTTTAATTTTCATCCTACCATCATTAATTTATAATCATTCACTGAATATGTGGTAAAAAACAATATAAGTGATAAGAAAAAAATCACACATACAAACTGTGATCTTCCTTTATGGAAGTGCATGTTTACCCACTCTAATGTGACTATGTAAAATAAAATACCTTTTTTAATAATACGACACACCTATTATAAAAATTCATTAACTCTATTTCCATGATGGTCACTAAATGAAAAATTTCACACTAGTAATAATCAACAGTAAAATTTGAAAGATTTTTTATAAATCACATAAAAACATCACAACCTTTTATTTTAAATATTTGAAATCTAATTTGTTCCAAAAAAACAATAGAATTCATTTTTCATAGATAATAAAATTGGAACCATTTTTGGATTATATATTTGATAAATAGAACATCAATATAACACAAAAAGGCCACAATGAGGGATTATTATACCAATAAAAACTATGATAGTAATTATTTTGAACAATCACTAAGGAATTAGATCTAGGGAAACTGATTTTCTACTCATAAATCCTAAAAATATCAATGAGTTCATGAATATATTTTTCAAGATAATTGATATTACAGTAATCAGTGAACTATTGGATCGTTATTATTAATGATTGGGGAATTAAGTCAGTGGATAAATTGGAAATTATAGGTGAATTAAATCAATCTATATTACCAAATAAAATGATTATATTACATAAATGTGTAGATATTGAATATACTTAATATACATTTCACCAAAATAGTTCCACTCACACATCATACATCTAATTAAATTATTTATATTGATAGATCCTTTTTATGATATCAGCAATTTTATATGAATCCTCGTTCTCAAGATTCATTCCCAACATACGAACAATGTTCAAAAGAATTAGGTAGATACATATAGTGAATACATAAATAGATTATCATAAGTATATAAGTTTGTGTGGAAATCATCATAAAAATATGGGTTTTCATAACATGGTTTTCGTAAAACATTGATTTTTTCATATTATTTATTTACTATTCTAATGATATGGTATCTACCATAGAAATGAAAATATTTTAGTTTTTTCCAAATAAAAGGATGATCCAAAGTTTATCCATGATGATGATGATGATGGTTTCATTTATACATGAAATATAATATTAATTTAGATGATTATCAATCCTTAAATAAAAAAAATATAATTTCAGTCCTTTTTTAATTTCATCATAACCATATCTGAAAAAAAAACATTTTTAATCATCATATAAACTGTAATAAAATTTATATAATCCATAAATAAATTTTTTTGTAACAGAATTTTCAATGATATCATATGTCACTCTTTTATTGATGAGTTGAAAACATTTTTCCAAATTCATCACCTGTATTATATTATATATATTTCCCATAGATTCCATACTATAATGTTTTCTCAAATAACAATAACATAAGTCATATTACATGAGTGTGAAAATTATTGTTTATCATCAAATAATTATTTACCTACAAACAAAATATAATTTAGGGGAACTTATGTTTTATTGTTAACTGAATGATTGAGCTCTTAATAGTTTTTTCTTTTGTTACAATTTGACACATAATATTTTTTATAGGGGTTTTAACCTTATTGTATTTTATTTGTTTATTCCATATTCTTGTATAAATTAATCTAATGATATGTTCTTGAATAGTATTCTTACCTTTAAATAAACATGTGCGACCTAGATTGACATGAAAAAATTCAAAAAACAGAATGGTTTTTTAGATATCAAAATTAAAATCCAACAATATTCATACACATTAAATTAATAATGTAACATCATGTCCCGACTCACATATAAGATGGTGGTAGGACAAGTGGCTCACATGACCTCAGGTGGCTATGCCCATATTCCAGAGGCTTCTGACTAGTTGTGCGGGTCTCAAGATATGATAGAGGGGATATTGTACTTCTTATCAGAGTTTCACAAAAATATAATAAAGTAGAAGTAGAAGTCAATAGTAGAAGTTGTAATAAAATGTATGATATAGAAGAAACAATAATCAGTAATTGACAAATTAGTGGAATGCATTCAATAACAATTTTATAAAACTGACAACTTACAGATTATAAAATAGGTGAATGTATTTCATGTTGATGGTACATAACTAAAGGTAGTAAATAATACAACATTCTAGAAAACACAGTAAAATAACAACGAACGGACAATATGGCCCCACGATGATTTCCATCAACAAACCCAAGCTTTAACTCAGTTCATTACTGCTAACTCTCATGAACAAACTATATGAAGAACAATCTAGGTACTACAAATATTAGGTCTACATAGGTACCAAGGTTACCTATGTAGGGTGTGAGGTATAAATTTCAGTAGTAAGGCACACATGGTGTCGAGACTAATCCATACAAATGAAATTCAAATCATGAAGTGAATAATATAAAATAAACTACCGAGTGATAAAAAATTAATTGTAGTAACTATGTATGGGATCAAAAATTGATTCCCTTTCCATACCAGCTGATTCATCCTAAGTTGGAATTTAGAATGATGGTACCTATGCAAGAATAATATTCATATCAGTTCCAAAAGTAACATTGAAACTCATAAAGGTTCACCCCAAAGTTTGTTGTATGTCTTGGGGTCTAGTTTCCATGTGATGACATAAGTATGATAATAAGAAAAGTATAATTTTCAGATATCTATATAAAACTCATTTATGTAATAATCTATGGATCAAACATATATATAATCAAAAAATTCAATCAAATCCATTAAATGATGTGGTGGATCATGAACTCCTCCCTAGCAATCTAAAATAATCCCATATATCTCTACGTTACATCCAATATAATCCAATAACATTGATTGTATCCCAGGAAATCCATAATAAGTCCCATGTATCACTCGAGGCATGGTCACTTTGAATCCATCCAAGTTATCTAACTAAAGGTCCAAGTATCATTGAAGGCATGGTGCAGCTATCTCCCCAATGGGTTCATCGACAGTTTTTCCCATAGGGAACCATTATCCCTCAAAAGTTTATATAGTCTTTTAAGAATCCATCACCTAGAAATATGATGCATTGCCCATGACAGATCGTGTTATAACTAAATAATCAAGAGATTTCATCCATGAGTCCTTAATATAGGACCCATGTTCTCACCCGACCTACATCTAGTGAACCGTGAACTATAACAGCCAAAACATATTTCCAGGAAAAAGTAAATACATATATCACATGATAAGCATATACATAAATCATGTTAATCAAAAATTCAATGTGACCAACAAGTTACTCAATCCATCATGTAAACAATCCAAGACATCAACATGGAATAAGGCATTTAGCACAAATGTATGCACAAAATAATTACATGATGGCGTTATTATTTTAATATATCAATCTAACAAGAAAAGATCAAAGATCAATCCACAAATATAGAGCATAAAAAATAGGCACTTGCATGGGAAATATAATATAAAAAATCACACAGAATCAACAGGCCTCTTATGAGAGGACATCAATGACATTAAATTATACAAGATAACAACCTTTTTCAAGAATGGAATTAAATTCAAACCATCACATTACATTTATAACACAATGTATAAGTAAAAAAACCATTTTGGATGGTCACACACAAAGGGGTGTCCAAGAGGCAAGGCAATCTTCCCCAGTGGGTTTCCCTAAAATCAAAGTTGGAGACAACCATGATAGAACAATCCAAAAAATTTAATAATTCATAATAAGTGATCGATGGATGGTTTTAATGTGTGGAAAAAATCCACACCATGACATTAGAAATTATTAATGGGAAGAGGGTAGATTCTTGATGCATATAATTCTAATTACATGTTGAGAAACACAATTAGGCTGTGTCTTGTCTCATCTATCATTTTTAAAGGAATAAACCTGATTTTTAAATAACCAAGTAGTGTCATATACAAGCATTCCATTTTACATTTATAATAACACCCATAAAAATACACCAATGCATTAAAAAAGGAATACATAAAAGTATATCACTAAATATTCATATTTAAGGAATATAACCTCAATAGAGGGGTATTAATATAAAACCATGACTTTTCTTATCAAAAATTTAGTCATGTTATTTAAGAAGTTCATCAATATTATGAAAGGAATTATTTAATATAAAAACCATAATACATTAATTAGACAACTAATAACGGTGAGATAATAAACTACTTAATTCATTACAATATTTTATGGGGAAAGGAAAGGGACACTACATCAAAAGTAGAACCAATGAAACACTTTCTAACTCAATCAGACTCTCACTCACATTCATTAACTTCCATAAATATATATAAACCCTTAAACCGATGAATTTTTCCAATGCCATGAGGTAACAAACACACGGAAGACACACGCATACACAAATATATATATATCCGTACCTGGGAATTATCGTGTGGGACCTTGGAATTTGGTCACAACTCCCTACATCATAATAGGTGCTCAAAAATAATGCGACATGGAATATCACACCTAAAATTATATACAAAGGACTCATAAACACCATATGACCGTAAAATTTGATTACAAAAAAACAAGCAACAAGAATAATAACGCACATCGGGTTGCAATGGGGAATTGAAACATCCCAAACTACCTGGCCTTCCATGGATGTTGAAGGAATTCAAAAGAATAGGGCGCATGGGCCCATTCAAAAAATCCAAAACTATAAGAAACCAGTAATCCCAAATTAAACCCTATCCTAGGGTTTTTTCTGAATCGTCTTGGGTTCTGAAAGAGATGGAAATTTCTAAAGCGATCGAGGAGAAGGGGTATACGGTTTATACCGTAACAAATCAATGAGAAATCATGAAGAAATCTGAAGAAAAGGACATCAAAGGAGGGATTGTGAGATGGAGGAAAGCATTAAAATAGCTCGTCCAGGGGGTCACGTCACACTATATGGAGGTCGTGTCCATGGAAGGGTTAATCTATAAAAAGGTTCTTATACTGAAAGAGGGTGGTGTGACCGTGGAGGTGCACTGTAGGGAGTAGAGATCTTGCACATAGGAGGGCTCCAAAGGGTGGGGGTGTTCACTATAGGTAATAAGATAGAGGAGACCCAATTGGGTTTTAAAAATAAATAAAATAAATCTAACCCTAAAACAAACTTATAATATAAATAATAATAATCAAAAAAAATAATAGAAATAATAATCATAATAAAATTATAATTATTATTTTTAAAAACATACTTTATTATTATATTTCCATTTAATTGTCATTTAATTTATTTTATATTTTAAAATCAATTTTATTAATATTAGTTTCTTTAAAAAAACACACTTCATAGTTTCAAAAAATGAAAATAGAAATTTTGGACTCTTGATCTAAAAAGTGTCCTACCCAACAAATAGAATAATTTAATTTATTTTTCAATTTTATTCGGTTCAAAACACAGGTCATTCCACATAATGTACATGAGACAATTTCATGTAATGGATTATAATTTTCTAAAACAAAAAATCCAAATTTTAATAATCCATGAGAGATAAATATATAACATAACTTTTCACGAAAATGAATATGAATCTAGGATTTTGAGTACTTCAACCCAAATTTTATATATCCATTGACACATTAAAAATAATAGATTAAAATTTAATTTAAATTATAACTCCTAATATGTATAAATTATACATAATATTATAATTATAAATCATATCCCAGTACAATACAATGTCAATGTATATGAAAAATAAGGCTTTTATTTTTTTGATCATATAACACATTATGTGCTTGTATGAAAATTTATAAATGTATTCTACCATGTTTAAACAAATAATACACACAATAATATTATAAAAATTATAACTGTGATTATATTTATTAATAATATAAAAAATGAATAGTTTATATTTTTAAGACTGTTTTAAAAATTTATGATGAATTCATAAGTATAGAAATTATAAACACTTTATAATATCTCTATTCATTATCGAAATTCATTATCTATTGAATAGAATAAATTTATATCCAATGAAAATATAAACTATTAATACTATACATAATTTTAATTTCAAATTAATTGTATTACATTTAATGAAATATAGAAATTTAATAAATATAATTTATAATATGTAAATATTTTAAAAAAATTAATTCGTATTCTATTAATTTAGTAACAGATTCATGATATTTGACATTGAGGGGATGAAATAATGAATTTTTAGTATTCAAAATATGGATCAAAATATAGATCCATATAGACACACCACACCCATTCCCTGAAACATTAACAATAATATTAAAACTATACAAACATAAAATTTGATAAAAGTGAAATAACCTTCAACCAAATGATTTTTCTACACTAAATGTTCATAAGAGAGTGAAAATGAACTATAAAGGAAAATTATAATAAAATAGATGATAAAAAAAAATTCAAAAAAATATTCCTAATGGAAAACCTTACTGATATACTACCTATATGGATTCAAAAATTGTGGAGGACTTTTCCACAATTAGAACCAATGAGTAATATTATATGATATACATCATTTTATATGTATAACCTGAAATGAACACCTCGATGTAACATCGCAAAAAAATTCAGGTAATCAACCACATTATTTTAAATATTATCAAAAATAATTATAGTATTAGTTTCATGATGAATATTCAAAACATTTAATTCATATAATAGATACTTTTTTGTATAATAATGTTTATAAGGATTCAAGTAATATAACCCAACGTTTAACCATCATATGAATTAAAATCTTAATAATCAGGGTTATCCTCATCGAATGTAGAACAAATAAGCATGCCAAAAAAACCTCCATTAATGTTTTTGTGAATCCTTTCTAATGAAATAAACTGAGTGACAACATTCCATTAAATAGTCGAGAAATAATAACTATATAATTAAAATTTATTCATAATAAATATAATTATCCTTTTTAAATAACCATCATGATTTTTAATAATCAATTCAAACTAATAGTTTTGTAAAATTCTTTAACAATCATACTATCAAAACATGTAAATATGGGAGTGCTCTAGTAGTTTTAGATATAAGATATACATACTTTTCATCTAAATCATTTATACATGGGTCTGATTTTACCTTTATGACATTAATATTTTTTGTTTTTAAATTTTCATTGGGGTTTCACAACAACTACCTCTTCCTAATGATAATATTATTTTGTTCATCACTATCATGAGAAAAAAAAGATTTCGGTATTTATTTAATTTGTTTTAGAAATATAAAAACCATCATTATTCTAAAAAACCATCTAGTTATTGAAATCCATTAATATTTTCATAGTTTAATATTTATCATTCACCATGCTAGGCTTATGGTCAACAATATCAAAATAAAAATAAATAATAATAAATAGTAAATTAATATCATCGATATTATTAATACCCATGGAATGAAATTTTTTATAACTATCTAATTTAGGATTAAAATAATAATTATATTATTATAGAATTGTTTCATTAAAGAAAGTTGATACAAATGTTTCAAGTTCATTAACTACCATCACTAACTCTTCATTCATAACCACTAATGGTCCCTTCTTCCTCAATATCATAAGAATATCATTAAAATACATGGATTTAAACTCTCACATTGTGTGGGAGAATAAATTATAGACTAATGGAATCATTAAGAATAACCAGGTCACTCGTGGAATGTTTAAATTTCACCTATGACTTTGGGTGTTTCCCAAAAAAAAATTAATTTGCAATCATTATCATATATTTGAATGATACAAATTTATCCAATTTCTATATCTGATAATATAAATATTTATTTATTATAATATTTTATAAAAACTGAATTATAAACTTTTATTAATCCATTTATCAATAAATTATAATTTATATAAATATCAAATAAAATATATTATTAAAATATTTATAAATGTTTCATAAATCATTTAATTAAATTTAAAAATTTTATTATGTAATATTTATATTCTAAAATATATATTACTTAATTATATGCACTATATCACAATATACGATTGGCTACATTATCAATCATATTTTATAATAGATAAATTTTTTTACAATATATGTATATGATGTCTATGAAAAAAAATATCATGTTAATATTTTTATAAAAACAATGATATGAAAATTTTTGTTCAAACAAACATTTTTAACTCTAGAAGCCCATATTCAATCCTCAATAAAATGTAATTAATCTAATAAAATAGGATATATTTTGTTTATATCATTTCTAATTATATTCCCTATTGTACAATATTTTTTTATTGCAACTAAAATTATATCATATCCTAATACCATCAACATAATAACATTAAAATTGCATTTATTTTTATGAAACATGATATCAATGATAATTTTATTTTACTTCAATTTAAAAATTATTTCTTGAATAAAAAACATTGTGTGTCTCAAATACCACTGATAGGATCAATAAACAATTAATCACTATATCGAGTATCATTTGAAACTATTAATATAATGATAAAAATAAATATTAAATAGAAACATAATAAACTTAAAATGATTAAATTATTATTTATTATTGTGTTTGGTGATATTTTTCCCTTCAAATGATGATTAATAGACATCCCTAAGAACAACTTTAATGATCTTCCAACTATGTAGTATATATTGGTATTATAAAATCAACCTTTTTTTTAACTCCATGTATTCCCTTATATACTATAATCTTGAGAAGCATAATATAGAGTTAGAAGAGAGATTTATTAGTTGGGGATTATCAGTAGGAGGTATGGTCACACACCATTCGTCATCTCAATGGTTATGACCTTCAATGAATAGTAAATGAGAACAATTCAATGATCATATATCACAAAATACATTTATTAAATAAACGAGTCAAAGAGAATGGTTTAAATAATTTTTCAACCCAAAGAAGTCTCATACACATTTTTTTATCATAATAAATGCATAATTATTGAAAAAAAATTTGGTTAAAATATCTAAAAATTAACTCTTAATATTTGGTTTCATTAAAAGTATTGTAACATTTCAATATAAACCATATCATAAAATTCATTGTATTTTAAATCACCACTACAATACATTATAACATGAATATGAATAATATCCATTTAAAAAAAATATTATATAATCCAATATGTAAAATGAACCAAAAAAATCATTTTCTACTTTCATGTTATACTCAACAACATAAGAATTTATTATATATGATATTAAATATATAAAATGGGTCTAAAAAAAAATTTATCAATGAAATATATTTTTACCATGATGTCTATGAAAATTAGTTTTTAGGCACCAAAACATTATGAATTGACTAAGGAATTTTTAATGAACATGTTATATTTAAAACTGAAATATAAAAATTTCTAGATAAAACATTTATCAAACATGTGAAATTGATTAATAATTAATGATTTTATTAGATAAACCATGAAGAGGACTCTCTATATGTGAATTATAGTAATACCTTCCAAAATTTAATTGAAAATAATTTTTCAGAAATATAAATTCTCCTGATGTATTTCAGAATAAATTTTATGATAATTCCAATATTGTTTTATTCTAAATAAATTGAATTGGTTTTTATTTGGTTGAATTAATTTATTCAACAGCATCCTATTATATAATATTTTATATATTCTATAATGGGGAATATTGTCAACATATAAAATGTGAAATCATTTACAAATATCATCAATTACCATATCATGACACTCACTTCAAATAAATGTCAATAATAATGATATATAAAAAACATGCAATTGGATTGAAAAATATTTTCAATATTTGACCATCCCATAGTGTATAATGTGTATTATATTGGAAATCTCTAAATAATGTTCATTATAAAATATTCTATTTTAATTGCCTTCATGGGTATATTATAACTCCTATTAATTAATAATGATTCTAAATTATTTTTTTAGCAACATGAATATAACATTTGATGTCAAATAAATATTTTAGTAAAGTCATCAATAATGTTTCATGATATAAATAAACACCCCATGAACCGTTCCCCTCCCATTAACTCTAATAGTGATTTGAATATCAACCTTGCTTGGTATTTTCAAAGAGAATTCACTAAAAGAATTATATCAATTACATGTGATTTCATACACAATTTTTAAAATAATTAATAAATTAAAAAGTATTAATTATATTCACATTTCGCATTATGACCTATTTTTTAGTATATAGTGAAATTAAAATTTTCTTCCTCTAATAATTAATGAGCCTCTAAAATGGAATTCAATATAATTAGGAAAGCAACATCATAATAATGAAACATTAATTCCTTTTTTCTTCTTTACTAGATTGTAAAACATATTCACCATATTTTACAATTACAAATATAATAAAAAATAGCTCATCATTGATATTTTATGGGAATGTTTCTCAAAATATCATTTTTGATATCTTTAATCTAGTATTCAACCTAATTTTCAATGTCTTTGATAACAAATTTCCTCTTCCCCAACCACACTAAAAAAAATTTGTTTATATAATTTTATATGTTGAATATTATTTCCACGTATTCTAATGTCAAAACCTTAAAAATTATATAATTTTGAGTTTTATATTGATAAATAATTCTTTTAATTTTGAATATCTTTTCAGGTTTTGAGTTTTAGAAAATTATGAAGAACTCTTACCTAGAATATTAATACAATATACGTTGAAACATATACATTGAAATAATATCAACCATAATGAAAATTGATTTAAAATAAAAAAGTATTTATTTTCATCAAAAATATTCACAACATTTAGCTTGAATTATTAATTTCTCTTACCCATCCTTATAATCTGTGATTTATTAAAAAAAGGGATCAGATTGAAAATATCATTAAAGGAGATATAAAAAAAGATTGAAAATTATTTTCCATGAATACTTATAAAAAAATTAATTATTTTTCAAAAAGTTATAATTATCACCATTAAAATAAATGTATAGATTCTTTAATAACATACTTTCAAAAAATGTGATGTTTCTATATAAAATATTAGGCATAAATAAACAATTTAGGTAACATGGGGAATCATTTTCATGTCATAATTACTAGGATTTAACCCTCCTATATTCAATATTTTATAATCCACATATATTCTATAAAATAATTGTCAAATTTATACTTATATGTAAGTATTTTAGTTATATTTGGATTATCCATCACAATAAACATCCATCATATCCAATGAAATGGATGCATATCACAGAACCACCATTCATTTGGTTATAATTAAACCCCCCATAATCATAAATAATTCACATGAAATAGAACATAATAAAGAATCATGAATACATTCATTATAAAATCTTATCTAGAGGAATCTAACTTACTTTAGAATTATATTGTGGACATATGAATGAAAAAAATTCATTTTATTATAACCATGATATCTGGAAAAAAAGGATTATAAAATTTATGTTTTCATGAAGGTGTGAAAATAATCTCATGCAACTAAATTATAAAAATATTAATGTAGAATTTTTTTAAAATGACCCACCGAAGATGATTTTTAATGTAGTTCCCCATACCATATATCTAAATGCAATCTAGAATTCATATTAATATCCTGGATAATAAAATAAGATTCATTAATATTTAAATTTAAAACCACTTTATCATTGATATTTTTATTATAATGATTTTAATTTCATGTATGTCTATTTAGTTTTTTTATAATGATCTATTTCATCATTTTGAGAAAGTTCATTTCATAGTTTCATGGTTGGATGACTACTTTATATTTTTGTATTTTATTTTCAAATTGGAATACTACTCTAGATTAAAAATACAAGGCCTAATATATATTATATTTGGTCCCCTAATCCTGCTCACGAAATTACCTCAGGAACAAATCCTCACAAACAAGAGGTTTTTTACTAGAACCGCCTGCCTATGAAGGTACAATGAGGAGACTAAGCCTTCTTATCAGAGTAAAACCAAAGACTAAACCCTATTAATTAATACAGGAAAATGCAGATTAGAAAATGGATAAAATATAAAAAGATCCAATATTTCACAATGAACCAAATTATGTGACAATATGATGGATACACTATATTTAAGGGAGTCATATAGTGAAGTACCAAAGTACCAAAACCATTAAAAAATAAAACATGGTATCATGTACCATCCCAATACTAACATTCTATGATCTAACCCAATATCCAATGAATGAACCATAAACCATTCACTTACCCTAAACATGTACCTAAATATAATTAGCATCTTCTTAGGAAGACTACTTCCATGGTTTCCTGCATAGGGTGTGACTAAAATAATGTATGCCACCACCAACCTTGTATAATGCATTAACCAGTTTGGGAAATATTGTATATAAGTAAAAATGAGAAATAAATTAATAGGGAAATTAATTTGACATGTTCATATATAATGAATTATTAATTAAAAAATTTCATCCTTTATGTTCCATGTGTGAAAAAAAAAAGAAAACACGACCCCATCATTCTGGGTGCCTAGGTAATGGAATGAGTAGTCACATAGTTTTAGAAAAAATTTTGACCACCAATTAAAGAACTTATAAAAATATAGGTGTACCACAATCCATCAGTAAAGACATGTCATAGTTCTAGACAATAGAGCTTAAATCCAAAATTATAAAAATATAGATTGGTGGGGCCTAGAGAATCTGCACATCCCAACACAAAAAAGGAACCTAAATCCCAAAATAAAGTGCATAGTGTCTTAATCAAATATGATAAATTGAGATATAAAATTGTAGTGACTAAATCCTTGGTCAAGAAAATCCCGTGGAAGTGGATCCTTAGTCTGATCCCCCACATATACCCTATATTAAAATGGATATTCTTCTTAACCCTTTTGCCTAATTTTCAAATGTATAATTTCACATACCAATGTCCCAATTAGATCTGGAAATAAAAAATGTCCTAAAACACACAAAACATTGATTAGTTAATATCATATTCAACACAACCATTAAAACATGGGTCTCCCTCTTCAAAAAACTATACTTTTACTATGGATTTCTATTCATTTCCCATTTATTCAAAATTGTCATTAATACATTTGGATATAAAGGGACCCACTCCCATAATTCAAATAATAATTTTAAATATGTTATGAAAATTAAATATTAAATCACATTGAGGTCCACACATCATTTTAATAAATTTCCCACTTTCAATCATCATATTATCAAATTATGTCCACAATTTCATTAAAGAATACATAAACTAATCCATTTCAATGTCCTTTTTATTAATTTATAAAATCAAACATATAATCAAATAATTTACCCTTTACAAAATTTGACATAGAAATTTATTATTCATTTCCTATTCACATTCATAATGACCTAATTTCAATGTTTAATAATTCATTTATCCATTTTCATGGGTTCGGAATAACCTAATAGTATCCCTAGGTTCAGTCTCTCATTATCAATGTTCCCAAGGAGGTCTATGAAAGATAACACTCCACAATCATAGTACCAATTTGCATTCCATAAACATATCCATTAAAATGATTCCATGGCATGAATTTGAAAAACTGCATACATATATAACTTATCAAGACTCTGAAAAAATTAATTAAGACCACCAACCAAATGTTTGATGGAAACCACAATCATGTTATTAAACACTGATTCAAATTCAATCACCCTTTAATTCCCCAATATTGAATCTTCAATAAAAGTGATTTCATTTGGCATTAGAAGGAGAAGAACAATTTTAAAATCACTATTCTAGAAAATACAAGGAAGTGGAGTGTTAGACTCTCATGGAGATTAGATCGACAACCAAGGGCACTCCCAACATATTATAATCATTGAAAAATAATCTCATGGTTGTTTATGAGAGATTTCTTTATCACCCAGGATTTAGGGTGTCCAATTTTGTGAAAATTATTGAATAAAGATGTATATTTTGGGGTAAAATTATATTTTTTAGTGGTGTAATGTTGGGACA
Organism: Viscum album; assembly: GCA_963277665.1. Taxonomy (NCBI): domain Eukaryota; kingdom Viridiplantae; phylum Streptophyta; class Magnoliopsida; order Santalales; family Viscaceae; genus Viscum; species Viscum album. Next base: position 174,569,721 of record OY728160.1, read on the forward strand.
CATGGTTTACCAATCACTGGGACAACCATGAAGATCCCTATGTCTAAGAGGAAACAAATACATGTAATTTTTAATTCCACCAACATGGATTGAAAAAACCATGTGGTGGACATGAACCCTCTATAGTACAAGGGTGATCTAAAGCTTTATAGTCTCTTAGTCCACCATGATTTTTTTGGCAATTGTCCACCCCCATTCAGCATTATGCACGGTTATGGAATGTGGTTTCCACTAATAAAACTCCAAATAGGATATCTGAAAATATTATCCCATTATTACTCATTTTCCTGACCCAAACCCCCGGAACACCCCCAAGACATGTCTTACTCAATAGAGACATTTCATAAACAAAATGTAGTCATTTTTATACCATATTTTTTTGTTGGTATCTTAAAATCCACCAAATTTATAACATATCATCCTTGAAATGTTTTCTCAAGAACTATTAAGCCTTAAATAAAAAAAATCATCATAATGAGCCCACATATCTACATCCATATCCAATAATTGCTCTTTATCATGGCCCTACCATCACTACACATGGAAAAAATAAATAGTCCTACCTAGAACATTTTATCATATTTTGATCCACAATAACATACTCAATTCTCTTTAGTCAAAGAATAAGTATAAATCCAAGAATCAACCACAATAACCCCATATGGCTTACAAGGGAACACTATATTAATTGAAACATAATGAAAAAACATAAAATTCACCATACCATCATGGAGGTGTCAGTCAACACACTATTGGTATGATATTTTTTCCAAATTAAATCACAATGATTTTATCATCATCATAAAATTTTCTTTAATGTTCAAATGGTAACCCAAGCTCAATGTCACCCACAAGAAAACATGGTTTTCCATACACATTCCCCTGACCTACACTGATCTGCAACCCAACTCCCACCATCTCATTCCACATCTAAACATCTAAATCAAAAACCCATCATAACCTTAATTATAAGGATCTCAACTAGTTAAAAATCGTTCCAACACATGTCACAAAAAAACAGAACACCAGGATGAATCATTATAAAGTATATCTATCCCAATAAACATGTCACGTTATTTTATGAATGAATTCCTACTATGCTTGACATCACCATAATCTTTACATCTCTACCACTATATTCTAGTGGTTGTCTCTTCAACCATTAATAATTAACACTATAACCTCAAATCATAATTCTATAACATATTTGATGATTTTCACAACTCACCTCAACCAAAAACACATATAAACACTACCTAACATTGGAACCCTATCATTCCATCAAAACCACCAGTGACCGACATGAATCAAACATACATTTCCAGACTAAAATAACATGGAATCCATCAATAGCCCCACTGTTTAGGAATGATATGTCCATCAATATACTAAAACGTTCGGTGGATAATAACATACCATGTAAATTAATTTTACCATAACATGTCTAGTCATCCCGAACCTGCTTGTCCCAATGATCTCAACATCCACTTGGGGTTTCTGCCCCCATCACCTTTCAATAGGGCCTTCTCACATAAGGCACACCACCATTATCTGAAGCACCAAACGGATCTATTTACCTGAATTCAATTAAAACACCCCCATCTAGAAATACACTACTATACAAGTCATTTTCATGCTCCACTACACCCATGATCATTGTTAACAAAAGAACTACAGATGTCCAAACATCAATTATAGAAAATATGGTACTTCATCAAAAACCATTTTAATTTTTTTAAATAAACCTATAAATCCAAAATATCAATAGAGTTCTGTACACAACTAAGAATATGAGTTTCCTTTTTATAAATAATTAGTAGTCCCCAGTTGAATCATCCAGGAATCACCCAACATCACTATATGTTTATCTCTTAAATACATACCAAAGGTTCCTTCCCACTCAAGGATATTACATGATCACATAAAAACACATACCGAAGTCTATTCCAATCATATGACGAGGTTTTGACACTAGACCTCAAATTCAATGAAATATTATCATACCTTATCACGCCGATCACTGGATCTCACATAGAAATATCAGATTCCAATTAGAGGAACCTCGATACATAATCAACTATTTGGATCAACCAATCACCACAACAATGGCTGACTTTGTCATTCCCATGGAACACCAATTTTACTAATGTGGATTCCCATTGGAATCCCATTAGCACCATGACCACTCCACAATCATCTCCACCCATATATGACTTATCTAACACTTTCCACCATTGTAGTGTCATTATAATATTTTTTCACAAAAAATTCAAACCCCCCCCCCCAATGATTCATCAGTCGAAATATGAACCCCGAAACAAGGATGTGTCCCTCTAGATTCCAATTGATTAATAAAATTCATCAACTAATTAATATTCAAAACTTTTTTAGAATGGATCTCAATACATTATCATCATCCCATATAAATAGAGGACCTAACTCATAAATATTTGATGGAGTACTTCACACCATCCAAATATATATATATATATATATATATATATATATATATCTACATGATCATAACCTCAAAATTTCCCCATATCAATCCAAAACATTGTCATGCTGCTATGAGTAATTTTAAAGGTCTCTCTGCATACCCAGTATGATTTCATATTTTTGGTAATGATCATTTGATATTGAATTGTACAACATGGTGTTAATGATGAATACCGCTATATGATATTTGTTCCCATACTAACCTCTTGTATATGGACATAAAAGTCCTCCAATATTACTTGGTATTCCATTACTAAAGATATATCATCAACATAGTTCCACCGAAACTGATTCAAGAGGATCTTGTAGACCAAAACTCACTGTACTGCAAGACTCCCTACTATATATCCATGGAAAAAAATGTTTACTACTTTTTGCACACCAATCACAATCTCCCAGAAAAACCTTGGTGATTCATAATAAAAAAACAAATAAAACTAATGAGAAATAAAATGCTCTCCCACTTAACACACTCTTCCCCCTTTAATCACTCAAAAAAATTACTTCATCTTACCCCAATCCACCTTTTCACATATCCATAATGGTATATGTATCTGTATAACATTCCCAACACCATTTCCTTATTTGAGCCCTGACCATATGAAACATTCCTAAATAATCTCACTTAACATGTATCTAAATCCCAGAATCCATACATCATCCGAGATAGGACCAAATGTAAACCAACACAACATAGAATTCCTCCTAGTCTCTCAATATAACATACTTGAGCAATTACCAACGTTACCTTACAATGACCCAATATATATAAAAAATAAGACCAACCATGTGACCACCACGTGCCCCAGGTGTCAATTCCACATTAAAAGTAGGTTATCATGACTCTTCCACCATTGTCATGTACACCCCAAATGAAAATTAATTTTTATATCCAATTCCATCATAACCATTGGACTGGGATTCTAAATTATCTCAACCTTCAAAAATACCACTACAAATAACCCTAACCACTCAACTGCTCCAAATAGAATGAATCCAAGGCGTGATCTTTCATTTTTACCACAACCTGATTTCCCAAACAATGCATCAATACCACCTCTAAATCAATAACCTATTATTCACATTCTAATGTACCTATGACACTAAGCAAAACATTATCACAATTACACACGATTTCTAAAGAGTGGAAAATCAAAATCACAGCTCATGACACATATCTAAAATCATTAACCGTACCACATAGAATTTTAGTCCAAACCTAAACTCTAAAACATTTTCATTATTTGGGCATTGAAGTCCAACACATCCACATTTTTCATATATACCCCAATAACATGATCAACACTGTTGACCCTTATATTGGATCACCTTGAAGTATAAAATAAACTAACTCCTAAACTAGATTCACTTCTATCAATGGTCATCATCCCTCCCTATAATCCGATCACATCATCCCCCAAACAAATCACTGCTCATAGTGGAACTCCTAGCCCCATTCCAAATGAACAACATATAACGTGATATGCATCAATATACTCTTGATGAAGCACCTATGATACATTCACTGATATATCGACACTGCAGGATAATCAACCACTATTGGGTCCAAAACACAACTTATAAGTTATAATCCCACAAGGATTACCATATAAATTTTAAAAAATGACCATTTAAAATCATGTGTTCATGACATAACAGAAGGTTCAACAATAACAATCACTATATCTATATATAAATATCCAAAATGGCTTAATGAACTATATCCAAGGTCCCAAAATAGGGAAATATAACAACCCAACCCACCAATACACATGGTTTGATCCCAAAATAAGGTACTACCATTCATGGTTTTTATATAGATTCCATCATTAACAATATTACTTCTTAATTAAACATTAAAATATAAAACACAAGTATTCACATTTCAAAACATCAGTTTTTTATAACATAAGATTTACTACTTTTAAAATCCTTTTTAATAACCCAATATTTCAAATATGAATTCTTTTCAGAAATTCACATTTCAAAAAATCATCCATTAAGAACAATTTTAATGATTGATCAATAGTCATAACCTACATAAAGAAAGTTTCACCACTATAATATGAATACCAATAAACTAGTATTAAAAAGAAAACTATCATTGACAGATCAATCGAATATGCCTAGAATGATGCATGAACCCATGCATCCACTAATTTGAAAAAGTGATAAGAGATAAAAAATTCATAAATAAATAACAAAAAATCCATTTTTATCAATCAAATTGGAAGTATCATCCAACCAAAAAAAGAAAAAACAGATCATCAATTCTCGCTAATGGAAACATGGATTTTAGATAATATATTGGGATGCAAGAAACCATTCACAAGATCATTATAATGCTCTGAAATTACCTTTGCTTCATACTACCATTTCAATGTAGAAATACAAATGGCCTAATCTCTAATCAAAATTTTTAATTTCCCCAACTCTATAGCCAGTATATATAGTTCAATGAGTCAGTTTTCCACATGAAATCATGTGAACCTCATCATATGCTCGAGGATTTGAACTAGAAGTGTGGGTCAATAAAAGTAAAATGAGTGTAATATACCTGGTTATTAGTGTAAATCCATAATAGTAATAAATTCCATAAATAAATTAACAAACCAAAATAATAAATTGATTGTATACAACAAGATCCAGTATTTAACCAAGTGGCACATTAAATTACAAAATGATGGACACACTTTATGTTTGGAAGTCATATGATAAATCCCTAATGTAATGAATGAAGGACCCCGGGTCACCCGGAGATGGGAGGTGTGAATCAGGGTGTAAAAGTTTTCTTTTAAACTGACAGATCTTGTTCCCATGTTGGTAGAAACTAGTTTGACCTATATGATGGATATGAAATGAAATAAAAAATTAATATGTAAATAGATGAAACAACACTTTTAGGTTGGATCACCACTAAGGGCTATATCCAAGGAGAATATGCTGACAGGTTGTGGGTCGTACCAGATTACTCTATTCTTCACTCATTGTGGATTACAAAGGTCTGGGAACAGACACTCTGTCCCAGGTTCACTACCTTTAAAATTGTACATGAATAACCTACTACATCCCGTGGGTCACTCGCATTAACTCCCTCTAGCTCACTGCCTTTGTTGAATTCACACTCTATTTATAGACGTGAAGGACTCACCTTCATTTCTAATAAATACATCCTATGTTGTATGTAGATTCTCTATTGATGTCCAACTTCCTCCCATAGACATACCTCACTTTGCACCAAAGGTATCGGGAAAACATTCATCTTTCACATAAACCTAGAAAGACTAGCATACTTCAACCACACCTGGTGCACTTATCCAAGCCCGAAACGCAAGTTTCAAGATGGCACAGAAGTTCACCTCTCCCACCTGCGTGATACTCACATCCTCAACTTTAAACCTACACAACTCACACCCTTTTACACCCAAACCAATTTTGGAGTGCAACTATGAACTCTCATGCTTCTTCAAATATTGTCACACAAGTGTATCCATACCACCTATGTGAAACCTCCTTAACCAACTCCAAACATGGGTGACTCACCCCCTTTCTCTCCCCAATCACCTTGTATGCACAGCAAACAACTGTCACGCAACTTCAAATTGTGCGACCCACCACCACTTGCATAACCACAATACCTGCACGCCGGGAGCTCTGATTTTCAATAAGTCGGATCATCGTACCGAATGAGGAGGGGTTGACCTGTATTTATAGGCATTTTGATACCCTAGGTGATGGCGTGCAATTCTTCCATCAGCGTGCATGTTTCATCGTGCAAGTCTCTACCACGTAAGTCACTTGTGCGACCAAAAATAAAACTTGGGAGACCTTCTCCCTTTTCCATATTTTAATGTTCTGATCTTTAAAAACATATGGCACGCAAGTTTCATCTCCTTCAACACAATGACACAGAATTATCTTTTCCAAAACCACTTTTCTCCATTTGTCGATTTTCTGACACAAAAATTTGGCAAACACTTGAAAATGGTTCCATCTTCAATACTGTTATCTACTTGTTCTATATGATCACATTTTTGGCACACATTTTGAACTTCCACTGAGGACTGACAACAAACACAAACCATACTCCAATTCATACAAAGAATGATCACCGTTCCAACAATGAAAACATAAAAACCCTTATTGAAAACTCATGCCCCAATTCTGTCCTAACATCCCATAATCTAACAAAATAGCCCATTCATTATCCAAAAACCTAGTCATTGTCATGAATTGTACCATACAACAAGTTATATCTTATCAGGTAACCAAGGGTCATGTAGGCTTGATAAGGGTGTTATTAAAACTCATTAGGCCACCACCAATAGTTTCAAAATAAAGAACTAATTTTTTAAAATTGCTAATGAAGGTAAATAATGAGAAATAAATAAATAAAGAAAATATTTCCTGTTCCTATTTAAACAATTATTAATCAACCATTTTTTCCTTTAGGATAAATGTTCTAAAAAACCAAACAAACTACATCCAGTCATATTAGGATTTTATTCCATGGCATAAGTGTTCTCGTTTTTTAGTCATAAAGGATAATTCACTGATTAATTAAGTTATCAACATTCCTTGGAGAATCTGTATGATAATCAAGACATGCCCATATTATTGGAGCATGGATCCACATTCTGAAATTATAATAGAAAAAGTGGTGGGGCCTAGAGCATCAGTCATGTCCATCCCAAACATAGAACATATGTCCCTATGTTGGGATCATAGATATTTAGTCGGACATCCTTATTCAAGAATTATAATGGTGGTTCATGGATCCCCCATATGTCCTGACCCATGGGAGTGGAACCTCAATCCAACACACCACACAACAAACCTATTCACATGGAAATGATTCATAAACATTTTTTTTGTTTTTAACACATTATCATTAAATTTACCATGCTTCCATCTGATATTTAAAATCAAACAATGGAATAAAAAAATAAAAAATGATTATTTAGAAATACATTTAACCCTCCCTTTAAAAAAAAGTCTTCCACTATGAAATACTAATCTTTTCACTGGTATTTCATTTCCATTTCAATCCAATAAAAATAATCATTCAAACAATTCCAAAAATAAAAAACTATTACCTGACATTAAATAATCATTTCCAATATATTATAAATCATATTTTAAAATAATTTTATGCTATAATGATCATATTAAATTATTTTTCACTTTCAAAAAATTATATTTATTATTTAGAACCATAAGTATATTAAAATCCAAAACACAACATTTAAACCATTTCAAAATCTTCTTAGGGATTTAAAAAATCCATTTTGTAATAAATTCAATTATCTCATTTACCAATCCCACAGATAGTATACAATCCAAAACCCATTCACATGCGTAATTACCCCATATAAACATTTACTAACTCATAAAAGAAATTTCAATGGATTGGTATATCCTAATTGAAGCCCTATGTTCGTTCTCATATCATGATGAAATGAATTATGTCTGTGATACTACTCAATATACTACCAAAAATTGTTTCTTTAACTAATTTAATTAAAATGTAAAAATTTAGGGTACTAGAAAAACATAATACACATATACCACATCAAGACAAAGTAATATAGCTTTAATACCATCAACATCATGTTCATTGGAATCCTCTTGTATAATCATAGACCATAATTCAAACACAAACAACATTTAAATACCCAACATAAAATTTATTTAAGAAGTTAGGTTTTTTGGAGAAATACTTACACAAACTATTCTACATTACATATTATCAAATATTAATTAAAAAAATGTGTTTGAATATCCTGGATCATTGATACGATTCCAATAGAGAACCAAATATCTTATAATCAAGGTTGAATCATCTCATGTTTGTTTAAAGAGTGTTTGTTTCTCACCATAGCTATAGAGGTTTATTGGGTGATAAATATAGGATGAATTAGATTATGGTAGGAGGAAAAAATGGTAAAAATACAATTTTAACGTGATGCACAGTTTGGACTCATGGTTATCAAAACTGGGTGCAATAATTTGGTTATGTCTCTCCAAGAGGAAACAATGATGAATGATTTGACTTGCCACCCACATGACCTAAGAAACTATCCAAGGGGGACCTGAACCTGCATAATTTCTAAGGACACCACACATGGATTCCTCAACTTCTCACCCATCCCATTAAGAATGAATAATAGTTTTGGAACAAAGATTCTACAAGACATTTTACATTTTTTGTATTGTCACATATTGTCCAATTTTTCCTATTTCTTATTTCTTTATCCGTTGAAACAACTCTGAGACCTATCATACTCATTGGAGAAATTAGAGAAACTAATAAATTAATATGTTACATGCCCAATATCATGGTCAATATCATACATGGGAACTTAAATTATATGATATTATTACACATATATGATTTTAAATTATCCCATATATTATTTTCATAATGGACTTAGGATGATTAATTTTATAAAACATTAATGATAATTTTTTAGTTTAATCTAGTGTTATATACAACCACCACAAATTATTTTTATTTTATTTAATGTCATGCCTATATATTAGTTCCATAAAAAGAATTTAGTTATAATATACATTTTATGATATTATTATATCATAATAATTATTTAATGTAAATCCATAATGGTGATAATAGGAAAAAAACTCAATTTCTACGGAGACATTAAACCTACATAATTTGATTAATGGTTCAATTTCATTAAATAAAAGGATATTACAAAACAATTTGGAGTGAAGATATTAGACTAGTAGTATAATATTATAATATTTACATGACACCATAGTAGATTTTATTTGTTGGATGAATGAGGCTTAGATAATATAGATGAAGAAAACAAATAATGAGAGGTTTATAAGGAAGATACCGCTTCAATATCAACAATTTGATGCATTTTTTAAGGAAAATGGAAGCTGTATTTTATTGAGACCAGAACCTCTAGAATATATCTTGGGATGTGGAGAAGATAATACGGTAGAGAATGATTGAACTAGAAGGTTCATTGTTATGAAATGGAGGGAATACTTTATCTTTTTAAAATTGATGTGAAGGGAAAGATTGGAATTTCTGAAAAATGTGTAATATAATAATACTATTTTAGGGGGAAATAATTACAAATAGATATTAAATTAATATGGAATGAAATTTTCTACCATAAAACGTCCCATATGTATTTATTTAATATTTTTTAGAATTTTGAGAACATAGTAAAATATTATATTCAATAAATATCATTATTATCAAATTTAATACAATTTATTAATATGAATTTATAAATAAAAGTTAAAATTTGAAAAAACAATTTTATTATGTCATATACATTACATAATTAACCAGATAATTTTAGTATCTCCATAAATAGATGAAATTTTATTTATTTTATTATTTTTAACATAATAAATTTAATTTTTCCATCAATTTAAAAAGTAATGCATCATCATTATGGAAGTCATTATGAAAATTTTATATTCCATAATACATAAAAGTAAATTAACATTATGAAGACAAATGTTTTATCATTAAGAAACATATTTATGGTCAAAAATAACTTCACGAAGAATATATATATAAAATAATACATATTTTAAAAATAATTGTTAGAAAAATTTGATTTATCTTAATATAAAATACTATAAAACATTTAATATCAATCGATTTTCCCCAACAGGACATAAAATATACCGATCGATTATTTTAAAAAAAAATATGCATCCAATGATTTTGGGGCATGTTTTGGGAATATGTAATGATTATTATCATATTTTTTTACTCTAAATTAAAAGTTTAACCCTTAACTATTATAATTAACATTTATAATTTTACTATTTATATTTTTCAAAAATAAATGTGAGAAATTTTATGAATTTCGAAATTATGATTCAAAATATAGAATACATTTTTTAATATTAAAAATATAGATATGGTAGAATTTAATATAAAATTGAACTGAAAAATGCTGTAAAAAATTTTATATTAGAAATAAATATTCCTTTACATAAAAAATGATTAAATAGAAAATAAAATTATAAATATGAATCTAAATACCAAAATTAATTTCATATAAATTAAAATAATTTAATTACACTTTAAAATTAATCCAATTTATAATTTTACCTCATAAATAAAATATAGTTTTAAATAAAACTATTATTTTCTAGTATACGTTGAAAAATCAAAATTTTCATAATTCTCAATAAATTATCATATGATATTTTATTCCTGATGAATAAAAAAATGAAATTGAAAATAGAAAATATAATCAAATTTTTTTAAACAAAATATTTTCAATGTAAACATATATAAATTAACTTAATATAAATTTCCATTTTTTATTAATAATTACGTAACATATTTATATTGAATATAATTATATAATTAAATTTTTTAATAAAAACAATAATTGTTATTGTATTAGTTCCTTGTTCATTAAATTCTCCACCCCAATTTAAAATTAAATCCCTATAATGTATTTACTTATAAATTATATTCGTATATCACTCCCTAATATCATTTTTTTATTCCCATGATAATTCTTCAACCATATGGGTTTTTCACCAAACCATTACCTTGTAAATTACCTAGTTCCCCAAAAAATAATCTTTAAGATTTCAAATTGGAATAGGATTTTCCCTATAGGCTTATTTGTCGTCAAACTAGATTAAAATGTGCCTTATATATTAGATGAATAAAAAACAAACATTCTTCATATCGGAACAAGGAAAACATTGCGTATCATGGATAAACTTGGAAGACAGGTTACTTGGAAGAAAATTAGTCCAGATTTCTACTGGATTTCATATGTTAAAATTTAGTGTAGGCATAACATTCCCTTATTACAGAATTTTAATGCACTTTTACATAAAAATATTTTAAGAAAAAAATGATACCCTACATTGAAAGACATATCTTTCCTCCAATTATTTGTTTAACTTTTCTTCATACTATTTGATTCGCTCATATATTGTATAATGATTTTTACCTTCCCACCCAATTTATATACTAATTATGGTCCCATTAACTTGATTTCAAAAAAATCATAAAAAATATATAAGTAACTATAAGAATAAAAAATGTTGTATTTTGATACCACATTCCATTTATTTCCTAAAAATTTGTCATTTTTTTACTGGAATGAAAAGTTTTGTTATAATAAAACTAAAATAATAAAATATTTTTTTCCAAAATTCAATATTAATCAAGTTAACATGCACATATCATGAAATATATGGAATAAATTATTAATTCTGACTCTCCATGAGATTTAATATGAAATGTTATTCTTAAATTTAATTTAGTTCACAATTACTAATGAAGGACATTCCAAATGATAAAAGTGTATATGAGATCTCAATCCGGTAAAATAGTGAGGGGAACTCCATAAAATAATACTAAATCATTAATATATAGTTGATATAGTTGATCTATACATTGGTCATCTCAAATGGGAATGAAATGTGAAAATTTAATTTTTCGATTAATAATAACACAACTTCATTATTACATCTGCAATTAATTTGTAGTCCCACCATGAAATATAGGGATATATTTTTCACATTTTCAATCAGGAACATGAATAGTAAGTTGACTCACCTTTTTTATTTTCCATTCTTCTTTGAGTTGTTAAAAATTTAATCAATTCATTGAATAAATAAAAATATATCTTCTCATTCCAACCCACTAGTAAAGATCCTAAAGGACTCTTAACATCCATTTGTAGTTTTAAAAAACTATAAATAGGGAACAAAGAGCCTTGCATAACAAATATTTATTTAACTAGAGATAAAACATGGAAAATAATCTATTTTTGAATCCCAAAATTAAATAATTATCATCCATTAATTTAGATAAATTATTATAGTTCATAAATTATAACTTTATTTATAACTCATAATTCTCATTCCATCATGAAATTTTTTTTATGATAGAGATTATTACACTGGAACATAAAATAATATAGAGGAATTTCCCATGCCCATATGTTCTAAGACAAAATAATTGAATCATTATCATAAGGGGAATGTTATGGTTAATGTAGTGTTATTTTGTTCACACAGAGCTTCGACCATATTATATTAATTTATATGATTGTATTGAATCAGGAAATGAAAATCCTAATTGATTTCCAATAATTTAATCTACCATATATTCAAATCATTCTAATTATATATATATATATATATATATATATATATTTATAACTTTCATTATCAGAATATATTTCAAACTTGTGTCCATATAAATTATGCCTCCAAATTTTTAAACGAATATTAGAGAAACTAATTTCAAATAATTGGTAAGATAATTAAAACAATTATGTATTAGTTCCCTTTATGAATAACTAATTACCTGACTATTATTTATTAGGACACAACCAAATCCTTTCAATTAATAATAATTTTAAATTATAATATTACGGTTTCCCAATTTCAACTCCATAACTTAATTAATTACCAATATTCCATTTAAATTCATGAAAAACTAATCAAATTGATTTATCCATATATATTTGAAACCATTTAGAGTTAAAATAGTTCATGGGATAAATAATAACACAATATTTTCATCAAAATGTACCTAATAACATAATAATATATGGAACCATTGAATATAATGAACATTTCTAAGCATATTTAATTTATCAAATACTTTTCATTTATAAGAATCAACAATTATGTCATCATTATGGATAATGTTCCCAAAAATAATATTTTACAACAAAAAATTACATTTGTTAAATTTTTTGCAAAACCACATTCCTTTGAGAGTCTGAAAAAAAATCTTTATATGTTTGTCTAGATCATCAGAACGTTGTGAAAAAGATATTTCACTAATAAATACTACGAAAAAATATACAAATATTCATGGAATAATATATTAATAATATCATTAAAAAGAGTACGATAATTTTTTCAACCAAAGGGCATAACAACAAACTAATAAATCCCATGTCTACTACATACGGTTGTTTTCTTAATTTCTTTCTACTTAATATTTATCTGATTGTACCATGATCTCAGGTAAATAATGGAACAAAACTGAGCTCCATAAATTTGATCAAAAAATTAATTAGTATGAGGTATCATATACATATTCTTAACATTAATTTCATTCAAATGTGAATTATTAATGAAATCCCTCATTGAACCAGCATTCATTTTTTTAATGTAGAGGATATTCATATGATTATAGTCTTAAATGAGTGAAAACATTATCAATAATATATTTTAGTATATTATTCATATTTCAAAGTCCCACATGAGCCATTCGATATGGATATTTCAAAATTACATTAGAATCATAATAAAATTCAATATAAAATTAATCATTTCAATCTTATATAACACTGGGAATCAAATCACGATAAACAACATAGTATTAAATTACCATCGACAAATTATTAAACCAAAAATTCACTTTATTTTCCATAATATTTGATTGATAACATTAATTTCAATATATTGATAGTTTCTCATATTCTTAATATGTTATTAATGGTTTGCGTTCCTTTTTCAAAACAATGTGAAACTCTTTATAAAATCCAACATGATAGAAATTAAAAATCTTCATAGTATGGTAATAAGAAATCCACTCCATACACATAATTTCATCAACATATTCTACGGGAAAACTACCTGGTTTACTGAAAAATTCATCCTAAAAAATAAGAACATTATTTAAAATTATTTTATCTTTATTAGATCCCCATTTTATTTTCGATAAGCTATATTTCCATTTCATAAGGTGAAATTTCCAACTTATTAGTGAAATTATTAGAATTAAATTAAATCTTAGACCTCATACCAAAAAACATTATCATAATTTGAGTATAAACAAAATATAGATATTACTACTTCATGGGATGGATGAGCATATGTTGAAGCTATTTCAATGGAATTCACCATAACATTTTAATTTAAATTTGAATTCAATCCATTATTCAGATACTTTTTTCATTATGTAAGTAAGGAATTCCTTATCTTAGCACATTTAAATCAATTTAACATTTGCTTATCATAATTGATCTTATAATGCCAGGAAATGTTTTATTACAATCATGGTATATATATCCAAATACAAAATATTTATATATCTTCTTGGATTTTATAATTTATTCTCAAGTGTTTTTTATATGAAACATTAAAAAAATTTAAAAATTTATCTTTTTATGTTCATATTTATTTGATTGGGGCTTACCCATATCCTTCTATATGGGCTCGTTCACCTTCTTCTTGTCATGAAATAAAATATAATCGAAAAAAACCATTTCTACCCTCTCAAAATATCTAAGAGGTTTAGCATAACATTATAACTAAAGGATTTACTATGAGATTATATTTTTCTTCTCAAATAAACTATAATAAAATTAATATTAATAAATCATATAACATTTGAATTCTACATTTCTATTTGAATGAATTTTAATTTTTTCACTTCAACTGAATCATCATACTTCAGTTTCAATTATGGTAATTGATATTACATCTGATATAAAATGACCATCATAATGTATTTTAAATTAAAATTTAATAAATTCATCCAAATCCAAGAAAGAATCTCTCATATTTCTATAATATTCTTGAAAAGTAATAACTTGTATGATTAAACATTAAAAATATAAAAGAGAAAGACTATGAATTTGATTTTCTGAACACCCCATGACATAAAATATCTTTTCAGGTGATCTAATCCATCCTTGAGCTACAACTAGGCCAGAAGATCCACTAACATTAAGAGGTAGTTTCCATGTTAAATGTTCCACTATCTACATGTTATTTTATGGAATTTATTTATAATCTCTTGTATGGATTCCAATTCCATTTGTAGCCTATGTCAACTAAGCCATTACTATCAAAAACATATTAATCCCAATTCTCACCATTCCTAGGGGTGGAATCATATAGATCTCATCATCTTGGTGGAATCCTACTATATATTCAATATTTCTCTAATAGAAAATAATTATGAATAGATATAATTTCAATATTGAAAAATGGTAATTTTCATATTATATCTCATTTATTTTAATAATAATTTAAAAAATCATTTATGGTTATACTATTAAAATTATCATATCCCCTAACATTATTTAATTCTTTTTTTATAAACATTATAAGGACATTTCCTTAAAAATTAATTACTCTAGGGTTTATGTTATGAATTAATTCTCTTAAATATTAGGTTCTTTTGTGGATTATATCATTATACAATTAGGAATATTATAAAATATTAAATCCAAGAATCATATGTTTATGATTATAAAAATTATCTATTTTACAATTAAAAAATCTTTTAAAAACAATATTTATTTTCCAAAAAAATCATCAAAAAAATCATCTTGTTTTATTATTTTTACTTTCCATTCCTTATAAGCAATTAAAAAATTTAAAACCTGGTATGAGTTCATAAAAATAATTATGTGTAATAAAATGAAGGAAAATAACCTCTATTAAAATAATACTTATAAACACAAAAATTTATTTTCGTAATGATATATTCTCACCCTTAAATGTTTCATATACAATACCCTATAACTGACATGGTGAAAACATTCAGTTTACTTAAAAGATAGAAAGAGTAAATAAACCATTTAGGTAATATTGGGAATAATTTTCATACCAAGGATACTTCTAATTAATCTCATAGATATCATGTGATGGCACCAACATATATATGAGAAAATCAACCTCAAAGTTATACTTTGTTGTAAGGATTGTTGTTAAACCTAAATGAACCATTATGGTTAACATTAAAAATACTTAATGAATAGGTGGTATATTACAAAAAATCCATATTTGGTTTATATCATAATTACCCATTATCATAAAAATTTCTAATGAACAATAACATAAACATAAAATGTGAATAATTTTTTCATAAAAATAATACTTTTAGAAAATCACTTATTTTAGTAGATTATGATTTACATACCATGGGAAAAAATTATTCAGAAATAACCACCTAATTTTGTAATGGAACATTCAAAAAATTACGTTTTAATGAAATTGGGAAATCATATCCTTCCATATAATTTGAAAATATGTATTCTTTTGGAATTTTAAAAAAGAGACACTAAAGATGATTTTTAAAACGAATGTCTCAGGACTTACTTAAGAATCCATTCTAAAAATGTACTTAAAATCTAGGATGATAAATTTTTATTAATATATTATTTAATTTATAAAAAATTATAATTTTATTTTATTTATTATAATTTTATAATTATCATTTGTAGATATATTAATGTGTTATATAAATCAATTTTTATGTTCTATGAGAATTCATTTCATGGTTTAATGGTTTGTTTACATCAATATAAATATGTATATTCACATAAAATTTGAAAAGTAAAAATCAATTGAAATTATATGTTATTCATACACCTATATGTTTTTATATATTCCCATAAATCATTTCTCATTCTTAAATGGGGAAAATAATTTAATAAAACATGATTGATAATTGTGTAGTTTAATATGTTGTGTTTTCTAATGATCTTGAATTAGTTTCATTTTATTTTATATCACATCAATATATTGTTTAAATAACATTGAATAATTTATAATATATATATATTTATATAATAATTTTATTCATAAGAATTGTATTATGAGCAGCCATGAATTTGGTAATAGAAAAACAATAACTAATTATTCATAGATATGGTTTAACAATATAATTTAGAAAAAGGTTTTGTGTCATTTATATATGAGGATATTAGAAAATAGATAGATATAATATATTCCATTATCAATATAAAAATCCCTAATATACATGATAACATATTTATTTTTACATTATGGATTAATGAGGTGAGGAGACGGTATAATATGAAAATAAATTACGAGCGATCGTTGAAGGATGATACCTCTTCAATATCAACTTCATGAAGAATTTGTTAAGAAACATGGAATTGGTATTTTGTCAAGACAAACACCTCTAGATAGTGTCAATTGAAGTGTATAAGATAATTTTTCCTATAATGGTTATGAAAGAAGGATAAATGTTGTTAAATCAAATGAATAAAGGGGTTTTATTTTATAATTTATGTGAGGGGAACATTAAGAATTTCTCAAAATTTTAAAATACAATAAGACTAAAATATATCCAAATAATTATGAATATCCCTCAAATGATAATGGGACGAAATTTAATGCCATTTTTTATCCTCTTTGTACGGATATATTATTTTTATGAATTCTGTATTCAATAATATATTATATTTAAGAAATATCTTTATCATAATTGTTTACTATTCATTAGTATAACTATAAAAACGTCAAAATAGGAGATAAATATAGAAAAATTTATTATTATATCATAGTAGGTACATATTAATATATATAATTTCTAGATAACTATTATTATCAATAATTTAGTTTATTTTAATAATTTTAAAACCATTTATAGGATTTATCCATTAATTTAATAATTATTGCTTTATAATTGTGCCAGAATTTGATGTAATTATTTATTCCCTATAAACATGAAATGAATTTCCTTGAGGAATATATATATAGGTTATATTATATAAAAAAATATTTTTGAATTAAAATATATTTTAAATGACAATATTTTGAAAAACATATACTTATTTACAAAATTAACAAGACGAGATTCATATTTCAAAAAATTAATTAAAAAAATAGAATTAATTTCATCCAAATTACATAAAAAGGAAATGAATTATAATCATTTGTTTTTTTATAAAATTACTCATATATTTTTTTTTACAAGTTTTATCATAATTTTATAATCTCTATCATATTTTTTACCCTAGGATACATGATTTACCCTTAATAATTATAATAAATATTATAACATTCACTAGTTAAATTTAAATAAATTTAATGTGGAAAATTTTATTAGATTATAAATATATGATTCAAAATATGAAATACATTTTATTAAAATAAAAAAAATAGGTGTAAATTATTTTTAAAAATATTAAAATGAAAATATGCTATAAAATGGTTTTTGTAGAATAATACTACTTTTTAAAAATAGAATGATTAATTATTAATCAACGTATTAATCCCTATACTAAAAACTAGAATGTTAATACTATAAATAAAACATACTAATGAATATTTAAGACTAATTGAAAGTGTAATTTTACTATGTTAATGAAATACAATTTTCAATAATCCAATAATTTATTAGTTTACATTGAAAAGTAAATATTATTATATAATTTAAGAAATTCATCATATTATAATTATGACATGATGAATTTAAAAATTAAATTATTTAATTCAAATTAAAATTCCATTTTTTATAATTATTCTTCAAAATATAACCATATAAAAATTATTTTAATAAAACTCTTTCATTTTTGAATTTAAGTGTCACCAATCATATTTATAATTAATTTAAGTATTTAGTTCAAGAATAAAAATAAATATGACAAAAATAATCCATCTTCACTTGGTTTCATAAACACAAAAACTCTCCATTAATATTCATTATATCAGTCTTCACTGTTAAAACCACATATAATGTTTTTCTAGAAGATCCCTTCATTAATGTAATAAAAAAATTTGGTGACAATCAAGAGATTTTAACTCCATACATTTACAAATAATCACATTCAACTTAATCTTATTCCTACAAAATGCATGGATTTTAATATATTTATCATTTTTAGTAGTTATAATTATGAATGTACCAATAAAATATATATTTTAATTTACATTTATAGATGTATTTTTATCAGGTGTAGTGAGAAATAACTTTCCAAGAATCGTATATTAACTATTATTGGATTTTATATGCTTCGATATCCCAAATTTATTTCTCTTAATTATTCAACCTTTTCGTAGTTTCTAAATTAACATTCTTATATAAATACATTAATAATAATATAATACACCTTTTGGATGCATTCCCATGTTGAGAAAACATTTCACTTGAATCCTTAACAACATTAGTGTAATTTACAAATTCTATATTAATATTATAATATTATATTAATTTTCCTTTTGTACATAAATTTTATCATATTCAAATAATGGCCTCATTTTAAAAAATTTATGGGTATAATAAATTAAAACAAAAATTACATGTTTCTATAAAATACTAAAAAAATACAAATATAATATAATATACATTGATATAAAAATTATTATTTTTAAATTCATAGTACTTCTGAAAATAAAAAATCAATTCTAGAACATAATCAATTGTTTTTGGAAGATATTTTCTCGAAAATATTTTTTACACAATAGTTTTTTTATACATCCTTAAAATTCCACATGACAACACTTCCATCAATGCATTTTAAGCATAATACTACCCTGATATCATCCAGATGATGAAAACCAAGAAAAATAATATAATTAAGTTACCCATTAAATTTAAGTACTATATCGTTAAATATGGATGAATATATCATTATATAATAAAACTAATATGAAATTCAATGTTGTACAAATTTATTTTTAATGGAATAAATTCAAGGAAAAATAATAAGTGATGTGTAAGTATGATATCATATTATATCATTTACTATGAACTTATTATCACATGTAGATCTTCATAAAAGGATATTATATAAAATGGAAAATAATATGAAATTATAATACAATAATCAAGAGTCTTTAACTCATTATATAGAAATTTTGTTACATCATAAAAATATAAAAACAATATTTTTTTCAACATGACTAACTTCATATGGTCTTCGATTAACATTATTATCATAACTGACATCACGATGTCTATTTCTAAAATTCAAACATAAATAAAAAAATAATTCCGCTAATAACAAAATTATATTATATGATATATACAATTAACAAATGCATTTAATAAATATTTAATTTCAATCCCACTAGTCACATAAGGAACATCCATTACATTAATTGAAATATGATATCAATCATACATAATATAATGATTCACCCATTGAAAAAATTGGATTAAAAATATAGTCATGTTTTTTTATAAAAAGAAAAATCTTTATTGAGAACAAATTATTAAATATATATATATAAATATGTCACATTTGATCTCATAATATATTTTCAAATTATATTAATGAATCATAATTTAATAAACTATGCATCATTTATTGATATGGATGACAATATAAGGTATATCCTGAAATGATTTTTCATAAATCATTAGTGACACAGTGTTAAAAGAATTTATAATAGGGAATTCAGATCCATTTTATATACCTGACTATAGAGTTTGGAAAATAAATTTTCATAAAGGTTCGCTAAAAATAGATCCTTTTCAAGAAACTAATATAATTGTGAAGAAGTCCATTGAGATGTCATCCCACTTCCACTCAGGGACATCTAAAGGATGCAACAATCCACTGGGAACATGGTTTTTAGCCTTCACTTGCTGACAGACTAGGCATGTAGCCACAAACTCCGCCACTGCCCATTTCACCTCGGGCCACCAAAACTGTTCCCTCAGGCCTCGGTACATTTTCGAAACTCCTGGTTGCACCGCTAAGGCTGAGCTATGGATCTCACAGAGAACTCCCTCACGCATCGCCTCCGGAATAAACAACCTTCCATGGAAAATCATCCAATGTTGGCTATCCTCTGACCATCCCTCTGGAGCGTTTCCCTGATCGACACAATCCTGCATCACTTCTGCCTCAGAGTCCCCCCACTGATACTCTTCCACCTGCTGCAAAAAGGAGGACTGCACCATCATCTGAAACATACAGCCTCTAACACCTTCTTCCCTTGCATCCAAGTGAAAGGAATCCAACTCTCCCATCTCTTTCCAAGGTGGATTCCCGAAATACATCCTGAGGCGACTTCCTACTCAGGGCATCAGCCACAACGTAGCCCTTACCTTCAGTGTAAGAGATCTCAAAGTCATAGTCTTGGAGAAACTCGACCTATCTCTGTTGCCGTAGTTCAAGTCACACAGGGAAAATATATAACGTAGGCTCTTGTGATATGAGAAGACCACAAAGATCTCCCCAAAGAGGTAATGTCGCCACAAATTCAATGTGAACACTAATGCTTCAAGCTCCAGGTCATGGGTGGCATAGTTACGCTCATGAGGGCGCAACTGCCTAGACCCATAACAAATCACTCCCTTATTCTGAATCAGCACACCCCAGTCCAAGGCCAGAAGCATTATAAAACACCTCATACAACAACCCTTCCGCTGGAAACCTAAGTACTGGAGCACTGACCAACTTCTCTTTCACATAGTCGAAAGCTTTATGGCACTGATCACTCCATAGAAAGACTTGGTTCTTCCTAGTCAAAGCTGTCAATGGAGCAACAACATGAGAGAAGTCCGAAACGAACCTTCGATAGTAACCTACAAACCCCAGGAAACTACAAACTTCTTCCACTCTCTTGGGTTCTTCCCAAGAAACAAAATCCTCCACCTTCGACGGGTCCACCAATACTCCATGCTGAGACACCACGTGCCCAAGGAAGTGTACTTCTTCTGTCAGGAACTTACACTTCAAAAATTACCCATAGAGCTGGTGGTGTCGAAGGACTTCCAAGACTGCCCTGAGATGCTCAACATGCTCCTCCTCTGATCTTGAGTATATTGTGATGTCATCGATAAACACAATGACGAACCTGTCCAGAAACTCTTGGAAGAAAAAGTTCATATGTCCCATGAACACAGTCGGTGCATTCGTAACTCCAAATGGAATAACTATAAACATGATGTGCCCATACCTGCAAATGAAATCTGTCTTTGAGATGTCACTGTCCTTTACCCTCAGCTGATCGAATAGATCATATATCCTTGGAAGGGGGTATCCGTTCTTGACCGTTACCTGGTTCAACCTTCGGTAGTCTATGCATAGCCTGAGACCACCATCTGCCTTCTTCACGAACAAAACTAGAGCACCCTCTGGCAACACACTGTGTAGAACAAAACCCTTCTCCATTAAATCATCAATCTAAATCCGGAACTCCCACAACTCTGAAGGTTCCATCCGATAATGGGCCTTCGAAATCGGACGGTGACCTGGTCGTAAGTCTATCCCGAACTCAACGTCACGTCGGGGGGGGGGGGTGTAGAGTCACAAATTCCTCAGGAAAAACATCAAGTAACTCCGCAACAACCTCTGGGACATCCATCATCTCTGTATCAGTTGGAACCACTGATAACCCCACCCAACAAGGAAAGGAGAGGCTTCATACGCTTGCTTCCCACACGATAGCTCCTCTCACCAACAAAAGCTACGCACTGCCCATCTACGTCGTAGAACACGACTCTTCTCCGGAAGCAGTCGATAATGGCACTAATAGAAAACAACCAGTTGATGCCTAGGATGACATCATATGGATGCATCTGTAACAGAAGAAGGTCCCCACTAGATTGATGTAGTCCCAACGTCAGCCCACATCCCCGAAAAACACAAGATACGCTAGTCAGGCCTCCAACTAGTGTACTCAGTACCAGTGGTATGGAAAGTCTCTCTACGTCCAGTCCCAAGGCGTTTGCTAGACCAGGTGAAACAAAGGAGTGCGAAGATCCTATGTCGAACAAAGAAGAAAAAAAAGTGCTGAACAGAAAAATTGTACCTCGCACCACCTCTAGTCCTGCTGGAGCCACCAACTCTACTGCGTGCAACTGTCCATGCCCAGCTCCTCTGCCTCTCAGATTTCGTCCACCTCCCCGACCAGGCCTTGGTTGAGGTCCCTAAGGAGCACCCTGAGGTCGGCCTCCTCCCGCAAAGTCTGCCCTCGGAGGAGCATGGTCCGGCTGCTGCTGGATGGGCCTCACCGGCAACTGGTGCTGTTGAGGTGGGTGCTGAACCTGTCCACCTCCACCGTACTGAGATCGAGTCATGCACCGACTCTGAACGTGCCTGAAACCTCCACAAGAAAAACACCTCGGTCTTGGGCTCGTGAAAAAGGGCCGAGGACCCGAAGATCTGAACTAGATCTGCTAGGGCCTACTCCCTAATGGCCTGAACCTGGAAGGTCCCGTCACAGGAGACCTGCTGCTGACTGCTTTCCCCTTCGATGATCCCGGTTGGTTCCTCTCTTAGGGTGAACCTCCCAGCAAGTGCACCTTCTCTACAACCTCTGCCTTCTTCTGCACCGCCAAGTACGTCGGAAGGGTGAAGGGGTTGACAGAATACTAGAGCGATGGACGAAGCGCCTCCTCCAAACGTCTCTCCCGAGGCTCCTCATCCAGAAAGAGATCCGGAGAAAAGTGCATGATATCCTTGAACTTGATCCCCAGCTCTCATACCAACATACTCCCCTGCTGAAGGGAGAGTAACTCCGGGCGCTTCTCTACCATGATCATGGAAGAAAAGAATTCCTCTCGGAATTCCTTCTCAATGTCAGCCCATGGAACCTCTGCCTCTATCCTCTCTACGAGGTAGAGCGTCCACCAATATTTCACCGCACCTCTTAGCTGAATGACTGATAGGGGAACCCAGTACTCCCTTGGAGCACAGATCAAGGTCAAAGAAATCTCTATCTCCTCAATCCAACCCTCCGTCTCTTTATCCGATGTACTACCCTCGTACTTCTTGGGGGTCTGCCGTTGGAATGAACGGAGAGTCTTCTGTCACTGGCTATCTTCCTCCTCTCGGTCAATCCTCAACTGATCGACCGCCTGAATCTGCTGGGCCTCATCCGTCTGAGCCACCTGGGGACAACGTCCAGGTGCCATAGCTGTAAGGTAAACAAGGATCTCCTAAGCCCAAGTACTAAGGAAAAACTCATGGTTTTATTTTGTCATTTTATTTCAATTTCTTTTCCAGAACACCCTAATCAAGTAAAAAACAATCATGATGATTCATATCCCTTCCCTAGGGTCTATACCTTGCAATAAATGTAGTATCACTAGGTTATTCGGTAGGCTCAGAATCCATGCATCAGATCACGGGGGGGGGGGGGGGGGGGGGCGAAAATCCCGTGTCCTAGCCGGTCTTCCCTAGCCTATGTCACGCACCAATATTAACTAACACTATTGACCTACCATTCCATGAAATCCTCACCGTTCCTAACTCCAGACTCCATCCTATATCTCAACCATCACATTTGATACCATTCTGTCATGACCCCCTCCCACCAAAGATGCCCCTCCTGAGCTGGCAATGGTGACAGAGAAATAATGACCCCTGAGTCCCACCTCCAGTAGGCCCCACAGAGGCAACTAGCACCAAGGGTATGAGTTTTTCACAAATATGGGAGGCATTACCCTTTTTATTTTAAATGATCAGGAAATAGTACAAGTCAACCACCCAAAAAGAAAAGAGCAAGTGTATAGAAATAAACCCAAACCAATCCCACATGCATGTTTAAACAATTTTATTACAAGGTAAAAATACAAGAAAGCTCAAAGTACAATACCAAACGAAAAAAAAGGTACAGAAATAGCAAAAACTCAAACTATCTGACTAGTAGGGTCCCACACCGCCCTAGTAGTCCTCCTGGAAACCTGAAAGTAAACGTGGGGTGAGCATACAAGTATACTCAGTAGGGAAACCTAAATCTCTCGTGCACAAGTGGGGAGACATCATAATGTCCCATTAGAACAACAGAAGAAACCTAGAAAGGAATTCTATCCACCCAACCTCACCAGCCACACTCACCAAAAACACAATCACAATAGCTAGTAGTATATAAGAACAAGAGTATTTGGGTACCACGCACCATTCCCCTTTAGTTAGCTGCTCTTCCTAATGACGAACGTCCTAATGCTGCCACACTCTCCCTGCATGCACACACCTGGGCCTCACAACCACGTATCACGCCCGCACACACCTGGGCCTCACAACCACGTATCCCGCCCACACAAACACCTGGGCCTCATCCCGATGATTCTTGGGAAACATTAGAAGCTGCCCAAAGAGTCTTGGGCTAAAACCACCCCAATCAAAACCTACCCGAAGAGTCTTAGGTGTAAGTTCTCCACAAGACATCACAACCTAGGGGAGAACGAGCAGGAAGAAGCTAGTAACTAAGGAAAAAACACCCTCTCCCATAAAATGGGAGTGTTCGACACTAAGTGCTCAACACGGGTGGGGTGCGATAAAACACAAAAGATACAGATATATATATATATATATACCAAACACACAGCCCATCTTATGGCTTCTAAACAGAAAACTGAGCACGTGCTTTGGCACTGCTACCATGAAGTATGCATACAAAAAACAACTCCAACCCCATTTAGGTTTTCATGTTTCAGCAGAAATAGTTTATTTAGTTCATTAACTACTAGGCTACTATCCACAACCTACCACATCGATCATTCATAAAACATATCCATTTCATCCACAAATCAAGTTAGGAAAACACCAGCAACACAACCAGGCCCTTCTTATCAACCAACCAACCCATTGATTATTAAACTTGTTCCATTACCACGCCCAACCAATCATTAACTCTTCCACATTTTATTTATTAATCACAACCCATAACCCGTTCACATTAAAACCCAACCCTGCATCCCCACTGCCAACTACCATAACCACAACCGCATAGAAACTCGTACATCAATATCCCTTTAATACCATTTATTGCAGCCCCAATGCCCATCACCAATGTAGCATTTACACCAACCCACAACCATGTCAACCGTATCCCCGCTGCTCACCCGATCCACAACAACCCACATAACAGCCCCATCACATGTCACCTAACTAAGCCAACACCCACCTGTTCATTATTCCATTTTTTTCAACCGGGGTGATCACACAAGGGTTCCAGATTTTAAACAGCCAACATTGCGTGATTAACCAAAATCCACATTCCACAAGGTTTCCACTCATAAAAATGGTCTAAAAAGATAGGGCATCATTTAATTGCGCAATAAAAGGCCCCTAACGACAGTGATTTTCAGTAGGCATAAGCCTATTCAATTCAAAACATAATATCACAGGATATAATGATAAACATAACTACTTCCCCATCCCCATTCTTTAACCAGTTATTATCTTCGTTTACAGGTTCATATGTTTCTCGTGAAAATAAGAGGATACCCACCCCACATGATGCACAATTTAGAGAGATGAAGTTAAGATCCCTACCTCAACCGGTTCTGATCACAACGCTCCCCCGGATCAACTTTAGAAGACGTCTGTCGGCGTCCGTCACTTCTGTAGGGTCCCAGAAAAACCCCCTCGGGTGGAAGTCGGAAAGGAAAAGACAAAGGAAAGACAATGGATCAAATCTCGGAAGATCCGCCTCATCGTTAAGATCTTGTTCCCACTGACGGATCGTAAATTGGAGATCAGACAGAGAAGTCATGGAAGAATGAGACTTCGAGTCTCTTTAGAGAGCTCTGCTCAGAGGAGAGGGTAGAAGAGGGGAGAGTTGAAAGGAGGAGGGGACCCCTACTTTTATAGGCATGAAAAGAAAAAGTACACGGCATGTACTTTATGGTACATGGCGTGTACTCAGTTCATTCAAACGGTCTCCACGCAGCTTCCAACATGGGTCTGTGGCTGTTGACTGGTCAACACATGGTTTGAGGGTAACGCATATGTGGGGAAGGACTACATGTCGTGTAGTTTGGACACACGGCGTGTACCCATTTATTGCACACGGAAAGGACACGTCTCCAACATGGTACATAGTCATTGACTGATAACGCGCACGTGGGGAAGGACTACACGGTGTGTAGAACTGGTCACACGGAGTGCACCCATTATTCCACACAGCAAGGACACGACTTGCAACACGGTGTATACCCGAAAAGGGAGTATACGGCGTGTACTCAAACTATACGGCGTGTAGTTTCAAAATTCTGGAAGGTTTGGGAAAAGTCTATTTTACCCTGCAGAACACTTCATGACCTTCTTTTTGACAAAGGAATGGGCGGGAGAGGTCCAGGCCATTACATCAGATATCTCTTAAAAAATTATCGTCCCTGAGAATTCAAAAACCAGCCCAGAGGAAACCCAACAAGATACCTCTTAGGGTTCTCGTCAAAACAGGAACCCAACCAATAACCCTAATCATATGTGTTATGAATTCATTCTCCTATGTCGAGATGTTATCCGCTTTAGGCGGCACTGACTCGACTACACGGGTTTAATCGCATCCTCATTAATGCGTCTCGATTAAGAATTGGCTCTTCCAACTTTCATACATTAGGATTTTTCAACACGAACTACCCCCAACACCGCACAACCAACACACTACCCAAACACGTGGTTTTGGGAAATTTCTTCTCCTATGTCGAGATATTATCCACTTTTGGCGACACTGACTCGCTCGCACGGGTTCAATCGCATCCGCATTAATGCGTCTCGATTATGGGTCAGGTTTTCCCCCTTCCCACACATCCGGACATGTTACACATTACCAACGAACAAGGAAACAAAAGGTATCAAAACCAACAAACCATGAATTCCATAAATCAAAGGTTCAGAGTACAACATCAACACAATGCTCAGAAGAACAAGGGAAAAACACAAGTCAAAAAAACTCTAGGTACTGAGCGTGCATCTGGGTCTCCCACTCCAAAGTTCTCTCCTCGAAGCCGTCATGCCTCCACAACACACGAAAAAATGAAATGGTTCGTCCACAGAGCACCTTCTCTTTACGATCCTTGATTTTGAATGGTCATTCCTCGAGGGTCGCGTCATCTCCCATATCTAAATCTCCCCAGTAGATAATGTGGGAGTCGTTGTGTATGTACCAAAGAAGATGAGAGATGTGGAAGACATCATGAACCTTCTCCAACTGTGGTGGCAGGGCTAGCTGATTTTCCACCTCGCCGACTCGCCTCAGCACCTCAAAAGGTCCGATGAACCTAGGTGAGAGCTTTCTTCCTTTCCCGAACCTCCTTTAACCCCGTCGAGGGGAAACCTTCAAGAACACATGATCTCCCACCACGAACTCCAAGGCCCTCCTCTGACGATCAGCAGAAAACTTATGTCGGTCCTAAGACACTTTCATCCTTTCACGTACAACCTGGACTTTCTCTGTGGTGCTCTGTACTACCTCTAGCCCAAGAGCACCTGTATCACCAACCTCTGCCCAGAAAATGGGTGAACGACATGGAATTCCATACAAAGCATCAAACAGTGCCATGCCAATAGTAGAGTGGAAGCTGTTGTTGTAGGCGAACTCTACTAAAGGAATGTGTTGTACCCATGATCCTCCGAAATCCAGAATGCATGCCCGCAGCATGTCCTCCAATATTTGTATAGTCTGCTCTGTCTTCCCATTAGTCTAGGGGTGGAAAGTAGTGCTAAAGCATAGCTAGGTGCCAAAAGCATGATGTAACCCCCCAGACTCGTGAGGTAAACCGAGTATCCCGATCTGAGACAATAGTCTTCGGTAACCCATGAAAATGCACCACCTCGTCTATGTACCTATGTGCTAAGGTACTCACTGGGCCCGACTCCTTGATTTCTAAGAAGTGAGCTGATGTTGTTAGACGATCCACAACCACCCAGATAACATCGTAACCACCCTGAGCTCTAGGTCGTCCTGTGACGAAGTCCATTGAGATATCATCCCACTTCCACTTGGGGAAATCTAAACGATGAAACAAACCACCGGGAACACGGTGGTCAGCCTTCACTTGCTGACACACTAGGAATATAGCCACAAACTCCGCCACTACCCATTTCACCCCGGGCCACCAAAACCGTTCCCTCAGGCCTCAGTACATTTTCGTAACTCATGGAGGCACCGCTAACGCTAAGATATGTAACTCATGGAGAACTCCCTCACGCATCTCCTCCGGAACGAACAACCTTCCATGGAAAAGCATCCGATGTCGGCTGTCCTCTGACGATCCCTCTGTAGCGTTTCCCTGATCGAGATGATCTCGCATCACTTCTGCCTCGAAGTCCACCCACTAAGACTCTTCCACCTGCTGCAACAAGGAGGACTGCACCGTAATCTGAAACAAACAGCCTCTAACACCTTCTTCCCTTACATCCAAGTGCAAGGAATCCAACTCTCCCATCGCTTTCCAAGCATCAGCGGATTCTCGAACTACTTCCTGATGCGACTTCCGGCTCAGGGCATAAGCCAAAATGTTTCTGTTAACTTCAGTGTAAGAGATCTCAAAGTCATAGTCTTGGAGAAACTTGACCCATCTCCGCTACTGTATGTTCAGGTCACGCTGAGAGAAGATATAACGTAGGTTCTTGTGATCTGAGAAGACCACAAAGCGCCCCCCAAAGAGGTAATGTCACCACAGCTTCAATGAAAACACTACTGCTGCAAGCTCCAGGTCATGGGTGGCATAGTTACGCTCGTGAGGGTGCAACTGCCCAGACCCATAACAAATCACTCCCTTGTTCTGCATCAGCACACACCCCATACCAAGGCCAGAAGCATAAAAAACACCTCATACAACAAACCTTCCTCTGGAAACCTGAGTACGTGAGCACTGACCAACTTCTCCTTCAGGTAGTTGAAAGATTTTTAGCACTGGTCGCTCAATAGGAAGACCTGATTCTTCCTAGTCAAAGTTGTCAATGGAGAAGCAACTCGAGAGAAGTCCGAAACGAACCTCTAATAGTAACCTGATAACCCCAGGAAACTACAAATCTTCTACCATGCTCTTGGGTGCCGCCCAAGAAACAACTGCCTCAACCTTCGACGGGTCCACCGATACTCCATGCTGAGACACCACATTCCCATGGGAGTGTACTTCTTGTGTCAAGAACCTACACTTCGACAATTTCCCATAGAGCAAGTGGTGTCAAAGGACTTCCAAGACTGCCCTGAGATGCTCAACGTGCTCCTCCTCTGATATTCAGTAGATCAAGATGTCATCGATAAACACAATGATGAACTGGTCCAGAAACTCTCAGAAGAAAATGTTCATAAGTCCCATGAACACAACCGATACATTCATAACTCCAAACAGTATCACTACAAACTCGAAGTTCCCATACCTGCACCTGAAAGCCGTCTTCGAGATGTCACTATCCTTTACCGTTAGATGATGATATCCTGATCGTAGATCAATCATAGAGAACCAACCTTCTCCACTCATCTGGTCGAAGAGATCATCTATCATTGGAAGGGGGTTGCGGTTCTTGAATGTTACCTGGTTCAACCTTTGGTAGTCTATGCATAGCCTGAGACCACCATCTGCCTTCTTCACGAATAGAACAGGAGAACCCCATGGCGACACACTCGGTCGAACAAAACCCTTATCCATCAGATCGTTAATCTGAATCTGCAACTCTCGCAACACTGAAGGAGACATCTGATAAGGGGCCATCAAAATTGGACGGGCACCAGGCTTTAAGTCTATACCGAACTCAACGTCACGTCGGGGGGGGGGGGGGGGGTAGTGTCACAACTTTCTCAGAAAAAACATCGAGGAACTCCCCAACAACCTCTGGGACATCCATCATCTTTGTATCATTTGGAACCACTAATAAGCCGCCCAACAAGGAAAGGAGAGGCTTCACACGCCGGCTTCCCGCCTAATAGCTCTTCTCACCAACAAAAGCTATGACCTGCCCATCTACGTCGGAGAACACGACTCTTCTCTAGAAGTAGTCGATAACGACACTAACAGAACACAACCAGTCGATGCCTAGGATGACATCGTATGGCTGCATCTGTAACAGAAGAAGTTCCCCACTATATCAATTTGGTCCCAATGTCAGCCCATATCCTCGAAAAACACAAGATACGCTGGTCTGGCCCCCAACTGGTGTACTCAGTACTAGTGGTACTGAAAGTCTCTCTACATCTAGTCCCAAAGCATGGGTTAGACCAGGTGAAACAAAGGAGTGCAAAGCTCCGAAGTCGAACAATGCAGAAACAAGAGTGCTGAACAAACAAATCGTACCTCGAACTACCTCTGGTCCTGACGGAGCCGCCAACTCTGCTGCGTGCAACTGTCCATGCCCAGCTCCTCTGCCTCTCTGATGTCATCCACCTCCCCAACCATGCCCCGGTTGATGTCCTTGAGGAGCACCCTGAGGTCGACCTCCTCCCGCAAAGTCTGTCCTCAGAGGAGCATGGTCCTGCTGCTGCTGGATGGGCCTCGCCGGTAACTGGTGCTGCTGAGGTGGGCGCTGAACCAGTCCACCTCCACCTTACTGAGCTCGGGTTGGGCACTGACTCTGAACGTTCTCGAAACCTCCAAAAGAAAAAAACCTCGGTCCTGGGCTCGTGAAAAATAGACTAGGACCCGAAGATCTGAACTGGAACTGCTGGGGCCCGCTCCCCACTGGCCTGAACCTGGAAGGTCCCGTCGTAGGAGATCTGCTACTGACTGCCTTCCCCTTCGATGAGCCCGACTGGTTCCTATCTCGGGGTGATCCTCCCAGCGACTGCATCCTCTCTACAACCTCTGTCGTCATTTGCACAACCATGTATTTCGGATGGGTGAAGGGGGTGACAGCATACTGGAGCGAAGGACAAAGCGCCTCCTCCAAAAGTCTCACCCGAGAATCCTCATCCGGAAAGAGATACGAAGAAAAGCGCAAGAAATCCTTGAACTTGATCCCCAGCTCTCGTACCGATATACTCCCCTGCTGAAGGGAGAGTAACTCCTGCCGCTTCTCCGCCTTGATCATGGAAGAAAGGTATTCTTCTCGGAATTCCTTCTCAAAGTCATCCCATGGAACCTCTACCACTATCCTCTCTCCATGGTAGAGCATCTGCCACTGTCATGCCGCACCTTTCAGCTAAATCACTACTAGGGGAACCCAGTAATACCTCGGAGCATGGATCAAGGTCAAAGAAATCCCTAGCTTCTCAAGCCACCCCTCCATCTCCGTATCCGAAGTACTACACTCGTACTTCATGAGGGTCTGTCTTTGGAATGATCGGAGAGACTTCTGACACTGGCTATCTTCCTCCTCTCGGTCAATCCTTAACTGATTGACCACCTGAATCTGCTTGGCCTCAGCCATCTGAGCCACCTGGGGAAGACGTCCAGGTGCCATAGTTGTAAGTTAAACAAGGATCACCTAAGCCCATGTAGTAAGTAAAAACTCAAGTTTTTATTTTATCATTTTTTTCAATTTCTTTCCCAGAACACCATAATCAAGTAAAACACAATCATTATGATGCATGTACCTTCCCGAGGGTCGCTACCCTGCAATCAATGTAGTATCACATGGTCATTCAGTAGGATCAGAATCCTTGCATCGGATCACGAGGGGCCCTAAAATCCCGTGTCCTAGCCGGTCTTCCCTTGCCTATGTCACGCACCAAGATTAACTAACACTATTGCCCTACAATCCCATGCAATCCTCACTGTGCCTAACTCCAGAATCCATCCTATCTCTCAACCATCACCTCTGATACCATTCTGTCATGAACCCCTCCCACCAAAGATGCCCCTCCTGAGGTGTAAATGGTGAAAGATATATAATGAGCCCCCGAGTCCAGCCTCCAGTAAGCCCCGGGTTGGCGACTAGCACCAAGGGTATAAGTTTTTCACAAATATTGGAGGCATTACCCTTTTTATTTTTAATGATCGGAAAATAGGATAAGTCATCCACCAAAAAGGAAAAGAGCAATTGTATACAAATAATCCCAAACTAATCCCACATGCATGTTTAAACAATTTTATAACAAGGTAAAAATACATGAAAGCTCAAAGTACAATACCAAAATAAAACAATGGTACAAAAACAGCAACTACTCCAACTGTCTGACTAGTAGGGTCCCACATGGGCCTGTAGTCCTCCTGGAAACCTGAAAGTGAACCTAGAGTGAGCATACAAGTTTACTTAGTAGGGAATCCTAAAGCTCTCGTGCACAAGTGGGGACACATCCTAATGTCCCGTGAGAACAATAGAAAAAACCTAGCATGGAATTCTATCCACCCAACCTCACCAACCACACTCACCAAAAACACAATTAAAATAGTTAGTAGTATATAAGAACAAGATTATTTGGGTACCCCGCACTATTTCCCATTAGTTAGCTACTCTTCCTAACGACGAACGTCCTAATTCTGCCACACTCTCCCCGCCCACACACACCTGGGCCTCAAAACCACATATCATGCTCGTACACACCTGGGCCTCACAACCACGTATCCTGCCATCACACACTTGGGCCTCACAACCACGTATCCCGCCCACACACACACCTGGGTCACATCCCGAAGATTCTTGGGAAATAGTAGAATCTGCCCGAAGAGTCTTGTGCTAAAACCACCCTAATCGAAACCTACCCGAGGAGTCTTAGGTGTAAGGTCGTCTCAAGCAATCACAGCCTAGGGGAGAAGGAGAAGGAAAGAGCTAGTAACTAAGGGAAAATACCATATCCCATAAAATGGGGGTGTTCGGCACTAAGTGCTCAACAAGGGTGGGGTGCGATAAAACACAAAAGATACATATATATATATATATATATATATATATATACCAAACACACACCCCAACTATGGATTCTAAATAGAAAAATGAGCACGTGCCTTGACACTGCTACCATGAAGTATGTATACAACAAAGAACTCCATCCTCATTTAGGTTTTAAAGTTTCAGCAGAAATAGTTTATTTAGTTCCTTAACTACTTGTCAACTATCCATAACCAACCACATCGATCGTTCATAAAACATATCCCTGCCATCCACAAATCATGTTTGGAAAACACAAGCAACACAACCAAGCCCTTCTTATCAACCAACCAACCCATTGATTCTCAAACCCGTCCCATTACCATGCCCCACCATTCATTAAATCATCCACATTTTATTTATTAATCACAACCCATATCTTATTCACATTTAAACCCATCCCAGTAGCCCCGCTGCCAACCACCATAACCACAACCGTATCGTACCTCATTATCCCTTTAATACAATTTATTGCAGCCCTGATGCCCATTACCAACACAACATTCACACTAACCCACAACCAAGTCAACCGCAACCCCGCTGCTCACTCGATCCACAACAACCCACAAAAACACCCCCATCACATTCCACGTAACCAAGACAACACCCAGATGTTCAACATTCCATTTTGTTTAATCGGGTTGATCACAGAAGAGTTCCAGATTTTAAACAGCCAACCTTACGTGATTAACCAATTTCCACATTCCACAAGGTTTCCACCCATAAGAAAATCTAGTAGGAGAATGAAACATTTAATTGCATACGAAAAGGCCCCCAACGAC
The DNA here is from genome assembly GCA_963277665.1 of Viscum album. Classification (NCBI taxonomy): domain Eukaryota; kingdom Viridiplantae; phylum Streptophyta; class Magnoliopsida; order Santalales; family Viscaceae; genus Viscum; species Viscum album. The sequence continues at coordinate 174,604,252 of OY728160.1, forward strand.
CGTGATTTTCAGTAGGTATAAGATCATTCAATTCACAACATAATATCACAGGAAATAAAGTAACCAAAATCACAACTTCCCATTCCTGTTATATAAGACAGTTATTATCTTTATTAAACCGGTTCAAAAGTGTTTCATGTGAACAATAGAACACCCACCCCGCATGATGCACAATTTAGAGAGACGAAGGTAAGATCCCTACCTCAACAGGTTCTGATAACATCACTCCCTGGGATCAACATTATAAGATGTCTGTCGGCGTCCGTCACTTCTGTCGGGACCCAAAAAAACCCCTCGGGTGGAAGTCGGAAAGGAATGGCCGAAGGAAAGACAACAGATCCAATCTCGGAAGATCCGCCTCATCTTTACAATCCTGTGGCCACTGACAGATCGTAAATCGGAGCTCGGACGTAGAAGTTATGGAAGAAAGAGCCTTCGAGTCTCTTGACAGAGCTCTGCTCAGAGGAGAGGGTAGGAGAGGGGTGAGTTGAAAGGATGAGGGGACCCCACCATTTATAGGCGTGAAAAGCAAAAGTACACGGCGTGTACATTATGGCACATGGTGTGTACTCGGTTCTTTCACACGGTCTCCATGCGGCTTCCAACATGGCTCTGCGGCCATTGACTGGTCAACACACGGTTTGAGGGTAACACATACACGGGGAATGACTACACGACGTGTAGTTTGGACATACAGTGTGTACCCATTTATTGCACACGGCAAGGACACGGCTCCAACATGGTACACGGCCGTTGACTGGTAATGCGTACACGGGGAAGGACTAAACGGCGTGTAGAACATGTCACACGACGTGCACCCATTATTCCACACAACAAGGGAACAGCTTGAAACACGGGGTATACCTGAAAAGGGAGTACACGACGTGTACTCAAACAACACGGCGTGTAGTTTCTAAATTCTGGAAAGTGTGGGAAAATTCTATTTTATCCTCCAGAACACTTCTTGACCTTATTTTTGACAAAGGAATGGGCTAGAGAGATCTGGTCCATTACATATACATATTCTTAACATTAATTTAATTCAAATGTAAATTATTAATGAAATCCGTCATTGAACCAACATTCATTTATTTTAATTGTAGAGGATCTTCATATGGTTATGGTCTTAAATGAGTGAAAACATTATCAATATTCTATTATAGTATATTTTTCATATTTCAAAGTCCCACATGATCCATTCGATTTGGGTGTTTCAAAATTACATTATAATCATATTAAAATTCAATATAAAATTCATCTTTTTAATCTTATATAATACTGGGAAACAAATCACGAAAAACAATATAGTATTAAATTACCATAGACATGTTATTAAACCAAAAATTCACATTGTTTTCAATAAAGTTTTTTTTGATAACATTAATTTCAATATATTGATAGTTTCTCATATTATTAATTTGTTACATATGGTATGTGTTCCTTTTTCAAAACAATGTGAAAGTCTTTATAAAAACAATCATCATAGGAATTAAAATTTATCATAGTATGGTAATTAGAAATCCACTCCATACACATAATTTCATCTACATATTATAGGGGAAAACTACATGGTTTACTTCAAAATTCATCCTCAAAACGAAGAATATTATTTTAATTAATTTTGTCTTTATTATACCCCCATTTTATTTTCCATAAGCTATATTTCCTTTTCTTAAGGTGATATTTCCATCTTATTAGTTAATTTATTAGAAAAAAATTAAATCTTAGGGCTCATACCAAAAAAACATTATCATAATTTGAGTAGAAATAAAATATAGATATTACCACTTCCTTGGATGGATGAGCATCTATTTATGCTATTTCAATGGAATTCACCATAGAATTATAAATTAAATTTGAATTCTTTTCATTATTCATATACTTTTTCCATTATGTATGTAAGGAATTCGTTATCTTTTCACATTTAAAACAATTTAACATTTTCTTATCAAAATTGATCTTATGACGCCTAGAAATGTTTTATTAAAATCATGGTATATATGTCCAAACCTAAAATATTTATATATCTTCTTGGATTTTATAATTTATTCTCAAGTTTTTTTTATATGAAACATTAAAAAATTTGAAAACGTTATCTTCTTATGTTCATATTTATTTGATTAGGGCTTACCCATATCCTTCTATATGGGCTTGTTCACCTTCTTGTTGACATATAATAAATGATAATCCAAAAAAACCATTTCTACCCTCTCAAAATATCTATGAGGTTATAATAACGTTAGAATACAAGGATTTACTATGAGATTATATTTTTCTTCTCAAATAAACTATAAAAAAATTAATATTAATAACTCATATAACATTTAAATTCTACCTTTCTATTTGATTGAATTTTAATTTTTACACTTCTACTGAATCATCATACATCAATTTCAATTATGGTAATTGATATTACATCTGATATAAAATGACCATCATAAGGTATTTTAAATTAAAATTTATAAATTCATCCAAATCCAAGAAAACAAATCTCTCATATTTCCCTAATATTCTTGACTAGTATCACCTTGTATGATTAAACATTAAAAATATAAAATAGAAAGTCTATGATTTTGATTTCCTGAACACCCCATGACATAAAATATCTTTTTAGGGGATCTAATCCATCCATGAGCTACCACTGGGCCATAAGATCCACTGATATTAAGAGTTAGTTTCCTTGTAAAATGTTCCACTATCTACATGTAATTTTATGGAATTTATATATGTTCTCTTGCATGGATTCCAATTCCATTTGTAGCCTATGTCAACTAAGACATTAATATCTAAAACATCTTAATCCTAATTCTCACCATTCTTAGGGGTGGAATCATATGGATATCAACATCTTGGTGTCATACTACTCTATATCCAATATTTCTCTAATGGAAAATAATTATGAAAAGACATAATTTCGACATCGAAACATGGTAATTTTCATATTATATCTCATTTATTTTAATAATAATTTAAAAAATCATTTATGGTTATACTATTAAAATTATCATATAACATGAAATTATTTAATTCTTTCGTTTATGGAAATTATAAGGACATTTCCTTAAACATTAATTACTCTAGGGTTTATGTTAAGAATTAATTCTTTTAAATCTTAGGTTCTTTTTGGATTATATCATTATAAAATTAGGAATATTATAAAATATTAAATCCAATAATCCAATGTTTATGATTATAAAAATTATCCATTTTACCATTAAAAAATCTATTAAAAACAATATTTATTTTCCAATAAAATCATCAAAACAATCATCTTGGTTTCTTATTTTTACGTTCCAATCCTTAAAATCTATTAAAAATTTTAAAACCTGGCATAAGTTCATAAAAACAATTAAGTGTAATAAAATGAAGGAATATAACCTCTATTACAATAATACTTATAAACACAAAAATTCATTTTAATAATGATATATTCTCACCCTTAAATGTTTCATATACAATCCTCTATAACTGACATGGTGAAAACATTCAGTTTACATAAAATATTGAAAGAGTAAATTAACCATTTATGTAATATTGGGAATAATTTTAATAGCAAGGATACTCTTAATATAACTCTCACAGATACCATGTGATGGAACCAATATATATATATGAGAAAATCAACCTCAGGGTTATACTTTGATGTAACGATCGTTGTTAAACCAAAAAGAACCATTATGGTTATCATTAAAAATACATAATGAATAGGTGGTATATTACAAAGAACCCATATTTGGTTTATATCATAATTACCCATTATCATAAAAATTTCCTACGACCTATAATAGAACCATAAAATGTGAATGAATTTGTCATAAAAAATAATTTCAGAAAATCAATTATTTCAGTAGATTATGATTCACATACAATGGGAAAAAATTATTCAAAAATAACCCCCTAATTTTGTAAAGGAACATTCAAAAAAATATGTTTTAATGAAATTTGGAATTCATATCCTACCATATAATTCTAAAAAATATATTTTTTTGGATTTTTATAAAAGAGACAGTAAAGATGATTTTTAAAAGTAATGTCTCGTGACTTACTTATGAATCCATTCTAAACATGTACTTAAAATCTAGGATGATAAAAATTTATTAATATATTACTTAATTTATAATAAATTCTAAACCTATTTTATTTATTATAATTTTATAATGTTCATTTGTAGATATATTAATGTGTTATATAGATCAATTTTTATGATCTATGTGAATTCATTTCATGGTATTATGGTTTCTTAACATCAATATAAATATGGATATTCACATAAAATTTGAAAAGTAAAAAAGAAGTGAAATTATATGTTATTCATACACCTATATGAATTTATATAGTCCCATAAATCATTTTCATTATTAAATGGGGAAAATAATTTAATAAAACTTGAATGATAATTGTGTAGTTTTATATGTTGGGTTTTTGATGATCTTGAATTAGTTTCATTTTATTTTATATAACATCAATATATTGGTTAAATAAAATTGATTAATTTATAATATATACATTTATATAATTATTTTATTCATAAGAATTGTATTATTAGCGGCCAAGAATTTGGTAATAGAAAAACATTAACTAATTATTCATAGATATGGTTTAACAATATAATTTAGAAAATGGGTTTGTGTCATTTATATATGAGGATATGAGAAAAGAGATAGATATAATATATTCCATTATTAATATAAAAATCCCTAATATAAATGATAGCGTATTTATTTTTACATTATGGATTAAGGAGGTGAGGAGAAGGTATAATATGAAAATAAATTAAGAGCGATAGTTGAAGGAAGATACCTCTTCAATATCAACTTCATGAAGAATTTGTTAGGAAACAAGGAATTGGCATTTTTTCAAGACTAACACCTCTAGATAGTGTCAATTGAAGTGTATAAGATAATTTTTCCTATGATTGTTATGAAAGAAGGATAAATGTTGTTAAATCAAATGAATAAAGGGGTTTTATTTTTTAATTTATGTTAGGGGAACATTAAGAATTTCTCAAAATGATAAAATACAATAAGACTACAATAGATCCAACAAATTATGAATATCCCTCAAATGATAATGGAATGAAAATTAATTCAATTTATTATACTCTTTGTATGGATATATTATTTTTATGAATTTTTTATTCAATAATATATTATATTTAAGAAATATTGTTATCATAATTTTTTACTATTCATTAGTATGACTCTAAAAACATAAAAATAAGATAAAAATAGAGAAAAATGTATTATTATATCCTCGTAGGTACATATTAATCTGTATAATTTTTGGATAACTATTAATATCAATAATTTATTTTATATTAATAATATTAATACCATTTATTGGATTTTTCCATTAATTTAATAATTATTGCTTTATGAATGTGCAAGAATTTGATGTAATTATTTATTCCCTATAAACATGAAATGAATTTCCCGGAGGAATATATATAGGTTATATTATATAAAAATAAATTTGTGGATTAAAATATTTTTTAAATAACCATATTTTGAAAAACATATACTTATTAATAAATTTAAAAAGACAAGATTAATATTTCCAAAAATTAATTAAAAAAAGTGAATTAATGTCATCCAAATTACATAAAATGGAAATGAATTCACATTATTTGTTTTTTTATAAAATTAGTCATAAATTTTTTTACAAGTTTTATCATAATTTTATAATCTCTATCATAATTTTTACCCTAGGATACATGATTTACCCTAAATAATTATAATAAATATTATAACGTTTACTAGTAAAATTTAAATAAATTTAAAGGGGATAATTTTAAAAAATTATAAATATATGATTCAAAATATGAAATACATTTTATTAAAATAAAAAAAAGAGGTTGAAATTTTTTAAAAAATATTAAAATGAAAATACGCTATAAAATGGATTTTGAAGAAAAATTCTACTTTTTAAAAATAGAATTATTCATTACTAATTCGAAGTATTAATCTCTATACTAAAAACTAGAATTGTTATAATATAAATAAAAAATACTAATAAATATTTAAGACTAATTGAAAGTGTAATTTTACTATGTTAATGAAATACAATTTTCAATAAACCAATAAATTTTCAGTATACATTGAAAAATAAATATTATTATAAAATTTTAGAAAGTAATCTTATTATAATTATGACAGATGAATTTAAAAATTAAATAATTTATTTCAAATTAAAATTATATTTTTTATAATTATTCTTAAAAATATAACCATATAAAAATTATTTTAATAAAACTCTTTACTTTATGAATTTAAGTGTCACCAATCATATTTATAATGAATTTAAATATTTAGTTCAAGAATACAAATAAAAATGACAAAAATAATTTATAATCACTTGGTTTGATAAACACAAAAACTCTCCATTAATATTCATTATATCAACCTTGACTGTTAAAACCATATTTAATTTTTTTCTAGATGATCCCTTTATTCATGTATTAACAATTTTTGGTGACAATCAAGAGATTTTAACTCTATACATTTACAAAAAATCAGATTCAAATTAATCTTATTCCTACAAAATTCATGGATTTAAATATATTTATCATTTAGAGTAGTTTCAATTTTGAATGTACCAATAAAATATATATTTTAATTTACATTTGTTGATGTATTTTTATCTAGTGTAGTGAGATATAACTTTTCATGAATCGTAGATTAACTATTTTTTGATTTTATATGCTTCGATATGCCAAATTTATTTCTCTTAATTATTCAACCTTTTCTTAGACTTTAAATTAAGATTCTTAAATAAATACATTAATAATAATATAATACACCTATTGTATGGATTCCCATGTTGATAAAACATTTCACATGAATCCTAAACAAAATTAGTTTAATTTTTAAATTCTATATTAATATTATAATATTATATTAATTTTCCTTTTTTACCTAAAGTTTATCCTATTCAAATAATTTGCACATTTTAACAAATATATGGGTATAATAAATTAAAACAAAAATTACATGTTTCTATAAAATATGTAAAAAATACAATTAGAATATAATATACATTGATATAAAATTAATTATTTTTAAATTTCATAGTACTTCTACGAATAAAAAATCAATTCTAGAACATAATCAATTGTTTTTGTTAGATATTTTCTCTAAAATAATTTTTACACAATAGTTTTTTTATACATCCTTAAAATTCCACATCACAACGCTTCCATCAATGAATTTTACGCATAATACTACACTAATTTCTTCCAGATGATGAAAACCAAGATAAATAATATAATTAAGATACCCATTAAAGTGAAATACAATATCGTTAAATATGGATGAATATATCATTATATAATAAAACTAATATGAAATTCAATGTTGTAAAAATTTATTTTTAATTCAATAAATTCAAGGAAAAATAATAAGTGATGTGTAAGTATGATATCATATTATATCGTTTAATATGAATTTATAATCATATGTAGATCTTCTTAAAAGGATATTATATAACATGGAAAATAATATGAAATTATAATACAATAATCAAGAGTCTTTAACTCATTATATAGAAATTCTGTTGTATCATACAAATATAAAAACAATATTTTTTCAACATAACTAACTTAATCTTTTCTTCTATTAACATTATTATCATAACTGACATCACAATGTCTATTTCTAAAATTCAAACATAAATAAAAAAAGAATTCTGCTAATAAAAATATATATTATATTATATATACAATTAACAAATTCATTTAATACATATTTAATTTCAATCCCACCAGTCACATAATGAACATCCATTACATTAATTGAAATATGATATCAATCATACATAATATAATGATTCACCCATGGAAAAAATGTATTAAACATATATTCATGTTTTTTTATAAAAAGAAAAATCTTTATTGAGACTAAATTTTAAATATATATATATAAATATATGACATTTGATCTCATATTATATTTTTAAATTATATTAATGAATCATAATTTAATAAACTATGCATCAATTATTAATATGGATGATAATATAATGTATATCCTTAAATTTGTTTTCATAAATTATTAGTGACATAGTGTTAAAAGAATTTTAAATAGGGAATTCAAATCCATTTTATATACCTGACTATAGAGTTTGGAAAATAAATTTTTATAAAGTATTGCTAAAAATAGATCCTTTTGAAGAAACTAATATAATTGTGATGAAATATTGAGTTAATAATAAAAAATTTATTGATGAAAAAATATATTTTATTGATTTGTTTCCAATAAAAATAATCATCATACAACTAAGGGATGTGAAATTAGATTAAAAAATTGAATTGAAATGTGAATAATATATAATAGTATACATATTTCTTATGAAAATAATAAAAATAGGCTATTTTCAATAATAATGAATATTGATTATGATGAAAAAAATATCCAATACATATTATAGGTATTGTTCATAAGAATATGCATTTTTATATACGAAATCAATCAAAGATGATCATTTTGACATGAAAAATTAATTTCACCAGAAAAAATAAAAATATTTTATTTTTATTATAAATTAAGAATATAATTAAATTGGTTGAAAATAATTAGAGTAGAATGTTTTAAAATCAATAAAATATCATTCAAATTAAGAAAAAACTCTCCATTAATAAAAAATCATGTATAATCATATTTGGTTTCATATTAATCTATTTATTAATTAATTTACAATTATTTAAAATTATTTTCTTAAATATCTATTTATTAATTTATAATTTATAAATTAATCATCTCAAATGTTTTCCAAAAGATGTTAATTGTTTTTATTAAATGTTTGTTTCAGTTTCATGGCTTTGTTTATTTCCCAATAATTTAATTTTCATCACCTTAAGAATGGTCTATGATATTATATATTTTTTTTGAATATTTTATGGATTTTTATTGTAATATATTTTTAGATAAGGTAATTATTCATATATAACAGTTTAAAAATATGTTTTTTTAATATTTACTAAATAAAAGGTATTTATTTTCCAAAAGAATATATATATATATATTATCCTTACATAATTTTAAATATTTTACACATTAATTATTATTATATTCTAATTCTCTTATTTAGTTTTTCATACTTACTTGTAAAGATAATTTATTAGAACTATTCTATTATGTGATGAAATCAACCCAAACAAAGATGTGTTATAACAAATGATTGACTATGAATATGTTGTTATTTTATTTTAATGTATAATTAAAATGAGAATTATGATTCAAACTAAAAATTATTAAGTTGTAAAATAATATTGACAATGTTATGGATGTGTAAGATAATAGGAAATGATTCTGGAGAATATAACAATTAAATTGAAGAAATAAATCACCTCTCAAATATTCACTTGTAAAAGAAAGATCATGATCTATTTATAATGAAAAGAAGTTATAAAAAATAATGAGGTCTATTAGTGAGATAATATGACCAGGGATTATTTTTTATAATAAAGAAAAGGTATGATTGAGGTTAATCTGAATTGGATACATTTACTAGAAAATTTATATTGTATTTTTTAAAATAATTATTCCTCAATGTGTAATAGATTTTAATTGTATAACAAATTTATATTAATAATTTATCTTAGTTGATTATTTGTTATTAAATATTTTATAAACACATTTAGATATAATAATTTGATTTTTATTATAAAATCAACTATCTATTTATAATATTTTCATTAATTTACATTATATTATGTTAACAATCATTAACTAGAGAAAATTATTTTTAAAAAAATATACCTCTTTAAATAAGAATTGCATAGTAATTCCTTAAATTAAATCTAATGTATAAAATTCTATTTTTAAGTGGGATTAAAATTAATTTCTTATAATTTTATTACCATTTAATGGAAATAAACATCCTATCTAATAACATTGTGAGTGTTGGATTCTAGAGGGATGAAGAGGAGGCATATGAATTGAACATATGGTTTGGAGGTGAAATTTATTCCATAGAATTATTGAAAATGATAACGTTATTTTCATTGATTTAATGGGTCCATCAGATATCTATAGATATGGTTCGTGTTTTCAAGGTTGTTCATGAAATATGTGTTAAGTCAATAAGTTCTCTTATGACCTTTCCATTTCATTATGTTTGAAATATCACAAACACATTTTATTAAGGAAAAAATTATATCTCTAGAAAACATTCTCTAAAGAATAATTATTTTTGTCTATGAATGTTTTTGCCTTTACCAGTGGTATTCATTGCCTTATATAGTGTTTTTTTAAATCCAAATCGAAACATATTTTTCTAAAGACAAATATCTGATCCTTATCAAAAAAAGAACCTTAGAGTTTCATAGAATTAGATTTTCGCAAAATTATGAATCTGATTTCTTTTGAAATAAGACTCTTATTTCATCTCAAATTACACTCTAATTTATTGAAAAATAAGACTCTATTTTCCTCTAAAATCACACTCTATTTTTTTATATTAGATTCCAAATTTATATGAATCTAGACTCCAAATATTTATTATTTTAGAAGCTTATTGTCATATTTTCTAGACTTAAATTCTAACTTTTGTAAAAACCAGATTAAATGATTTTCTTACAGTTTCCTCATTTAGTTGGAGTAACATTTCTTTTTATCAAATCCCAAAAATGATAATGTTTCATAAAAATGTTATTTTTTATTATGGTCAATAATGTTTCTCATGTTTTTATACAAGAAACTATGTCATACAATATTCTTCTAAATAACCATTCATTTAGTGACATGTGTATAGGTCCCTCCGAAATTTAAGGAAAATTATAACAGTTGGAGGTGGAAGTAGACCATTGGAATCTATGCCTATAAATACCCAGCCATTTGAATGATTTTAAAAGATGATAGATTCTATGATCTGATTTCTAGTGTGCTGAATTCTAGACTGTCACATTGTATTTCAAGAGATTTTCTCAAAACTACTTTGTGTGAATGTTCTGAACAACTTGTCCTATATGAGAATAGCTTGTTAAACCTAAATAGTGTGATTCTGATTGTTTTTGAGATATCGGGGTCTTGTGAGTATAAGAAGATAGTGCTATTGATCACCTGAGAGATCGAGGGCTCATAGGGATTTCAAGAAAAACATTGATCATCATATTGAGGGCTTACCCCACTGTGGGTAAGACAAACTCTTTTAGAAATTATAAATCAATTGAACATTATCCACAGTTGTTGGATACCCTACTATAGGATATAATATTTATAAAACGTGTTTTTTTGTTACCTTTTTTATTTATGGAACATTTTTTTAAAGAAATAAAGTATAACATTCTTTTAATTTCTTGAATTTATATAATAAAATATAAAATAGATTATATACAATTTAAGGTATGATCATTCACTATTTATACTCATCTTATGTTGCTTTTATGGATCAATATGATCGGATTCTATGAAATTTATTTTCTTTTTTATGAACTAAATAGGGTTTAGGAATCAACTTGTTTAATGGAAATGACTATGTATATTGGATATACAGAATGAATAATTTTTTCATTATAACTAGAGTAGGAAAATTTGTAATCCTCACTAGAGATTACAAGATACTAGTAGATGAAGTTAGAACCATCACAAATCATTGTAAATATGAATATATACTTAATCACAAGGTAAACAATGCATTATTATGTTATATGACCATGAATATCTATAGTTATATTTCTTCATGTGAAGCTTCCAATACCATATTGAATAAACTAGAAAGTACACATTTTGGAATTTATAGGGTTATTGAAACAAGAATATCTATTCTTAGAGAAAAATATCATGGTATTTTGTTTCCTAATAGAGAACCTGTGTGCAATGTTTCACAAGGATTTATATTGAATTTCAGTATTATTTATTGTATGGATGATATAGGACATGATGGTGAAATGCATGTGGATAAGATAATAGATATTATGTTTAATGTGATGGAATCTAATTGAATAGTTGTCAGTGAGGGTTGGAATGTTTCAAACATCACTCTTGATGAGTTATTTTGGAAGCTTCATCATCATCAAACTTGAATGATGATAGATGAATAGATCGATAAGAAAAATAATGGTAATGGTAGTGTTTCATTCACTGTTACATAATATAATATGAATGATAATTCTATTGAAAGATTTACTAGATCAGATACTCAGAATGATACTATTATATATTATTCTATTGATAATGATTGCTCTAAGAATAAACATTCCAATCATTCTCGAATAATGAATAAGATTATGGGAAATGAATATTTTTAAAATAGATACAGGAAGAAAGATATAAAGGATACAAAATATTCAGAAGTGATTTGTTATTAATGAAAATCGAAGGTCATATCAGACCATATTGTCCTCTTCTCAAAAGGAAAGAATGAAAGGATAGGCATTCAGAAATAAACAATAATGAAATTCGAAAAATCTATGCTTAATAAGGCTCAAAAAAGCTTATTCCACCTGGAGTGATAGTATTGGTGATTCATAAAATGGATCTTCTGATATTTAATATTCTAGACAGAAAAATATTGGTTTTATAGCCATAATTACTACTAAAAATTAATTTTTCATGGATAAGCTACACGCAATAGAATCTTAAAGTAGTATTTATTTAAATGAGAGTTTCCCTGAGGAAAAGTATTATAAATTTCTAAATGAAGAATCTTGCACCGAAGGATATAATAATTTAACCTCTTTTGAAGAAGTATCTAGGACTTCCATGTTTCATAAGAGTCAAAATATTAAGATCAATAAGAAACTTGAGAAGGGAAATTAAAAAATAGATATTTTACAAATAAAGTATCAAATATTTCAAAAGTCCTTGATAAGATAATCCTTGATTTTTAAAATGGTTCAAAAAACTTATAAGAAGAAATTTCTAATAAGGACAAACATAATAATTATATTGAAAATTATATTTCAATGAAAAATGTTTCAGAGAATAACTTAAATTCTAAACAAAAAAATAAGAGGATAAAAATTTATTCATTAGACTGAAATCTGAAGTATTTTCCTTAAAAATCTACTGCGAAATTTTACTTATGGATGGAAATAATTAGTGAAAATGTATTCACAATTTCATCCTTTAAGGAATAGTTTTGGGTTTGTTGATTCTCATTCAAAACAATTTTTTAGTCCGAAATATTTTGTTCCCCAATGTGCCCCTTTTTTCACCAATTGTAAAAGTGATTGATATTTTGTGAAAAAATATTATTTAAATAAAATTCAATCCATAGTTTTTTAAAATGATTGTTTTTTAAACAAATTTTGATACTAATAATTTTACTTTTTAGTAATTCTAGATCCAATATGTTTTGGATTCTGAAAGTCTAACTATTTTATTTTTAGGAAAATAATGAAAGAACCAACAAAAATAAATATTACCAGGATAGTGGATGGTCATATATCATGAAAAGTGACAAAAACATCATTGAAATGATTATTAAGATGAAATGTGGTAATTTATAATTTTGAGATTATCGTCAGGATGAAATTATTGGTATAAGTAACATTTTAGTTTTTTGGAAAATCATTAATTTAAAAAATATTATTTGTGAACATTCTTAATCAAAAACTTATATACATAATACAATAATGTGATGATGGTTACCCTGGTAATTTTATGTTGATAAATTCCTAGTAGAAAATTTCAAGGAATATTTTAGAGTATCTACCCATAGACATGAGAATATTTATACCCTTAGAATCGAATACCTTAAGAGCCAAGACCTCCTTTTCCTGAGTGCAATGGAAGATCAATATTGGTTATGGAATAGAAGAGTAGGACACTATAAATAGAAGTAATATATGTATCTCAATTTAAATATATTAAATATATTTTTAAGAAGTATGTATAAGAAAAACTAAAGTATAAGTACTCCAAACTGTACGTCAAATACTCTTGAATTTGACGAACATTGTAAACTTGTAGATCAAATATGATTTAGAGGGATGATAGAATGTTTATTATACATAATATCTATTTATCATGCCTAAATATTTTTAGTATTCTTCTAGGAAATATATCATTCTAATTTAAAGGAATCCCATTTAAAAGTAGAATAATGAATTTTCTTCTATTTAAAAGGAATAATGGATATAAGAAAACATTATTCCTCTGGAAATGATTTTTTCTTAAAAAGATTTATGGTTTCTGGCTTTGGGGGGTATATAATGGAGATAATAATACTTCTAGAACATTCAATATTTCATAATATTTATTGGTTTATTTGTTATGAAATAAGTAACACTCAGTATCACATTCCACTATTGATGCAAAATATGTAGTAGCTAAAAGTTGATGTGCTTAAGTTTTGTAGATATGACACACATTCATAGATTATGTCAAATTTTCTACCAAAATGTAGATAATGTGTGATAATACTAGTTCCATTACCTTTATAAAAACCGCACACATCACTCTTGTTCAAAACACATTTATATTATGCATCACATTCATTTTAATCACACACCTATATAAGATATTATTCTTCAAATTTTCAGAACTCATGATCAACTTCTTGCATATCTATAAAATCATTTCCTTCTGATAGATTTGAATACATTAAATCAATGATAGGAATGATAACTATAAGATAATATTATATATTAAAATATTGTTAAAATATATATCCTTACATTGAAATACACGTTTTTAAATGGGGAGTACATATGCATATTCTTATGTACTTTTTTCTCTAAAATTTTTGGAACATAAAAACATTCATTCTATTAAATTTTGAAAAGCTAAAAAATTTCATTATATAAATTTTTTGGAATTATTTTTATTAAAGGAATCTTATAAATACAAGAAAATCAACAGGAGTAATCCAGAAGGTACATTTCCATACCTATATCTTCATAATTTTATTTTTCCTTCTATTTATTTTTAATTTTGTTTTATGAAAACCTCATTAGATTCACATTCCATAAATTCATTTTTTATTAAGACCTGAATATATTAGAACCTAAAAATCCTTTTATGGAATTGATTTTAATAGTAAAATTGGATCAGGAAAATATCAAATGTTAGATTGATTCTGGAATACGAACTGTTGTCATGATTCCTATATAAAGGACCTCTGTTCTTTTCCTAATCTGTTATTTCAATATTTTTGTGATGAAGATATACCTCTCTTTAGAGATCACATTCATTTTTTCACAACATAAGATCAGAATGACTATTAATTTTAATGAGAATAATCTTATGACTTCCAAAAAGGAACTCAAGGATTGGTTAATTTTCAATGAAAGGTTTGTGGACCATAATTTCATTGTTAAGAGTGATTTCATGATATAAAAAATCGTCAACAACAATATTAGTGAAAATAAATGCCTATATAAGGAGAGGAAACAGGTTCCTATATATTTTATTACTCTTATATAATTCATTGATTTGGTTCATTTTTATGAACAAGGTGGAAGAAAAATGTTTTCGTTTAAGAGCGATTGAAAAAATTATTCTTTGTCGTTCAAAAAGGCCACAATTATCTTGTATATTACTTACGATGGAAAATAAATTTTTTTCACTCACATGTCTATTGATAAATAACGATATTTTGAAAAGGTTAAGGTAATTTAGTGCCTTGTAAGAAAAGTATTAATAAAATCCATGATCGTTAATCTTTCTTCAAGCCCTAGACTGTTAGATCTATGGGTGAACATTTTTCTTTTTCTATGGAAGGGTGTTAATAATTAATTGAAGAAATGTGACATATTTGATATTGTTATCTTGGTTAACATAATTATGTTGACCCACATAAGGTGAATTATTTTTACCGTCATCAATATCAAGAATGGTACCATAAAGTATCATAAAATTATATACCTAGTAATTCTATCCATGTTCATTTTTGTATGCTTTGAATCATTAAAAAAACCTTGAATCTCAAAGGCCTGAAATTTCAAGATAATGTTGTTAAGTAATGATACATAGAAAAGAATGAATATTGGATTCAATATTAAGTCTTATTATTTCATTGATATTCTTGATAAGAATGGTCAAACTATTAGCAAGAAAGGAGATGGCGATGAAAGATCGAAACCAATCGATAAGAAATGATAATATAAAGAACCAAAATAGAAATTTAATGTTACAGCACCTGAATAAGTATCTTCTCCACCCATTCCATTTAAAGAAAAGACCTTATTTGATGAAGAACTAGAAAAAGTGTAGAGAAGAAGAAGAAAAAGAAAAAATGACATTCTATTTTTTGGGATAAACCCTATTGAATATAAGTCTTTAATGATTCAACAATAGAAGATTATAAGAATCAAGCTAAGGAGAAAAGGATAAATCAGAACATATCAAAATATGATATTGTCTATGAATTTTTTATAGATACAAATAAATCATCTGAAAAATTTTAGCTTCCAGAATCCATCATGCATGACTCAGTTCCAATTGATACTTCATGTGTAGATAAGAGAAAAAAAGAGTTTTCATTCCAAACCCCATAGTTGAAGAAGAAGGTGTACAAGTGGAAGAGTAAGAAAAAATTTATAATGTGATAAATATGGTTGGAAAATATCAAAAGAAAAAATATCCTCTGACATGTTATATATTATAGTGTCCCAATATGAATCAACCAAAATAAATATAGAAGGAAAATTAGTTCACAAAAATAATGTTTGTCAAGATGAGGTTGATAAACCATCAGAAAATGACCTCAGTAATGATGATATTATTCAAGAAGATAATGAATATGATGTTATTGAAATTAATGATAAATCTGCTATCAAATAAGTGGGGTTTGATGATAATAAATATTCATAAGATTCTGATAGTGGGCATGATTCATAGAATGTTAAGAATGAAATATCCAAGTATCAGAAAGGTAAGAAAGTTTTTGTTGATTCTGCAAATGAATATGTTGTTACAATAATAAAGAATGATGTTGTTGCATCAACAATGAAAAAATAAGATGAGAAAGAAAAATTTATTTCACCAAAAAAATATTTTCTTTAGAATTTATATCTACAATAGGACAAGATATTGTGGTTCTTTCATTAAAGAATATTGTAAATACCATTACTTTATTTCCACTAATCGATTCAAGAATTCAACTACTTTGAGAAATCGTCAATTAGATGTCTGTCTCGACAAATATTCTCATTGAAAATTACATCAAAATTAGATTCAAATTGAAAACCTTTGAAATTGGGTACTATGATCCCATGATATCATTTAAATAAATTTCAAATTAGTCTAAGACAGTTATTGATCATATTCAAATTGTTGATTATTTTAATAATTTAGTTAAGGATGATTTTGATAAGTTTGGCGAAAATATATAGGGTTTCTCAAAATGTATTTCTAAAAATCTAAATGAAGATAAATCAAGCCATCAATAGGAATATAAATATCTGAATATGAATCTAATTTCAATTGCTGTAAATATGAATTGACAATGGGAACCCAGGGAAGAAAACGTAGAAAAAAATCAAAGAATAGGAAGTGGTGATAAAGTATATGGTAGAAGATCTTATGTCATAAGAATATTTGATTCAGTCCCTTAAAAATAAGAACCAAGATCCCGAGTACTTACTCATGAAGTACTAGGATGATTATGAGGAGATAAAGAAGTTGAAATACATTATTCAGAAAATGCTGCTAGAGAAGAAAAAGGTTGAATGATTTACTTTTTTCAATCTGATAGTTTTTTGTATTTTCTATTGTAACAAATTTTTTATTCATATTAAAATTTATTATCTTTCTATTTGTTATCTTTGTATGTTCCTAACAATTTTTGTAAAAATTTATAATATACTCCATACCTTTTTGAAAATCCCAAAGGGGAAAAAATAATGATAAAAATAATATCATGAAGGACATTGCCTAATTAAGGGGGATATTACATAAAAATGAAATTCTTAAGTAAAGGAGAATTATTTCCTTATGAAATTTGTGAATACTATACTGAGGGATTTCATAATATGAGGGATAGTTAGTATTAATCGCCATGAATTATAAATTTAAGGGTAGATAGTTAATATTTTTGGCTTAAAAATGAAAAAACAAGTCCTTATATTCTTTGAAGAAAAGTAGTTTGTGATTTCAAAAAAGTAGGAAACTGTTGAGCCAATAAAATCCCTTATTATGTTTAAATACAATTATGTTATGAAAATCACAAAAACATTTTTATAAATAATATTAGATTTCTCAATGAACCATTCTATAAAGGAATGTATTCGTTTTCTAGGATTGTTTTTGTCATTAAATATGATTTAATTATCTTATTTTTTAATAAACCATGTCTAGAAATAATTTTATTAATAAAAAATAATATCCTTATCTAAATTGTAACTTTACAGTTTCTTATAATCAAATTTCCCCAAAATTTTGAATTAGATTTCAACTAAAATCATAATTCTATTTCTTATCAAATAAGACACTAATTTCCCTCAAAATGAGAATATGATTTCTTATAATATTATAAATTTATTTATTATGAAATAAAACTCCAATTTCATCTGAAATCAAACTCATATTTATTCTCAAATAAGAATTTATTTCATTCATTAATCAGAATCTTATTTGTTCTGAAGTACTACTCTGATTTCTTCTGAAATGTTTCTATAATTTCTTCTGAAATGTGACTATTATGCCATCTAAAATCCGACTCTGGTTTCCTTTATAAACAAGCTCTGATGACTTATAAAATTAGATTTATAATTCATAAATAAATTAGACTCCGATTCTTTATTCTTTCAAAATCTGATTGTCAAATTTTCTACACTCTAATTCTCACATTCATAAAAATTCGAATAAATTATTTTCTTACTGTTACATAATTTATATATTGGAAAATTTCATTTTCTCAAGTCCTAAACATGTTATTTTTGTAAACATGTTAATTCTTTTTAAGCACTATAATGTTTCTCATGGTTTCTAACATGAAACTATGTCGTACAAGCAGATTCTAACTAACCATTGGCTTAGTGAAACATGTTCTGGTACCTATGAAATTAAACGAATAATATAATAGTTTTAGTAGGAAGATGACAATTAGAATCCAAGAATATAAAAACTAAGCCATTTTAATGATATTAAAAGCTAAGGTCTTTTCAGAGCTGATTTCTAGAGTACTTAATTCTAGAGAGGGAATTTGTTCTATAATATCATTTCTCAAACCAACATTGTGAGAATTTAGGGAACAACTTTTTCATGCTGAGAATATATTGCTAAACCTACCTAGTGCAATTCCAATTGTTTTTTTATCAATCGATGGCTTTTGGGGATTAGAAGGCAGAAAAACTGATCAACTTAGAGATCAAGGGCATAGAGGGATAATAATACAAATAATGATATTTGTACTGAGGGATTACATTGGTGTGGGTAAGACATATATTCATGAAAGTAAAAATCGAGGTAACTTTTTCCATGATTGTTAGATGACCTATTATTTGGGTTAAAAGAATTTCAAAACATATTAAATTTTGTCACATGTTTTATTTCTGCTACATTTTGTTAAAAAAAATATAACATTCTTAAATTTTCTAATATTTTTAATTTTATATAAATTATATTCATTACACATTTTGGTTGACTCTTTCCCTAAGTAAACATGACTTATGTTTTTTTATCAGATCCATATTATAAAATACTACACAATTATGTTTATTTATTAATAACTGAAGATTATTTTTTAGTATATCTTTTTTAACTTTGTTAAACATTTATTTATGCTTAAAATTAATGTTTTTAAACATACAATTCGCACTGACATGTAATTGATAAATATATATATATATTTCTATCCAACAATATGTTTCTTATTGTAAGATATTTAATGGTTTTCATGGTGATGATCATGATATGAACTATTAATTCGTGATATCAACTATTGATTTTTTTGTCTATATCATTCATTTAATTGTTCATAGTGTTAATAGGTGTGATCATATATTGAACACCTCTAGGTATTATAGGATCTATCATTATTCTTTTCTGTATGTGGTTGACTAAACATATTATTTTAGCATAATAATAATGAATCACAACTGAATAAATCAATTATTATTCATGTTTTCAAATATTATATCACTCAATGAATTAATTTCAATATTTTAATTATCTAAATTTTAGTAAAATAGAGATTTTACTTATTCGTCTTTAATTCCACTAAATTAGGGGGAAGATCATGTGAACGTTTTGTTGTTCATCTAGACCCCAACCATGGGTTTTTTGTCATGTTTTTTGTGATTGGATATCATCAATTTCTGATTATATTTCATCTTTTACTTTGGATTTCCTTTATTTCCCTCCTATAAATTATAATTAGTAGTTTCAGTTCAATTTGGTGGATATTGGGGATGTGGTTTTTTGGGTCATCATTTATTTATAGGGTGATTGATGGTTCAATTTTTTGAAATCATTTAATTACTTCATCCACACTTTTTATTATAGATATATTTATGAATATTACAACACTAAAATACATAAATATTCTCCCCATTTTCTTCCTATTATTAAATTTATCATTATGTAATTTTCATTTGGTCTGATAGTAAAAAAACATTAAAATAATATTGAGCCTATATCTAAATAACTGATAGTATAATAAATAAATTTGTATGGGATTATTTATTTTCATATTACAGATTCTTGTTTCACTTTAGAAATTAATAATTTTATGGTTTTTGTATTATGGATACCCTAAATTGAGAACTATTGTATGTCTTATTATCTCTACCACACTATTCAAAAATTTTCATTCACATATAGTTTTATATCAATCATTTCAATATAAATATATAACATTAGGATATTTATCATGAGATAAATGTTGTATTATTATAAAAACACTGATTAAATTTGAATTTTTGTTGTACATGTGAGATATAATTTACTAATATTTTCAATAATGTGTTTGATGTAATCCTATATTTTTTGGATCTTGTGGGGGTTTTGTGTTGTTGTTGGTGATCATTATGATATGTAAAATATTTTCAAGTGGGGATATTGTTGGTTTATAAGGGGACACATTGACAATGGGTTGTTATTTGTTGGTTGAATATATTTTGTGTAAGTTAGGTAGTCAAGCTTATGGAATTGTTGTAATTACCTAATAGTTTTGGTAAGTAATTAGTAATGAAATAATTTCAATGGAATGGTAATGAATTTAATATGTGGGAAGGAAAATTATGATCATTAATGTGATTAAATTAAATGTGATATGCATGAAAATAAACATGGGTTGTTCTTATGAATTATTTTTCTTGAATAATGAATTTAATATATACACCAAAATATTATTTTTTTGGTATTTGTGAATCATTAATTTTCTTAAATAATTTAAAAAATAATTTTTTTTGATATATTATTGTAGTTTTTTGATGCATTTATATTAATGTTTCTTTATAGTGTTGGAATTATTTGATAATGTATTATATGGTGTTGCTAGGATAAATTATGTTTAGTTAGTGGAGTTATCATAGGAAAATTATTAGGATGAATGTTTTTCCATTGACTGTATTTTTTTCTAGGTGATTTCAAGCATACACAATCCATGTTAGAAAAAATCAATGATTCCTCAATGTTTCATATACCATGAATTATCCAAAAATTCATGTTGTTGACGAAATAGAAGTTTGGAACTGCCCTTTAACCCACTCTAACATTGGAACTAGTATATTTCAGTTATATAGTTGATGAAAACTCATGTTGAAAACATGATTAGATTTTTCTTGGGGAGGCATGTGAGGAATGAAGAGAAAACAAGGTTGATGGATAATATGTTCATGATACCCTATATAATTAGTTATGTAGTTATAAATAATGATAGTAAGAATAATTAAAATAATTAGGTAAGATTCTTATAATTTATATAATATGGACTCTTGATGGGAGGTTATAGATTTCTATGAAGATGATGTGGGGAATTTTAATCATGTTGACAGTATATTTATATCCCATGATTGTGGGGTGTGGTTTGATTGATTAAATTAACGAGTATAATGTACAAAAGGTATTAGAGAGCATGAATGTTTAAAAAGGGGAGTAAAGGAATAAAATTAGTGGAAGAGTTAATGTAGGAGACTATAACATATATATTGCTAAATTTATTTTAATATAGTTGATATTTATTACTTGCAATTTCCTGGTGATGACTGGATTTTATCATACCAATTAATGAGAATGCTTAATATATTATTGAATCACATATGTATTAGTATTCTCAAATCAAATTAATATTAGAAAACATAAGTATTATATAAATATTTATACATGTTACTCTTATTCCACAAATATTTAAAACATGTTTCATGTTTATATGGGTTTTTGTAGACCAATAGCTTCATTATTAACATTGAGGAAGGGGAAGAATAACGGTTTATAATTAATATATTCCTTTTATATTTTCATTAAAAAAAATTAATTTTTTCTTTGAATTATTTATCAGCATATGTAATTTTAAATTTACCAAATGGAGATTCATATGTGGGTTTATATTATCATTCTATCATTATTTAGTGTAATAAAGGGTTTTTTATGTTTTACACCCTTAGTCAGAACAAACAAGTTTTTTTGTAATGATTGAAGATGTTAAGGGTTAGTCACTATATTCATTGCTGATCCAGGTGGTCAAGGTAGAGGCTTCATTGGGATTGAGATGTATTAAAGATCATGTATTTGTTATAGGATTGATTTTAGATTTAGTATATTGACAAGACTATATTGTATTGTTAAATAAAAAAATTAGTTGAATTTAGAACCTGATGTCAGCAATGAAGATCAACTATGAAATAAAACTATAGGCCCCCTATTATACTTTTCCAAGATCATTTTTTATAATAAAATGTATACATTCACTATATATTGTTTAACGATCTAGTTTAGGTACATGTATCATTTTTTATGTCCTTTTTTTGAATGGGGTGATTCAGGAAGAAGAAAAAAAATTTAATAAAATAAATATAAATAAATAAAGTCTGACGTGACCCATGCTATAGGGAATGGGGTTCTATTTTTTTGTACTATAGTGGGTTTCTGAGGATTTCATAAAGGTATTATTCAAATTCTCATTGATATCTCTAATTTAGTCTAGTGTTTTTAGTAGATTTGTTTTCACTATGTTCCTTTCTTAAATTCATAATTATTTTGACTGTATGTTTCACATTACCTATGATATGTATGATAAAATATATCCTTTTATTTATGAAATTATTTATATCATGATTATAACATATAGTATTTATTATTCTATCATAATATAGTAGATACCACTACCCTCCTGATGCATTATTTTTAATAACAGGTTTCAGTGTCATGATGGTGAGTCTGGGCCACCCAAAGTAGACTATATCATAGTGTGGTGGATGTTTTCCCATGGGTTTTATTCTTATGATATAACATTTTAAACTGAAATAGTATTTTTATTTATTGATAATAATAATAAGGTTTTTTAATGCATTCTGAAAAAGTGACATTTCCATTTTTAAATGGTTACTGAAAATATAATATATTTTGTAATGTTGATATAAGTGTTTTATCAATATTTATTGACCTATTAATGGAATTATATAATCAATAAATTTTATAATGTATATAATTTCAACCACATGTTTTATAAATATTATCATGTGTCTATTTCTATTTTATATATCTATATTTATGTAAATGTAGATGAAATAGTTGAAATAATGTTTTATTAATTTTTTATACAGCAACGGTTGAATTATTAATACCCTTCAATATATGTTAAATTATTTCTTAAAAACAATTAGTAATTAGATCATGACTTTAAATGACATTTAATGTGATTTTTTATCAATAAGTGTTACTTTTTAGATTAGTAACAACATTTTTCATTTGTAGGTAATACATTTTATTAGATGAAACCGCATTACATAATAAGATGACCCACACTAGAATAATATAAGCACACTATCTTTGGAAACATGGAAATTTAAACAACTAGTGCATATCTAAACTTGATTATTTCATATTAATTCATTCAGAAAAACTAACCTTGTTAAAGACAACATTCATATTAAATTTCATCATATCATAGGGAAGATAATCATAAGAATGTGTGAAATCATATGCATATTAAGGGAAAAATTGAGATATCAATGATTACATCAGTGTAACAAGAAAATAATGGTACAAAATCATGATTATAACAATTGAAACCCATAAATATAATATCATGGATCCTAAATTTCAAATAATGAATAAATCATCCCATTTCATATGACATGTCTAATAAAGGAATCAAAAAAACAAACCTCATGAGGGGAAAACATTTTAAAATAATTTTCTGGTTATACATAAGATTATAATGCCATATACATTGTAGTCAAAGATCATTTCAACGGATATCATTTTTCAATGGGTTGAATCCCCAAAAAACAATAGTAGTTATAGTTAACATCTAAAAAATCATATTGGACAAATTCCCATATTGAATTGGGTTGAAATCCAATTCATATCCTATTTATCTTATGAAAATTACCAAAAACCATTTTAGTTATGTATAATTTTGGTCCCACCAGTCACTTAATAAAGACCATTAATATGTATTCTAAAAGGTGATAAATCATTCAAAATATCATAAGCCAACAAAAGTAAAAAAAATTAATATTCTTATAATTATATAATAATTAATTTAAAATTAATTAGTCTCATACTCATTTAATCGTGGCATAAAAAATGAAAAATAAATTGCTTCATATTCATTTCATCAATTCATCACAAAATAACATATTTAAAATCAAATAATTTTTTAACATATTTTCAATATAATAATTAACAATAGATATAAATTATAAGAATTGAATCACTATATAATATCGTCATTATAGGTTGGGAAACATCGGAGTAAATCATCTTAGATATAAATTAATTTCAAAAGATCACATAAAACATTTAATGAAAATTATCCCTTTCATTATTAAATACATTTTTTTAATATAATAATTTGTAAATTATTAATGAAAAATTATTCTTTTAAAATAACCATATAAACTTTTAATAGAATCATTAAATAATTGAGTGATCTTGAGATCATTTAGAAAATGAAAGGATGATTCATTTTAATTTTTTAAAATCAAACAAGGATAAAAATGAATTCACTAATACATTTTTTATTAGTAAAAATTCAGTAAAATTAATATAGAAAATATGGACATGGAAGAGAAATGAATTATTTCAAAATTGAGAAATAAATTTTGTATTATCTAGAAATAATAATTTTGGAATCCAGAAAATATAAATAGTTTAACCCAAATAAAAAACATTTAATTTACATAAATATCCAAATTAGTATATAATTATTTATTTTTTGAATAATATATCACAATATTTCATTATTCTAAGTATAATCATAAGAAATCTCGATAAACAATGAGATTATGTCATAAAAACCTTCACACTTTAGTATAATACTAATCATAATCCCCATGAAAGTAATTTCCTAAAATGGATATGAAATTCCCCAAAACAATTACAGGAATAATCATAAAATTATTTCATGGGATGAATATAAACCACATAAAATAATGATGTTTTTAATTAAGAATGTGTCTCATTTAAAACAAGTGAGATAGATAGACCCTACATAAATTGTCAACATTATTCATACAAATTCCAACATCCTATACTATAAAAAAATATTTATTATAAATATATTCAACATATAAAATCTTATATTATTCACTTATATCCTTTTATTACTAATTGGAAAAAAAAATTATTTAAATCAATGTTCTAGGTGATTATTGATTTATTTTTCATGACTTTTTTGGATAGACATTTTTTATCATTGTACTTTTATTTTTGTTAAATAATATAATGATTGTTAGTAAGTATATAAAAAAATATATATTCATCATGTACATTTTATATTCAAACTTAAAAATTAGAGTTATAAAATTCAATTACGCCATTCATGGGGAGGGTAGGTCATACATACACATAAAAACTATTTTAATTTTTAGATGGTGGGAATAATAGAATGTAATATATTAATTTTCCCTTAAATAATCTGTATAATATCGTATATTTCATATTTAAAAATTAAATTTATTTTACCTTACATCCATTTCAAAACAAGAAGAAAAAAATATCACATTGCTTCATAGAAGAGAATGTCCATAGATACACATGAGAAACATTATCATTTTTTAATGTATTAAAATGATAGATAATTGATTTGGTATTAAAAATATATAAGTATGACTATGAAATTAATATAATATATAAATATAATTTTAATCGATAATATTATCCCACAATGATAGCTTTTGATGCAAAATGAATTACAATGGTTTGCGAGGTGGTAGTCCACCTTATATATTATCGATAGTTTTATTTATAATTTATGGAATAGAATATGGTTTAGGTCATGAAATTAACATAAATAACATCACAACATATGTATCATATTAATTTTAATATAAAAATATGTTTTATTACTTTTTTAAGGATTTAGAATAAGAAAAAAATAAAATAAAAATGTAAGGTTCCATACTATGAATATTCTTTGAATAACCACTTAAAATATTAACTTAATTCTATAATAGGTCATATTACTAAACAAAATATTGCCTCTACGATGCAGTGATATGTTTATTGAGGGGTTTTTGGTACATAATGGACAAACCAATAGGATTTGGATGTGTAATGTCGAGACGAGGTGGGAAGTTTTTTAATAACTATGTGAGGTCACACAGATGTAATTTTTAAAAATAACAAGATTTACCAACAATTTGAACACAATTATAAATGACAAAAAAGTAATTTTTTAAAATGGTTTTGGTTTCTATGAATTTCCTCAAATATAGAGGATGATGAGGAATGGGAAGGATAACATCACCCTCTTCCCTATACTCCATTGGATGTATTGTACAATGGTTGTATTGTCGGTGGCGATGCACGTTGATGAGTTTATTTGACATGTGTTGGGGGTTGTTTATGGTAATTTGGGGGCACATGGTTGATTTCATAAATTTAAATTACACTCTAAGACTGATTTTTTCAATTAATAATGATCATATGAATTGTAAAATTACTTTGGATATAGACTTATTATGCCCATGATATGGGGAATGTTTTTTGAAAGAATTTTATATGGATGATGCTGGCTGAATGATTTTTGATGAATTTATAGTTTGTTCCCATGATATAGTGGAATGGATTGATGATATTGATGAATATTTTATATATAAGGGATGGGATCATAATGAATTTGATATTATAGTTTGAGAGAGTAAAAAAGTTAGAGTAGTCGTTGTGGGGATCCATAAATTATATTGATTAATATTATATCTCTACTCTTGATGTGATATTTTGTGTGTGAACCATCGTGAGGTTGTTATGGTTTGTTCACCTTTTTAAATTCATACTCTTTCTTTCTTATTCTATATTAAATTTATATTACCTTTTACATTTTCATTATTGACTATGGGTTTAATCCATGTTAGTATACATCTTATTTAAACCCCATATATTGATGAACATTTTAAGGTTTATATGTGTTTCAAAGATCATATTTGGAATTAATTCCATTTATGTTAGATCATCTATAGAGTCCTAACCTATAGATTTCGATTGGTATTTTTGTTTTATGGAATATTATTGGTATATCTTGTTTTATTTTTTATTGGGATATTGGTTGTTTTATATTTCTAACATTATGATTAATTGTTGGTTTTATATTTTTATCTTAGGATTATTCATCATGTTGCCAACCGTTTTGTTATTTATACCATTAGTACTAGTCACTAAAAGTGGTATTATTGGATGTTGGAGTTTGGGAACACTCAGTCACATCATTTCAGTCCATGGAGGTGTATATGTGTAGGGGTTATGTATAGCATCCCGCCTTTTTATCACATAAACTCCCATTACATTTTACAAAACCAAGGATCATTAAGGTTTAGTGTCTTGGAAACTAGGAAGCTAAAACATGAAAACATATAACATTCTTCTTAAACACTTGAAAGGCTTCTCCTCATGTTCATCCTAGGTTCATTACTACATCTCATAACCTAGGGACATACATCAAAAGAAAGGGTGAGCAGAAGACCCAGTAATGGAAACAAGAGAAACATTTAACATGGGAACTTGATATACATCAACTATGTCATGAAAAAGAACATTAAGGCATGAGAAAGAATCATGTGGAATATCATAATAAAGATAAATTTTTTTTATAACATAATGTTGTGGCTACAACATTTTATATTGACAATCATTTCATTTCACCAAGGTCTATCCCCAAGGTGTCATTAAAAATTACCAATGTTATTCACCAAGGTATCAGTCTAAAATTAATCTCTAGAGATTAAGTCTTTACCCAATGCATTGTAGCGCTATCTGGGCGCACCCTTGACATGTCTTTATTATCATGTAGGACACATATATCATCATCTAAGATTTCATAAATAACCCATATAGCATAAAAGAAATGGGTTTCATTTCATAATCATTACGTTTTAAAAACTGCTTTAAAGACATGATCTTTATGTCACTTTAAACCCACGGAAAGGGGAAGCATGTTTCATGTATGTAAATCCAAGAATTTAAAAATAGAACATTTTGATATATATGTGAATACCCTTGTAGAAATAAGAGCTTTGAGTATTCACTTTATAACATAAAAATAATTTGGAGAAAAGATAGAGGCATTTTGATACGAAAATGATGCAGCATAACGTTTACGATACATGGTATTAGAAATCATTGAAAAGAGAGGGGACATGGGTAAACCACTAGAAAATTATACATAAAATAGTAGGGGAATAGAATATATAGTATTTAAGAACATGGTAATGAAATTTTAATGATATACCATATGAAATGAAGAACTTGAAAGGAAGACAAAAATAAGATTTCTCTTATGAGAATTCGGCAGCCTAACGGCGTCACTTAATACTTCCCAAAAATGGATTAACGAGATAAAATGGGGTCTCTCATAACATAAACCTAAATTATCAGTATGATATATATAGATATCATAACCCAAAATAATAAAAATGAACTTGAGAGACTTGGCATGAAAGTAGATCTCGAAAACGAGAAGGGTGAAATAACCCCTTAGAAATTCGGCAGCCTAACGACGCCACTTAAATTTCAACAAAATTGAATTGATGAGATCAAATAGGGTCTCTATTCATATGATCATAAAATATCAGTATGATATATATATATATATATATATATATTACCCCAAAATAATAAAAATGAACTCGAGAGACTTTACATGAAAGTAGATCTTGAAAATGAGAAGGGTGAAAGAACCCCTTAGAAATTCGGCAGCCTAACAGTGCCACTTAAACTTGAACAAAAATGAATTGATGAGATAAAATAGGGTCTCTCATCATATGATCATAAGAGATCAGTATGATAGATATATAGATCATACCCCAACATAATAAAAAGGAACTATCAAGACATGACATGGAATTAGATCTTTGAAAAAGGAGAAAGGTGAAAGAACCACTTAAAAATTCGGCAGCCTAACGGCGCCACATAAAACTTCAAAATACTGAATTGAAGAAATCAAATGGGGTCTCTCATCATATGATCATAAAAGATCAGTATGATAAATTTAGAGATCATTCCCCAACATAATAAAAAGGAACTTTAAATAATTTACATGAAAATAGATCTTGAAAAATGAGAAGGGAGAAAAAATCAGTTACAAAAATTTCGGCAGCCTAACGGCGCCACTTAAAACATCATAAAACGAAATAATTAGAGTAAGAGGGGATCTCTCATTATATGAACATGAAAAGGGTAGAAAGATGAGTATAAAAGAACATCCTTTAACATAAGAACATGGAGGAAAAATGAAATTACATAAAAGAGATTTCTTGAAAAGAAAGAGAGAGGTCGGGAAAGAGTGGGGAGTCGAATGGATGAGAGGATGGCTTGGTATTTATAGGGAAAGTGAGGGGACAAGGCATTAATGGCCAAGGGAGACCTCATTAGTGGTTTTGGAAAAACCATGGGCTTTCCCATGGTATTTTCCCATGGTATTGGCCACTTGGGACACCTCATACCTTATCTTACTATTCATAAGTCAACCATATTGATTACATACTTAATACATCATTTAATGATGTCATTAAACACCCATAACTTAAAAACTGTATTTTCACTATTCATCGAAAATTCACCTTTCTCACAATAATCCCAAAATTTCAACCTAACCAAATATCAATGCTCTAATTTCAAAAATGAAATCCATTTTATAAAAATAATTTTCTAAATATTTTTAAATAAAATTTTAATTAAATAACACTATTCATCAAAAATTCACCTTTTTCAGAAT
Source organism: Viscum album (assembly GCA_963277665.1). Taxonomy (NCBI): domain Eukaryota; kingdom Viridiplantae; phylum Streptophyta; class Magnoliopsida; order Santalales; family Viscaceae; genus Viscum; species Viscum album. Next base: position 174,634,513 of record OY728160.1, read on the forward strand.
AATCCCCAAAAATTACCTTAACATAATATCAATGCTCTGAGTTCAAAAATGAAGTCCATTTTATAAAAAAAACTAAATATTTTTAATTAAATTATTAATTAAAAAACACTATTCATCTGAAAAAACTAATACTTGAATAATAATTTATGAAACCGTTATTTAACCATTTTATTGAATAACATTACTTAATGAAAGTGCCTGGCTTATTTTAATACTTTCTTTAATTGAGATTACTAATCCATTTGGTCACATTACTAATCCCAAGAATTAAATCACTATTCATAATTTACTATTCATCAAAAATTTAGTTGATCTTATTAGACTCTAAATTTTGTACTGAACATAATTGTAGAAGATAATTTTTTGAAAATCATTACACATTTTTAATTATTTAATGTTTACCTAAACATTTTTAAAATGTCCTTTTTCTAAAATTCATCAAAATTATGAAAACTATTTTTATTCGGACATTTGAAAATTCATAAACTTCATCATAAGAAGAAATCAAAATTTTTATTTAAAATAAAGGATTACACAAGGCAGTTATGGTCTCCTTACATAGCCCCTTATAACACCAGCATAGGACCTAAGTGTTAGGTGTGCTAAGGTGAGAGAATCCGAGGGAGGCTCAGCCAACATCACACGAGTAGTAATTTCTATCAGTTTGAACTTCTCGCGAAGGTGATCCGGTTCTACCATCATACAATGAAGTTCAGCTTGGGTTTGGTCCAGAGCAAAGCCCAGTGGTGCTACCTCCTTCCCATGTCGATGGGCTTCGATCAGTCCAAGACTACTGGGTGAGGCCATCAAATTTTCATTCTATATTAATTAACCAAGATTACCTGTATTTAGAGAAAATAATTGAAATGATTAGTTTACAGCGGTCATATTGACCAATGGTCATATAACAGTCAAAACCCAACAGTCTCATTTTAATTATACTCATGTTATCAAATGAAACTTTTTTTTGAGTATAAAAATAAAATAAAACAACACAAAAAATTAGGAAACAAGATTTATTCAATATTCCGGGTCGTTACAATCTTCCCCCCTTAAGAAATTGCGTCCTCGCAATTTTTAAAATTGGGTTTTGAAATTTTATTGAAAGCCCCACATCAGAAAAGGAGTCAGTAAAACTATTAATTTAAAAGAATGAAAGGGAAGTACAAAGGTCATCCGAGTTAACCCATACTAGGATCCCATGTAGGAAAACATGGACATGGTGGAAAAAAACCAAGGGTCACGTTATAAGGTAGAGTGATAGAAAACATGATTAGGATAAAGTTAACCATAAGAAAACCCCAAACTTACAATGTGTGTAAACGGTCTTTGATTACCTTGTAGGAAACGTAAACCAACAATGTTTTTGTTTTACGTTCCTTTTCATAATTTTGAGTAATTCATTTACTACATAGAACAAAAACATAATAAAATATACCTACCTTTAAGTAGAGTTTCATCTTTTAATAAGTCCCTACCAACACTAATCATTTCCCCACATGATGAGGATTCAAAAACACTTGGTCTCATAAAAAGCACAAGAATCATCTTCTATAGAATCACATAATCCAAAAAATATTAACTATCTATTTCTTCTATCTTTAAAAATTATCCCAAAAACAGAAAGGTTAAGGTAAAACTACTCTTAAAAAAGAAAGAATCCCATAGAAATGGAAACTACTTTTAAATCTTCAAAGTTCCATGGTACTTCCCAATGTTTATCGTAGAACATTCCATAAATAACAGTCCTTAAAATTCCTCAAAATGAACCAAACTAAGATTGAAACCCAAATACAAGAAGGATTTGATAACATAGTTTTCCAAAATAAACTTCATTGTTCATCTCCAAAAAACATCAACCATTCCTAACATCTTATAACAAAAGTAGCTAACCTAAACATGTTTTACTCAAGATAGGTTAATCATTCCCATAAGTAACCTATATTACTATAAGTCCACCATAAATTCATCGATTATTCAAAATATAAGTCAACCTTACTCTTATATAAAAATACCGTAGTAATCTATTTACCTCGATCATATAGGGTCCCCAAAATAGTGGACGTCTTCTAATATAATAATCATCTTTTAATTTCCTAATCATCCCTGTCATATTAATATGGCAATCATCACATTTCCTATAACATTGGTTGTTGGGACATGTTCTTCCATTTCCCACCATTAACTAAGAAGAGAAAGCATAATTAGGGGCTTATGTACTTAGCCAATAATCATGAAAAGGAACTGAAATCATATAAGTATTACTTCTGGAAGAAAAGTATGCCCTAACTTGTGATCCCCTAGGTTCCCATCTTGGTTTTCCAGGATCATATATTCTTATGTGAATATTTATTTTATTTTATCTGTGTTCCTTTAACAATGGTTCATACTAAGCTTATGAATTTACCAAATCATATCCTCTGGAAGTGTCGTAACCAAGAGTGTAGCAAGGCCCGTTGTTGTGTACCAGTTCCCGTACGAGTCTAGCCCAAAGTGGTGTTTTTGGGTTTTACCCCTATGTACATCTGTTCCAGAGCCACCTCTACCTGCTCGTATCCAGACAGGGATGTATTTTCTTGGCAACCCTTTACGCAATACTCACAAAAATACCAGGAAGATTTTCTATATTTTAACTTTTCTATATGGTTATTCCTAGAGTTTTCATATCCTAATTTCCACGAATAACTAAACCATCCATTGATACCAACTATAGCATCCCGCCTTTTTATCACATAAATTCTCATTACATTTTACAAAACCGAGGATCTTTAAGGTTTAGTGTCTTGGAAACCAGGAACGTAAAACATTAAAACATAAAACATTTTTCTTAAACACTTAAATGGCTTCTCCTCATGTTCATCCTAGGTTCATTACTGCATCTCATAACCTGGGGACATACATCAAAAGAAAGGGTGAGCAGAAGACCCAGTAAGGGAAACAAGAGAAACATTTAACATGTTAACATGAAATACATCAACTGTGTCATGAAAAAGAACTTTAAGGCATGATAAAGAATCATATGGAATATCATAATAAAAATAACATTTTTTATAACATAAAGATGTGGCTACATCATTCAATATTGACAATCATTTCGTTTTACCAAGGTCCATCCCCAGGGTGTCATTAAAAATTACCAAGTTTATTCACCAATGTATCAGTATAAAAGTCATCTCTAGAGATTAAGTCTTTACCCAATGCATTGAAGCGCTATCTGGGCGCACCCTTGACATGTCTTTATTATCATGTGAGCCACATATATCATCATCAAACATTTCATAAACAACCCATATAGCATAAAAGAAAAGGGTTTCATTTCATAATCATAACATTTTAAAAAACTACTTTAAAGACATGATCTCTATGTCACTTTAAACCCACGGAAAGGGGAAGCGGGTTTCATGTATGTAAATCTGAGAATTTAAAAATAGAACATTTTGATATATATGTGAATACCCTTATATAAATACGAGCTTTGAGTATTCACTTTATAACATAAAAATAATTTTGAGAAAAGAGAGAGGCATTTTGAGACGAAAATTATGCAGCATAACGTCTACGATACATGGTTTTACAAAAAATTGAAAAGAGAGGGGACATGGGTGAACCACTTGAAAATGATACATAAAACAGTAGGGGAACAGAATATATAGTATTTAAGAACATGGTAATGAAATTTTAAAGATATACCATATGAAACGAAGAAGTTGAAAGGAAGACAAAAATAAGATTTCTCTTATGAGAATTCGGCAGCCTAACAGCGTCACTTAAAACATCCTAGAAATGGATTGAAGAGATAAAATGGGGTCTCTCATAACATAATAATAAATGATCAGTATGATAGATATAGATATCATACAAAAAAATAATAAAAATGAACTTGAGAGACTTGGAATGAAAGTAGATCTCGAAAACGAGAAGGGTGAAATAACCCCTTAGAAATTTGGCAGCCTAATGGTGCCACTTAAACTTCAACAAAAATGAATTGATGAGATCAAATAGGGTCTCTCATAATATGATCATAAAATATAAGTATGATAGATATATAGATCATACCCCAAAATAATAAAAATGAACTTGAGAGACTTGACATGAGTGTAGATTTTGAAAATGAGAGGGGTGAAAGAACCCCTTAGAAATTCGGCAGCCTAACGGCGCCACTTAAACATGAACAAAAATGAACTGATGAGATCAAATAGGGTCTATCATTATATGATCATAAAAGATCAGTATGATAGATTTATATATCATACCCCAACATAATAAAAAGTAACTTTCAAGACTTGACCTGGATTTAGAACTTTGAAAAAGGAGAAAGGTGAAAGAACCACTTAAAAATTCGGCAGCATAACGACGCCACTTAAAACATCAAAATACTGAATTGAAGAGATAAAATGGGGTCTCTCATCATATGATCATAAAAGATCAGTATCATAAATTTAGAAATCATATCCCAAAATAATAAAAAGTAACTTGAAATACATTACATAAAAATAGATCTTGAAAATGAGAAGGGAGAAAGAATTCGTTACAAAAATTTCGGCAGCCTAACGGCGCCACTTAAAACATCATAAAATGAAATAATGAGAGTAAGAGGGGATCTCTCATTATATGAAAATGAAAAGGGCAGTAAGATGAGTATAAAAGAATATCCTTTAACATAAGAACACGGAGCATAAAAGAAATTACATAAAAGAGATTTCTTGAAAAAAAGAGAGAGGTCGGATCCCTTACCTTAAAACGTAACTCTTAAAACTCAAAGGTTGGGACCATGAGGGATTGGGGGAACCTTGGGAGAACTCCTTGGGAGATAATGAGACCAGATCTTCGTTGGGGAAGAGTGGGGAGTCGAATGGATGAGAGGATGGATTGGTAATTATAGGGAAAGTGATGGGACAAGGCATTAATGGACAAGGGACACCTCATTAGTGGTTTTGGAAAAACCATGGGTTTTCCCATGGTATTTTCCCATGGTATTGGTCACTTGAGACAAATCATACCTTATCTTACTATTCATAAGTCGACCATATTGATTACATACTTAATACATCATTTAATGATGTCATTAAACACCCGTAACTTAAAAACTGTATTTTGACTATTCATCGAAAATTCAACTTTCTCAGAATAATCCCAAAAATTCAACTTAACCAAATATCAATGCTCTGATTTCAAAAATGAAATCCATTTTATAAAAAATAATTTCTAAATATTTTTAGTTAAATGTTTAAATAAAAAACACTATTCATCGAAAATTCAACTTTCTCAGAATAATCCCAAAAAATTTCCTTAACATAATATCGATGCTCTGAGTTCAAAAATGAAGTCCATTTAATAAAAATATTTTTATAAATATTTTTAATTAAATTTTTAATTAAAAAACACTATTCATATGAAAAAACTAATACTTGAATAATAATTTATGAAACTGTTATTTAACCATTTTATTGAATCACATTACTTAATCAAAGTACCTAGCTTATTTTAATACTTTCTTTAAGTGAGATTACTAATCCATTTGGTCACATTACTAATCCCAAGCATAAAATCACTATTCATAATTTACTATTCATCAAAAATTAAGTTGATCTTATTAGACTCTAAACTTTGTACTGAACATAATTGTAGAAGATCATCTTTTGGAAATCATTACACATTTTTAATTATTTAAGGTTTACCTAAACAATTTAAAAATATCATTTTTCTAAAATTCATCAAAATTAGGAATACTATGTTTATTTGGACATTTGAAAATTCATAAACTTCATCATAAGAAGAAATCAAAATTTTTATTTAAAACAATGGATTACACAAGGCAGTTATGGTCTCCTTACATAGCCCCTTATCACAGCAGCAAAGGACCTAAGTGTGAGGTGTTCTAAGGTGAGAGAATCCGAGGGAGGCTTGGCCCACATCGCACGAATAGTAATTTCTATCAGTTTGAACTTATCGCGAAGGCGATCCCGTTCTAGCTTTATACGATGAAGTTCAGCTTGGGTTTGGTCCAGTGAAAAGCCCAGTAGTGTTACCTCCTTCCCATGTTCTGTTAGATGGGCTTCGATAAGTCCAAGACTACTGGGTGAGGCCATCGAATCTTCTTTTTATATTAATTAACCAAGATTACTTTTATTTAGAGAAAATAATCGAAACGTTTAGTTTACAGCGGTCATATTGACCAATGGTCATATAACAGTCAAAACCCAACGGTCTCATTTTAATTATACTCATGTTATCAAATGAATCATTTTGTTGAGTATAAAAATAAAATAAAACAACACACAAAATTAGGAAACAAGAATTATTCAAAATTTTGGGTCGTTACATTATGTTTTTGGGACTTACCATATTTAAAAATTATTAAAAATATTATTTTCAACCAAAATATAGATTTCTTCTTATTCCATTCCATTTAATAAAAGTTATATCTTGTTGATGGTTTTTATATAATTAAATATTTCATATAAATATCATCATTCTTTTATAAAAATCAATTTAGATTATTAATATTAAAATAAAAACAAACCATGAATCTATTAATTTTAGAAAAAATATATTAAATTATTTTTTCTCTTATTAATTAAAATAATTTGACTAACCATATATATAATTTTATAAAGTCATTTGTAATTTAATAATTCATCTAAATTTATAAATTTATTTAACTGAAACCAGTCATTAAAAGTAATAAATGTTTATGGAAGGAATAAAGAAAAAAATTGTGATAATAATACATATTTTAAAAATATTATATGTTATTATAATATTTATCATCCTAAATTATACATTATTGACTCGTTATGATCTCTTTATAATACCTAATGTGAATTAAGTGGGGGTTAGTGTCATATGTGATAATACATCTTGCAAGTATAACAAAGTTATTTCAGGAACCATGATAATCTCCCATATACTATTCCACTATATCTATTCATATTACTATTGAAATATATATATGGTTAAAGGAAACCGTAGTGTAACGACCCAATGATTCATTAATGGAAATACCTCCTGATCATATTAAATGTATATTTATATAAAATGTTTTATAAGATGTAAACTTCTTTGGTTTTATGATAAGATTTGTGACTGTTACTTTTATAGTCGTTGAATAGTGATCACATGATTAGTATAAATATAAGGCTTTAACGAACCCAATTTTACTCAGAAAAAAGAAGTGATGGCCTCATCCAGTAGGATTTCCCCATACGAAGCCCATTTTTTGGAGCTCGGAAAAGAGGGGGCATCTTTGGGCATCGCCCATGACCAAGTCCAAGCTGAGCTTCATTATGTCAAGGTCGAATGTGACCGTCTACGGGAAAAGTGGAAGTTGATAGAGATTACCACTCGAGCGATGTAATCCGAGCCACCCCAAGAGTCCGTCACCATCGAACACCCTACCCTTAGGTCTTATGCGACTGTTTTAAGGGGTTATGTAACAAATAAGTAATACTATGTTCATGTACATTACATTTTTATATAATAATGAATATAATTTCTAGTCATTTTTGATACATTATAAATAGTTTTTAAAGTACAAATGGTGTTTTTAGTTATTATTTAATTAAGAAATCTATTTTATTAAATTAATGGATTTTTTAATTAAATAATATTTTAGTAAAATAATATTATTATTATTAAATTAATTTTTATTAAATATAAATGATCTTATAATTTTATGAATGAAAATAAATTTTTTATTATGGTTTGAAATCCATTTCCGTCAAAACCCGTTAATTTTCGATAAATGTTGGTTTCTATTTTCAAAGTGAATATTAACATATTTAGAAATTTTTTTAGATAAAATAAATTTCATTTCTGGAATCAGGATGTAGAAATTATCCAACGGTGAATTTTTCATAATTTTCTGAGACAATCAATGTTTTGGGTAAAAATTAAATAACGTTTAAATATATAATGTGTTTTATGACATCATAATGACCCAATGGTGATGTAATAAAATACCATAATCCTTATGTTCGGCCAATATAATTTTTTTTTCATTAAAATAATATGATTTTGGGTTTTTTTGACTTACTTTTCAAAACATTAATGGACCCCTCAAGACATATTCAAAACTTTGCCTTTTTAAATTAATTTCCATGGGAGTGTGACTCACCTCCACATAGGCAACATTATTCTTTTAATAATTTCGGACTTGGGCCTTATAAAATATTGTTTTTATCTTCCCTTTTCCAAAAACCATGGGCAAAAAATATGGGATGGTTTGTGGTTTGGATTAGTTTAATGTAAGGGGACCCAAACCTAAATAATAAAGAATTCTCTCACCTTTCCTATATAAACCCACCCAAGCTACCACTTCTTCATCACTCAAAGCCCTTGTATTTCGTCTAACCTCTTCCCAACTCTCTCTAGAATACTCCCATGGTGCCCCAAGCTCCCTAGAAGCCTCTCACAAGCCTATCTCTAGCCTTTGGAAGCACACTTCCATGTAAGGGTTTTTTCTTCCTTTCTCATTCTTTGTCAATTTTCTTTAAGTTGTTTTTCCCTTTTAATTTCAATTATGAAATTTGGGGTATGGTTTTTCACCTCCCCCATACTTACCTTTTATTTTTTGAGTGATAGGAGAGCCCTTTATGTCTCATTAAAAGCCTCCCATGTACACCCATTACTATGCCGAAATTCCGAAAGGAACTTCTCTCTCTTCTTTTACATTCAAGAAATACTTTTGTATCATGAATCTAAATTCCATTAAAATTGTTGGGACATGTATATATATGACCTCCTTACAATCCATTAAATGTAAATATGATAAGAAACACATTTCTCTCTCATCAACCTTTTTTATGAATTCTTATGCCACGCCGTTGCGCTGCCGAAATCGCACCGATTTTCTAAGAAAATGTCATTGTGTAGTGAATACAATTCCCAATTCTCCATAAAGTGTATTCATCTTTATTCACAAATATATATTGATTGTAAAAATTCATGTATGAATTCTACATTTCTTTATCATCGTATAAATGATTATGTGTTATTAATCCATGTTTTATGCTCCATGTGGCACACTTATGCATGAAATGAAATGTTTAAGAATGGTGCGCCCTTATAGCGCTCCAATGCATTGGTTAAAGTATAGTATCATGATACTTCATGTGAAATGTGTGTTGACTCATTCTAATTCATTTTAAAAGAGGGTTTACTCATGCTTCATGTGCAATGAGGGTTTAATCATGCTTCATGTGCAATGAGTCTTGGCTCATGCTAAATCCATGTTAAGTGTTGTTGCCACATTTCCATGTTATGATTATCATGATTTATCATAACTTCATGTTCATGTTTCTTTTATGCTGTATTGATATGCCTATTGTCTAACTTGTATTGTATTCCTCATGTTATTCCATGTTTACTCCCTTACTGGGTTTTATAACTCACTCTTTTCTTATGCATGTCCTCAGGTTATCCCATGCAATGCTAAGTACGAGGGAATGTAGTGGTCATGTAAAGGAAGTTTTCAATAACGATGTTATATTTCATGTTTTATGTTTTTATGTAATGATCCTAAGTCCCAAAGACACTAAACCTATCGATCTTCTTTGTTTTATCAAGTGAAGTTTTATGTAATAAATCATGTTTAAGTTGTTATAAAAAGAAGGGTTGTCATAGTTGGTATCAGAGGATAGGTTTAGTTATTTTTGGGATTAGTAAAACCCTAGTAAAGCCTTTGAAACAATACTAAGTATAATAGAAACATCCCTAAGTTTTGGTAAATACTAATTAAGTGGTTTATCACACAAATAAATCCTTGTCTGGATACGAGCAGGTAGAGGCGGCTCTGGCACAGATGTATCCTTGGGGTAAAACCCAAAAACACCGCTTTGAGCTAGACTCGAATAGGAACTGGTGCACGACAACAGGACTTGCTGCACACTTGGATACGACACTCCTGGGGGATATGTTTTGATAAATTCACAATTTTAGTATGAATCCTTCTTAAGGGAAAAATACCCCAAATAATATTTGTTAGAAAGTAGATCATGAAAAGCCTAGATTGAATCCTATTGACCCATGAGTTAAAGAAATTAAAGTTATTTATAAGTTGTCAAATTTTTTCTTTGGATTAACCTTTATGTGTTACCCCTAACATTCCTTTTATTCCATCCAATGGCCAGTAATAGGAGGACTCGGGCTAACAACCATTGTGAATACCAGTGTGATACTTTTACTAATGTGACGCCCAATCCAATGGGAGCGGGAATCGTGAATTTTTTCACGCTTCTCTCTTAGCTAACTCAAGTTTTTAATAGAAACACGGGTCAAGAGGAATGTTCAACCCCACCTAAGAAAGAACAAGTCACTATTGAGAACTTCATGAGACAAAGGCCTCCTAATTTTAGTGGATCATCTAATACCATGATCGCTGAGAAATGGATCAACTCCATTGAAAAGATATTCTCCATCCTCCAATGTTCTGAACAAGAGAAGGTTCTCCTGGCAGCATATCGTATGGAGGGTGAAGCTGATCAATGGTGGACGTTGATCAAAAATACGAATCCCGAGGAGGATATCGAGGCTTTGGAATGGATGGAATTCCAGAAGATGTTTTTCGATAAATATTTTCCGCGCACCCTCCGTCTTAAGAGGGAAAGGGACTTCCTATACCTCAAGTAGAAAGATGAAAAATATGTGGGAGCGTATGAGGAAAACTTTACAAGGCATGCCCGATATGCTTCTGGCTTTGTTGTTACCCCCGAATTCAAGGTTGGCCACTTCTTTGGTGGGCTGAAGCCTAGCATGCGGAATGAATTATCGATCCGTGACTTCGACCGCTATGATGAAATTTTTCGATGTTCCCTAAAGGTTGAAATGGTGATCGGAGATTCACAGGGGTATCATAGGGACAAGAAGTGTAAGGTGGACTTCAATGCTGGTGGTCCGATGGAAAAATCGAATGGCGCTAAGAAGTTCCAGCACCCCACTTGCCAAACGTGCGGAAAGAAGAACCCTGGAAATTGCCTTAAGGGGACGAGAAAATGCTTTAGATGTGGAAGAGAAGGGCACCTAATTGTTAACTATTGGGAAGAAGGACCCGCGCCTGCGACAGAGGAGAGGAATGCTCTGTTCGAACCTCAACGCGTTGTTCAATGCTACAAATGCAATGAACCAGGTCATTTTGCAAATCAGTGCCCTAATCCAAGGGTTATTGGAGGCAACCAACAACCTCCACGACAACAAGGAAGAACGTTTTCCATCACTTCTGCCGAAGTGAACCCCGACAACGAAGTGGTGATAGGTATTCTAGTTATTCATTTATTAATAGCGAATGTACTTTTGGATTTAGGTTCTACGCATTCTTTTATATCTCGAAATTTTAGTAGAACAATCCCAGCACCACCACAAATCTTGGAAGTAAAGATGTCGGTGAGTAAGGAAAATGGGGCAGTCATTGCATCCCATGAATATAAGTCCTCCCCTGTTTTGATCTGTGGATTTAATTTCCTGGACAACCTCTTCATACTCTCTATGGTGGAATTTGATGCAATTCTTGGCATGGATTGGATTTTCATATATAGATCCAAAATAAATTGTCGGGAGAGGGAAATCACACTCCATATAGAGAATCGACCCCTGATTCTTTACAAGTGTCAGGAGGAAGATGAATCTCTTTTAGTTCCATCATCTCATGCATAGATATTACTGCCCTATGAGCACGCTTATCTGGCTCAGATAATTGATTCCAAGGAAGAAACCATCCTTGAAGAAATGACTATTATGAGGGAATTCGCGGAAGTGTTTCCTGAGGAGCTACCTGGTCTTCCTCCTAGAAGAGATGTTGAGTTCTCAATTGAAATTATACCTGGGGTGTTACAAATATCCAAGACTCTATATAAAATTGTTGTTCCTAATCTTAAAGAGGTGAAGAAACAACTACATGAGAATCTCGACAAGGGTTTATACGCCCAAGTGCTTCACCATGGGGAGCACTCGTCCTCTTCGTCAAGAAGAAGGATGGGTAAATGCGGCTTTGCATCGATTATCGTGAACATAAAAATATCACAATAAAGAACAAGTATCCTCTCCCAAGAATCGATGACTTGTTTGATCAGCTGCGTGGAGCACAATACTTCTCCAAGGTGTATTTGCGGTCAAGATATTATCAAGTAAGGGTGAAGAGGGAAGATGTCCCCAAGACTGCATTTCGTATAAGATACGGACACTATGAAATCATTGTAAATCCTTTCAGACTCACAAATTCCCCAACAATATTCATGGAATTGATAAATAGGGTCATTAGAGATTACCTTGACAAATTTGTGGTAGTCTATATACTGATATTATAATATACTCCAAAAAACAAGGAAGATCATGAAGAGCATTTAAGAACTGTACTAGAGACATTGGGCAAGGAGAATCTCTATGAAAAGTACAACAAGTGTGTGTTCTGGTTGAAGGAAGTCTCATTCTTGGGCCATATCATCACAAGCAATGGGATATCAGTGGACCCCTCTAAAACAGATGCAATTGAGGGATGGCCAAGGCCAACATCGGTAACGGATATCCATAACTTCTTGGGGTTAGATGGATATTATTGACAATTTGTGAGAAATTTCTCTCGACTGTCCAACCCTATTACCAAGCTAACTCAAAAGGGAGTAAAGTTTTCTTGGAGTGATGAATGCGAAAAAAGCTTCAAGGAGTTTAAAAGGAGGCTTATCACTGCACCTGTTCTCACTTTACCCACAAGTGGGAAGCTTTTTGTGGTATTCAGTGATGCTTCAAAGAAGGGCTTAGGATGTGTGCTGATTCAGAATGATAAAGTGATATCCTATGCCTCAAGGCAGTTAAAAATCCATGAGAGAAACTATCTAACACATGATCTGGAGTTGGAGGTGGTGATCTTTTCCTTCAAAATATGGCGGCATTATCTCTATGGAGAGAAATGTGAGATATATACTAACCACAAGAGTCTTAAATATATATTCACACAGAAAAAGATTATTATGTGCTAGATAATATGGATAGATCTCATCAAGGATTATGAATTTTCAATACATTACCACCCTGGGAAAGAGAACAAGGTGGCGGATGCCCTATGTAGAAAGGATCCAGCGATTCTATCAATGATGATAATTGAGAAGGATCCAATATTCTTAGACTTGATGAAGATGGACGTGGGAATCATAAAGTAGGGAACATCATCAATCCTTTCACAAATTATTGCTCAACCATCCCTTCGGGAAAGGTAAAAGGATGCTCAAAAGGATGATGTGGGAATTCAAGAAAAAGTTGAAGCTATCAAAATGGGGAAATCCTCGGAGTTTAATGTTAATGAAGAAGGAATTGTGCAGTTTGGGAAAAGGCTATGTGTTCCATCAAGTCCGGAGCTGAAGAAGGAACTTTTGGATGATAGACATAGTTCAAATTTCTCTATTCACCTTTGGAGCACAAATATGTATCGAGATCTCTGAGAAAACATTTGGTGGGATAATATGAAGAAGGAGATCGCTGAATATACATCAATGTTCCTGGTGTGTCAGCAAGTGAAGGCAAAGAGGCAGATGTCTAAGGGGATGATGGAACCATTGCGCATAATATAATGGAAATGGGAGAACATCACCATGGACATTGTCACCAGACTTCCAAGGACATCCAATGGCAACAATGCAATCTGGGTTGTTGTGGATCACCTTACAAAGACTGCACACTTCATTACTATTCGATAGGATTTCTCATTGGATCAACTGGAACGGACATATATTAGGGAAGTGGTAAGGTTTCATGGAGTACCACTATCTATTGTGTCCGACCGAGATCCAAGATTCACCTCTATGTTTTGGAAGAGTCTTCAACACGCTCTGAATACTGAAATGAACTTCTGTACGGCCTATCATCCTCAAACTGATGGCCAATCTGAGAAGACTATCCAAACACTTGAAGATATGTTGAGAGCATGATCAGTAAAATTTAAAGGAGGATGAGATCAACATATTCCTCTGGTTGAGTTCTATTATAATAACAGTTTCCACTCGAGCATCCAAATGGAACCATATGAAGCCCTTTATGGGAAAAGGTGCAGAACACCAGCATGTTGGGATGAGGTCGGTGAACGTAAGCTGCTTGGAGCAGAAATGGTCAAGGAAATGGTGGAGAAGGTGAAAACCATTCAGCAGCATATCAAGGCAGCCCAAAGTTGACAGAAGAGTTATGCAGATAATCGTCGATGAGACCTTCAGTTTAAAGTTGGAGACATGGTGTTTCTATGCATATCTACGTGGAAAAAGGTCATGAGGTTTGGAAAAAAAGGGATGTTATGTCCAAGGTACATCGGCCCCTTCGAGGTTCATGATCGTGTTGCGGTTGTAGCCTATCGACTAGAACATCCACCTACCATGGCCAAGGTGAATGACGTATTTCATGTATCCCTCTTATGGAAGTACATATTGGACCCTTCACATGTAATCTTTTCTGAGGTGGTACAATTAGAAGATGATTTTCTTATGAGGTGAAACCAGTGAAGATCTTAGATCATAGAGAAAAAGTTCTACAAAATAAGACAATGCCCCTCTTCAAGGTGTTGTGGAGGAACCACATGTTTGAAGAAGTGACATAGGAATTGGAGGATATGATGAAGCTGAGTTACCCACATTTGATTTAGTGTGGGAAAAAGAAAATTTAGAGGGAGAAATTTCTTAAGGGGGGGGGGGGTATTGTAACGACCCATTGTTTCATTAATGGAAATCCCTCTTGATCTTATTAAATGTATCCTTATATAAAATGTTTTATAAGATGTCAACTTCTTTGGTTTTATGATAAGAGTTGTGACAGTTACTTTAATAGCCTTTGAACCGTTATCACGTGATTAGTATAAATATAAGGCTTCAACAAAACCAATTTTACTCAGACAAAGGAAGAGATAGCCTCATCTAGTAGAATTACCCCATACGAAGCCCATCTGTCGGAGCTCAGAAAAGAGGTGGCATCTTTGGGCTTCACCCTTGACCAAGCCCAAGTTGAGCTTCATTGTGTCAAGCTCGAATGTGACCATCTATAGGAAAAGTGGAAGTTGATAAAGATTACCACTCGAGTGATGTTATCTGAGCCACCCCAAGAGTCTGTCACCAATGCACACCTTACCCTTAGGTCTTATGCAGCTATTTTAATGGGTTATGTAACACATAAGTAATACTATGTTCATTTAATTATTTTTTTATATAATAATGAATATAATTTCTAGTCATTTTTTATTCATTGTAAATAGTTTTTAAAGTACAAATGGTGTTTGTAGTTATTATTTAATTAAGAAATCTATTTTATTAAATTATAGAATTTTTGAATTAAAAATTATTTTAATAAAATAATAATATTACTATTAAATTAATTTTTATTAAAAATAAATGATCTTATAATTTTATGAATGAAATTAAAATTTTAATTAAGGTTTGAATGCCATTTCTTTCAAAACCTGTAAATTTTCGATAAATGTTGGCTTTTATTTTAAAAGTGAAAATTAGTATTTTTAGAAATTTTTTTAGATAAAATAAATTTCGTTTCTGGATTTAGGACGTTGAAATTATGCCACGGTGAATTTTTCATAATTTTCTGAGACAGTCAAATTTTTGGGTAAAAATTAAATACCGTTTAAATATATAATGTGTTTTATGACATCATAATGACCCAATGCTGATGTAATATAATACCATAATCCTTATGTTCGGCCAATATAAGTTTTTTCATTAAAATAATGTAATTTTGGGTTTGTTTAACTTACTTTTCAAAGCATTAATGGAACCCTCAAGATATATTCAACACTTTGCCTTTTTAAATTAATTTTCATGGGAGTGTGACTCACCTCCACATAAGCAACCTTATTATTTAAAGATTTTCGAACTTTGTTCTTATAAAATATTCTTTTACTCTTCCATTTTGGAAAAACCATGGGAAAAAAACATTGGATGGTTTGTGGTTTGGATTAGTTTAATGTAAGGGGACCCAAACCTAAATAATAAAAAATTCCCTCACCTTTCCTACATAAACCCACTCAAGCTCCCACTTCCTCCTCACTAAAATCCCATTTATTCGTCCAACCTCTGCCCAAATTTCTCTATAATCCTACCAAGGTGCCCCAAGCTCCAAAGAAGCCTCTAACAAACCTCTCTCTAGCCTTTGGAAGCACACTTCCATGTAAGGGTTTTTTCTTCCTTTCTCATTTTTTTTCAATTTTCATTAAGTTGTTTTTCCCTTTTAATTTCAATTATGAATGTTGGGGTATGGTTTTGCACCTCCTCCATACCTTCCTTTTATTGTTTGAGTGATGGTAGAACCCTTTCTCTCTCATTTAAAGCCTCCCATGTACACCCGTTACTATGCCGAAATTCCGAAAGGAACTTCTCTCTCTTCTTTTACATTCAAGCAATACTTTTGTATCATGAATCTAAATTACATTACAATTGTTGGGACATGTATCTATATAACCTCCTTACTTTCCATTACATGTAAATATGATGAGGAACCCCTTTCTCTCTCATCAACCTTTTTTATGAATTCTTATGTCACGTCGTTACGCTGCCGAAATCGCACCGATTTTCTAAGCCAATGTCATTGTGTAGTGAATACCATGCCCAATTCTCCATCAAGGGTATTCACCTTTATGCACATTTACTTATTTATTGTAAAGTTTCATGTATTAATTCCACATTCCTTTATCGTGGAATAAATTATTATGTTTTATGAATCCATGTTTTATGATCCATGTGGCACACTTTTGCATGAAATGAAATGTTTAAGAAGGGTGCGCCCTTATAGAGCTCCAATGATTTGGGTAAAGTATAGTATCATGATACGTCATTTTCAAGGAGTGTTGACTCATTCTAATTCAAGTGCAATGAAGGTTTACTCGTTCTTCATGTGTAATGAGGTTTTACTCATGCTTTATGTGCAATGAGCCTTGGCTCATGCTAAATCCATGTTAAGTGTTGTTGCCACATTTCCATGTTATGATTATCATGATTTATCATACCTTTATGTTCAGGTTTCTTTAATGCTCTATTGATATTCCTATTGTCTAACATGTATTTTAATCCTCATGTTATTCAATTTGTACTCCCTTACTGGGCATTATAGCTCATCCTTTTCTTACGCATGTCCTCAGGTTATCCTATGCAATGCTATGTACTAGGGAATGTAGTGGTCATGTAAAAGAAGTATTCTATAAAGATGTTGTATTTCATGTTTTATGTTTTTATGTAATGATCTTAAGCCCCAAAGACACTAAACCTCTTGATCTTCTTTGTTGTATCAAGTGAAGTTTTATGTAATAAATCATGTTTAAGTTGTAATAAAAATCAGGGTTGTCATACGTAGTGAAGTTAATTTTATCCAAGAATAAATAATATATACTCATATTTGAGACTTATAGAACATAATGTTCAAAATTTTATCTTCATTCAAAAAATTTTAAAATGTTAATTATTTATTTATTATACCCCATAACAATGGCTATAGTAAATTCCTAAAATCTCTTTATTATATTTATTTTATTTCAACTATTATTTTAATTGATATGTCTATTAACTAAAGGGGAGTATATTATAAACATCAACATTTTACACAATGTCATATATTCCCAAAGGCAATATAATGACCACATTTCATTCATATTTATATTTCTATATAGAATCTATTTAATAATTCAACTTATTATTTGATTTCATTTAAAAACGATATTATTATATATATAACATTTTTTATTCTTTCCACACTAATCAACAATGGATAGTCAATTACGATTGAATTTAATGATGTATTTATTATTCATTATATAATATTAATGACTTGTTATATGATTCAAATTTTAGTTTTCATAAATATAATATATTTATATATATCGTATTACATTAATTTATACAATAAAATAATTTTCTACATAAAGGATTATAGAATATCATACATTATCTAACTATTTTTCATCAGAAGATGTCTACCCCATAAGATTTATTTGCTTATATGGAAGTACATATAATAAATATTGTGTCTATAGTCCTCACTCAATAAAAAATTCAATCCAAAATTTCATTACATTGATAAAAAAATATTTGGTTACTTTAATATCATTACATATTATGTTTCCCATGTCACTTCCTCAATCATATGATTTATGTACTATAAATTTATGATATTGTTAATATTACTTTCTAGTACTTTATCTCTTAACCAATGATATACACTAGAATATCCTTCAAACCTAGAGCCTGTTCAATTTAGTAAATAACTTTATTCATTATATGTTATTTATTTTGTATGTAGACTATCAATATTGATAGATATGTATTATTATTCAATCTTATGAGTTTTGGGGGGATAAATTTTTTATATACTATACACATTATGATGCCACCATGTAAATGATATATCTCGTTTATAGCTATGTATTCATACTAAATCACACTACCCTCTTCCATTATGATTTTTGAATGAATTCAATAACACAAACAATGAACTATATATATTATAAAATATTAACAATACGACATATATAGATATATATTGTGATACATTAAAATGAATAAAAATGGGTCGAAACATATAAACAATTTATAATATAATACTGAATCTCAATAAACTTATATCTATTACATCATCATTATATGTTGTTGTTTTAAATTTCTTTCAATATAGAGCATCAACTTGTACTATTTGAATGCATATGTCATAAAAATTGATAAATGTGAACTAGAAATGAAAACAATGTTGATCCTAGTGTCTATTAAATTCAATTAAGTGGATCTTATAATGATTTTTAAATATTGAATGGTCCTTTCAGATTCCAAATCATTTTAATGATAAAATTTTGTATTGATGTTCGTTTCAGCGTCCAATTATAGTTGGATACTTACATAGAACATTAATTTATTCCTTATATTTTGATCAGATATAATTTATGGTGGTACTCTATCGAAAAATATAACATAAATGTCACGAACCGTCCTCGAGGCCCGTGTTGTGACTACCCCAAACCCGCCTTCTATAGGCCAGAGGCTGGCGACTCGCACCAAAGGCATAAATCCCAATAAAATGGGAGGGCATTGCCTTTATAAAACTAAACAATGCAACAGAGTACAAGCAGAAGCTAACACTAAGTAAAGTAGTTATCAAGTGTGCTGGAAATACAAAGGGGCCAGAAATACAAGCCCAACAGAAAGGTACAGCTAAAACTAAAAGTAAAGTACAACTCAAAGGACAAAAGCTGAAAGGTGACAAGCAGCTCCAGGATCGTCCACCATGGATCCTACCTGAAGGGTAGCTATAGTTGTCCTCCACAGAACTCCGCGTTCGACCGTCCTTCCGTCCATCTCCTCCAGGTACCGACTCGTCGTGAGATCAACCTCTGGGTACCGTCCAGCTCAATAAGCCACAACTACGATCAGTGTTGCCCGTCGTCTGCAACCAACACAACAAGGTGTGGGTGTATCCCATGCAGGGGTGAGTATAACAATACTCAGTAGGGACCCCGAGACCCTCAAGGTCTCACTAAAATCCAAAAGGATAAAACACAAAGAAATATCTCAACAGATAGCCTTTACATAGGTGTATACCCTTACATACACCTATGTTATCAAGTAACCCATCTCAATCATGAGGATACACAAAGGTTATGAAATCAACGGATAACCACTACATAGGTGTATGACAATACATATACCTAAGTTGTCAAGTGAACCATCTCAATCATGAGGAAAACACAAAAGTCATTGACTCAGCTCAAACATGTATACTTTCTTCGCAAGGTGATAGAGATGATTAGATATAGCCACTAATTCATCTATGCTGGGACCCATGTAGGATACTAAATCAGCTAGGCTGTCATACCCACATAGGATACAGACCAGCCACTCTGCGAGACCCACTTAGGATAGCAAGAACATAGTCAAACACTGCCAAACCCATGTAGGATCGAAGAACAATAGTCATCATCGTCGAACCCACAGAGGATTTTAGTACGGTCTTCATCGCTGTCTAACCCACGAAGTATTTCTGTGCAGTCTTCATCGTCGTCGAACCCATAGAGGATTTCAATACGGTCTTCGTCGCTGCCGAACCCAAGGAGGATTTCAGTGAAGTCTTCATCACCGTTGAACCAACGGAGGATTTCAGTACGGTCTCCATCGCTGCTGAACCCAGGTACAATTTTAGTTCAGTCTTAATCACCGTCGAACCCACGGAGGATTTCAATACGGTCTTCATCACTATCGAACCCACATAGGATTTCAGTGTAGCTTTCATCGTCACAGTCGCAGTCGCAGCCATCTCTAGGGTTCCCGCACACAACATGCTCGTTTCCGGGAGGGTCCGCTCCACAAGCCTAAGGGGGTTGATACATAAACTTACACGTAGTCTGGAGTTGATGTATCCCAATGTTCCGTCTCAACAAAAGGAAGTCAATGTGACAGATGGCTCGTCAATTGGGCGCCTGGTCTGAGAGTGATTGGCTTTTTCATTCCAGGGGCCCAGTTGGTTTTTAAGTCAAAACCAACCCGACTACACTCCAACTACGTCCAAACCACTACCATAGTAAGAAAAAGGATCCTTCTCACTTAGAGGAATCCAACAAAGTCGATGGAATGTCAATCGGATGTCCGGAGCTCAAGTTATAAGCATTTCCGCTCTGAGGGCCCGGTTGGTTTCGTGTTTGAACCAACCCGACCAAACCTAAAGTTCTTCGAAACTTAGGGTGTAATATTCCAAAATGACCGGCTCGATCCAGGGATCAAATCAAAACTGATGGTGCGTAGTTCGGTGGTCCGTAGCCCATGATATGGGAAAAATAACTAACTTGTCCGGTTTTGGGGGTTTTTGGGCCCAGACCAACCCGGCCCGAGACCCCTGGGGTCGGCCCGAACCGGGTCGACCCGAAGTGGGTCTGGGGCTGGCCCATTAGGGTGGGCCCAGCCCGGTGGGTGCGTCCTCACCCAGTCGGCGCGGCCCGGCCCGGTTGGCCTAGCACGCACGTGTGACCCGCATGGCCATCTCAGCCAGCGCCGAGCATGAGCAGAAAGGGGGGGGGGGCTGCCCCCCTTGATTGGAAATGCAACCCCACGTGGGGGGGGGGGGGGGCGCTCCCTTCTGCCAGCAGATGCTGTGTTGGGCGCCACATCTCCCTCGAGTATCGTGCGGCCGCGAGACCGGTCTCCTGCCGCCGCGACGGTCCTTCCTGGCGGCATGCTGGGACGCTGTAACGACCCAATGTTTCATTAATGTAAAATCCCTCTTGATCTTATTATATTTCTCTTTATATAACATGTTTTTATAAAATTTCAACTCCATTGGTTTTATGAAAAGGATTGTGACCGTTAATTTTATAGTCATTAAACAGTGATCACATGATTATTATAAATATAGGGATTTAACCCATCCAATTTTACTTTGACGAAGGAAGCGATGGCCTCATCCAGTAGAATTTCACCATACGAAGCCCATTTTTCAGAGCTTGGAAAAGAGGTGGCATCTTTGGGCTTCGCTCTTGACCAAGACCAAATTGAGCTTCATCATGTCAAGCTCGAACGTGACCGTCTATGGGAAAAGTGGAAGTTGATTGAAATTACCACTCGAGTGATGTTATTCATGCCACCCCAAGAGTTTGTCACCATCACACACATTACCCTTAGGTCTTATGCGGCTGTTTTATGGGGTTATGTAACAAATAAGTCATACTATGTTCATGTACATTATTTTTGTATATAATAATGAATATAATTTCTAGTCATTTTTGATAAATTTTAAATAGTTTTGAAAGTACAAATGGTGTTTTTATTTATTATTTAATTGAGATATCTATTTTATTAAATTAATATATTTTTTGAATTAAATAATATTTTAATAAAATAATAATACTATTATTAAATTAATTTTTATTAAATATAAATTATCTTATAATTTTATGAATGCAATTAAATTTTTTATTAAGGTTTGAATGCCATATTTGTCAAAACCCGTGAATTTTTTATAAATGTAGGTTTTTATTTTAAAAGTGAAAATTAACATATTTAAAAAATTATTTAGATTAAATAAATGTTATTTCTAGAATCAGGAAGTCAAAATTATCCAACTGTGATTTTTTTTAATTTTCTGAGACAGTCAAATTTTTGTGTAAAAAATAAATACCATTTAAATGTATAATGTGTTTTATGACATCATAATGACCCAATAGTGATGTTATAAATTCTATAATCTTTATGTTCGGCCAATATATGTTTTACCATTAAAATAATTTGATTTTGGGTTTTTTGGACTTACTTTTCAAATCAATAATGGACCACTCAATACTTATTCAACACCTTGCCGTTTTAAATTAATTTCCATGGGAGTGTGACTCACCTCCCCATAAGCAACATTATTATTTTATGATTTTAGGACCTTGGCCTTATAAAATAATTTTTTCCAATTCCCTTTGCCAAAAACCATGGGCAAAAACCATTGTATGGTATGGGGTTTGGATTAATTTAATGTAAGGGGACCCAAACCTAAATAATAATGAATTCCCTCACCTTTCCTATATAAACCCACTCAAGCTCCCACTTCCTCCTCACTGAAAGCCTTTGGATTTCGTCCAACCTCTGCCCTACTCTCTCGAGAATCCTCCCAAGGTGCCCCAAGCTCCAATTAAGCCTCTCACAAGCCACTCTCTAGCCTTTGGAAGCACACATCCAAGTAAGGGGTTTTCCTTCATTTCTCATTTTTGTCAATTATCATTAAGTTGTATTTCCCTTTTAGTTTCAATTATTAATGTTGGGGTATGGTTTATCACCTCCCCCATACTTCCCTTTTATTGATTTAATGATGCTATACACCTTTCTCTCTCATTAAATGCCTCATATGTACACCCGTTACAATGCCGAAATTCTGAAAGGAACTTCTCTCTCTTTTTTTACATTCAAGCAATGCTCTTGTATCATGAACCTAAATTACATTAAAATTATTGGTACATGTATCTATATGACCTCTTTACAGTCAATTACATTTAAATATGATGAGGAACCCCTTTCTCTCTCATCAACCTTTTTTATGAATTCTTACGTCACGCCGTTATGCTGTCGAAATCACACCGATTTTTTAAGCCAATGCCATTGTGTAGTGAATACCATCCCCATTCCTCCATCAAGGGTATTCTCCTTTATGTACATTTACTTATTGATTGTAATGTTTCATGTATGAATTCCAAATTCCTTTATTGTGAAATAAATGAATATGTTTTAAGAATCAATGTTTAATGATCCATGTGGCACACTTATGCATGAAATGAAATGTTTAAGAAGGGTGTTCCATTATAGCGCTCCAATGCATTGGGTAAAGTATAGTATCACGATACGTCATGTGTAATGAGTGTTGATTCATTCTAATTCAATTGAAATGAGGGTTTACTTGTGCTTTATGTGCAATGAGGATTTACTCATGCTACATGTGCAACGAGCCTTGGCTCATGCTAATTCCATGTTAAGTGTTGCTGCCACATTTCCATGATATGATTATCATACTTTATCATGCCTTTATGTTCATGTTTCTATTATGATCTATTTATATTCCTATTTCCTAACATGTATTGTACTCCTCATGTTATTCCATGTGTATTCCCTTACGGGGCTTTATAGCTCACCCTTTTCTTATGCATGTCCTCAGGTTATCCCATGCAATGCTAACTACGAAGGAATGTAGTGGTCATGTAAAGGAATATTTCAATAAAGATGTTGTATTTAATGTTTTAAGTCTTAATGTAATGATCCTAAGCCCCCAATACACTAAACCTCTTGACTTATTTGTTGTATCAAGTGATGTTTTATGTAATAAATCATGTTTAAGATTGTAATAAAATTAGGGTTGTCATTGTTGGTATCAGAGGATAGGTTTAGTTATTTTTGGGATTATGAAACCCTAGTAAATCCTTAGATACAAGCATAAGTATAATAAAAACATCCCTAACTTTTGGTGAGTATTGAATAAGTGGGTTATCAATAAAATACATCCCTTTCTAGATACGAGCAGGTAGAGGCGGCTCTGGCACAAATGTATCCTAGAGGTAAAACCCGAAAACACTGCTTTGCACTAGACTTGAACAAAAAATGGTGCATGACAATGGGCCTTGCTGAACTCTTGGAAATGACACTCCTAGGGGATATGTTTTGACAAATTCACAAGCTTAGTATGAACCCTTATTAAGGGAATAAAAAAATGCCCCAAAGAATATATGTTAGAAAGTAGATCATGAAAAGCCAAGATTGAAGCCTATAGACTCATGAGTTATGTAAATGGATGTTTATTTACAAGTCATCAACTTTTTTCTTTGGATTAACCTTTATGTGTTACCCCTAACTTTCCTTTTATTCCATCCAATGGCCGGTAATAGGAGGTCTCGGGCTAACAACTGTTGTGAAGATCAGTGTGATGACTGTACTAATGTGATGCCCAGTCCAATGGGAGTGGGAATCGCGAACTTTGTCACGCTTCTCTCTCAGCTAACTCAAATTTTGAATAGAAACACGTGTCAAGAGGAACGTTCCCCCCCCCCCTAAGAAAGAAAAAGTCACTATCAAGAGCTTCATGAGACAAAAGCCTCCTACTTTTAGTGGATCATCCGATCCCATGATCACGGAACAATGGATCAAATCCATTGAAAAGATATTCTCCATGCTTCAATGTTATAAACAAGAGATGGTTCTCCTAGATACTTATTGTATGGAGGGTGAAGCTGATAAATGGTGGACGTTGATTAAAAATACGAAGCCTGAGGAGGAGATCGAGGCGTTGGAATGGAAGGATTTCCAGAAGATGTTTTTCGATAAATATTTTCCGTGCACCCTCTGGCTTAAGATGGAAAGGAACTTACTATCCCTCAAGAAAAAAGATTAAGAATCTGTTGGAGCGTATGAGACAAACTTCACAAGGAATGTACGATACGCTTCCGGCTTTTTCGTTACCCCCGAATGCAAGGTTGACCGCTTCTTTGGTGGGATGAAGCCTAGCTTACGGAAAGCATTAGTGATCTGTGACTTCAACAGCTATGAGGAAATTGTCCAATGTGCCCTCAAGGTCGAAATGGTGATCGAGGAATCACATGGGTATCATGGGTACAAGAAGCGTAAGGTGTACTTCAATGCTGGTGGTCCGATGGATAAATCCAATGGTGGTAAGATGATCCAGCACCCCACATGCCAAAAGTCCGGGAAGAAGCACCCTAGAAATTGGTTTAAGGGGATGAAGAAATTTTTTAGGTGTGGAAGAGAATGGCACCTAGATGTTAATTGTTGGAATGAAAGACCCACGACTGCGACAGAGGAGAGGAACTCTCCATTTGAACCACAACACGTTGTTCAATGCAACAAATGCTAAAAAATGGGTCATTTTTCAAATTAGTTCCCAAATCCACAGGTTTTCGGAGGCGACGAACAACCTCCAAGGCAGCAAGGAAGAGCTTTTGCCATCACTTCTGCTGAAGTGAACCCCAAAAACGATGTTGTGATAGGTATGCTACTTATTCATTCAATAATAGTGAATGTACTTTTTGATTCAGTTTCTACGCATTCTTTTATATCTCAAAAGTTTAGTAAAAAAATCCCAACACCCCCACAAAACATGGAAGTGAAGATGTCGGTGAGTACAGAAAATGGGGCAATCATTGCATACCATGCATATAAGTCCTCCCCTGATATAATCTGTGGATTGAATTTCCTGGGGAACCACATCATACTCCCTCTGGTGGAATTTGATGCAATTCTTGGCATGGATTGGCTTTCCTTATATAGAGCCAACATAAATTTTTGGGAGAGGGAAATCACACTCTATAGGGAGAATCGACCCCCAATTCATTATAAGTGTCAGGAGGAAGATGAATCTCCTTTAGCTCCATCATCTCAAGCATGGATATTACTGCCTTATGATGACACGTATCTAGCTCAGATGATTGAGTCCAAGGAAGATACCATCCATGAAGAAATTCCTATTGTGAGGGAGTTTGGCGAAGTGTTTCCCAAGGAACTGCCTGGTCTTCCTCCAAGAAGAGATGTTGAGTTCTCAATTTAACTTATACCTAGGGCGCTACCAATATCCAAGACTCCATATAGAATGGCTATTGTAGAGCGTGAAGAGATGAAGAAACAACTACAGAAGAATCTGGATAAAGGGTTAATACGCCCACGCGCTTCACCATGGAGTTCAATAGTCCTCTTCGTCAAGAAGAAGGATGGGTCAATGCAGCTTTGCATCGATTATCATGAACTTAACAAAATCATTATAATGAACAAGTATCCTATTCCACGGATCGATGACTTGTTTAATCATCTGCATGGAGCACAATACTTCTCCAAAGAGGACTTTCGTTCGGGATATTATCAAGTAAGGGTGAAGAAGGATGATATCCCCAAGACTGCTTTTCACACAAGATACAGGCACTATGAATTTATAGTAATGCCTTTCGGGCTCAGCAATGCTCCAACAATCGTCATGGACTTAATGAGTAGAGTCTTTACATATTACCTTGACAAATTTGTGGTATTCTTTATAGATGATATTCTAATACACTCCAAAAGCAAGGAGTATCATGAGGAGCATTTGAGAACTGTACTAGAGACTTTTCTCAAGGATAAGCTCTATGCAAAGTACATAAAGTGTGATTTCTGGTTGAAGTAGGTCTCATTCTTGGGCCATATCATCACAAGCAATGGGATATCTGTGGACCCCTCCAAAACAGATGCAATTGAGGGATGACAGAGGCCAGCATCGGTGACAGATATCCGTAGCTTCTTGGGGTTAGATGGATATTATCAATGATTTGTGAGGAAATTATCACGATTGTCCAACCCTATTACCAAGCTAACTCGGAAGGTCGTAATGAATTCTTGGAGTGATGAATGCGAATAAAGCTTCAAGGAGTTGAAAAGGAGGATTATCACAGCACCCGTTCAAAATTTACCCATAAGTGGGGAACTTTTTGTGGTATTCAGTGATGCTTAGAAGAAGGGATTAGGTTGTGTGCTGATGCAGAATGATAAATTGATATCCTATGACTCAAGGAATTTGAAAATACATGAGCGAAACTATCCAACGCATGATCTTGAGTTGGCGGTTGTGATCTTTGCCTTTAAAATCTGGTGTCATTATCTCTATGGAGAGAAATGTGAGATATATACTGACCACAAGATTCTTAAATATATATTCACACAGAAAGAGCTTAATATGTGCCAGAGAAGATGGATAGAGCTCATCAAGGATTATGACTGTTTAATACATTACCACCCTGGGAAAGCGAACAAGGTGGCAGATGCCCTATATAGAAAGGACCCAGCGATTATGTCAATGATGATAATTGAAAAGGATCCAATCTTCTTAGACTTGATGAAGATGGACATGGGAATCATAGAGAAGGGAACATCATAAATCCTTTCACAAATTATTTCTCAATCGTCTCTTTTGTAAAGGTTAAAGGATGCTCAAAAGGATGATGATGGAATTAAAGAAAAAGTGGAAGCTATCAAAAAGGGGAAATCCTCGGAGTTTAATGTTAATGAAGAAGGAATTGTGAGGTTTGAGAAAAGACTATGTGTTCCATCAAGTCCAGAGCTGAAGAAGGAACTTTTGGATGATGCAAATAGTTCAAATTTCTCTATTCACTCAGGGAGCACAAAGATGTATCGAGATCTCTGAGAAAACTTTTGGTGGGATAATATAAAGAAGGAGATCGCTGAATATACATCAAAGTTCCTAGTGGGTCATCAAGTGATGGCAGAGAGGAAGAAGTCTAAGGGGATGATGAAACCATTTCCAATACTAGAATGGAAATGGGAGAACATCACCATGGACTATGTCATCATACATCCAAGGACATCCATAGGCAATAATGCAATCTGGGATGTTGTGGATCCTCTTAAAAAGACTGCACACTTCATTTCTATTCGAGTGGATTTCTCTTTGGATCAACTAGCACGGATATATATCAGAGAACTGGTATGGTTGCATGGCGTACCACTATCTATTGTGTCTGATCGAGATCCACGATTCACCTCTAAGTTTTGCAAGACTCTTCAATATGAACTGTATACTGAAGTGAACATCAGTACGGCCTATCATCCTCAAACTGATGGCCAATCAGAGCGTACTATCCAAACACTTGAGTATATGTTGAGAGCGTGCTCAATGGAATTTAAAGGAGGATGAGATCAACATCTTCCTCTGGTTGAGTTCTCTTATAATAACAGTTTCCACTCGATCATCCAAATTGCACCATATAATTCCCGGTATGGGAAAAGGTACAGAACACCAGCATGTTGGGATAAGGTTGGTGAACATATGATTCTTGAACCAGAAATGGTCAAGGAAATGGTGGAGAAGGTAAAAACCATTCAGGATCATATCAAGGCAGCTTAGAGTCGACAGAATAGTTATGCAGATAATCATCGATGAGACCTTGATATTAATGTTGGAGACATGTTTTTTCAATGCATATCTCCGTGGAAGATGGTCACGAGGTTTGGAAATAAACGAATGTTAATGCAAGGTACATCGGCCCCTTCGCGATTATGGATCGTGTCGGGGCTGTGACCTATCGACTAGAACTTCCACCTACTATGGCTAAATACATGATGTCTTTCTTGAATCCCTTTTAAGAAAGTACATACCAGACCCTTCACATCTACTCTCTTTTGAGGTGGTACAATTGGAAGATGAGCTTTCTTATGAGGAGAAACCGGTGAAGATCTTAGATCGTAGAGAAAAGGTTCTACGAAAAAAGACAATTCCCCTCGTCAAGGTGTTGTGGAGAAACCACATGTTTGAAGAAACAACTTGGGAATCGGAGGATATGATGAAGCTGAGTTAACCACATTTGTTTTAGTGTGGGAAAAGGAAAATTTCGAGGGTGAAATTTCTTAAGGGGGGAAAATTTTAATGACCCAATGTTTCATAATGTAATATCCCTCTTGATCTTATTAAATGTATCTTTATATAAAATGTTTTTATAAAATGTCAACTATATTGGTTTTATGAATAGAATTATTACCGTTACTTTTATAGATGTTGAATAGTTATCACATGATTAGTATAAATATACGGCATTAACACATCCAATTTTATTTAGACAAATAAAGTGATGGCCTCATCCAGTAGAATTGCCCCATACGAAGCCCATTTGTTGGAGCTCGGAAAAGAGGTGGCATATTTTGGATACACTCTTGACCAAGACCAAGCTGAGCTTCATCATGTCAAGCCTGAATGTGACCGTCTACAGGAAAAGTGGATGTTGATTGAAATTACCACTCGAGCGATGTTATCCGAGCCTCCCTAAGAGTCTGTCACCATCGCACACCTTACCCTTAGGTCTTATGCATCTATTTTAAGGGGTTATGTAACAAATAAGTAGTACAATGTTCATGTATATTATTTTTTTATAATAATGAATATAATTTCTAGTCATTTTTGATAAATTTTAAATATTATTTAAAGTACAAATGGTGTTTTTAGTTATTATTTAATTGAGAAATCTATTTTATTAAAATGAGGAATTATTGAATTAAATATTATTTTAATAAAATAATAATATTATTATTAAATTAATTTTTATTAAATATATATGATCTTATAATTTGATGATTGCAATTAAAATTTTTATTATGGTTTGAAAGCCATTTTTGTCAAAACCAGTGATTTTTTTATAAATGTAAGTTTTTATTTTAAAAGTGAAAATTATCATATTTAAAACATTATTTAGATAAAATAAATGTTATTTCTTGAATCAGGACATCTAAATTATCCAACGGTGAATTTTTCATAATTTTCTGAGACAGTCAAATTTTTGGGTAAAAATTAAATACTGTTTAAATGTATAATGTGTTTTATGACATCATAATAACCCAATAGTGATGTAATAAAAAACTATAATATTTATGTTCGGACAATATATATTATACCATTAAAATAATGTGATTTTGGGTTTGTTTTACTTACTTTTCAAAGCATTAATGGACCCCTCAAGACATATTCAACACCTTGGCTTTTTAAATTAATTTCCATGGGAGTGTGACTCACCTCCAAATAAGCAACCTTATTATTTTAAGAAGTTCAGACATTGGACTTATAAAATATTTTTTCCCTATTCCCTTTTCCAAAAAACATGGGCAAAACCATGGGATGGTTTGTGGTATGGATTAATTTAATGTAAGGGGACCCAAACCTAAATAATAAAGAATTCCCTCACCTTTCCTATATAAACCCACCCAAGCTCCCACTTCCTCCTCACACAAAGCCTTTGGAGATCGTTCAACCTCTTCCCTAATCTCTCTAGAATCATCCCAAGGTGCCCCAGGATCCCAAGAAGCCTCTCACAAGCCTCTCTCTAGCCTTTGTAAGCACACATCCAAGTAAGGGTTTTTCCTACCTTTCTATTTTTTGTCAATTTTCATTAAGTTGTATTTCCTTTTCAATTTAAATTATGAATGTTGGGGTATGGTTTCTATAATGACCCATAATATACATACATTGTTAATACATCAAAATTGAATCGTACTTATTACAACATATAACAAAACCACGAAAGGACCGTACAGGTATATTGTCTTTAGAAATTGGGGAACCTAAACAACTGGTTCATAAAGCGTCTACACTGTCTCCCATTTATTCCATCGTATCTATAGTCCCTTTTGGCAGATCTTACGTAATAACCTTCTTCCTGACCTGGGTAAAGAAAACATACAAAAGGGTGAGCTCAAATGCTCAGTAAGGGTAAACAAAAGAAATATCAATCACATCATTTACATAAGCGCATAACTTTTGGAAATCTTAACCTACAAAAGAGATCATAATATCCTATCATGGAATAAATCATGGCAGCGAAATGTAATCACAATAATCATAACATAAAACATGAAACTTTGTGGAATAGACACATAATCATAGATAATCATTTCTTGTTAGTCAAGACTCATTGCCAAGACTATGTTAGTGGACAAATCCATTTCTGAACCGAGTCACCCTCGTTTCAGTCCGGTTTCACTGAACCGATATAACCTACCGTTCCAGCCATATTTAACTCATGAGATATAAAATCTTTACCCAATGCATTGTAGGGAGATATAGGTCCCACCCATCTCATAATTATACCATTCTTATGTGTGCCACAAAATCATAAATCATACATCATAGAATAACCCATGTAATACAAATGGGGATCTTAAACATCATGACATTAAAAAACAATTCATATAAGATAAAGGAATTCATAAAAATAATTCCATCACAACATAATCAAATCATTTTAATAATAGGGATAAAAACAGAACCCTTTATTATCTTAGATGGAAAATAATTTTGATAAAACACTTGAACTCCATTCTTGAGGAAAATATCTTTTCTTCTTCAAAAACATTTTTCCTTTCTTAACATGTCATACAACATTAAACTAAAATAATTTGATTAAAAATAAACTTGAAAACTTTTAAAGTATTCTTCTTGAAAATAATGTTTTAAAAATCCATTCATGTCGTATGAGTTAAAAAAACATTCTTCGTACTTTTGTAGGAAAAGTCAAAAAGTACCTCGTACGAAAAACGACAAAAGATTCCTTTCTTATCTTTTACTAAAAACTCACCGAAGGGTAAAAATGGATTTCAAAAATTGTAGGTGGATGGAAATAATATTACATATTGATGAAACATGGATGTGGATGATAAAATACACCCTAGTAAATACTTACGAATAAACAATCTCGGATAAAATTGAGATTGTGATATTTCCCTTACCATAGGTCTGTTTTGCTTCGTAAGTGTCCGAACCTCCTGTATAATTATTTAAATAATGTTATTGACTTATTCCAGAATCATACATATTTTTATTGTATCATATATGGGCATTTTATTATCTACTTAGTAGTAATATTTCATTGCTACTTGTTATTCGGGTGTTTATAACATTTTGTTCTTTTGCGTGTTTTGTCGAATAAATTCTTATTCTTATATTTAGGTTATAGATACCTAATTTCCAGAATGGTATTAGTGTTATATTTATCATATTAATTCATTTATATAATCATTATGAAATTAAGATCATGTAGAACGAGTCGCATCACATCGTGGAGACGGTATTCTGTACGTACGCACGAGTGATGATATCGTTCCTATGATCGTGGAATTGTATTGGAGTGTATGTATACTATTTAAGAATCAGTATCACTTTTTAATAGTCATATATAGTCATTATTTACACCATTATACCCATCCAAGTATGGTGGTTGTGGAAAATAGATTACACCACGGCGTGGAGATGGTATTCTGTACGTACGCACGCACGGTGATTCCTTTTTCTATAGGATGGATAGATGGTGAAAAAGGGTTTTTTCATACTTATAATAAAATATCAGTATATGAGTGATACTTATGTTATTACTTCCTAATGAAACAACTAAATAAGATGAAGTGGAAGAAGAAATAATGATGAAAGAATCGGTAACGAACATTACCTCTTCTTTGAAGTGCTTCATTGAGACCTTCTTTTAGGGCACTAAAATTGTTCTTTGAAGAAGACCATGACCTCTAGGATGTCTCTAGGGAAGTTTTGAGGAGTAATTGTAAGGGGATGGCCGAGCTTGAAGGCTCAAAGTGGTGTGAGGAAGAGGGGGATGAGGTGCCCTTTTATGAGGGAGGAGAGGGGTACCTTTGGGAAAACTAAAAATATTATTTTATTATAAAGTCATGTTCGGTTTTAAATAGCTCCAAATTGATATATTTAGAAACTAAGGTGGGGATGGGTCAAAATTCTCTCATCCAAAAGAATTTAGACAAGTTTAGGTTCCTATTTTAACCTTATCATTTAGATTTAACATTAAGTTAAATAAGTTTACTTTTACCGTGTCTTCTTGTGTTCTTATACTATAAGGTTAATTTTCTTACTATAAGCAGCCAAACGAACCCCAATATGTTTATTATTAATATATATAACCTTATCTAAGTCATTTGGCCGAACCATAGATTTTTAGGAATAAAATAACAATTACTAATATAATATTTGTTTTAAAAACTATTTTATGTCAATTTTGACACTATTTAGTAATTGATTTTTGTGAAAATCATAACAGAATGATTAGTTCGAAAAACGTTAATTAAATAAATAATAACATGTCATATTACGCTATAAAATTAGTGGAATTCATAAAAAGTCTCAAATTACATTTATATTGGTGTTTATAACATTAATTATGTCAATATTTCATTAATAAGATAATTACTGCATCATCTTTGTGTCATAAATAAATTAAATTATTTAATGTCTAAAAATTGAAAATAAAATACCATTGTGTAGGAAATATTTTTATATTTCTTATGAATATTTATAGTCAAATTTATCTTATGTATAACCCCATATTAAAAATTATTTACTTATTAAACATTGATTTTAACTATTTTTACCCTTCTTTAAATAAATTACGAATAAATGTCCTAATCTAATCCAAGTGGGCCTAAATGGTAATATTTTATTCCTAAGTTTGTTTTTGGTCGAATTACACTGGTCCAATAGAATTAGGACATGTGTTAGGGTAATAATAATATCATCTTTATCCTTAATTACCCTATTTACTTTTAACCGTGGTAAAAAAAAGTAAAAAGTTACTATTCACCAAAAAATTATTTTCATCTCATTGAAGTACATTTTACTTACTAACATCAACCCTGTCTCTCGGATTTTGGAAATTTCACTCACAGAAGCGGTAAAATTATATTTTACGAAAAATTCAGTTTTTTAACTACCACTTAGTGGTTTCAATATTTATCAAAAACTGAATGTTTTCAGAAAAATACCAAAATTTCACCCTAGGCTAATTTCGATATTCCGAATCCAAAAATGAAGTCCATTTTTCAAAAATAAAATTTATAAAATTTCAAAAAGTGGTTATTACTATTCATAACAGCTAGTTTTAATGATATTTTAATAGCATATCGTTGTTTAGTGAAACTCGGTATTGAGTACGACAGAAGCTATCGAGGAAGGTCGTGATTTCGTGTAAAGAAAGCCAAGCAAGTGTTGTCTGTAGAAAAATATTCCATTGATGATTTATATAACAGTCTCGGGTGTTACATTCTACCCCCCATAAAATGAATTTCTCCCTCGAAATTTGTCACTTTGTAACAAACAGATGAGGATACCTCTCCCTCATCATATCCTCAAGCACCCATGTAGCTTCTTACAATTGGTGGTTCTTCCATAAAACTTTCACCAATCTAGTGTTCTTGTTTCGTAGGAATTTTTTGCTACGATCTAGAATCTCTATCAGTTGTTCTTCATAAGAAAGATCTTGCTCCAGTGGTATGACTTCTGAGCAGAGTACATGTGAAGGATCAGGTATGTACTTTCTCAGGAGAGATACATGGAACACATCGTGAACTTGAAAGATATTCGGTGGAAGCGCCAATCGGTATGCTACCTTCCCAGCACGATCTGGTATTTCTAAAGGACCGATATATCTAGGGCTCAACTTCCCCTTCGTTCCAAATCTCATGACTCTCTTCCAGTGAGATATCCGTAAGAACACATTATCACACACTTCAAACTCTAGGTCCTTTCTTCAGTTGTCGGCATAACTTTTCTGTCGACTCTGTGCTTCTCTTATGTGTTTTTGAATAGATCTGACCTTTTCGGCCATTTCATCAATGAGATCAGGTCCTAATAGCTTTCTTTCCCCAACTTCATCCCAACAAGTTGGAGTCCTGAATTTCTTTCCATTGAGAGCTTCATAAGGAGCCATCTGAATACTTGAGTGAAAGATATTATTATAAGAAAATTCCACCAAATGTAGGTGTTGATCCCAACCACCGTTGAAATCCATAGAGCAAGCTCTCATCATATCTTTTAGGGTTTGAATTGTTCTCTCAGACTGACCGTCTGCCTGAGGATGATAAGCAGTGCTGAAACTCAACTCTGTATCCAGAGTATGCTGAAGACTTCGCCAGAACTTAGAGGTAAATCTCGGATCCCGATCAGATATAATAGAAAGTGGTACTCCATGCAATCTTACCACTTCCTTTACATATGTCCTGGCAAGCTGATCCAGAGAGAAATCCTCTCTAATAGAAATGAAGTGTGCAGACTTTGTAAGACGATCAACTATGACCCAGATAGCATTATTGCCTTTGGATGTTTTAGGATGTCCTATGACAAAGTCCATAGAGATGTTTTCCCATTTCCATTCGGGTATGGGTAATGGTTGTAACATCCCCTTAGACTTCTGCCTCTCAGCTTTAGCTTGTTGACAAACCAATCATCGAGAGACATATTCAGCAACATCTCTTTTCATGCCATCCCACCAGAATAACTCTTTCAGGTCCATATACATCTTCGTGCTTCCAGGATGAATAGAGAATGAAGAACTATGAGCCTCATCCAGCAGCTCCTTCTTTAATTCGGGGATGGGAGGAACACAAACACAATTCCTGAACATTATTATCCCATCACAATCAAGGTTGAATTCAGGAACATTTCTCACCTTATTTTGTAACTCGACATCTTCTTTCTGTGCCTCTTTAATCTTCACATGTATAGATGGTTACACATTCATTTGAGAAAGATAAGATTTTTCCCCTTCCATTATAATTCCAAGATCTATCCTTTGTAAATCCATAAATATTGGATCTTTTGTGATCCTCATCATGGATAAACTAGCATGGTCTTGTCGACTTAATGCATCTTCCACCTTGTTTTCTTTCCCAGGGTGGTAAAGGATTGAGCAGTCATAATCCTTAATCAGCTCCAACCATCTTCTTTGACGCATATTCATCTCCTTTTTTGTGAAAATATACTTTAAACGTTTATGATTAGTATAAATATCACACCTTTCACCATAAAGGTAATTCCTCCAAATCTTTAATGCAAAGATTACCACAGCTAACTCCAAATCATGTGTTGGGTAATTTTGCTCATGGATTTTCAACTATCGTGATGCATAAGCTATCACCATATCATTTTGCATAAGAACACACCCCAATCCCTTCTTGGATGAATCACTGTAGATCACAAACCTTTCTCCACTACAAGGCAGTGTGAGCACATGTGCCCTGGATAACCTTCTTTTCAAATCCTTGAAATTCTCTTCACATTCCTCTGTCCAAACAAACTTAACTCCTTTCCTAGTCAACTTGGTGAGTGGATTAGATAATCATGAAAAATCTTTCACAAAACGTCGATAATATCCAGCCAAACCATGAAAACTTCGGATCTCAGTTACTGTTGTTGGTCTCGACCATCTTTCGATAACCTCTATTTTTGCCGGATCCATAGATATCCCCTCTTTTGAGATTATGTGACACAAAAATGCATCTTTTTGAAGCCAAAATTCACAGTTGGTAAATTTGGCATAAATATTCTCCTTTCTCAGGGTCTTCAATATAATTCTCAAGTGATCTTCATGTTCTTCCTTGCTATTTGAATAGACAAGAATATCGTCTATAAAGACTACCACAAATTGATCAAGATAGTCTCTAAAGACTCTATTCATCAGATCCATGAAGATAGTAGAGGCATTAGTAAGACCAAATGGCATCACTATAAATTCATAGTATCCATACCTTGTACAGAAAGTCGTCTTTGGTATATCCACCCTTTTGACCCTTAATTGATGATACCCTGAAAGAAGATTAATCTTGGAAAAGTATTGAGCTCCGTGTAGTTGGTAAAATAATTCATCAATGCATGGGAGAGGATATTTGTTCATGATAGTGATCTTGTTATGTTCTCGATAATCAATGCAGAGTCTCATTGATCCATCTTTCTTCTTAACAAATAGAACAGGTGCTCCCCAAGGTGACGCACTAGGGCGTATGAATCCCTTATCAAGATTCTCTTGGAGTTGCTTCTTCAATTCCTGCAACTCAATTGGGGCCATTCTATAAGGTGCCTTTGAAATAGGCAAAGCACCCGATACAAGTTCTATTTAAAACTCAACTTCACGATTTGGTGGAAGACCCGATAATTCCTCCGGAAAGACATCATCAAACTCCCGTAAAATGGGAATATTCTTAATCGTGAGTTTCTCACCAACCATTTGAGATAAATAACCTTCATTTAATGGAATCAATACCCCTAAAATGGAAGAAATTTACATTGGAAGGTTATGTTCATCCTTGCATTGATAGACGATCATAGATTGATCTTGAATATGAAATGTGACTTCCCTTCTTTGGTAATTGATAAGAGCTCCATATAAGGAAAGCCAATCCATGCCAAGAATCACATCAAATTCCACTATAGGAAGGATTACAATATTTGAAGGACGCACTTTCCCACAAACTTCAATCGGAGAAGAATTATAAAATTTTGATGCGACTATTGTGCCATTAGGTGTTGTTACAGCTAACTCAACATCTAATTGTTGAGGTAATATAGTGATACCCTTATAAAATTCTTCATAAATAAAAGAGTGGGTGGATCCAGAATCAAATAAAATATTTGCTACTTTAGAGTGGATGGTAAGTGTACCTTTCACCACATCGTTATCTTACTCCACATCGCTGATAGAAATTTCTTGTAACTTTCCTTTGTCTATAGCCTTAAGAGTTTGTTGACGTAGACCATAATCATCAACCCTTGGATTAGGGCATTTATTGGAATAATTCCTCATCTCCTTTAACTTGAAACATTGAAGTATAGTTGGTTCATTCTGTGTATCCCTTCCTTTGTTTGAATCATTAGACATCTTCTTCCCATCATCGCGGCATTCAAATTCCCGATGACCTTCCTTTCCACATTTGAAACATTTACTTGTCCCTTTAAGACAACTCCCACCATGTTTATTTCCACACATTGAGCATAAGGTAAAGCTAAACTTCTTTTCAGTGTGCTCTTTATATTTTCCTTTGAATTCCATTTTCCTCGTCTTATGAAACCCATATGACTGATGGGTTACTCCAATCTCCATCTCGACTTTGATAGCACATCGAAAGATTTCCTCGTAGCTATTGATGTCCCTTATGGATAACGACCTTCGAAGACTTGGTTTTAAGCCACTAAAGAATCGATCGATCTTAATCTCAGGTTTGATAATAATACCAGAAGCGTACCTTGCAAGTCTTGTAAAATTTTCTTCATAGGTACCAACAGATTCATCATCCTTTTGCTTCAGTTCAAGAAACACTTTCTCCATCTTTTTTCGGAGAATACGAGGGATGTACTAATTGAAAATTAAGTTCTTGAACTCGTCCCATTCCATGGACTCAATTTCATCCCTTTGCCTCGTATTCTTAATAAGATTCCACCATTGATCATCACCTCCTTCCAAATGATACACTGCTAGGTTGACTTTATCATGTTCAGAACATTGAAGAACTGAAAATATCTTTTCAATAGTACCAATCAATTGTTCAGAAACTAATGGATCAGTAGACCAGCTGAAAGAAGGTGTACGCTGCCTCATGAGGGATTCAACATAATGTTGCTCCTTCCTTTTCTCGTTTGGAAGTCCTGTATGATTCATAGCTTGAGAATGTTGTGTGAGCATGGCTACAAGATTTTTCATTCCAGATCCCATAACATTTGGTTGCTCAGGGGGACAATCATTGCATTGCCCATCACATTCCGCAATAACACGGTTCCTTCTGGTTCCAGCCATTGACTAAAACCAAGAAGAATAGTGTGAGCAACACTAATTATAATAGGAAAACCACATAATCAATTATAAAATTTCTCACTTAAGGTCTTATCCAAGGTTATTAATGGCCATTTCAAAAACACTAAGATTGTGATCTATGCTTAGACTTATCCTTAGGGTTCTTACTAAGGCTTTCACATCCTAGTTTCCAAAGGTTGACTATACCTTTCCTATGATACCAACTATAATGACCCATACATTACATACATTGTTAATACTTCAAAATTGAAGAATACATATTACAACATATAACAAAACCACGAAAGGAACGTATAGGTATAGTTTCTTTAGAAACTGGGAAACATAAACAACTGGTTCATAAAGCGTCTACACGGTCTCCCATTTATTTCATCGTATCTATAGTCCCTTTTGGCATATCTTACTTAATAACCTTCTTCCTAACCTGGGGAAAGAAAACATACAAAAGGGCGAACTCAAATTCTCAGTAAGGGTAAACAAAAGAAATATCAATCACATCATTTACATAAGCGCATAACTTTTGGAAATCTTAACCTACAAAGGAGATCATAATTTCATAACATGGAATAAATCATGGCAGTGAAATGTAATCACAATAATCATAACAGAAAACATGAATCTTTGTGTCATACACACATAATCATAGAGAATCATTTCTTGTTAGTCAAGACTCATTGCCAAGACTATCGTAGTGGACAAAGTCCATTTCTAAACCGATTCACCTTCGTTTCAGTCCTGTTTCACTGAACCGGTATAACCTACCATTCCAGCCATGTCTATCTCATGGGATATAAAATCTTTAACCAATGCATTGGGGGGGGGGGGGGTTTGGTCCCACCCATCTCATAATGATACAATTCTTATGTGTGCCACAAAATCATAAATCATACATCATTGCATAACCCATGTAATACAAATGGGAATCTTAAACATCATGACATTATAAAACAATTCATATAAGATAAAGGAATTAATACAAATAATTCCATCACAACATAATCAAATTAATGTAATAATAGGGATAAAAACAGAACCCTTTACTATCTTAGATGGAAAATAATTTTGATAAAACACTTGAACTCCATTCTTGAGGAAAATATCCTTTCTTCTTCAAAAACATTTTTCCTTTCTTAACATGTCATACAACTTTAAACTAAAAGTAGTTGATTAAAAATAAAATTGAAAACATGTAAAGGATTCTTCTTGGAAATAATGTTTTAAAAATCCATTCATGTCGTATAAGTTAAAAAAAACATTCTTCGTAATTTTGTCCGAAAAGTCAAAAGTACCTCGTACGAAAAATGACAAAAGATTCCTTTAATATCTTTTACTAAAAACTCACCGAAGGGTAAAAATGGATTTAAACAATTTTAGGTGGATGGAAATAATTTTACATATTGATGAAACATGGATGTGGATGATAAAATACACCCCAGTAAATACTTACGAATAAACAATCTCGGATAAAAATGATATTGTGATATTTCCCTTTCCTTAGCTCCGTTTTTTTTCGTTAGTGTCTGAACCTCCTGTATAATGATTTAAATAATGTTATTGACTTATTCCAGAATCATAC
Source organism: Viscum album (assembly GCA_963277665.1). Classification (NCBI taxonomy): domain Eukaryota; kingdom Viridiplantae; phylum Streptophyta; class Magnoliopsida; order Santalales; family Viscaceae; genus Viscum; species Viscum album. Next base: position 174,674,688 of record OY728160.1, read on the forward strand.
ATAATTTTATGATATCATTTATGGTCATTTTCTTAGCTTCTTAGTAGTAATATTTCATTGTTACTTGTTATTCGGGTGTTTATAACTTTTTGTTCTTATGCGTGTTTTGAAGAATAAATTCTTATTATTATATTTAGGTTATAGATACCACATTTCCAGAATGGTATTAGTGTAATATATATCATATTCATTCATTTATATAATCATTATGAAATGAAGATCATGTAGAACGAGTAGCATCACATCGTGGAGACGATATTCCGTACGTACACACGAGTGATGATATCGTTCCTATGATCGTGGAATTGTATTGGAGTGTATTTATACTATTTAATAATCAGTATCACTTTATAATAGTAATATATAGTCATTATTTACACCATTATACACATCCATGTAAGGTGGTGGTGGAAAATAGATTACACCACGGCGTGGAGACGGTATTCCATACGTACGCATGCGCGGTGATTTCATTTTCCGTAGGATGGATAGATGGTGAAATAGGGTTGTTTCATACTTATAATAAAATATAGGTATATGAGTGATACTTATATTATTACTTCATAATGAAAAAACTAAATAAGAATAAGTGGATGAAGAAATAAAGATGAAAGAATCGGTAACAGATATTACCTCTTCTTTGAAGTGCTTCTTTGAGACCTTATTTTTGGGCACTAAATTTGGTCTTTGAAGAAGAACAGGACCTCTAGGATGTCTCTAGGGAAGTGGATAGGATGAATTGGCAGGTTTTGGCCGAGATTGAAGGCTCAATGTGGTGTGAGGAAGAGGGGGAGGAGGTTCCCTTTTATAAGGGAGGAGAGGGGTACCTTTGGGAAAACTAAAAATATTATTTTATTAAAAAGTCAAGATCGGTTATGAATAGCTCCAAATTGATATATTTCGAAACTATGGTGGGGATGGGTCGAAATACTCTCATCCAATATAATTTAAACAAGTTTAGGTTCCTATTTTAAACTTATCATTTAGATTTAACATTAAGTTAAATAAGTTTACTTTTACCGTGTCTTCTTGTGTTCTTATACTATAAGGTTAATAAACTTACTATAAGCAGCCAAACGAACCCCAAGTTGTTTATTATTAATATATATAACCTTATATAAGTCATTTGGCCGAACCTTATATTTTTAGGAATAAAATAACAATTACTAATATAATATTTGTTTTAAAAACTATTTTATCCCAATTTTGACACTATTTAGTAATTGATTTTTGTGAAAATCATAACAGAATGATTAGTTCGAAAAAAGTTATTTAAATCAATACTAACATGTAATATTAACCTTTAAAATTAGTATAATTCATAAAACGTCTCAAATTACATTTATTTTGGTGTTTATAACATTAATTATGTCAATATTTCATTAATAAGATAATTACTGCAACATCTTTGTGTCATAAAAAATTAAATTATTTAATGTCTAAAATTTAAAAATAAAATACCATTATGTAGGAAATCACTTTATATTTCTAGTTAATATTTATATCCGAATTTATCTTATGTATAACCCCATATTAAAAATTATTTACTTATTAAACTTTGATTTTAACTATTTTAATCCTTCTTTAAATAAATTAATAATAAATGTCCTAATCTAATCCAAGTGGGCCTAAATGGTCATATTTTATTCCTATGTTTGTTTTTGGTTGAATTAAATTGGTCCAATAGAATTAGGTCATGTGTTAGGGTAATAATAATATCTTCTTTTCCCTTAATTTCCCTATTTACTTTTAACCGTGGTAAAAAAAGTAAAAAGTTACTATTCGCCAAAAAATTATTTTCATCTCATTGAACAACATTTTACTTATTGAAACCAACCATGTCTCTTAGATTTTTGAAATTCCACTCATATAAGTGGTAAAATTTTGTTTTAAGAAAAATTTAGTTTTTTAACTACCACTTAGTGGTTTCACTATTCATCAAAAACTGAAAGTTTTCAGAAAAATACCAAAATTTCACCCTAGGATAATTTCGATATTCCGAATCCCAAAATGAAGTCGATTTTGAAAAATAAAATTTATTAAATTTCAAAAAGTGGTTATTACTATTCATAACTGCTAGTTTTAATAATATTTTAATAGCATATCATTGTTTAGTGAAACTCGGTATTGCGTACGATGCAAGCTATCGAGGAAGGTCGCGATTTCATGTAAAGCAAGCCAAGAAAGTGTTGTGTGTAGAAAAATATTCCTTTGATGATTTATATAACATAAAAGTCTTGGGTGTTACAGTTTCACACCTCCCCCATACTTCCCTTTTATTGTTTGAATTATGGTAGACACCTTTCTCTCTCATTAAATGCCTCCCATGTACACTCGTTACTATGCCGAAATTCAGAAAGGAACTTCTCTCTGTTTTTTTAAATTTAAGAAATTCTCTTGTATCATGAACCTAAATTACATTAAAATTGTTGGTACATGTATCTATATTACCTCCTTAATGTCTATTACATTTAAATATGATGATGAACCCCTTTCTCTCTCATCAACCTTTTTTATGAATTCTTACGTCACGCCGTTATGCTGTCGAAATCCCACCGATTTTCTAAGCCAATGCCATTTGGTAGTGAATACAATGCCCATTCTTACATAAAGGTTATTCACCTTTATGCACATTTACTTATTTATTGTAAAGTTTCATGTATGAATTCCACATTCCTTTATCATGGAATAAAAAAATATTTTTTATGAATCCATGTTTAATGATCCATGTGACACACTTAAGTATGAAATGAAATGTTTAAGAAGGGTGAACCTTTATTGCACTCCAAATGCATTGAGTAAAGTATAGTATCATGATACATCATGTGAAATGAGTGTTGAATCATTCTAATTCATGTGCAACGAGGGTTTACTCATGATTTATGTGCAATGAGTATTTACACATGCTCCATGTGCAATGCGCCTTTCTCCTGCTAATTCCATGTTAAGTGTTGTTGCCTCATTTCCATGTTATGATTATCATGCTTTATCATGCCTTTATATTCATGTTCCTATTATGATCTATTGATATTCCTATTGCCTAACATGTATTGTACTCCTCATGTTATTCCATTTGTATTCCCTTACTGGGCTTTATAGCTCACCCTTTTCTTATGCATGTCCTCAGGTTATCCCATGCAATGCTAAGTACAAAGGAATGTAGTGGTCATGTAAATGAAGTTTTCAATAAAGATGTTATATTTAATGTTTTAATTCTTTATGTAATGATCCTAATCCCCAAAGACACTAAACCTCTCGATCTTCTTCACTGTATCAAGTGATGTTTTATGTAATAAATCATGTTTACGATTATAATAAAAGCAGGGTTGTCATAGTCGCCGCTGCCTCCGGACGGCCGGCTTGTGCCGGCCACCGGCCTGTGCCGGCCACCGGCACCGCCACGCCGGCTACCCTCACCACCGGTGAAGTCTGCGGGCCACTGCTGTCACTCTGGTGGTCCGTTATTTCTCTAGTTTGTGCCTGGGGTCATCTCGGGACCCATAGATTACTGTGATGGCCTCCAATCGCTCAACGGTCTCGTTTCATCATTGTCCAACTTTCCGCGCATCAAGAATAGAGAATTGGTGAGTTCAGACTTGTTCGTTGGTCCGCACCTACCGCGTTAGTGGTTCAAACTAATTTCAACAATTTAATCATTTGTTGAGGATATAATCCACATAAATTAAATTAAACCAAACCCACTACCTCAAGGTGTTGTTGAATGAATATTGGTCACGGAAAAAAACGTCGCAGAAGAAGGCCCATAAGCGTTGTCGGCGTCGTGAAGAAAAGAATTGTCGGCATCGCGGTACATGGCATCGCGTTGTCGATCTTCGAGGATTCAGAATTCTTCGTTATCCTTTGTCGGAGGTCAGGGTTCTTCATCCGCGACGGTGCGTTCATCACGTTCTTAAAGGAAGAAGATGATGTTCAAGACTTTAGCAAATCCTCTCCAATCCTTTTCGCACAACCCAATCACCCTTAATTAAATAAGACTTGACTTTTTTAATTTACTCACACAAGCCACCAATCAATTCGAAATTCAAAATTGAATTCTTGAATTAATTATATTGAACAACTTTAACAGTTAATTAAAAGGGGAGTTGACTTACAAATTAATTGGGGTTTGGGTGAGTTATAGAAATAAATGCACGTGGGAGGTAAAACATTGTTTGAAGGGGGTGGGGATCATGTGGGCCCCACCTCACTAATATCCTACCTAGGAGTTAGGGTTTTAGTGGGTCCCACTCCAACCACCATGCCTAGGATATCATTACATAGAATAAAAATATAATTGTAGCACAATATTTTATTTTTATTCCCTAGTAATCCAAATGAATTAATAACCTCACCTGAGCAAACGTAACTCCAGAAAAGGTGTTCTTAAGAAATTATCGGCGATGTGGTTTCGTCGGTGCCCTCGGATTTCAATTCCAAGAACTAGTTCAAATGTTAGTAAAACCCGCTCGTTCATTCACTGAACGTACCCGAGCTAAACTTCGGATCATGATTCCAGGCACACCGGGCCTCGAAATCAGGTGCCGTCAGAAACTGCGTTCATGTAAAATCCCAAAAAAAATAAGAAAAAGAAAAAAAATTCCTTTAATTTTTATGGGTCTTTATTGTACTCCCACCTCAAAGATTTACTTCCCCGTAAAGATACATCATAAACTATAGGAACAAATGTGGGTACTGAGCACGCATCTGAGCCTCCCGCTCCCACGTGCTCTCCTAGAGGTTCTCGTGCTGTCATCTGATCCGCACTAGGGGTATCGACCATCCACATAGGATCCGCTCTTGTCGATCCTTAATCTCCACCGGGATCTCCACAAATGTTGGCCCATCGTCAATGTCCAACTCCCCATGTTCGATGATATGAGTTGGTTCATGCACGTATCTCCACAGTTGAGATACGTGGAAGACGTCGTGCACCCGGTGCACCTGAGGTGGTAGAGCCATGCGATAGGCCACCATGACTATCCAAATGAGAACCTGGAATGGTACGATGAAGCGCGGGGATAAATTTCTTCCCTGGCCAAATCTCTGTAATCCACGTCGAGGTGAGACCCACAAGAAGACGTGGTCTCCATCCTCGAACTCCAGTGGTCTCTACCTCCTGTCAGTATAAAACTTCTGCCAGCTCCGAGCTGTCCTCATCCACTCCTGGATGACCTGGACCTTCTCTGACATGGCTTGGACCATCCTCGGTCCCACAAGTGCTGACTAACCAGGGTTTGTCCAGCACAGAAGTGATCTGCATGGTCTGTCGTACAATGCCTCGTATGGTGTCATCCCGATGGTGGAGTGGTAGCTACTATTGTACACAAACTCCACCAAGGGTAGGTGGTCCTCCCAGATGTGACCAAAGACAAGGAGACATGCACGGGCCATGTCCTCGAGAGTCTCAAATGCCTCCTGGAACCCCTTCGAATGCTGAGATGTAAATCGAGCATCTCAATCGGAGATGATAGATGATGGTACACCATGAAGCCGTACAATCTCCTAAATGTAGAGGAGCCCCAATCTCTCCACCGAGCCCTGCTCTCTGATGGGTAAGAAGTGAGCTGACTTGGTGAGTCGGTCGACAATCACCCAAATGGAGTCGTGGCCTCTGGAAATACATGGAAGTCTAGTCACAAAATCCATAGATAACCCGTCCCACTTCCACTCCGGGACCACCAAGGGCTGTACCAAGCCTACTGGTACCTGGTGATCTGCCTTCATCGGCTAGCAGCTGAGGCATCGAGAAATGAACTCTGCCATAACTCTCTTCATACCGGGCCACCAGTGCCATCGTCTGAGATCCTGGTACATTTTCGCCACCCATGGATGTACCTCTAAAGGGGTAGTGCGAAACTCTCTCAGCACCTTCTCCTGTAAATAAACTGGTACCATGGTACATCATCTGAAAATGACGTCGTACTCAACTCCTATAAAGAATCTATTAGGTGCCTATCTTGAAGATATCTGTGGACGCCGCGTCTCATAGTCAGCGTCCCCACACTGTGCCTCTCTGACCCGCTGCATTAGTGGAGGAGTGACTATGAGTGACTGAAGAAAGGCTGAACCATCTCTATCCATAAAGGATATCTGAAAAGTGGCTAGCTGCTCTGTCTCCTCTCCGAGTAGCTGAATGCCCGTCATCCTATTAAAAGCATCGGCTAATACGTTCCCCATTCCAAGAGTATAGACTATCTCAAAGCCATAGTCCTGGAGTAACTCGAGCCATCACCACTGTCTCAGATTTAGGTCCTTCTTCGAGAAGATGTACCTGAGACCCTGGTGGTCAAAGTAGACTGTAAAGAACTCACCCATGAGATAGTGTCACCACATCTTCAGAACGAAGACCACTACTGCTAACTCCAGGTCATGGGTAGGGTAGTTCTGCTCATGCTACCTCAACTGATGTGATCCATAGGCGATCACGTCCCACTCCTGCATCAGGACACATCCGAGTCTAGTCCCTGATGCATCGTAGTAGACTACATACCCACTCCCTCCTCCAGTATCCTCAAGATAGGTGCACTGGTAAATCTCTCTCTCAGCACCTAGAAGCTCTACTGACATCTTTTTGACCACATTAAGGGTTTCCCCTTCTTTTTCAAAGATGAGAGTGGTACCGCAACTCTAGAAAAGTTTGGCACGAATCTCTGGTAGTGCCCAGCTAGACCTAAGAAACTCTGCACCTCCGTCACGCTCCTAGGTGGCTCCCAAGCTAGCACTGCCTCGATCTTCGCAGTATCCACCACAACTCCAGCCTCAGAGATGAAGTGTCCCAGGAAGTGGACCTCGCGTATCCAGAACTGACACTTTGATATATTACCATAAAGTGGTGCTCTTAGAGTGTATCTAGTACAACCCGCATGTGGTAGGCGTGCTCCTCCTCAGTGGTCGAGTATATCAACATGCCGTCGATGAAGGCCATGATAAATTGATCAAGGTATGGCTGAAAAATCCTATTCATGAGATCCATGAACACTACTGGAGCGTTGGTTATGCCAAAAGGCATAACCAAGAACTAATAGTAGCCATACCGACATCTGAAGGCCATCTTCTGTAGGTCCTCGTCGCGAACACTGAGATGATTATATCCTGATCTAATGTCAATCTTTGAGAACCACCGTGCTCCCTTGAGCTGATCAAAATTGTCATCAATACTTAGTAGTAGATACTTGTTCTTCATGGTCACCTGGTTCAGGTGACGATATTTTACACATAGTCGCAAGCTCCCATCCGCCTTCTTGGAAAACAATATCAGGGAAGCTCAGGGTGAAACACTTGGTCGGATGAATCCCTTTCCCTGAAAGTCCTCCAACTATACACGTAGCTCTCGAAGCTCAGCGGGGTCCATCCGATATTCAAGAGTGGATATCAGGGCTGTCCTAGGGTACATGTAAATATAAAAGTATACCTCTATACGAGGAGGTAGTCTTGGACCGTCGTCAGGGAAAACATCCACATACTGATCCACCACTACAAGAAAACTAAGACTCTGCATGTCAACTTCTACTAGGATGAGGCTATCCAACTGATGGGTTATGGGCTATCCTCTCCTCTTCATGAGTCCATCCTGTGCTGCAAAGGCTCCCTTCTCACTGGTGAAGGTGAACCTGTTCCCATTGGTGCGAACACACGACACCTTATAGTTGTTGTAATTTCTTTCCAGTTGTACTTTACATTCAGTTTGGGTTTGTATTCTGGCCCAATTACTTTCTGCACTTACTATTGTACCATGTTTTACTTAGTGTATACTTTTGCATGCTTACTCTGTGGTGTTTGTTTACTTTATAAAGGCAATGACTTCCCTTTTTTTGTTGGGATTTATGCCTTGGTGCTAGTCTCCAGCCCTTGGCCTATGGAAGGCATGCTTGGGGTGGTCACAACAGGAGTCCCGTGGATGGGTCGTGAGATAGCCTCATCAGCTCCTCGGGTCCAGCTGTCCGCTCCATGTACGTCCTGCTCAGTGGTCCACCTCTAGGTATCAAATTTATCCACAAGCCTCAACCACAATCAACATTGTCCATAGTTTGCATCCAACACAACGTAGTGCGGGCATAGCCCGTACATGGGTGAGTATATGCTAAAAGTTGGGACCCCGAGTCCCCCATAGTTCTCCTAGAATCCAAAAAAGATAATCCAAAAAGGAAAGATACTATCACGAAGTAACATCCAACACTACTTAGGTATATACCCATACAAATACCTAAGTCATAAATTTCAGTTCGGCTCCAACATCCGAGCCCAAGTACAATCACGTCCACACAGGAAAACAAAAACCAATCCAAATAGGTTAGAACAACCAAATATATATAGGAAAGCAAGTCAATCATATCGATGATAATTATTGAATGTCAAGACTCAGCTCACACAAGTATACTTTTCGTAAGGTGATAGAGATGATTAGATGTAGCCACTGATTCATCTAAGCTTTGACCCACATAGGATACTAAACCAGCTAAGCTTTCAGGACCACATAGGATACAGACCAGCCACTCTGCCAGAACCACATTGGATAGAAAGAAAAGAGTCAAAAATTACCAGACCCACGTAGGATAAAAAAGAAGTAGTCTTCACTGTCGAACCCACGAAGGATTTCAGTACGGTCATCATCACTGCTGAACCCACAGAGGATTTCAGTGCAGTCTCCATCACCATCAAACCCACAGAGGATTTAAGTATGGTCTTCATCTCTGCAAAATCCACAAAGGATTTTCGTTCAGTCGTCGTCACAAAATCCTCTGTGGTTTAGACGAAGACCGTAATGAAATCCTCCGTGGGTTCGACGACGATGAAGACTGCATTGATATCTTTCGTGGGTTCGGAAGCGATGAAGACCGTACTGAAATTTTCTGTGGGTTTGACGACGATGACTATTGTTCTTGTATCCTATGTGGTTATGGCAATTTTTGACTCTATTCTTGCTATCCTACATGGTCTTGGAGGAGTAGCTCGTCTGTATCCTATGGGGGTCCGACAGCTCAGCTGGTTTAGTATCCTACGTGGGTCCTAGCTTTGATGAACCAATGGCTATATCTAATCATCTCTATCACCTTTTGAAGAAAGTATACATGTTTGAGCTGAATCAATGAATTTTTTGTTTACCTCCTGATTGAGATGGGTCACATGATAACTTAGGTATATGTATGGGAATATACCTAAGTAGTGGTTATCCGTTGATTTCATAACCTTTGTGTTTCCACATGATTGAGATGGGTTACATGATAACATAGCTGTATGTAAGGGCATACACCAATGTAAAGGATATCTATAGAGATATTTCTTTGTGGTTTATCCTTGTTGGATTTTAGTGAGACCTTGAGGGTCTTCGGGTCCATACTGAGTATCGTTATACTCACCCCTTCATGGGATATGCCCACAATACACTGTGTTGGATGCAGATGACAGACAATGCTGATTGTGGTTGAGGATTGTGGAGCAAGTCGGTACCTGGAGGTGGACCACTGGGCAGAACGTACATGGAGCGGACGGTTTGACCCGATGAGCTGAGGAGGCTATCTGTACCCACCCTTCAGGTGGGACTTCCAATGGACGGCTCGACGTTTCTACTTTACTTTCAGTTTCTGTACATTCTTTCTAGTTGTACTATACATTCAGTTTGGGGTTGTATTCTAGGCCACTTACCTTTACACACTACTATTGTACCCAGTTTTACTTAGTGTTTACTTCTGCATGCTTACTCTGTGGTGTTTTTTTACATTATAAAGGCAATGCCTTCCCTTTTTTTTGGATTTACTCCTTAGTGCTAGTCTCCAGCCCCTGGCCTATGGGAGGCGGGGTTGGTGTAGTCATGACATGGGTCCCTAGGAAGGGTCGTGACTATAAATTATTTATATCAATTAATTATCATTAATTTATAAATCCACTCAAATAGTAATGATGTTTTCTTATATTTATATCAATTCACTATAAACAAGATGAAATTATTTCCTTTAGTGTTCCTAGAAAAACATAAAATTTTCCCAATTAATATTCTCCCAATTCTTTATAAATATGGGTAGTGGTTTCATAGTCCATTTAGGTATGTTATTTTCAAACTTCACCTATTTATATACAATAAATTGAATTATATATATGAAAATATAAATTGTTATGTTGTCCAACTAAATGTTCTCATTTTCCCCTCCATACAAAATTGTACCCCATGCATGAATATAGGCTAATGATCGGCTTGAATAAGTCATATAATATTCTTTTCATTCCACCATGTATTAAACATTTATATAAGTTCTAAAATCATTTTATTAATCAAAATTAATTTTTAATGTCAACAAAGTTTTCCAAGATTTTTTGATGTTCATAGTCATCATCTTTAACTTCATTTATCAGTATATAGATTTCTTGTTGGAAACAAATTAGGATATATTGGAATTTTTTATATGGTTTATGTGTCCATAAAATGTCTATTCATGATTATAGTGTCTCTTTAAATCCTCACCATGTATATGGTATTATAGTATTTAAAACATATAAAAATATTATCATTATTTTCATTTAAATGTTTTTAATATATTGGGTAATCATAATCCTTGATTAACATAATAAATGTCTATTATAGAATGTTAAAAACCGTCTATGTGGTCATATTTAATGGATATTATCATTTATATATATATATATATAACATATCACCCCATATTTATAATATATTTACTCTATTACAATACATAATATTATTTATATCATGATAAGATGCATATTATATATTAAATCATGTGTATTTAATATCGATGAATCAAAAGATGCCATCATGTCATTTTTCATATGTCAAATATTGTGAATTACATTAATGTGTCACTTCATACCAAACACCATTATGCAATACGAGATACATTTTGTATTTGTGTTTGAAAATCATCTTATCCTTCTCTATGATGAAATAATATCATTATTATATCTAGATTGTTTTATTCCATACTATTTGAAAATCATCAAACATTTATCAATTGTAAGAAATATATCAATATATGATGATAATTTCAATACAATCAAGAAAATATATAGATTTTTGTTACATGTTTTTTAAAGAAAACTATTAAAATAAAACATTCCATAAAGGTTATATAGAGATACAATTTATAGTGACTTGATTAACAAAAATGGAATATATTTTAGACCAAATTCATAAATTCCTAATTTGACATGAATAATATTATTTCATAGTTGTATTTCACAATAAATAAATAATCACCATGCTCTTCCAAAAAATATGGAATAAATTTAAATTTCATTAATAAAGACTATTATAAATTTATCATTATAATCTCTAGAGATATTATTCATCAAATCCATGGATTTTTTAGGATAATTTTTGAAACTATTTAATATCACTATGTATTCATAGTGTCAATCACCATTGTAGAAGAGTTTATTTGGATTATCATCTCTATTAACCATCATGTGATGATATCTCAATCATAGAACCATCATTGAGAAGTATTGAATCCAATTATTATATCTAATAAATCATTCAAAGCGGTAGTCTTTCACAATAATTAATATTTAACATATAATATAAAAATAATAATTGAAAAAATTATTTATCCTTACTTTTAATGAGTTATTTTCTTTTACACCATTATAAAACACTTTTTAATATAAAACACCTCTACAAATTGTCTAAAATTTCCATAATCCATTCCGCAAATTCAATGTTGATTATTCTACCTGTAATATTTAATATATATTAAAAAAGGGAGGGAAAAATTGAAAACTAAACCTTGTTTTATGGGAATAATATACATGAATTAATGAGGCACATTATTATGATCTAATTTTATAAAAAAATATTGAGTGAATATTTTCTCCTTTAAAATTTGATCAAAATAAACAACATGTTTTGGTATTATGGTACATGTTGTCGAATCCATTTTTATGGAAATTTCACAATAAACATTGAATTTATATTGGATTATAGAATTATTGTGGATATTATATGAGATTTACCTATCCTGAAAATGTTCATTATCTCTATATTGTTATATCCAATCCACTCCCAATATTTCATCAAATTAAACATGGGGTATTGAACTTGATTTTATTGAATTTTATTCCAATAGTTAATAGGTGAAAAATAATTTTAAAATCAAGCTACAATCATCACTGAGACAACATAGACTATTATACTTAGATATAGTGGTTTAAAGATTTACTACAGGCCAGATATGATACGAACTGATGAAACTAAACGTTAACAATATATAATTATATTATCAATAATAATCGTGGATTCATTAACATACCAGAATTTTTTTATTTAGTGTTATATAGAGTTAATGACATCCATTTATGTAAAAAACATATATTTATAAAAAAATCCCAATTTTCCCACTATTAAATGAATTTTCTATTTTATATAAACCATTGAACATCTCCCATAAAATTCATGATACAATATAATCCTCTAAAAATATTTCACATAATAACATTTTTTGTAACCTATGTAAATGAAAACATTATAAGGTTGATGTAAAATAAATTGTAATCATAATCATAGGAATTAGAAATATGATATCATAAGGGAGTGTAAGATACATGTATCTTCCTGAAAAAATACTAAATGTAAATCATAATTGATTAAGGTTATCATACCCAATAACCCATTAATAATAAATCATAAATTATAGAAAAAACATTTTGGTATAAAACAACATTCATATGAATATAATACGTACACATGGGAATATAAAAAAGTATATGATGTCTAATAAATTTTTGGAATAAACATACCTATATAAAATAAATTACTATATCATGTCTCATTGAAAATATAATCATCCAAACATGAAAATTGGTCCTTAGATGATTAGTATTCCTCCCAATTCTAAATTAAATAATCGGTGAAATATCCCCTTAATGGATTATGATAACATACAATTATATTATATTTTATCTCATTTGATATAATACATTAAAATTTTCATCCATGTTCTATAAAGTGTTATATAATCCAAATATATTTAACTATATTTATATATTCCATAAAAGATATTAAATCATTAATCACTCATATTTAACATAATTATCTCATGGTAGTGATATGCGTTTCTTGATAATTTCATAAAAATATCATCATTATAATCTATATATAGAAGGAATGTGGCTGGTATCCTCAGAGGATATCCTCAGTGAATAAGAATATGAATAATAAATAATATATGATCTTTTATTTGAGAAATACTTATATAAAATAAATATAAATATCCCTTAATAATTGGAAAAAAATATACTTTACTTCTTTATAACAATTAAAAAAATTTAAAAGAGGAATGGGAATACGATTTAATGATAAAAAAATTAATCATTAAAAGAAAAAATTATAATGATAAAAAAAACAAAATGAAGATAAAATGAAAAAATTTTAATTGTCAAAACAAAAAAATTATAACACCATTATATAAGATTGAAAAAAATTACCAATAAGGAAAATATTAAAATGGTTACTTATTAAAAAATTTAACATAAGGAAAAATATAGTTTAAAATAAACTTTTAAAGTCCTTGAAATATTTGGATGAAATGCCAGGAAATTTTATAATGAATGTGGACATATAAAAATTATATTGGTTTACTGACATCAAAATATCTATATTAATTAATTAAAAGAGTAACCCTAACATATTTAGTGACTATTGAATAAAAATCACATGAAATAGAGAATGTTATATTAAATTTTCAATCATTATAATATTTATGAAATGTTTCATAATACAAATTCAGCCATTGTATATACAAAAAAACAAATGAAAGTACTCAATAAAAAGAACCACTCATTAAAGATAAATTTATATAGAAAAAAATGTTACAAAATTAATCATGAACAATTTAATGTGAGAAAATTATATGTATATTTCAATACCATGAACTAAATTATAAAAATATTTTAATATATTCTTGTGTATATGACGAATATATAAAACCATATTGATTTAATTACGGTAAATAAAAGAAATTGTCTGTCAAAGGAATAAATTTGAATCCAATAAAAATTTCAACAATCATCTTCTTGGTAAGAATATTTATAAAATCTACATATAAAATGATCATGTATAAATTATTATGAATAAAAATAATTCAATATTATTTTAACTTGTAACAACCTTTATAAATCCTTATTACTAGTATATAAATTATTAATTGATAATATAAAAATTTATGTGTTAACCATTATGTTACGCTTTCATGATTTAGTTTGGGAATTATATTCCTTAGGTCAAGATCCGGATTTCAACACCTCCCAAATGTTAATGATAGAGTAATACATGATTTTAATAAAATATAATAGTTTGAATATACAAATTCATGTATCTTATTTCAATAGTTTTTAGTTAAAGACTAATAATTGTATTTCTCTATGATTATCAATTTCATTAAATATTTTATTTTATATATTAGTATAATTTTTAATTATCAGATAGTAGATCTATGAATGAATATTAAATTCATAAATATTACTACTTGTTACAACTATTTATATTTTCTTATTCAAATTTTGCTAAAACTCAAAATAATGATCATTTTAATGATAAAACCGACCAAAAAAGAACATGTTATAATGGTCGAATGGGTATGATGTGTTATCATATAGAGAGGAAATTACTTTTATTGATGAATAATAGTTACATAAAAACTTTTTAAATTAATAATATAAATTTCTATAATGGTTATATGTTTTAGTAAAATTATGTGATAGATAAAAACCCACAATGTAGAAAAATGAAATTGTATCCCTTCTCTGGAACCATATTTTTGTTTAAAGGGATTTAGTAAATATCTAGGTAATTGGCACAATCAAATAATGGATAGGAAATTTAAGAGAGTAATTAAGGAAATTTAATGAAAAGTAATCATTTTTTATAGTTTATTTATTATGGTGGAGGATGAATCCTTTCATAAGTTATATGATAAGATTTATTTTAATATTAATTCTATAATATAAAACTCGAATGTCATTATCATGGTTTTTATTAAATTATTAAAAAAGATGATACAAATTATTAAAAAAAATATTATTAATTTTATCTATATTATGAAAATTAATTAAAATTAATCTCTGTTTAACACAACAAAAATAAAATTTAAGAAAACTCCATTTATTTATAAAATTAATTTACCACAAAAACTGTTATATAACATATTCAACTGATATTCATTAGTTTATTACATAATATATAAATAATAGTAATAGAAAATTAAAATCGATACTTCTCATTGATCATAATTCAAAATATTAAAAGGAAATGGGTAAAAATTGTTTTTTTAACATGAAATATACCATATGTTCTACAAACAAAATACTAAATTTTAAAATAAAAATTTAAATTTTAAATAAATTATTTCATTCATTCAAATAATTTTTCATTAATAAAAGGTTGTATTATAATTTAATGATGTTCTTATATCTTATTAATTTCATCAAAATTATGATATTATAAAATAGTATTTTCTAAACTCAAATAATGATAAAAAATTTCATCAAAAACCTAATAATTAAGCATAATAAAATATTCAAATGATGATTTGGAAATTTCATTTCAATTCAATAACTTTATATTTTATAATATAGGATTTTTAAATTTATATAAAAACATAAATTATAATGAAAATTTATTATTATAATAATTTTTTGGTTAGACATTAGTTTTTTTATCATTATTTCAAATCAACGACCAATGGGTATTAATTTAAATTCACTTGATAATAACATTAACTATAATAATCCTTTATATGGTGACTTTTTTAATGATAGATATAAAATATTTATAATATAATACATTGGAAAACATCAATTTATAATTAAACAGTATTAGTTAAATTCTTTTATTTATTAATTTTCTATATAATTAATCAATTCAGTTGTATTGAACTTATAAATAAATCATTAAAAATTATAACAATAAAAATACATACATATATAATTATAGTAAAACATTTTCCAATTTTTTTATTTTCGTTATGTTTTAATCTTATTATAATTTCCATATTAACATTTTTAATAGAATATTTCAACTATTTTAATGTTTATCATGTATTATAATAATTTATATCACAGGTTATTTTGTTTGGTGTCATGTGTGATACAATATATTTAACATCATGTAAATATATTTCAAAATACACACTAAAATATATTAGTGTGGAATATTTTACCCCTTCAGTATGTGTTTTCATCACAATATTAATTTATCCCTCAATTTAAATTATTTGAATTGGTTATTCTAATAGTTATGAATCATCATATACTTTATAGTTATATACCAACCTTACAATCACGGGTAAGACACATCTTATACATCATAATATATATATATTTAATTATTTAATCAAAATTTTATAAATATTCATACTTAGTTATAAGACTATGTGGTTTTTGGAAATATAATATTCATAGATTCATTTTCATCAAACCAATATCAACAAAATAATAAGATCAATTTTCCACGCACCAACACTGATTACCCAAAAACCAATAATATTAACCATTTATCACATGGTAGGAAGGGAATTTCCAGATTCCTTGTTGCAGTTATCACATATAGATGTTTCAATCAAGTATTACATCATTTTGTTACCATAATACCTATACAATTTAAATAAGGTTATTTTTGGTTTTTTTTTTATATTTTTTGGATTATTATTGTAATGTGATGGGTTCGTGGAATGTTAGTTCAAATCTTTTACATCAGCCCAGTAAACTAATAATGTTATATTAGAGTTTATGAAGGAGAAAAATATTACCACTCACTAGAAGATCAATTTTTCATTTTCCATGGACCATAACACATTGCACATATTTGTATTTGATTATAGGTTTTTATTTTTTCAAACTATAAGGCATACATGTCGAACACCTATAGTTTCTCAGAACATAGAGCATAATTGGGACACAACTTCTTAAACGGATTAGAAAAACCATGAATCCTTAGTCATTATATCATTATTTTACATATAACATTGGAAAAAAATTCTTTCATCCACTTCTCCTCCAATGGATTAGGATCATTCACCAGGAGCATCCGTACAGTGATTTTACATATTTGATTTCTTTTATTGTTCGAATTGTTTGGATGCTTGAGTAATAGATCTATGAATTTTATGGTATAACATTGATCATTATCATTTTTTATTTTTCATGAATGAAATATATATTATTCATGAATATAATGTTATATTGGGGCTATTTTATTTATTTAAGGGTTAGTACATGTCCTAATTGGGTTTTTTATAGATCAACTATTGAATTTGGAATTGTATTCTATAATTTTATTGATCACTTTTGTTCATCTATATTCAATATGGTATTTCATTCCAATCCCATAATTTATTTTATATTTTCAGAAATATTAATTCATATTTAGGAATTGGGTCATAAATTTCAATATTAACCCTTGGTTCATCTTAGTGTGCATGACCCAGATGAATGCTATGATTATATCTTTTTTATGGTGGGCGGCTTCCTGATAAGGTTTTATTTTATAAATAAGTCATAACATAACATAAAAATATTGTTCTATAATTTATTATATGAATTCAAAACGTTAACATAAAATAAATTTTTAATCTTTTGAAATTTTATCATTTCGTTTAGTATTATTAACCAAAATGGTTTTAAATAATGTTTTTTTTATTTCTATATTTTAATTTTCAATGAATAATTATAATATTTGAAACACATTGTTAATAAATTTTGTGGAATGTATCCAACCTTGAGCATAAACTATTAAACACAATAATTGTTCTGTTAGGTTATTAAGTACACCAGGTTGCCAAATTTATGTAAAGGATCCACTCTTAAGAGTGAACGCTTACCCCAAAATCTTGTTCAAATAGGGGAACATATAAACCAATTGGTGTAACATGAAATATAATTATATATATCGGAAAATTGGTATATTTTATAAATTTTTTATTTGAAACACTTCTAGTGAACACCAAATATTGTTACACTAGTAATATATAATAGATAGACACAATATTATATAGAATCTCTGTGGCATAGTAACAAATAGAGGACTTGTATCCACTGTAAGTTGATGTGGGTTATACTATTATGAGAAGGTCCATTTTTTTTTTCTTATAACCTTAGATAAATCATATCTTTACATCGTTCTCACACACTATCACTTCGAAATGAATACTGGATCATTTAGAACATACAATGTTACAAATTAAATTATATATAGAATTAGTGAAGGCTCGTGGAATAAATGAGAAGTTAGATTTATGGATCCCCAATTTCACTTTCATAATTTGTTTCCTAGATATGCTGTTAGAATATAATGATCTCTCCCAAGAATTCATTGATATTATTATTTGGATGGATTTGTTAATTTTACACAATGATTGAATATATTATTATAATTTTATGGTTTCTTTACCTATTTCTAATGGAATATCTAAGGTGGATCAATGAGTTTGGTTTCCAAGATCTAGTCAAATGGGATATCCACTTTTGGATCCTGGTGAGAAGATGGATTTGTTTGAACGAAAACTGAGTTATAAACCTATCTGTGGGGATATTCCACCAAAAGTAAATGAATTTCATTATGTTCTTCATAATTATTTTTTAGGATTTACACTTTATAAGAATATGGAGTTCTTAATTGATCTATTGTTTAATACCCTACTTATATTATCTTAATATTACCATATAGACTAATAAGAGTTGAATACTGTGAAAATTCAGTGGGATTATATGAGATAAAATAGATATATTTTCAGATGTTTTATCAATTGGGAACCCTATTTTCCCTTTACGATGAATTTATATATAACTCTCTTCTTTATCATTGATTATCAAAAGATCATTTGAGTGAAAATCATGAAGGAATATCCCTTCCCTCCAATTGATTATTTGTTCGATATATTGAAATGGGAAAAGTGGATATCTAAAATTGATCATTTTTTTGTTACAACTAACTCTATATTATGGATTACTATATTAAAATTTATTCTTTAAAGTGTATTAATATCTAGTTTGAGTGCATCATGATTCTATTTGGCCATTCCAATTCTCTATTTATCTGCAAGGAATTGATGAACAAATGTTTTTTCTAAATTATTGATTATTTTCTTATGTTCATGTTATAGATATTCTATAATACTCAAACACCATGGATGATATTATGAACCACATAAACCATGTTTTTTGAGATTCCATGATATCACTTATTATATGAATGATTATAAAAATTCCAATTCTATATTACATATATATTTTATCTAGGGATATATTATCTCATAACATGGTTTCTCTATTAGACATAAAAATGTGATGTATTTTATATCATAGTTAGAAATAAAGAAAATAATTTATATTCAATGTATCTTCTATCTAAATATATATGTAATGTAGTTTAAAATTTTTTCCTTAAAAATTTATTCACCTCTGACTCCAATGGCCAATACAGTGGGTGATATTCTTTTTTGAACCAACATGTTAGGAATATTTGGAGAAATAATGAGATGTTTGACCATCGTATCGATTCAGAATTGACAATATGATTACTAAGGAAATGTGGATTATTATGATGATTTGTGTGTAGGTTTGGGATGTATGATTTTTCATAGAGATAATATAGTGTAATTTGGTGCACATTATCTTCGACCTCATTACAAAAATTATCCAAATAATTTCATCAAACACACCATTGTTTTTCAATCCAGTTATATTGGATAAAACTATATCGTTTGTTATTTGTCCTTAATTTAATGTATTAAAAATATTATTTTGGTACATTTTATTTAAAAAGTATTTAAATATTTTCCAATGATGTTTAGTGGAATAAAAATAGTAATCTAAAATGACATTAAATATAATATTGGAAAATGTAATATGGTTTCTGACACTATTTCCATGAAACTCCATTCTTAGATAGTAATAAAAGTAAATGATAAAGGAAAATCATTAGTCGCATTTATATATTCTCTTAAGTGTTGAGAAGAATTGATATTGTCTTGCTTCATAATAGGGTTTTATTATAGTGACACTAAATAAATATAGAGGGGACTACTATGTTCCTATAAAATGAGGGAAATTTTTATTTTATATTAACATTGAGTAATTTCACCTTGGTTAAAAAACATGACTTATATATGTGATTTAAGATAATTTTAGTGCTTTCATGATCCATGAGTATGCACATTGGTTTAGTTGTAATATATATTCCAGTTATTATGATGTAATTTAGTAAATTAATTAAAATTCCTTTAATTTTTCCATTTTTTAGGATAACATCACTATTTTCGATATATCAATGTTGTTAATATTTTATGATATTTTTTTCCATCAATGAGTTAAACTGATTAGGATATTGGGTTATTATTTATTATTTTATATACAACAACTTGAATATATAGAGAATTGTATTATTTCTAGCATGGATAAACATTATGATAAGGGTAAACTCTTAGGAGAACCTTGCATGATAATATAGACTATCTATTGTTTATCGGAATAATCCTATTTTCCATAGTTTTTTATTTTTTATCTCCAAATAAGTTTCCTAAATATTTTATTTTGGGATTACCTATACTATGTGATTGAATTATCCTCTTTGGGGGGATTTTTTATGATTTTCTATTTGATGTGTATGATAATATTGTTCTTCAGAATACCACACCTAATCTATGTAGTAGGTCGTGGAACTACATCAACCATATTTAATTCTCATTTGGACTATCCTCAAAATATGATTTAATTCTATTGTCGAATATTTTGTGACATTCAATGTTATTATTTGTAATCCTTCCAATGTATTACAGCACACTAAGATGTTGGGGAATGTGTTGAGATTAATATTTAATACATGGAAATAGTAAAATATATAGAGGAATATTAATTTAATATGATATAGAGGTTGTTTACTGGTATAAAACCCATTTAAATACCCACATATAGTGTAGTACTAGTTGAGTATAAGGATCCATATGTTAAAATTGAATCACTAAATTAAAATTCAGATAATAGGATGAGTAATTCACTATGGGATAAACATGTGTTGTTCAATAAGTAGGATAATTATATTAATGGACTACCGATTGATTACTAGATGTTTACCCATGTGATGGTGATGAAAACATATCCATTTATAGTGGAAGATAGTCTTTTCGATCATTTATGGTGAGCATGATGACTCATAAATACTTAAATATGACAAGGATACCACCATATGTGATTTAGGTAGGATTATACTCTCATAATGATGTTTTATAGTATGTATGGGTTTTATGAGTAATTGGATATTTAATTTTAACTAATTAACATTCTAGTAGTGTTCAATTATCTCTTGAAAAATATCAAACACCAATACCTATAATTTTCTTATCATTGTTTTTTTCTATGAAATTTTCATACACTCACTTATTACAGATCATCAATGAAGGAATCTTTATATATTCTTATGTAATCATGGATCTTAATGACTTTACCCCATTCTATCAAAGTGAACATTCTAGATTAGGGAAGTGAAGCTTTAATTAATATATTTCTTGAGAGGAGAATATCAATTGACCTTGATAAATATACGACATAATATCCTTGACATGAACTAAAAACATGATTAAGATCATGATTTTTTTTTGGGTTTTGTAGGTTGTTATATACATTTTATCTTGGACATTGGCCAATAATTACTATGATAACATAGAGTCATTAAAATTATATATAAAAAAAAATTTCATATGGCCTTATGTACACAACCTTGAATTCCAAAGGCTATAATTATGTAGTTAGTGTATATGATAGTATTGTCGGGTTATTATACTCTCGTAATTAGAGAGTCACAATGATAATAATGTATAAATAAATTGATATATAATTGTGCTAACAATAAGGAAACCAATATACACCACCCATAAATTAGTAATAACCAATCCAAAATAAGAATCATATACCAAATGAATAATACTTCATGAATCTATTAAAATGTATATCATTATTGAAAGAAAATATGCATATTTTTAAAGAAAAATAACAAGATATATCCAAAATTCCATCTCTAATAGAATCATGAAGAAATTAATGGATCCATTATACAAAGATACAAATATATATGTCAATTAGAAATCCAGTGATTTATGTATTCCTTTATCCCTACAACTATACATGAATTCTATCATGGTTCCAATTAACATCTTTAATAAAATGTGAGATATAATAAATAGGATACAACCAATTTTTTCCATAATAGATCCAACATGTATATAAAACAATAAATGTGTCTTTGTATAATAAATAACACATTATAATAAATGAGATAAATAAAAAGGATATAAATGTAGGATGTAACTATGAGGAGTCTATAAATGATTAATATTACTATGTAATGGTAATGTGTTAAATTAACTAATATCATTTTAATAAATTTCATATGTAAATTATATCATACCAATGTGGTCCAGGGTTTTAAATATGTAGACTATGAAAACCCCATGAGCACCGAAAATCTTGTTGAATGTATGATCAAAATAGTGTAGGCCAACACATCCCTTTATCCTATATCACATGGATGATACATCATAATATCTATAGATTTTATATATATAAGGGTTATTGGTTCTATATCTTGAACTCTCATCAGATCCAAACCATAAAAAATATTTGTTCCATACCATATTAAAGGCCAGTTTAATAGCATTAATCAACAAAATTTTCATTCCAATATATCAAAAATAAAATAATTCATCAGAAACTCAGGTCCTTGTTTACGTCTATGACTATGTATTATCATTGATTGCATTAAAATTTCCATATTTAATAAATTATCTATGTCAGTTAATTTTATAAAAGGATTATAAAATGGGTGGTAATCTGAAACACCATAAAGTGTGGGTTTTTCTTATGGAATTTGAAAAAAAACACATCATATTTATTTCATGATAAGGTTGAAAAAATCCAACCATACCATGGTTATACATGTGCATCCCATTTAGTTTTCAAAAAATTATTTTGAAAAATTGGTTAATTTTATGATATGTTTCTAGATGGTTCAATGTGTGTCACAACAGCAATACATTATTATGTGACATAAATAGAAGGAAAATGTATAAACAACCTTATATATGGGAGTATATGATCACTAATATAATATCGGTTCTAGATTTGGATATAATCAGTAGAAAATGGATGAAAATATGAATACCCTGAAAATTGTTCACAAGAGAAATCTTGAAAATTAAATAATGAATGGGTTGATAATTTTTCAAATAATGTTAAGAAATAAATGATCTTACCATTGGTGATCTATTTTGATAGATGAATCATGATTAAGACTATGATAAGAGAAGATGAATCAATGTTTAGGAGAAGTGGAATGAATCACATCAACATAGATTTTTATTAGAGAAATAAGGACTAAAATATGTGTTTATATTAAAAATAATGGATGAAAAATGGATTCTTCACAAAATATAATGGGTCACATACCTTTGTTGAATGATTCTCAAATACATTCAACAACTGTGTGATTTGATTTTTCCACGAGTACCCCCTCACAATTATTATTCACATGGCTACACTAACCATGAATAGGCCTAGAAATTTGAATCTATAATAAACAATGATTCATACAACGAGTCATGTTTCTTGGGGATCATAATTATAATATACTATATGGACCACTACAGTTCACTAGGGGACCACCACATGGTTTAAAAATCTATTCAGATGGGTCTAAATAGTAAAAAATAACCATGTGTCCCAAACGTTTCCTATAAAAAATATTCACTATTGCACCACCAAAATACCCAAATACCCACAAATCACACATTAAAGTAATAGTTATACATATAATAAAAACAAGTTAATTAAACACAAATTAAAATGTTTTTTACCTATATAATAATTTGTGTATTACAATATCCCCTCAAAAAGACAAATCCTCCATGAGGTTCCCTTGTGAAGGTAGTGAAACACTAACTATGGAAAAGATCATGTTACAAGACACATATAATAGACTCTCTATTTCACTATTAGGTTACATCTTCTACATTTTCATGATTCTATAGAACTCGTATTAATGTAATTGAACAACCATAATGAGCCTTTATGCTCAGGTACATGATATGAATAGGATGTTCCTCAAAATAAGAGTCAACATCCAATAAACCTAATCAACATGGAAAATATGAGAAAAGTCATAGTATTTGTTATTTAGATTAGAATAATGAAATATTTTATGGATATATCTATATCTCATAGGATGTGATATCAGATAATAAACTATTCTAAACCTCGAAACTAAATTTAATTGTCTAAAAACTGAGTTGATAGCTTCTATTACAAGCTAAACCATTGATTACCCAGAATATTCAAAACATATAGGAATATTTTATCCCAAACATCTAAATATAGAGGTCATCGACTATGATAAAAATGTGACTTATACCAAGAATATGCTATTTTCATTCCCTTATTGATCATCTAATCCTAATCTGATGTCTCCTAAATGAGTGTTGGACCATGTTGTTCTACCACACCAACCACCACTAGTATGGAAGGCATTGACATAACCTACCATTGATTTCTTCATAAGGATCCATATGTATAATTAAATAATTATATTATAGTGAGAGAATACATTTATATGTATAATAATTTCACAAAAAACTCATATATTATGGACATATTATATTAACATTTCCTATGAAACATGTATCGTGTGATAAAACATCCCTTCAGTCTAAGGGTGGTATGTTTTATTTAACATTTTATATTTATCTAACTCTCTTGGAAAACCATTCATAGATTCAACAAGAAAATTATGCATCTCTATATGATTCACTAGTTTTCAGAACTCTTTGGAAAACAAATAATTTTATAGAAATAAATACTTTCATTCTCACTAATAGATAAATATCCATGATGTGTAAAAATTGAATTACCTGTATGAATATATCAATGATAACTGATACATCATCATTTCCTCTTGTGGGTCTTAGTAATTAAATGAAACAATGTTGGGTGAAATCATCCCATTTCAACATATTAATGAAAAATAGATCTATAATCCCTGACACATAATGGTTTTCCACCTTCAACTGGGGACAAGTGGAACACTAATTAATAAATCCATCTACCTCAATTTTCATAACTAGGAAGTTGAATTGGTGATGAAGATAATGATACATCATTGTAATCTGTAGGTGTACTACATAATTATATTCCTGAGATACTCCCATAAATTCCAAATAGTTTTCATTATAAACTAGTTTTAATCAAATGATGTGAAATAACTCATCCTCATAAGTAATTTTCTTAGTGGTAGGTCCTCTCTTGATTCACATTCCCAATGGGAAAAATCCCCTAGGTTGAGAAAGATCCCTCATAATCTATATTTACATTAGTTAAGAGGTCACTACAGAGTATGTATGTATATGATGTCCCTGATTCTCTTTGATATCTATGTGAATCTTAGAAAATTGGCATATCTATAGAAACACACCACTTTACTACTAAACTACATGTGTATGATTCCTCAATCTGAAAACATACATTATAACATTTCCCTTTACATGCGTATAAGAAAGATAAAATTAATAACTCTCCTAGAATTCAACCCACCATATATTATTGAGGAAGAGGTAAAAAATGTATATATACATGAATATTATATAGACTTTATACACTAAATACACTTCCCCAATAGACAATTCCTCCCCCAAAGTAATTCATGAACTATAATTGCTATCTCGAGATCATGCATCAAGTAATTCCACTCATGTGGACAAGAGTAAGGATAATCATACACCACTAATCTATCTACATACATCATAATGTCTTGTATAATGATTGATTATGTATCAAAACAAACTATATATCTCAATCATGGATTTTGGAAATTTATTATTGGTATAGATCTTAGTCTATAACGACCCATACATTACATACATTTTTAATCCTTCAAATTGAAGCATACTTATAACAACATATAACAAAACCATGGAAAGGACCATATAGGTATAGTGTCTTTAGAAACTAGGAAACATAAACAACTAGTTCATAAAGCGTCTACACTGTCTCCAATTTATATCATAATATCTATAGTCCCTTTTGGCATATCTTACTTAATAACCTTCTTCCTGACCTGGGGAAAGAAAACATACAAAAGGGTGAGCTCAAATGCTCAGTAAGGGTAAACAAAATAAATATCAATCACATCATATTTATAAGAACAAAACTTTTGGAAATCTTAACCTGCAAAAGCTATCATAATTTCATAACATGGGATAAATCATGGTAGTGAAATTTAATCCCAATAATCATAACATAAAACATGAAACATTGTGTCATGCACACATAATCATAGAGAATCATTTCTTATTAGTCAAGACTCATTTCCAAGACTATCCTAATGCAAAAAGTCCATTTCTAAACCGAGTTCACTCCTCATTTCAGTCCGATTTCACTGAACCAGTTTAACTTGCCGATCGAGCCATGTCTATCTCATGAGATATAAAATCATTACCCAATGCATTGGAGGGAGATATAGGTCTCACCCATCTTATAATGATACCATTCTTATGTGTGCCACAAAATCATAAACCATACATCATAGCATAACCCATGTAATTAAAATGGGAATCTTTAAACATCGTGACATCATAAAACAATTCATATTAGATATAAGAATTCATAAAAATATTTCCATCACAACATAATAAAATACATGTAATAATAGTGATAGAAACAAAACACTTTATTATCTTAGATGGAAAATAATTTTGATAAAACACTTGAACTCCATTTTTGAGGATAATATCCTTTCTACTTCAAAAACATTTTTCCTTTCTTAACATGTCATAAAATTTTAAACTAAAATAAGTTGATTAAAAATAAACTTGAAAACTTGTAAAGGATGATTCTTGGAATTTTTTTTTTCAAAATCCATTCATGCCGTATAAGATAAAAAAACATTTTTCTCGTACTTTTGTCGGAAAAGTAAAAAAGTACCTCATACGAAAAACGACAAAAGATTCCATTCATATCTTTTACTAAAAACTCACTGAATGGTAAAATTGGATTTAAAAATTTTTACGTGGATGGAAATAATATTACATATTGAGGAAACATGGATGTGGATGATAAAATACACCCCAGTAAAATTTGAAGTATAAACAATCTTGGATAAAAATGAGATTGTGATATTTCCCTTACCCTAGTTCCGATATTCTTTGTATGTGTCCGAACCTCCTGTATAATGATTTAAATAATGTTATTGACTTATTCAAGAATCATACGTATTTTTACGATATCATATATGGTCATATTCTTAACTTCTTATTTGTAATATTTCATTACTACTTGTTATTCAGGTGTTTATTACTTTTTGTTCTTATGCGTGTCTTGTCGAATAATTTCTTATTTTTCTTTTTAGTTTATAAATAACTCATTTACAGAATGGTATTAGTGTAATGTATATCATATTTATTCACTCAATTCATTTATGTAATCATTATGCAATGAAAATCATGTAGAACGAGTCGTATCACATCATGGAGACAGTATTCCGTACGTACGAACGAGTGATGATATCGTTCCCATGATCGTGGAATTGTATTGGAGTGTATGTATACTATTTAAGAATTAATATCACATTAAAATAGTCATATATAGTCATTATTTACACCATTATACCCATCCAAGTAAGGTGGTGGTGGAGAAAAGATTACACAACGACGTGGAGACGGTATTCCGTACGTACGCACGTGCGGTGATTACGTTTTCTGTAGGATGGATAGATGGTTAAATAGATTTGTTTCATACATATAATAACATATAAGTATATTATTGATACTGATGTTATAACTTCATAATGAAACAACTAAAGAAGAAGAAGTGGAATAATAAAGTTGAAAGAATTGGTAACAGACATTACCTCTTCTTTGAAACCCCTCTTTGAGACCTCCTTTTAGGGAACTAAAATTGGTCTTTGAAGAAGACCAGGACTTCTAGGATGTCTCTAGGGAAGTGGATAGGAGATAGTGGCAGGGGTTGGACGAGATTAAAGTCTCAAAGTTGTGTGTGGAAGAGGGGGAGGAGGTTCCCTTTTATAAGGGAGGAGAGGGGCTCCTTTGGAAAAACTAAAAATATTATTTTATTATAAAGTCATGTTCGGTTTTAAATAGCTCCAAATTGATTAATTTCAAAGATAAGGTGGTTATGGGTCGAAATAATCTCATCCAATATAATTTAGACAAGTTTAGGTTCCTATTTTAACATTATCATTTCGAATTATCATTAAGTTAAATAATTTTACTTTTACCGGGTCTTCTTGTGTTCTTATACTATGAGGTTAATAAACTCACTATAACAATCCAAACGAACCCCAAGTTGTTTATTATTAATATATATAACCTTATATAAGTCATTTGGGTGAACCATAGATTTTTAGGAATAAAATAACAATTAATAATATAATATTTGTTTTAAAAACTATTTTATGTCAATTTTGACACTATTTAGTAATTGATTTTTCTAAAAATCATAAAAGATTGATTAGTCAGAATAAAGTTAACTAAAAAATACTAACATGTCATATTAACCAAAAAATTATTGGAATTCATAAAAAGTCTCAAATTACATTTATTTGGGTATTTATAACATCAATTATGTCTATATTTATTTAATAAGATAATTACTGCATCATCATTGTGTCAAAAATAAATTTACTTATTTAAATTCTAAAAATTACAAATAAAATACTATTATGTAGGAAATCGTATTAGCGTTCTAATGAATATTTATAGTCGAATTTATCTTATGTATAACCTTATATTAAAAATGATTTACTTATTAAACATTGATGTTAACTATTTTAACCCTTCTTTAAATAAATTAATAATAAATGTCCTAATCTAATCCAAGTGGGCATAAATGGTCATATTTTATTCCTAAGGTTGTTTTTGGTCAAATTACACTTATCCAATAGAATTATGACATGTGTTAGGGTAATAATAATAACACCTTTACCCTTAATTATCCTATTTACTTTTAATCGTGGTAAAAAATAGTAAAAAGTTACTATTCACCAAAAATTATTTTCATCTCATTGAACCACATTTTACTTACTGACATCAGCCGTGTCTCTTGGATTTTTGAGATTCCACTCACAGAAGCGGTAAAATTATGTTTTATGATAAATTTAGTTTTTAACTACCACTTAGTGGTTTCACTATTCATCAAAAATTGAAAGTTTTTAGAAAATACCAAAATTTCACCCTAGTATAATTTCGATATTCCGAATCCAAAAATGAAGTCCATTTTGAAAAATAAAATTTATAAAATTTCATGAAGTGGTTATTACTATTCATAACGGCTAGTTTTAATAATATTTTAATAGTATATCATTGTTTAGTGAAACTCGGTGTTGAATACGACGCCAGCTATCGAGGAAGGTCGCGATTTCGTGTAAAGTAAGCCAAGAAAGTGTTGTGTGTAGAAAAAGATTCCTTTGATGATTTGTATAACATAAAATTCTCAGTTGTTACATTTTACCACCCTTAAAATGAATATTTCCCTCAAAATTCGTCACTTTGTAACAAACAGATGAGGATACCTCTCCCTCATCATATCCTCAAGATCCCATGTAGCTTCTTCAAATTGGTGGTTCCTCCATAAAAATTTCACCATGCGGGTGATCTTGTTTCATTGAAATTTTTTTCTACGATCCAGAATCTCTATCGGTTGTTCTTCATAAGAAAGATCTTGCTCCAGCGGTACAACTTCTGAGCTGAGTACATGTGAAAGATCATGTATGTACTTTCTCATGAGAGATACATGGAACACATCCTGAACTTGAGAGAGATTCGGTGGAAGCGCCAATCAGTAAGCTACCTTTCCAACACGATCCAGTATTTTGAAAGGACCGATATATCTAGGGCTCAACTTCCCCTTCTTTCCAAATCTCATGACCCTCTTCCAGGGAGATATTCATAAGAACACTTTATCACCCAATTCAAACTCCTGTTCTTTTCTTCAGTTGTCGGCATAACAATTCTGTGGACCCTGAGCTGCTCTTATGTGTTGTTGAATAGATCGGACCTTTTCTGCCATCTCATCAACATGATAAGGTCCTAATAGATTTCTTTCCCCAACTTCATCCCAGCAATTTGGAGTCCAAAATTTCTTTCCAGAGAGAGCTTCATAAGGATCCATCTGAATACTGGAGTGAAAGCTATTATTATAAGAAAATTCCACCAAAGGTAGGTGTTGATCCCAACCACCTTTGAAATCCATAGAGCAAGATCTCAATATATCTTCTAGAGTTTGAATTGTTCACTAAGACTGATCGTCTGTCTGAGGATGATAAGAAGTGCTGAAACTCAACTCTGTATCCAGAGTATGCTGAAGACTTCGCAAGAACATTGAGGTAAACCTCAGATCCCGATCAGATATAATAGAAAGTGATACTCCATGCAATCTTACCACTTCTTTTACATATATCCTGGCAAGATGATCCAGAGAGAAATCCTCTCTAATAGCGATGAAGTGTGCCGACTTTGTAATACAATCAACTATGACCCAGATAGCATTATTGCCTTTGGATTTTCTAGGAAGTCCTATGACAAAGTCCATAGTGATGTTTTCCCACTTCCATTCGGGTATGGGTAATGGTTGTAACATCCCCTTAGACTTCTGTCTCTCAGCTTTAACTTGATGACAAACCAAGCATTGAGAGACATATTCAGCAACATCTCTTTTCATTCCATGCCACCAGAAGTACTCTTTCGGGTCCCTATACATCTTCGTGCTTCCAGGATGAATAGAGAAGGAAGAACTATAAGCCTCATCCAGCAGCTC
Source organism: Viscum album (assembly GCA_963277665.1). Classification (NCBI taxonomy): domain Eukaryota; kingdom Viridiplantae; phylum Streptophyta; class Magnoliopsida; order Santalales; family Viscaceae; genus Viscum; species Viscum album. The sequence continues at coordinate 174,705,504 of OY728160.1, forward strand.
CTTTAATTCCGGGATGGGAGGAACACAAACCCGATTCCTAAACATTAATATCCCATCACAATCAAGGTTGAATTCAGGAATATTTCTCACCTTCTTTTGTAACTCTACATCTTCTTTCTGTGCCTCTTTAATATTCATACGTATAGATAGTTGAACATTCATTTGATAAAGATAAGATTTTTCCCATTCCATTATAATTCCAAGATCCATCCTTTGTAAATATATAAATATTGGATCTTTTGTGATCCTCATCATGGATAAACTGGTGTGGTCTTGTCGACTTAATGCATCCGCTACCTTGTTTGATTTCCCAAGGTGGTAATGGATTGAGCAGTCGAAATCCTTAATCACCTCCAACCATCTTCTTTGGCGCATATTCAGCTCCTTTTGTGTGAAAATATACTTTAAACTTTTATGATCAGTATAAATGTCACACCTTTCTCCATAAAGATAATGCCTCCAAATCTTTAATGCAAAGATTACCGCAGCTAACTCCAAATCATGAGTTGGGTAATTTTGCTAATGTATTTTCAACTATCGTTAGGCATAAGCTATCACCATATCATTTTGCGTAAGAACACACCCCAATCCCTTGTTGGATGCATCACTGTAGATCACAAAACATTCTCCACTACAAGACAGTGTGAGCACAGGTGCACTGGATAACCTTCTTTTCAACTCCTTGAAATTCTATTCACATTCCTATGCCCAAACAAACTTAACTCCTTTCCAAGTCAACCATGTGAGTGGATTAGATATTCGTGAAAAGTCTTTCACAAAATGTCGATAATATCCATCCAAACCAAGAAAACATTGGATCTCAGTTACTGTTGTTGGTCTCGACCATCTTTCGATATACTCTGTTTTTGCTGGATCCACAGATATCCCCTCTTCTGAGATTATGTGACCCAAAAATGAAACTTTTTGAAGCCATAATTCACACTTGGTAAATTTTCCATAAATATTCTGCTTTCTCAAGGTCTTCAATATAATATTCAAGTGATCTTCATGTTCTTACTAGATCTTTGAATAGACAAGAATATCGTCTATAAGGACTACCACAAACTGATCAAGATAGTCTCTAAAGACTATATTCATCAGATCCATGAAGATGGCAGGGGCATTAGTAAGACCAGATGGCATCACTATAAATTCATAGTGTCCATACCTTGTACGGAAAGCTGTCTTTGGTATATCCTCCCTTTTGACCATTAATTGGTGATACCCTGAACGAAGATCAATCTTGGAAAAGTAATGAGCTCCTCGTAGTTGGTCAAATAAGTCATCAATGCATGGAATATGATATTTTTTCTTGATTGTGATCTTGTTAAGTTCTCGATAATCAATGCAGAGTCTCATTGATCCATCTTTCTTCTTAAAAAACAGAATAGGTGCTCCCCAAGGTGACGCACTAGGGTGAATGAATCCTTTATCATGATTTTCGTGGAGTTGCTTCTTCAATTCATGTAACTGAATTGGGGCCATTCTATAAGGTGTCTTTGAAATAGGAAAAGCACCTGGTACAAGATCAATTGAAAACTTAACTTCATGATTTGGTGGAAGACTTAGTAATTCCTCTGGAAAGATATCATCAAACTCCCGCACAATGTGCATATTCTTAATCGTGAGTTTCTCACCAACCATTTGAGATAAATAACCTTCATTTAGTGGAATCAAGACCCATAAGATGGAAGGAATTTCCACTGGAAGGTTATGTTCATCCTTGCATTGATAGATGATCATAGATTGATCTGGAATATGAAATTTGACTTCCCTTCTTTGGAAATTGATATGAGATCCATTTTAAGAAAGCCAATCCATGCTAAGAATCACATCAAATTCCACTATAGGAAGGACCACAAGATTTGAAGGAAGCACTTTCGCACAAACTTCGATAGGAGAAAAATTATAAACATTTGATGCGACTGTTGTGCCATTAGGGGTTGTCGCAGCTAACTCAACATCTAATTGTTGAGGTAATACAGTGATATCCATATAAAATTCTTCATAAATAAAGGAGTGGGTGGATTCAAAATCAAATAAAACATTTGCTACTTTAGAGTGGATGGTAAGTGTAACTTTCACCACATTGTAATATTACTCCAAATCACTGATAGAAATTTCATGTGACTTTCCTTTTTCTTTAGCCTTAAGAGTCTGTTGACGTTGACCATCATCATCAACCCTTGAATTTGGGAATTTATTGGCATAATGCCCCATCTCCTTGCACTTGAAACATTGAAGTGTAGTAGGTTAATTCTGTGTATCCCTTCCTTTGTTTTCATCATTAGACATCTTCTTCCCATCATTTCAGCATTCAATTTCCAGATGAACTTCGTTTCCACATTTGAAACATTTACTTGTCCCTTTAAGAGAACTCCCCCCATGTTTTTTCCACACTTTGAGCATAAGGGAAAACTAATCTTCTTTTCAGTGTGTTCTTTAGATTTTCCTTTGAATCCCATTTTCCTCTTCTTATTAAACCCATATGACTGATGGGTTACTCTAATCTCCATCTCGACTTTTAGATCACATCGAACAATTTCCTCATAGCTATTGAAGTCCCTTATGGCTAACGCCCTTCGAAGACTTGGTTTTATGCCACTAAAGAATCAATCGATCTTACTCTCAGGTTGGATAATAATACCAGTAGCGTACCTTGTAATTCTTGTAAAATTTGCTTCATGGGTACCAACAGATTCATCATCCTTTTTCTACCGTTCATGAAACTCCTTCTCCATCTTTGTTCATAGAATACGAGGGAAGTACTTATTGAAAAATAAGTTCTTGAACTCGTCCCATTCCATGGACTCAATTTCATCTCTCTGCCTCGTATTCTTGGTAAGATTCCACCATTTATCATCATCACCTTCCAAACGATACACTTCTATGATGAATTTATCATGTTCAAAACATTGAAGAACTGAAAAAATCTTTTCTGTAGTACTAATCCATTGTTCAGCAACTAATGGATCAATAGACCCGTTGAATGAAGGTGGACGCTGCCTTATGAAGGATTCAAATGAATGTTGCTCCTTCCTTTTCTTGTTTGGATGTCCTGCATGATTCAATGCTTGATAAAGTGGTGTGAGCATGGCTACAATATTTTTCATTCCAGCTCCCATAATGTTTGGTTTCTCAGGGTGACAATTATTGCATTGCCCGTCACATTCCGCATTAACACGGTTCCTTCGGGTTCCAGCCATTGACTAAAACCAAGAAGAATAGTGTGAGCAACACTAATTATAATAGGAAAACCACATAATCAAGAATAAAATTTCACACTTAAGGTCTTATCCTAGGTTATTCATGGCCATTTCTAAAACACTAAGATTGTTCTCTATGCTTAGACTTATCCTTAGGGTTCTTAATAAGGCTTTCACATCCTAGTTTCCAAAGGTTGACTATAACATTCCTCTGATACCAACTACAACGACCCATACATTATATACATTATTAATACTTCAAAATTGAAGCATACTTATTACAAAATATAACAAAACCATGGAAAGGATCATATATGTATAGAGTCTTTAGAAAATGGGAAACATAAACAACTGGTTCATAAAGCGTCTACACTGTCTCCCATTTATTTCATCATATCTATAGTCCCTTTTGGCATATCTTACTTAATAACCTTATTCTTGACATATGGAAAGTAAACATACAAAAGGGTGAGCTCAAATACTCAGTAAGGTTAAACAAAAGAAATATCAATCACTTCATATTCATAAGAACATAACTTTTGGAAATCTTAACCTGCAAAAGATATCATAATTTCATAACATGGGATAAATCATGGTAGTGAAATTTAATCAAAATAATCATAAAATAAAACATGAAACATTGTGGCATGCACACATAATCATAGAGAATCATTTCTTATTAGTCAAGAATCATTTCCAAGACTATCCTAGTGGAAAAAGTCCATTTCTGAACCGAGTTCACTCCTCGTTTCAGTTATGTTTCACTGAACCGGTTTAACCTTCCGTTCCAGCCATGTCTATCTCATGAGATATAAAATCTTTACCCAATGCATTGGGGGGAGATATAGGTCCCACCCGTCTCATAATGATCCCATTTTTATGTGTGCCACAAAATCATAAACCATACGTCATAGCATAACCCATGTAATAAAAATGGGAATCTTTAAACAACGTGACATCATAAAAAAATTCATATTAGTTAAAAGAATTTATAAAAATATTTCCATCACAACGTAATCAAATCCATGTAATAATAGGGATAGAAACAGAACCCATTATTATCTTAGATGGAAAATAATTTTGATAAAACACCTGAACTCCATTCTTGAGGAAAATTTTCTTTTCTACTTCAAAAACATTTTTCTTTTCTTAACATGTCATACAATTTTAAACTAAAACAAGTTGATTAAAAATAAACTTGAAAACTTGTAAAGGAAGATTCTTGGAAATTTTGGTTTAAAAATCCATTCATGCAGTATAATTTAAAAAAACATTCTTCTCATACTTTTTTCGGAAAAGTCAAAAAGTACCTCGTACGAAAAACGACAAAATATTTCTTTCATATATTTTACTAAAAACTCACCGAAGGGTAAAATTGAATTTAAAAAATTGTAGGTGGATGGAAATAATATTAAATATTGAGGAAACATGGATGTGGATGATAAAATACACACCAGTAAAATCCAAAGTATAAACAATCTCAGATAAAAATGAGATTGTGATATTTCCCATACCTTAGGTCTGATATGCTTTGTACGTGTCCGAACCTCCTGTATAATGATTTAAATAATGTTATTGACTTATTCCAAAATCAGAATTATTTTTATGAAAACATATATGGTCATATTCTTAGCTTCTTATTAGTAATATTTTATTACTACATGTTATTCGGGTGTTATTACTTTTTGTTCTTATGCGTGTCTTGTCGAATAAATTCTTATTTTTCATTTTAGTTTATAAATACCTCATTTCCAGAATGGTATTAGTGTAATATATATCATATTTATTCACTCAATTCATTTATTTAATCATTATGCAATGAAAATCATGTAGAACGAGTCACATGACATCGTGGAGACGGTATTCCGTAAGTACGCACAAGTGATGATATCGTTCCCATGATCGTGGAATTGTATTGGAGTGTATGTATACTATTTTAGAATTAATATCAAATTACAATAGTCATATATAGTCATTATTTACACCATTATACCCATCCAAGTAAGGTGGTGGTGGAAAATAGATTACACCACGGTGTGAAGACGGTATTCCATATGTACGCACGCGCGGTGATTTCGTTTTCTATAGGATGGATAGATGGTTAAATAGAGTTGTTTCATACTTATAATAACATATCATTATATGAGTGATAATGATGTTATTACTTCATAATTAAACAACTAATGAAGAAGAAGTGGATGAATAACGTTGAAAGAATTGGTAACGGACATTACCTCTTCTTTGAAACGCCTCTTTGAGACCTCCTTTTAGGGAACTAAAATTGGTCTTTGAAAAAGACCAAGACCTCTAGGATGTCTCTATGGAAGTGGAGAGGTGAATGTGGCAGGGGTTGGCCGATCTTGAAGGCTCAAAGTGGTGTGAGGAAGAGGGGGAGGAGGTCCCCTTTTATAAGGGAGGAGAGGCGCTCCTTTGGAAAAACTAAAAATATTATTTTATTATAAAGTCAAGTTCGGTTTTAAATACCTCCAAATTGATTTATTTCGAAGCAAAGGTCGGGGTGGGTCGAAATAATTTAATCCAATAGAATTTAGACAAGTTTAGGTTCCTATTTTAACCTTATCATTTAGATTTATCATTAAGTTAAATAATATTACTTTTATCGTGTCTTCGAGTGTTCTTATAATATAAGGTTAATAAACTCACTATAACAAGCTAAACGAACCCCAAGTTGTTTATTATTAATATATGTAACCTTATCTAAGTCATTTGGTGGAACTGTAGATTTTTAGGAACAAAATAACAATTAATAATATAATATTTGTTTTAAAAACTATTTTATGTCAATTATGACACTATTTAGTAATTGATTTTGGTGAAAATATTAACATAATGATTAGTTCAAAAAAAGGTAATTAAATCAATAATAACATGTCATATTAACCTAGAAAATTATTATAATTCATAAAAAGTCTCAAATTAAATTTATTTGGGTATTTATAACATCAATTATGTCAATATTTCATTAATAAGATAATTACTACATCATCTTTGTGTCATATATAAATTAAATTATATAATGTCTAAAAATTACAAATAAAATACTATTATGTAGGAAATCGTTTTAGCTTTCTAATTAATATTTATAGTCGAATTTCTCTTATTTATAACCCTATATTAAAAAAGATTTACTTATTAAACTTTGATTTTAACTATTTTAACCCTTCTTTAAACAAATTAATAATAAATGTCCTTATCTAATTCAACTGGGCCTAAATGGTCATATTTTATTCCTAAGGTTGTTTTTGGTAGAATTAAACTTATCCAATAGAGTTATGACATGTGTTAGGGTAATAATAATAACACTTTTACCCTTAATTACCCTATTTACATATAACCGTGGTAAAAAAAAGTAAAAAGTTACTATTCAACAAAAATTATTTTTATCTCATTGAACCACATTTTACTTATTGACATCAAACGTGTCTCTCGGATTTTTGAGATTCCACTCACGAATGCGGTAAAATTATGTTTTATGAAAAATTGAGTTTTTTAACTTCCACTTAGTGGTTTCACTATTCATCAAAAAATGAATGTTTTCAGAAAAATACCAAAATTTCACCCTAGACTAATTTTGATATTCCGAATCCAAAAATGAAGTCCATTTTGAAAAATAAAATTGATAAAATTTTAAAAAGTGGTTATTACTTTTCATAACGGCTAGTTTTAAAAATATTTTAATAGTATATCGTTGTTTAGTGAAACTCGGTATTGCGTACGATGCAAGCTATCGAGGAAGGTCGTGATTTCTTGTAAAGCATGCCAAGCAAGTGTTGTGTGTAAAAAAAGATTCCTCTGATGATTTATATAACATAAAATTCTTGGTTGTTACATAGTCTCTGTTTCAACACCAAAAGACCTGCTAATATGCCTCAAACCACGAAAAAATAACACCATTCTTGGATATGCCTATGAGTGTTTATGCAATATGTGAAAAAAAAAACTTTTTCACAGTCAATTGACACTCCTACATCTGATATAATATGTCCCATGAATTGAACCCTAGTGATCCAAATGTATAATTCACTTAGCATATCATAAATCTGGTGCACTCTTTGTGAATTCATTATGAACTGATGATGTTTTAAATGATCAATTCTCTAATGAGAATACATTAAGATATCATCCCTGACAACTACCACATAATAATTCAATTACGATTTGATAGCACTATTCACCAACGACATAAAAATGGATGTTGTTTTCATGAGACCAGATGGAATAACAAACTATATATATAATCTATCTATCCTTAGTAATACTAAATGTTGAATGTTTTACATTCTGACATGCAGCGGGTGATAACATGATCTCATACCAATCATAGATTAAATATGATCTCCTTGGAGTTAATAAATGATTGTTTTTATATTATAAATTTGATATTTATTATTTAGTATGATGTGGTTCTCTTATAATAATACACACAATGTATGAGGGTTCCACCCACCTTCTTAGTGTAAATCAGGGGTGAAAACCATGATGATTTTCAATGTCTAATGAAACCATTTGATTCCAAGTCCTCTAACTATCTCTTATGCAACTGTAACTAAATACTTTCAATAAAAATATGATGAATGGACACTGTTGAATCTCCTATAAATTCTCAATAATTAACTCATCCATTATCATATGATGAAATAGATAAATTTAATAAATGAAAATTTACCTTAAATGATCTACCAAATGGTTAAAACATCCATTCAAATTCCCTAATAATCATTATAAGGTCTTGTAATCTGGTGTGTCACTCTACCAACACAAAATTCTCTTGTCTAACTCAACATGACGGCACAAATATATCACTATTTTGAATATAATTATCTCCCTCTAGTTAGTAGGTATGTTATTCAATAACAATATTTAAAATAATAATAGTAATTCACTATGTAATTCATTCATATAATTATGTGAAATACTATCATCTTAAGGATGAAAAGGTCCTAAAAAAATGATATCCTCCTACCTCAGAGGGATTCCTCACACTGGAATACACTCTCCATTGGTTTTTAGAATTGAAAAAACATGTTTAATAAGACAAGAGAAATATTGAAATTCAAGCCTAAAGCATTCCACAATTGGTATAGATATAATGAATTGGGATGCACCAAAATCTTATAAAATATATTCTATGGTAGATTCATGTAAAATTGTAAATCAAATCATAGAAGATCCAAGAATACATTCCCCTAATATAAGTTGTACTATATTGATCTATACTGGTTCTTGGCCCTGGGATATAAATTTTATTTCCAGATCATGCCCGCTCTGCAAGAATTTTTAAACTGTTCTCTAGCTCCCACAGCCATGGATACCCCCTCATAACATTCATTCGATATAACACGGTCTTTATACATTGCTCGTAGATTTTTTCTACTCTATTTCATAGAGTTAGTGAATATATTATCTCTCCCTCTCTCTATTTTCCATTATATATAAGATTCTTCAAAACATTATAAATTTTAAATGGTTCTATAATATCTCCACTCATGTGTGGGCGCTTATACAGAGGATTCACATTCCCTTTAATTTGACCTTGGAGTGAAATGAAAATCTATAAGCATGTGTACTATGAAAACTAATATTCTCACATGAGGCCTTGGTGTGAGGCATCCTATCTCTGTAAATGACTACATATAATTGAAAAGCTATCCTACACTAATCCATATGTCCATATTCCAGCAAATTATGTTCATTAATGATATCTTCACATTCTATTTCGGACACTATTTTCAACCAAAATATGTCATTTAAAATAAAATAGGATTCATCATCCATACTCAAAGAATCATTATATGTATAGAAATAAAAAGATAATTATAGGATTAAAATAGTGAATATATATGATTTATGACAAATAATCCATAAAAATAAAAAATCACATTCTACAGTTTCATAAACTCCATATCCATGTCATACCTCAATGTGTCAAGAAAAATGTATTCATAATATATATTACATGTCCTTAAAAAATAACCCCCTTTCATAATCACTATATATAAAAATATCCAATAAATTATTGTTTCATCCAAGAATCATATAATTCCTAATTTTGATCCCCCCTACTAATGAATTTTTAGGATTATTATTAATAAACCTAATGGTCTCAATAGATAATTCTACATCATTTGGAGAACCATCCAATGAAATTTTTGTTGGATGATGCTTATATGAATCTCATGTTAACTCTTCAATAGAACAGAGAGGTCATAGAAATACCTAAAATGTTTTTATAAATTGAAGGAATCCCTCTCTTAACTGACATGTCAGGAGTACAAGGATATTCCACATGTGTTTCAACAGTCGGTAATAATTGTCTCTTAGGGAATACCTCTTCTGGAGCTGGTTCATCCCCACACATGTGGAATATGACATGAGGATGTAGTAGTGTCATTTGTCTACAATATCTAATAACATGCTTCAGAAAAAAAAATTATAACTATAATGTTTACATCCATTAAAATTGAAAAGACACAAGCCTTCCCAAAAGAATTTCACACCCCTAAGCCTTTTAATAAATCTAGGTATGGGATTGATATTATAAAAACTAATAATAAAAAGTGAGACTCTTTACATCCAAATACTATATTTGGGATTTGTTCATGTTGTTTTTTCTAGTTAGGGGTACTTATATATTGAGTGTTAATTGCATTTAATAGGGAAAAACCATTTATGTTTAATTTTCCAGCCTATTTTAATGGAACCCACATTTGAATTATGATTTATCAATTCATTCATTTATTAAATAAAATAGTTAAATATTTCTTCATTGCCAGTATATATAATTACATGATTTATAAAATAAAATTGATAGATTATATAATTAACTGAGACCATTATATATTAAAATAGAATATTATGTAATAGAATATTATTTTAGTAGATTATTCTCTATTATAAATTAACAGAAGTACGTGTTTTATGAATTAAAATATGTATTCATCATGAAAAATCAAATAATATTTCAGTCTATGTAACTATATTTACATCGATGAAACATATGATAATTTGTTAATTGAGGTGGAATCATCTGACTATAAATAAAAAACACATTTATATTGATGCATAAAAATTAATAATAATTTATTTAATACTTTTTTTCCTAATGAAATTATGTTTCATAAAAGGTATTTCATAAAACTATTTAAAAATATATATCATAAAATCAATCAATCAAATCTATATATCATGGAAGATACTTGTAAAATGAATCTATTAGGTTCCAATAATGATGCACTAACATAAATTCCTTTATATACCATTCTACAGATAAGTAAAACAGATAATATTTCAATTAAACACCACAAATCATGTGTTTCACACATTGATAAATTCATTTCATCAGTAATCGGAATAATCTAAAACAACATGTTACATCCATGAAAATTTTTCTTTTCCACCTTATGTGAACTAAAAAATCCTTTGAAATGGATCATTTACAAATTCTAACTTATTAATATCCCTTTTCAACCATCCAACAATATTAAGAGAGTGAGAAAAAAACATCTCATACTAATTTGTAACATTCCAAACCTTGTTCATTTATATTTACATTAACCTGATTGGTCACATAACCTCAATCACACCTCCTCGTATAGAAGAGGCTTCCAAATTGTTGTGAGGGTATAATATTTTATAGTGGGGTGATTATATGCCAATGATTAGAGTATAATACATTTTCTAAAAAATAGTGGAATCATAATAATGAAAATAATGATGTGGATGTAAATAATCGTGATAGAAGTAATAATCAATACAAAAATGGATTCATAAACAAAATTTTGACTATGAAATAGTTCTATAAAAACATATCAATATATGGATGTAGAAAAAAATACAAACATATATCTAAAAACTGACAAAAAATAAAGAAAATACCCTCAATGGAATCATGATTTATGGATCTAGACTATGTCCCCATGCTCGCATGCTATATTTCAACTTAGAATCCATTAACATGCCATTTCCTTTTCCCTAACGGTATCCATGATTTATTTCTGGGTTCCATTTGGTGGACTAAACAGGGTGGGATAAATACACAGTAGGCCGCCACCAAATGTTTCCATAAAAAATCCATCTATGTAATAGACTATAACCATTTTTACGTATAACAGGTAATGTTGTATAAAAAAATTTAGATATAAAAAATAAAATGAATAGACAATATAAATAAGATAAGAGAATAAATAATTAACATATGAACATAAATATAATGTGTGCAACTAAATACTACTGTTTCTATACAAAAAAATTAAAAATTATTAAACCTACATGGGATGGGTATAAATTCTATAAAAAGGGTGACCTCCTTGATCCAAAGGAACATTTTCATTATAATCAAAGAATATTTTAGAAATATATTGAAAATAACATGAGGCCCAAGGTTAAGGTGTACTAACACCTATAATTATACATATATATTAGATATTTATGTTCCATAAATTAATCCCACCATCCGTTCCATAAATTATTAATTAATGGTTTTATAATGTAACAATAACTAGTTTTATATCAATAATAAATATTGGATCAATACCATTATACTTAGAATATAAAATGTAAGATAATTGTTAGGGATAATATAGGGTCCATGACTAGGTATAATTATCTATTTTATTATTATTTCACTATTCAATAAATTCATTAAATCAATTAATTTTTTAAATAGATACAAACTAACATGAAATCTCATAAACCCTAACTAGTGGTTTAATGTTTGGAAAATGGAACAAACCCACAATGAAGGAGGTTTGTGTTATGTTTGATAGCCTCCATCAATGTCAATAATCTATGTGGCAATCACATTTTCAGTTCAAAAAATTAATTTATGAAATTAGTTAATTTTATGAAATAATCACAAAATTTTTGACATTTGAAATCACAAAGGCATTTCAATAAGTGAAATGTCCATAGAGAAATGTTATAGACAACTTGATTATGGTTATAGAGGATCAAAAATCTAGTATTTGACCTTCTCCAGTCCAAAATTCCACAAAAATAAATGAATAAATGGATAAGATGATAAAGTCCATAATATATTGTACAATGATATAACAATGGATGTTGATAGTAAAAACAAAAGGAAGGTGACCGATTAAATATCTTACAAGTTGCTACCCAATATAAATAATGGGTATTTATTTAGACTATGATCGAGTTGTAGGGAACAATTCATCGGCATGGTGTACATGAATCTCATCAAGATCTTTTCTAGTAATTAAATCAGGAATAAAATAATTAATTTAGTTTTAAGAGTAGAGAGACGAAAATTTAAAATTTCACCCAATTTTTATGGCATCTAAATGTTTGGTTCCACGTTCGAAAAACAATATACTATCTTTATGGTAGTATCTACCCTCAAGTATGCCCCCACATGGGGTAAGAGGATTACTAGACTGACTATATTTATCCCATGGATAAAAATTGTACAATAGGGCATGTATAGTTCACATTGTCTTGAATCCTTATTTGTGCAGTTATAATATACCTCATTGCCATCTCAAGTGAAATTGGTCACCCTACATGGTTAAAAAACCATGTTATCTAGGATACACTATTAAACCCAACAATTTGAAACCTCGTTGTCCTATATATCTTAGGTACCCAAGCTCTGAACATGCCAAAGATACCCCCAAAACCCTCCCCAACCCAAATTTAATTGATAATTTAAAAAAAACTAATAAATGAATTAATATGTATCATACCTTATAGAAATATATGGATGTTTCAATCAATGCTGAGGAATGTGATGATAAAGAAAAGTAATGATTTATTGGAATTACTAGTTTGATATAGAAATTTTAGTGTTGGATGGGAGGTTTACTACCACTTCATTATTTTTATTTCCTATACCATTAGTTATATATTTTATATACATTTATCTATAAGGTGTTTCTTTTGGAGTAGTACTAATCCAGCCGGAGAATGTATAATCTTATCGGTCATTATATCTATAACCCAGAATAGATAATAACACTACTCATGAAAATGATCTATAATCTATATTTAACTCTCTATGTTATTAGAGACAATATATTTTTAGGGAGATGTTTGTTTTCTACACCACACACATGATCCTTCAACATATCACCATGGAGTGGGACCAAAATCTAAGAAAGAGGATCTGGTTTGAGTATATATAGATGTTTGAGTTACACATATATTATATACCTCGTAAATATAACATCATTAAATATATTTAAACATATAATATATAGGTCTATTAGAAGATTGAAGAGAGGAATTCAAACTAAAAGTGCCAATCGATGAGGTTGTTGATGACTGGATGATGTATGCTTGTGGGGGTAGGTATCGATGACTCATCCACCCCTAGTGACCACATCATCATTGGTGAACTAAAAAATGGTATTATTTTATTTTGTCCAAGAGTTTGTTGTGATGAAAGAACATCTATCACGAAATTATATTATAATCCAGTGTCATTTGAGTGAAAAAAAATTATCACTATGAATTGGAGTGTGGGATTCCTTATATAAATTAGAGATGACAAGATAAGAGTTATACATACCTCTAAATTATTGGTAGATATTGGTATGAAGAAGATGTTATGTATCTTCAGGACAACATTTTTGGATAGTGATATAGTGTGACATCGCTAGGATTATTTTTCTAATAGTTTACCTCTGATAGGATAAAGGCCAAGAATCATCATTCAAGAGGGTTAAAATAGCCACTACTAATTAGAATGTATATGTGGGAGATTATCATGATATATATTTTATCAGGGTTTCAAAAAATCCTGAGCATTTTTTAAATTGCATAACTGATTATGGATTAGTTGAAAAATGTTAATAACTTATTTTTGATCATATAGACATCTGGATTTGACGGTCTATGAATTGGTTTTTACGATGAGTTTAAAAATTATAATTGCATTCCCATCATAAATTATACAAATATATACTGAAATTTTACCTCATATTTCAGGAATAGATTATCGAAGGCCCTAGGGACAAAGATTTTATTTAGAATTGCATACCATCCTTATAAAATGGACATAAAATTTAGACTATACACACACTATAGAATATAAATAAATTGTGAAGTTTATTCCTTGATGAGGAATGGTATGATCATATGTCCATATTTAATTCATATAAATCAACATTTAAAATGAATTTAATATGATTTAACCATGGGAGGAAGTTTATATGATACCATTTCGATCACCTTATTATTAGCATGAGGCTGGTGAGGCATTGTTTTTGGAACATAGTTTTGTCCAAGGGACATCTGATGGGTTGCAACTGATTTATAATAGTTTGAAGATGATTCAATGTAGGAAGTGATTATATACCAACCAAAGTAAGAGACCTTTGTAGTTCACTTTTTTGAATCATGTTTTATTAATGGTGACTCATCTATTTGGTAAATGAAATATAATGGGAAAAGGTATGTTATCACCCTATTTTTTTATATTGATAGAGATCAGTGAACGGGTTGGGATAGTAACATAACATATTCAATATCCTCTTCATTCTCCAATAAATCATTATGTATTCCATTTTTTAATCATTGGAGGTACAACTTTGATCCATTACATGTTATGTATTAGATTATCATGAGTTTATAGCCTAATAAATATTATAATGTGTGTTTAGTGTAGATTACAAAACAATGTCAGAAATTCTTTTATAGAATAAGGTTACACTTTTATAGGTTTTGTGCAAGTATTATAGGGTCCATAAAGACATGTGGGTGATGGATTTAGATTTTCGAGCTCATTTTCCATATTTTCTCGAGATATATAACTATAGATACTTATTTGAGATTATAAGATGATTTATTGGGAGTACTATAGTATTCTTGATATGAAAATTAAAATATATCCCCTTCTATAGTAAATTTATATGTATTTTTATGTTAAAATATATTTCATTCAATAAAAAATATTATATAAATGATTTTAGGTAATTTCATAATGGTAATATATATACTAATATAATTACACTATTTTTTCATTAAAAAACTTTTAAATATTTTTAGGAATATTGTAGGACTTAGGATAGGATTTATTGTGGGATTTATAGGCTTATAAATCCTTTATATTAATGGATAAAATATATAATATATAGTATCATACATATGAAATTTTTTCCCATATAATGTAGTATATACCGAATAGTAATTGTGGGGGGGGGGTGAATATGAGAACTCCATTAAGTACAAAATGTGAGTTCTAAACTTGGTATGATATAACATTTTTCAATTTTTGTGTCTATTTTTATCACACCCACAATAGTTGGCATACTCAATTTCCATTATTATTCAATTTTTAATATTTTATTTATTTTCATTTGGTCCTTCATCCACCATTTGAAGTCCTCAATTTTCATTTTTCCCATTTATCCAAAAATCATAGATATAACATATTTTGTAACCATTATAATTAGTAATGTCATGATCACATTAATTGAACTACTCCTCAATCATTTTATGGTTGAATTAGGGAATGTATTTTACAGCTTAATTGAAAAACTGACTTATGAATTTGGGTTAAAATTATTAAAGCCATCATTTTTTCCATCAATGTAGATTATTTTTATCCAAACTTACACTAAAACATTATTGCATGTGATTATTTAACCTCAGATGATCTTATTTGGTCTTCAAATTTTGTAATAGGTTCTACAAACAACGCTTTTTAGGCTTCAATATGAATTAATCCTTCTGTTTGAACATGTTTTTTTTTCTATTTATGTATTTTACATTTTATCTTCATCTTTTAAAAATGATGAAAAAATAATCTAAAAATAAATCATTATTTTTTTTATCAATGTGTATTTCCAAAATACTTTCATATTAAAATTTTAAATAATTATCAAATCGTAATTTATTAATTTTATAAAATAATATTTTAAAGAATTATCAATGTATAATTTCATTGTATTATCTATGTATAATATAAATAAAATAACAACAGGTAAATATGAGATTTTATAAAATGATAAATATAATTAATTTTCAAATGATAAATAATTTTAATTTTCCTATGATAATTATAAAAATTATAAAACAATAACCTTGTGAGTATAACAATGTATAATTATACATAATATTAAAAAAAATTATAATTTTGTATCATTAGATAAAATATGAAAAATTATTAAAGGATAATTGTTACAATTATCAATGATAATTTTCTAGTTTTTCAAAGAAAAATTATAAGGGGAAACCACATTTGATCTTGGAATAATTTAAAAAAATTAAATTGTAGTTTTAATTAAATTTATTCATGATGATATTATTTTTATCATCGGATTTATCCAAATATAATAAATTTTAAATGATCCAAGAGAGAGAAGACATCATTACATGTTATAATTGTTAAATATAAAATATATTTTTGGTTTCTAGAAACCCAAGTTGAACCTTTTGTGATAGCATGTTGAATAATATGACAATATGGATCTTGATGAGGTGTTTGTAACATTCAAGGTTTCTACACCATATTTCAATGAAAATAGGGTGGTTAATCTGTTTATATGACAATAAAAAACTCAAGGTTGGACGTTTGTTAACTATTGCTCATTTTTTATTGATTTTTAATTATTATAATTTATTTGTCAGTGTAATAAATAATCTGGTATAACATTTGATCACATCTGGGTGTGTGTGTGTGTCATATAAGACCTGTTATTACATTATTTCCAGGAGAATTATTACAATATATAGATTCAATGTTTGAAGTGAATTGCATTTCGGAATTTTTAATATTATTTATTTCATGATATCATGAAATGTCTTTATCATGTTTTAACATTCACTATATCATCATGAATTTAGGGTATTTTTGTGTTGTCCACATGATTGGTTACCATCACGTTATGTTTATCCCATATAGGGGGAGTGTGAATGATGCTAAATGATGATGAATGTGAATCAAAATAGAATTATATCAAGATGTGACCTCATGAATTTCAGTTTCTCAGTGGAAGGATAACTATTTTTTGTGGATTTCATCAAGATTTACATATTTATTTATAGTGGATCTCATGTACATTTTCAACATTATACAATTTAGATTCTAAGAAGAAATCCTATATATGGAATTTTTTATTCAATATGGCATACCCAATGAATTTTCAGTAGCTTACGATCAGTTTCCAATGTCTTTGGATCATCATTCTGGCATGGAGTAGAAGAATGTAGAGTTTTGGGTTAATTTGGATGACCCACTATTTATTTAAATATTTATATGAACTAATTAATGTGTTTTAATTACAATTGTGGATAACACATGTAAATTAAAAGTTATGTATTCCAATTTCCATTCAATTTTTTATGCATGTATACTCTTTTATTGAATATATTTATTATTATTATTAATGCTCTTATGACATGATACTAAGGGTATCACCTACCTACAATCATACACGGACCCTCCCTACTACTCGAAATCATTATTCATACTATGAGACTCACATGAGGTCATGAAGAATTTGGCCTCAAAACAATTGGTCTGTGTTATTTTGTTACTTAATTTGAAGTAGGAAATTAAAAAACACATTCATCGTTTGAGTGTCTATATATTAGGGCTGTAAATTCATTAAAAAGATCCATGAATTTTTTTTCTCTCTAAATTCTTAATGGAACATGGGTGCATTAAAATTTGTTAGACATATTCCTAATTATTTTATTCATCAAGTTCAATCGATAATTATGACGAACATAATGTAGAAAAAATAATATTTATCATCCTGATATTTTCACAATTAGTTATTTTTTAATATAAAAATTTACCATAGTTTAATAAAATTTTCAATTGAATTTATCAATTTTTTTGCTTCTCCTTTTGTTTTCTCAATGTGGCGATTTATCCAAACTAAAATTTCCCTAATATAATCCATATGTTCTCAAACAATTTCAATATAAAATCATTTTTGAATGGTTTCGATGAATGAAAAAACCAAACACCTTTCATCGGCCATCATTTATGACAACAAGTAATCATTTCATTGAGAATCAATACTTATCATTTTCACATCATCATGAGAGTTAGGAGAGATTATCACTCATTATTGAAAATATTCATCAAAATTTTTCTTGGGTATTTTATACAATTTTATGAAGAAAATAAATTCTGTATAATTTTATTGGTTTAAAAATAATATAAATCTCATCATATTCTATCATTTAGAAAACATGCAAATTGGAAGAATACCTAAATGAAATTACTGGTTCAATGTGAACACTGAGTTCAATAATAATAACCATAATATTAATAGTATTATCAATATTTTCCATTACTTATTCAACTTGATTATATAAATATAAATTATTAAATAAAAATATATTTAATAGTTAATAATCAAAAATATTAGTTTCATCTGGCCTAGACCGTGGACCAGCAATCATACAAACTATTAATTAATCAATGAATATTACATTTTTATATTTTCAATAATAATAATTTTATTATTAAATAAATTAATAAATATTATATTAACTATCTCATGAATATGTTTTAGTTAAACTTTCATAAAAAATATAGTAAACATTATGTACTAAAGGTTATATTTATATACAAAATTATGACATCGACGTTTTTTTTCTATAAATTGATATTCATAATTATAATTTATATAATATTAAAAGATAATTTATTTTTATGTGATTGAAATATTTTAAGTGACAATCTCTTTTACCTATTATCAATAAAATTTGGTGAAAATTTCAAATTTTTATGATTGGGATCTGGAAACATGTCGATGAACATATAGAGAATGGTATAAAAATTACAATTAAAATAACATCATATAAATGATTACATTATATATATAACAACCTTTTCATAATATCTCATTGATAATGTTTAATTTATATACATCACTATGTTATATGTTTTTCATATAATTCACTAACTCGCTATGATGAACCCATCGATGAAGTACCACACCATTGGATTTTAAAAGATTTTTATTTTTAATTCATAAAAATAATGATATCTTTATACATAAAAAATAATTGAAAAATAATTTTAGGAATTATTGTATTAATTTCATATAACTTTTAATTGAAATTTTGTATAAGTCCACTCTGTTTTTATACGCTTATTGTTTTTATATACATAAAATTATGTCATTCATGATATAAATACATTATAATATAATATCAATATACTACCACAATTTTACAATATAATAGTATCCACAAAAAATATATCATATGGATTTATTAATATTTATATTTACCTCTGATTGACCATTAAATGAGAAACAACATTTTTTTATGCGGATCTAACATCTGATTGTATAACTTTATTTATTTCTTCTCAAATGAATATTATCAAAACCCCAATGAGTTATTTACTAACATTTTCTTATGACATCACAGTATATAGTATTTTTAGAAACTAAAATAAAATTTAATTTTACATCACTACTATGATGAATATTTCTCTACATGTGATAATATATTTATTAATATGCTAGTATTTTAATGTATAATGAATTTTAGTTCATCAACACAATATCTAATAGACTCCACCGTCAACATGATCCAACTAATAAAAAAATGTTATCTATTGTAAGTTAATAACTATTTTTTAGATGTTTGGAATTATCTACTTGTCCTTAAATGTTCTATAATATCTCTTCCATTTTATTATGACATAATAAATTTGATAAAATCCAATAATAAGTAATATCATTTGGAATTTTCCTTTAATCCTTTGTTATGGTTTGTAATTTTTTTTCTTATAAAAAAAATTTGTTTTTCATTATTATGACACATTAATGTCTACCTAAGATACCAATTTATAATTTTGTATAGAATTTAATGAACTACAATTACATATTCAATGAAATATTTGACTTTATAAGATCCCATATCATATTAACCAGACCATATTGTGATCATTGATAAATTCCATCTGATTGATATCTAGTTATGTATATCCTAGAATAATTGAATTCCCCGCTTCTCTGAATATCATGAACACATTCACCATACAAAATAAATTATTTTCAAATTTTTTTATCAATAATCCTAAATATTTCTACTTGATCTATTTGATATTTCAGTACATTGATTTATGATGGATAAATATCAATTATAGATATACATCAAATAATTTTTTATTGACACCAAAATAATCTTATTCATACCTAAATATATTCATTATAATAGTATAGGGAGGTCTATTCACATTGTAACAGGGAGATATTATAGACTATGTTTTAATTATAGAAACTCGTTATTTGATCATTACATTTTTTATTTTTAAAACTTTTATAAATTCTATAAGTTGAATATATAAAATGAAACACATAGATATATGTTAATAATATATTGTTAGTGTACTATAATTACTTGTTTTTGTAAACCTTATAGTAATATAAACACACTATTCTTAATCAATTTTATGTCAAACTATTTATATTATGTATGTTTTAGGATGATCTTATATGAAAACGTGTAATGAAATTATCCTCTTATAGACATTTATATTATATTAATTTAGGAAAAAATAAAATTATGTAGTGGATTCATAAAACTAATATTCTGAAATCATGCATATTACATTAATTCATTGAATTGATCTCATCGAATATCCTACCATATTGGTACGTTAAATGTCACTAACAGTTTTTCACATATCATATTGAAATATAACATATTATTTCAATCAAATAATATGGGTTTGAGATAAAAATACCCATTATAATGATCCTAAAATTGATCAACGATATTTTTAAATCTATACAATTTTAAAATATTCAGTACTGTAATGTTATTTCATAAATGATAAATTAACAACTCACAAAACCATCATTAATAAATCATTCGATATAGGAATGAAAGTGTACTACAAAGAATATTTTGTTTTAGTGCTAATGAATGAAATTAAATCATATGAATCAATAGTTTAAATTCAATTTTACATTCTTTTACATGGAATCCATCTATGAATTCATATGTGCATTAATAAATTATTCTCTTTCATTTTACTACTTCCATATATTATACATTACTCAAATCAAATAATACATAACCTATCATGTTTACTATAAATATATTATCAATTTTACACTACCCTACAATGTCTGTATATATGTGAAATCCACAAATACTAAATATTATGGATTTTAGTGCTCTTATTGAAAACCATGTGTAACAAGATAAAAACCAAACAATTCATTCCCTAAAAATAGTATGATTTTATCATATATATTGAATTTAAAAACCCAATGATCATGTGTCATTGTGTCTTATGAAGGCTAGGATCATAATACATCAAATGAAACTAAAACATAATGTCCTGATTTATTTATTTTTTCTTCTTGAGCTCCTATATCCATTTGAGATCCTAAAAATTATGATAAACACCACAAATCACAATGAAATGGTTGATCTCATATTAGCAGTATGGATATGAACATGTCATTGAAGAATAAAATGTCTTTCAAAGTTATATGATTACATCATAAATTTTATGAAAATGAGTAATAATATTGGAGAATAACAAAAAGATAATCATATCATAAGAATATTGCCTCACAAAAATTGTGTAATCATCATAATACAAATCAAAAACATAATTTTAGCATGAATGAATAGATAACACAATAGAGTGGACATAGTAACAAAATGTATTAATATCACTACCTTATCTCATTCGTGGATTCAGAAGATACTAAAACCTTACCGAATGCTTGGGTGGGATATATTATTCCAGGTCCACCCATAAAATTTATTTCACGTACATGCATATGCACAACTAATAATTATATCAACTATTTGGAAAAAAATATGAATTATCCATCGAAATAAATGGTTTTCATAATTTAATCATATATCATAATTAAATGGATTTTTTTAATGGATATAATTGGGAGATAAAAATAATACATGTATTACCATGTTAATTCAAGGGGGAGTGAGAATTGTATATATATAAAATAAATATATATAGTATTTATAATAATTACACAATATAAATTTTTCGTATCATTAAATAATTTAAACCCTTTTTATTAAAATCTTTTTTTCCATTTAAAAATAAATTTTAAAAACCTTAAATTTAAATAAAATGTTAGGAATTAATTTTTAATTGAAAATAACTATATAAACATTTAATGGAATCCTCATATTTGTGAATTTTCATATGGTGGAATAGTTTTGTTCATGTCATGTAAGTTAAAAAACTGGTTCCCTTTAGCATTTTATAAGAAAATTTAAATTATTTTCTTTCAATAATGATATAAGATTCCATTTTTTTAAAATCCAATTATTTTTAAAAATAAAATTAATCATTAAAAGTAATACATTTTTGAATTTTTTTTTATTAAATATCTATTTAAATGATATTTTTTTAACAAAAATAGAAATGAATTATGATTTTATTAAAAACATTATCTCAATAAATTTATTTATGAATAATTGGAAAATAATTCAAATACTTTATAAATATATAAATAACCATGTTAGAATAAAATGAAATTGTTTTATTATGAAATGATCAAATATTTCTAACTATGGAAATACAAACCTATATAATCCCATTTAAATTGAGATTGAATCCTAAACCCTTACCACTTTTGAAATATTTGAATCCCAATTACCATTATTTAAATAAAATAAAATTATTAATTATACTATAATTAATTATTATTCATTCTTGATATAATATTTAATGTGTTACTATATACATAATTTAAAATAATTATGTGAATAATGTTACATATGCCTCAATGTTTGGTGTTTTGAGATGAAATCCTTATATAAAGATTCATTCATAATGTTAAATATCACTCTTGATAAATAGTAAACATGTGTTAATTGTTAAAATAAAAAAGAACAATTTTTATATGTAAATTCTTCTATTTTATTCATTATCATGTCATATTAAATTACTTAGTCACTTATCTGCTTTCCTGGTGTTTGGACAATATTTGAATTATATATCTCAAATCATATTGGTCAATTATCTATTGTCACAGATTTAATTATTTAATAAATAATTAATTAATTAAATTTATTATACCTAAATTTTTATTTTAAATAATTCATATAAATTGTTTTAAAAAAATGTATCATGTTACAATGATGTAGATAATATGTAATTTGTACACATGTTGAATGTTTCCATTTTCTGTTATCGTGATAGAATGATGGTAACTGTTATTTTAACATTAAATGTTGATAATTTTAAATTATACCTCATATTATTTTATTAAACACATATACATATACCATCAATGTGATGCGGTGATAAATCAAACCACATCGCTTCATGAGGAGTCATTCCACTATATACATGGAAGACATTATAATTAATTCAATGGATGATTTGGTATGAAATTAGATGATATATTTATTTTCAATAATTATTAATATCTAATTTATATGACATTTAATTATAAAATTAATCCTTATTACCATCCATTTAATGCGTTATAAAAAAAAATTTACATAACTTTGGGAGGTTATAGTCCACCATACACACAAGAGATTTTATCATTTATTCTATAGTTGGTAAGGTATGAAAGTATATTATATATTTATTTTCCTTAATTAATGATAATTAATATAAAAAAATATAAAAAAAATATACTCTACAATTGCATCTATGTATTCTTTTGTGAAAATAAATCACATTTCCTTTTGTGGTGGTAATCTGAGAAAAACACAAACAATTATGTCATATTCACTATTATTTTTAATGTAAGAAGGTTTATGTGAGATTATAATTTTGAAAAGATAATTATACCATAAATATAATATATTAAAAATATATATTGCATTATATCAATCTGTTAGAAGTGCTGCTGGAAAATAAATTAGGTCTATTGGCATTGTGCTAGTTCTCCATAAATATAATCAACAGTTTTATTTCCTAATTTATGGGGTAGGATAATGTTTTTGGTTATAATAAATGAATAAAAAATTCCATCTTATTTGAGATACTAATATTAACATATTATAATTTTTTACTCTTCATTTAAAAACTTGTAAGATGAAATTTAATAAATTGATCGGTTATAGACATTGCCTATTGACTGGAAAACTTTTTTAAGTTAAAAAAAGACATCATAGGTTGGATTTATGATCCTAAAAAAAGTATATGAATAAAATACATAATATAGGAAGTTATTTGGATGAATAATTTGTCTAATTTTTTTTAACGTGTGGATAAGAGTGGTGAGTATGTGGCTTTTTATAAGTGAGAGGGAATTTATACATGAAATTTTGGAAATTAATGAATAACACTCACACTATTATTAAGATATAAGACTCCAAAATAGACAAATTTTGAACCATAAAAGATATATGGAAGTCATAAGACCATAAAAATGTGAATTATTTATAATTTGGGTCATTTTAGAATGTTCCATCTTACTATAAATGATGTTCTAGAATTGGTCATTTGTTATCTGATTATGAGTCTCATGAGTTTGAACCTCATCCACCACATTACAAGATCATTTTGGGTGGAAAGGACTTATCCCAAAAAGGATCAAACAATAACTACTGTTGCTAACACGCCACCCCCATATCCCATTGATATCCCTAAGCCTCTCAATGAGACTTTATCCACTAAGGGCACTCCATACAACCAAGAAGATAAGACAGACGCTCCTTTGGATCAAGGTGAACATTTTGATAATGACATGAAAGGTCTAATTTATCCTTCAAATAGTCCCAATAAAAATAATATGGTGCTTTCAGCCTTGATTGAGGGACAGTAGAAGCACATTGAAGTCAATGAGTCTCAAATTAAGGACAAAAATTATGCTTCTGATACTGAAATCTCTTCTCATGAGGTTGATGATCAGCCTAGTAAGATTAAAGAAACCTATTTGAGTTCAAGAGATATAAAAGAAAAAAACCATGGTTGATGCTGATGGCTTCAACACCCCCAATCATAAAAAAACTAGAAAGCTTAGAGACTATTCCTAGAATGAATGAAGTATTATTACAAGGTCTTTGTCTCATGCCATGATGGAAAATTCTGATCCTCCTGTTCCCTCATTACTGGATGATTCCCCTTCACATCCCATAACCATTGAACAATCAGCTTCCTCATCTCAATAATCTGACTCATATTGCTCGTACAGTGAAACTGAAAATGACCCCGCCTATAGGTATGCCTTACAAATTGATATAAATTTGGATATCTCTGCGGAACTCAGAGCTTGGATGTATGATAATTATGTACATGCATTCTGACCATACATGAATGGGGAAATGACAGCTGCCAACTACTTACAGCTTATTAAGAGAATGTGTCTTTGAGTGGTAGAATATTTTAAAAAGGAATCCACATTTTTATTTCAATGCTATTACTTGGGAATAATAGTTTTTTGAAATAAATCCTATATGATTTGATGTCCGTACATTGACTTGCATCGATTTTGCTGGGACATTGAGGACTCTTTTCAGTATCAATCCCCATTTTTTATCATATGTTAGGGCAGATTGTATTCATGGATTGAACTTTGTTGGTTTCCTTTTAGTCTGTCATTTATCAGACATCCCAAGTTCTCTTAGAGACATATGGAGCATTGTTCTTGGTCTAACTTTTGGATCACATGTTGGTTGTCAATGCTACTATTTTTCTCACTACTAGATGATGATGTGGTTCAGCAACTTGAAGCAGATTCTGCTTGAATCCTCAGGTATGGTCTTCTAGGTTGGGTGGGAGTTGATTGGTTCTAGAGCTTTCTATCTATATCTTCTTATGGAATAATTAACACAACACTCCTTTAGACTCTCAGTTTATATTGCTCATGTGTAGGGAACATCTTCACAAGTTTCATATTCTGATGTGGGGTGCGAAGGAGGTCATTATTGTCAGATGTTTTTCTGTGTATTGGTGGAGTTTTCCGGAACCCTTTTTTATTCCACTATTTTTATTAGTTATATAGTATAGTTATGCTTTGATGGACTCTTTATGGAAAAAGAGAATTCACTCATGAAATAAAGAGCATGTCTGTAAACTCTTTTTTCTCTCCTCTATTGTTAATTTTATAAACTGAATTGTCTCTACAACTTGGTGACAGTGTAAGAATATTACACCTCATATTTCCATTGTAACATTTTGATTTAATAAATTCCCGAGGCATGGACTGGTTTTCCAGTTCATGCCACATTCAAAAAAATTTAATAATTGGGTATACTTTATTTAATATATAAGAAAATTTAACAAAAAACACTTTTCCCTATTCATAAAAAACATATATATTTTCAAAATGTAATAATCTTACAATATGTTAATATTGTTTCCCAATATCAAAAAATTTTATTAGTATTCAGTATTATTTATATTTTTATTTTAAATTTTTTTTTAAAATTATTTATGAAAAAGATGACTAAATAAATTTTTTAAATAATACATCTCTTCTGAAGAAATTTCTTTTTCAGTCAAAGGATTCATATTTTACTTCTAATAAATATATGATAATTTAATTTATATTATACTTTTTTAAACCATGAAATTTTTATAATTTCCTTATTATTACTCAGAACATTAAATTTAACGTTTGTGTGATAATGGTATACTATATTATGTATCATTTTGATTCATGTTTTTGTGTCCACCAAGATATAAAATAAATTAAATTTATTTGAAAATATATATATCTTAATATCCCAGAGTTGAAAATTCAATTATATAATGGTTTTTTTATTTTATATAAAATATAAACTATTTTTTCCCATTAAAAAATATTTGTTTTTAACATTCTACAATCACAATTAATATTTTCCACATTTTTTTATCAAGATATTTGAAAGAACAGGTTATAAATTTGAAAATATTGTTATGAAAAACCCAAATAGAAAAAATAAATAACCATACATAAAATTTAAATAGTAAATATTAAATCCTACATTCATTTGAAAAAACATATAAATATGTATCTATGTTGGAGAACATTTCTTTTAAGTGAAAACATGTAAATGGAATAATAACATAAATAATTATACAGAGTTGTAAAGATCATCGATCACATGAATGTAAATGGCCATCAAAATTCAAAAAACAAGAAACCCATAAATATGTGCTTAATTTAAAAACCATTAATTACTCTAATACGATGGTAATAGGATAAATTTTTTGTTTCAAATTAACTTTCTGAGAGTTGAGGGATTTTTCTCTATCAAGATGAAAAAAACCAAAAAATATATATACATGATATAAAAATTTCATCATAACATTATGCTTCAATAAATTTCCACATTAACAATTATAATATTAAAATTAATGTCGAATGTGATTTTTTTTCTTAATGCACTATAATTTAATATTAATAAATAATAAAATGCATAATAGTGTAGCATGTTATTCCTCTAATAATTACTAAACTAGAATATATTTAAAAAAGAAATATAATACCAAAAATGAATGTGATTATATTAATCTCTATAATTTACAAATAAAAGAAATCATTCATCATAGTTAATTCCTTAAATAAATAATATTATATCCCAAATATCATAAATTAACACAAAATTAAATATTGTTTTAACCTCCAATGTCATCTCAAGCCCTTCAACAAATGTATCCAAAATAATAATACCATTCAACCAAAAAAATCCTTTTTGTTAAACATAAAGGTTATATATATTTATCATAAGAAAATAAAAAATCCCAAAAATTATGATTAACATCCTCGAATTAACATTAAATATCAAATAAGTATTTAAACACTATGTTTTTATATGATGTTTTCTCCAAAAAAATAAATAATATTAATTATATATTATTACCATAAAATAAAAGATATTATAAATCCTTAATTATACCAATAATTTCAACTTATTTAGATTAAATAAATTTCATTCATCATCATAAAATTTTGTTTGTAAACCCCATAATAATTCAAGGAATATATTACCATAAAGGTATCCATAAATACAATTATTTATCATAGAATACCATAACATAAAACTCGAAATAGGTATTTATGAATTTAAAGATATGATAAACCTTATTATAATCATCCCATGAAATGTTATGATCAACCTAGGTTGACAATGATTATGGTCTATTTAATCCGTTCATGAAGGATCAATATGAGTTTTTTAATTCTCAAAAAAACCCTAACAATTTTCAAACTACCTGTTAAAAAACTCATGATTTCATGTACTTGAGGAAAATATATTCTACCTCAATGTGTCCTTTTCAATGTAACTATCCATTTGTCGAACTATTATTGATCAATATTCACTTGTATGTTATATACAGATATATAATTTCTTGGAAGATAATTTCATTAAAAACCAACAAATCTCTTGGATAAAAAATATATATAGGCATAACATTATATATATCCTTAATCATATCTTTTTACTTACTCATTGGGTTCCTATTAATTTTTTCTCTTCCTAGTTTCCAAATGATAACTAAAGCATTTTGTAGAAATAAACTATAGTGACCTTGACATTATGACACATAATATTGAAAGACTTTTAACATAAATATCCATTTATAAAACCAAATGATCATGAGACCTATTATCTTTGTAAGGCTAGGACCATAATACAGAACATTAAATAAAAAATGTCATCATTATTTTTTCTATTCGTTAGTTAGATTATAAATCCATTTTTTCTCAAAAACATCATATGATAAAATGGGGGAATACATAAATACTTGTGTGAGCTCAAATTCATAATAAGGGAATACAAATAATAATGTTTAATTACACATGATTCAATTTTATGACATTATATCATAACGTAAAAGGTAAAAAGTATTCACATCGTAGAAAAACATAAATATCATCGCATCTTGAGAACATGGAATTATAAAATCATTCAAGAAAAGAACATAACATAAACTTTTGTTGAGGATTACTTCAAAGAGAACACCATGTGGGGGTAAAAGTCATGTAATAGAAGAATTTAACTCTGTAATGTCATACATGAAATCTCTTGAGAGTAAAAAATACCCAATTAATTAGAGGTATGTATATATTTTTTCCCTACCATCGCATTCTTTACATGTACGTGTATATGTGTTCCCTATAAGGATATTTACAAAAATAGTATAAAAATAATAATTTACTATGTAATGAAATGGGTTTCATAATTTTTTAAATTATCATAATAAAAAGATATTTCATAATGAATGAATTCTATAGGAGAACATTATTCATGGATTACCCCATATTATTAAGGGGGATTGAGAAAAACATATAGATAAAATATATATATACAATATTTATAATCAGTATTTAACATTAATCATTGATGTACATAATTAATATAAATACAAAGGAAATATTATTTATTTTGTTAGTTTAATTCACAATTTAAAAATTAGTATATTAAATTTAAAATATTTAAACACACAAATAATTATGAAAACCATGTTTCTTATGATTCAAAAAAATTAATGGTAATGATGTATAAAAGGTTCTGTTCATATTTAGCATGTTAATCTATAATATTCCATCCACATTTTAGTAATTCATTTCAAAATTACAATTTTTTTTAAAAAATTAAAATATTTTTAAAATACCGACATGGATTAATATCAAACCTATTTCTAGACTAGTGTGTCACGTGGAATCATGTGCATCTCGACATACACCTGAGTCTGTCTAATAGCATCGAGGGTTTAGGTATTGGATCATGGGGAGACTGTCCCCTCTTAAAAGATATATACAATGGTAATATTAAATAATAACCATATGATACCAACAGAATAATAAAAAAATAAAATCATATACGGGGATGATAAATAGTATAATTAATGTAATAAAAGTGTCTAATGTTTGGTTATAGAAATAATTTATGATGAATGATTATAAATATGTTATATAGTAAAGACACAACATGATTTACAATAAATTTAAAAAATAAAGAAATGACATCAAATCCCTAAAGATGATATCTATTAGATTCCTTATCATGAGCTTGATCAGGTGATCATAGTTCCTCAGTTACATGAAAAACAAAATTATCTTTCCACCACATTCTGTTTTCCTTTGAATGAGAAATTCTATTTGGATACCCTAGTGATATAGTGACCCTAGTAGGGTGTTAGATATAAATATGAGTAGCTCAGAACCAATGGTGTCTATCCCAATCGAAGCAGTGTAACATATATTAACTAGTGTGAAAGTATTGTAAGAATAAAAAACATGATTGAATAATTTTACAACAAACTATACATGTTCCAATGGGAAAACATATGACTATAAATTCATCGAACATCAACTGAAATAATAGTCTGATAATATCACCACATATATATAGTATCATTATATATATATATATATATAACAACAGATCATCACATAACAAATTGCTTAAAATTCCAAGGGTAGCACTCACGATCAATCCCCTAACCCAAATCTAAGA
The DNA here is from genome assembly GCA_963277665.1 of Viscum album. Lineage (NCBI taxonomy): Eukaryota > Viridiplantae > Streptophyta > Magnoliopsida > Santalales > Viscaceae > Viscum > Viscum album. Next base: position 174,736,064 of record OY728160.1, read on the forward strand.
ACTCTCTTTGTGTCCTGGCATGCACATACTGGTAGGACTGGAATGCACCCACTATTATCCATCACCATGGGAGATATCACAATCTATAACCAAGCTCCAGCTATTCATTGGACCGTGACATACCCAAAGTCATCAATCACAAGAGGATATCTAATGGTCCATCACCTGGATCCAGCTATGAAGATCACAATCTCTTCCATCCTAATGGATTTTACCATCCCTTACAATTAAGGTTCATGCATGATTATGACATTACAACTACCATCCATCACCAGGGGATCTTTCAAGGTCTATCCTCAGGGCTCCAGCTACTGAGAGGATAGAAATATACCCAAAGGCAATCATCCCCAGGTGTGCACTCATTGACTATCTCATGGGTTCATCTTTCTATATGGCATAAAACGATATAATATATAATGCATGAGAAATTAACCTCTCATGAATATCATTTTTCCATTTCATTGATAACCATTAAAAAAATTATAATTTAATTTATAAGGTGGTTCCTCTTATTCATTTTATAGCCATAACATTTTCGTAGTCTAATACACAATGAAATTACTTTAACATCCCACATATAAGGCATGAACTCTTAATCATTTTAAATTAACACATTTTATCCATTTAATACATTTGAAATGGAAAAAATGTCATTAGAAGATCCATCATAAAGAGGGTTATTTAACTCAATTTTCCAAAACATGAAAAATTGGATTGCACGATGCATGTGGTAGGGAAGGTGAAAAGTTGTTTCCTTAAAATAATTACACTATAACATTTAATACATAATAATCAATTTAATTTTACTTAGTTGATCCAAGAACAAAATTTAAACATGTAATTTATGTTAAATAAACCCTTGGATCAAAGATCAATGAAAAACGCTTTTCAATAACACAAATTACCACTTCAAAAATTCCATGTCCAAATTGAAAAAATAGACATGGGGTGACATGGGTTCATTATAACACATATGGGATAAGGGATACTAAATTTAAATTACATTCTATTCAGCTTACAAACAAGAGGAAGTCATAAAAGTTAGATTTACTAACCAAGGAAAAAAGCATAAGTAAAAACTAAAGTAATCAGGGAAAATTCATTAAAGACTAATATATTTTTTTTCCTTAAAGATAGTGCACCTCAGTTGGAGGGGATTTATTTAAAAATCATGAACTTTATCTTTAAACAATTCATTTATCACAATTAGCATTTCAAAAAAACATACTAAATTCCCATTTAAAAGGCATTTAATTTAAAGTCTGTACTAAATTAATTAAATAAATTGGAAATGAAAGGGATCCTACATAAAGTTATAGTAAACATCCAATACAATAAATTTCTCATAGGATCGGTTTACCAAATATGACTTGAAACTGGTCCACACATGTACACATATACATTTATATATATATATATATATGGTATTCCAATGCCCATTTTCTACTTACTATGAGGGATTACATAAATTATAAATATATTTATATTATATATATATACATACCATTATATATGATTGAATGTCTTCAAAGATTCACTAATCCCTTTAATGATTATATAAGGTACCCAAAATCACTGTAAGTCCCCAAATAAACTGAGTGGAACTACGAATCAGTAATAAAATTTTACCATTGTTTAAGGCAGTAAACCATATCATTCTGATACACATATCATTCAGTAGAGAACATATAAACCCACATTAAGGTTTCCCAGGAGAAGCATCGTATTACCAAAACACTGGAAAGAAACTAAAAAATCTGATTACCCATTTTCATAGAGTTTGGACGAACCTCACATAGAGTTCAAGAGACTAGAATAAGTTGGAATATAGAAGGTTAAAGGAGGAGAAAGATTTAACGTGGTTATTTTAAGAGTAATTTCAATTAAATCAGTAGAAAAAAATTGATCCAAGAGAAGACATGGAGGGGGATTAAGCATATGGCCAATTCCAAATCATTATTTAACCCTCAATTAGAATTTACTTACAAGCATGTCTCATGTCATTAAAACGACTCTCCTAGCATGATATGGATCTTCCCCAATGATTGATCATCCATTTATTACAAGGCCATGTCGAGTCATACATCCATCAAATCCACATCCAACTCATATAACACTTTCCTCCACATGGAATCATGTTTAAAAACAGTCATTTACGGACCAAAAACGTCTAAAAATGTGGACTAAGTTCATATCACTCTGAATAACTTCTCTTTAGAATGAAATAATTAAATGGAATTAATATTACAATTTAAAATAAATGCCTTCATATAAGGTATCATGCGTTTAATACCAGCATGTCCATTGTATCCCATACCTAGCTTCTGATGAAATTCATTGATCATACCATCACTTGTCCATTTAATCTACTATACACTTGCATAATCAAGGGTATCAGATAGACCCCTCACACTAAAAACATTTACCCTTTATAATAAACACCTCTAATCCCTACTACAAGTGCACTATCAAAAAAATGATTCAGAACAACCATAGACCATAAAATGTTTACATGGTAGTCCACACTCCTTAATTATATTTCAGACGTTGAATCAAAGTCTGGCATCCACATCATATCATTAAATGATCTTACAATGGCGTCCTCCATTCAATCAAGACAGATAGAAATATATGGGGTCCAAGATTCTATATAATTGTTCTTATACAGGAACCAATGGACCACTCAGAACCACCAAGCCATAATAAGATCCAACCATTAGTGTGAAACACTAATAAAACCAACGAAATAATACCAATATTTCTAACAAATTAATTCAAAAGAAGACTCGTTCTTTCATAGTTCATCTCGAATGAAGCCAATATTGGGGACATCCCCATCTATATGAAAAATTCACTAATATGACGTGAATATTTTATTTGGTATCATGTGATCATATAAGAATAACCATTGATGTACTAAAACAACATCGGTGCTTCCATTGTTCTCTATACACAACTATCTACATCAAATTCATGTTGTTTAACATGCACTGACATGATTAAACACTCACAGTCCTCAATGAAATTCAAGAATCCTAGACCAGTTCAAATTGTACCCATTAGGTTGTTCTCCTTATTCTGGTAAGGGTACATAACCAATAGAACCAATGTGATTGTCCCCAAAATAGTAGTGACCTAGATATGAAAAGAAGATAGAAAATATCCTCTCATAAGAGTGATTGATCAAAAAATCAAAACCATACATGTGCCTCATCTCCAATCCAGACTCACATATGTCAAAACAAAATAAAGTAACTAATATTAAGATAACCATCAGGTAAGAATCCTGATTCTTTGATACTTCATCACAAGATTTTTGAATATTAGGTTACATTAACTAATAAGACACTCTACTATAGAGATGACCCATGTATCATGTCAACAATTCAAGGCTCACCAATAACATTGTAGTCAACCTTTTGGTTAAAAAATTAATCACCCGAGGGAAATAATTATGTGAAGCCCTATTAACTGATATTTAGAAGCAATAAGGTGAATCCTAGATACTGCACATAATAAATCACCCCTATGAATTCATGTATTCGATGACCTATAAATGAAATTTAAATCAGTGTCATACTACCCCATAAGACCTTTCACCCAGATGATGACATTCCAAGTCATTCATCACAGCAAAAAAATAATGGTTCAAACTACCATTTAGGTAACCAACCATGACTTATTCATGAATCACCTATTGAAAGTAACCATTACTTGATTATCAATCCCATAAAAATGTCAAAAATGATATGAAAACCCATAGGAACAAGGGTGTCATTGGTAACTAAAATTCCTATAACAGAAAATTGAAAATGTGAATTCACATACATTTATATTACATGACCTGTAGTTTCATTTTTATGGTTATGGTGTATTTGGATTGTGTGCCTACCGTGTTATTCCATCCACATATTTCAATTATCATTCATGTTTATATTCCATGTTGGCTGATATATTTAGAATTAATTTCTATTAAATATATTCTTTGATTTTGAGTTATTATAATACTTCTATGGTTACTTGTGAAAATGGATTGATAGTTTTGTTTTAATATTTAAATTGTTTCAGGGGCATCAAATATATGTGTTACGAATAAATGGGAACTGGTTATCAATTATATGGTGTATGCGTTCCTTTTAACCTAGAATGGTTAACCTATAGATTCAAACAATATTGATCATATTATAAATACATTTTATAGTTATTGTTAAAATGTAAAGTGTTATATTGTTTACATTCTATGGTAAATTGGTTATTAAACATGAGCAAAATTACAATATATAAAGTGTATGTGATTTTTATACTCCAATCAATCAAGGTAAAATCATATGACCTGTAACATTGAATTGTTTAAGTAAAAATCTCATGCATGGGTAGATTAGTCCGAAGTACCGATATTATCCATGTGCCAACACATTCTTATTCTTTTGTCTCCCAACCCAAAATAGTATGACAAATGGAAAAATTACCTATGATGCCAATTTCTAACATCCTGACCCATCATAGAAACGGAATGGTAGTCGTAATGGTGGGTCATATAGCCTCAGGTTCATCTCACCATCTTCCAATTTCTATTGACTAGCCGTAAGGGTCTCAATAGGGGATAGTTGGGTGACTCTACCCTCTTATAAGATATGTATGATGATAATATCAAAAAATAGAAAACATATTGTAGCGTAAACAATAAATAAATAATGATTAATAAGTAGAAAAATTATTATAATAAAAATAATAAAAGTGGCCAACGCCAGTTTATACAAAGAATGTCTAATGAATGATGGTACATTAGATAAATAATAAACACAGAACATCCTTTACCAAACCATACAAAATAATGAAATGAAATTAAATCCCCACATTAGATCTCTATTAACATCCTAATCCATACCTCAATATTATGCTCCAAATTCTTCAGGTATAAGAGTAATAATATAAGCAATAAATAAAGGTCCAAAGTACCATGAAATAAGAAAGTCTACATGGGTACAATTGTGCAATGGATATTTGAGCAGGGTATGAGATATAAATCACATTAGGCCAGAACCCAGGGTATGTAGTTTAATCAATAAATTTAACCATAAATAAATATGTTATAATATTTAGAAGTAATAACAATCAAAACTATATAACTAAAAAACAACCTTTCATTGCTCATAAGGGACACCTATCAGCAATACCTACTTCGAACCACAACCAAAATAAGAGTCTGAACATGTATCCACTTATATATAGTATCCATCCATCCAAATTTAAATTTTTATTAAGCCATTTTGGGGGGAAATTGGAATCCATGGTTCATAGACACGACCACTACATGCTAAACGATCTCAAAAAATTATTTATCCCAAGGATTGGATTTCTGGAATCATATATCCTATAATTTTCTCATTGAAATAGAGTAACCTATATTTTTGGTTCCTCTATGATAAGCTCTTCAAGGTGAGTGGGAATCCTCTCTATTTTCTAGATTAATTCCTCTGAGTTGATAATGCTCTTATTGAAGCCCCTGGGGCCAGTATTCGATCTTGTTTATCTATCCACAGCTCATGATCCTCACCATAGTCAACTTGAAACCTTCATTCATAAATTTTTTTATATCCTCTTCTAAGAAATTTTGTGGGATAACAATTTTTAACAATTCATCCTTGGAGTGAAGGATAGTTTCAAACACTCCATAGGTTCTTCACTTTCCTCCTTCATTAGGGCATTACTCCCACTGTTCCTACCCTTCTTGGACGACATCTTCTCCAACGGAATTGGAAAATGGGTGTATTCCTTGCATACCTTTGGTTTTTTCCTTGGAAAACTATACATTTCCCCAAATCTCGAAATCCATTTCCCCCTTCTTCCTTCGAGGGCTATGAGGCACATTCCCTTGAAAGTGGACCATGTTATCTAATAAAAGTTGACTATAGATATAATCAATAGACGTATCTTATTCTTGAGCCATGTGGGGTTATTTAATATCCAACCCCTCAAATTAGTTCTCTATCTGAATCCCCGAACATTTTTTGATACCCCCTATGCGCACGGAAGCTCCCCTTTACCTGCATGGTTTTAGAAACTATTATTCTTTCCCTCATTCTCATCCTTTATCTGAGATAATGGTTTTTCACTGAGGATGTTTGGGTCTATGGTCCCCAATAAAGTACCTATATCTATCTTCTCTTGTCCTCTAAGATTCATTGCTTCAACAATAATGATAGTCTATCCCTACTCCAAATTAGAGCCAGTGAGCTGTTCATATCCTTGTCTCATGAACTATAGTTTATTATTAGTGTCATCCCATCCTAGACCATGAATGCCACCAGGACCATGGACATCACCAACTATCCAGTCTCTCACACCTTCGTCAAGACTAATTATCGAATCCAGTATATCCACTACCTTTATTTGTGTTCCACCCCCTGCACAACCCCCATTCCACCCTCAATCAAGGGAGTTATTCTCAGATCCTGTTTATGGAGGGGAAAACATCTAATTCCCGTGTATCTTAAATCCTTGACATCACACACATCATGCCATCTGAGGGAACCACTGCTAGTCATTACAGTAGCTGATTCTACTGGGATCTTGACTCAACTCTTGTAAAGTCTTATTTCATAACAGATTCCACTACCTTGGAATATCCCTACTCACCTCCTCACACTCACCCATTCTAGTATTATCCCGAGCCTGTTAGACTACAACATCCACCTACACATCATACCCCTTAGCTATTCTTACAACAATAACTGTGATTTTCTAACCACTAAGACCGCAATGACAACCAAAGACCATATGGCCTAACTGGTGGCACCCTAAGAAGTACACATGTCATGACTCAAAGACCACCCTTTTATTCCATCTGAACTCTTCCCCAATCGAGAACCATATCCATTCTATTAGAGCCTTCAATACATCAACTTCCTCCAATATCAATTATTATTGAATCTATCATCGATATTACCCTAACCCAACCCTAAGATCTCTCATAGTCTCAGGGTATGCATGTAGTATCGTGAAAGGGACAAACCCATTTTCATCCATCACTAGGGGAGCCCCCATGGTGTATCCCATAGCATCAAAAAATGGTAGGACCGTGACATACCTAAAGGAATCCATCAATAGTGAAGCTTTCATAGTCTACCCCTAGCTCCAACTGGGAATATCATATAGTCATCCCTCCCAAGGGATCTAATGGTCCCTTAGTATTTAGTTTCTAACATGACCCAGACAAACCCACTGTCATCCATCACTATGGGATTTCTCGTGGAATATTCTGTTGAAACAAATACTATCAGTATGAGGTTGTTCCCAAAGGTATCCATCACCAGGGGAGCTCCCACGATCTATCTATAGGATTTATTTTCCTCTATGTAATAATCATTAGAAATAAAAAACTCATCATTCATTATACTCACATGCATATCGAAAGGAAATTTCTTTTATAACATATTTATCATTTATAATATAATGAATAAGGTAGTTCCTATTATTTATTTCAATAACCATTCCATATTCTAAATCCAGTACCCAAGGAATTCCTTTAAAATATAACACATAAGGCACATACTATAATGAATTTAAAATTAACACATATTATCATGTTTAATAGATTTTTAGGGAAACAATTTCAATAGGTAATTCATCCTTTACAGGTTAATCTGAATTTATTTTCCTAAATAAGGAAAATTAATTTACATGATACATGTGCCAAAGAAGGTGACAAGGTAATTTCATTTAAATGATACCCATATATCATTTAATCTATCATATTCAAATTTATCCATAATAAAAAATTCAAGAGAACATTTAAACCCATAAAATTTCATTTAATAAGCCCAAGGTTGAAATAACATGGATAAAATATTAGAAACAACATAAATATACATTAGGAAATTATATATCTAAAGGGGTAAAACACCCCAGGGGTGACATTGGTTCATTGAAACATAAATGACATAAGGTCCATTTCATTTAAACAAAATTCATTCATATTATAAAATAGGCATATGTCCTTAACATTCCATTTTATAACCAAATAAAAATAATAAGGAAATGCTAATGTAATATTCCGTTAAAGCATAAATCCAAATAATAGTATTTATATTAAACATAAATCAACTTCATTAGAGGGGTTTTATTTTTAAATCGTGAAAATAATATTTAATCAATCCATTTGTCACATTTAACATTTCAAATATAAACCTATGTAAATTAAAATTTAAGAGGCATTTTATCTAAATACCAAATAAATTAATTAAATATAAGGGAAAGGAAATAGACCCCTCCTGAGGAAATAGATAAAAGAAAAGACACACTCTTTTATACTAGAAAATATTTCTACAAAACAATGAAAAAATCTACACAAATTCCCACACATATTTTCATATATATATATAAATATATATTCCTTACCAAAATGTTTAAATTCCCTCTCCATGAGAGAATAAATACATTGAATGTATATATATTTATATATATAAATACCTATTTATTTGATCTCATGTCTTAAAAGAGTCACCAAACCATCAATAGATTATACAAGGGATCTAAAATCATCCTAAAGGACTAAATGAACTGAGAAAAGCCTCATGGAACGAAGAAAAACTTACCACTGATGGAGGTACTAAAGCAAATCAACCAAAAACACATCACCTTTATTAAAAAACATTAATACACACATGAAGTGGTCTTAGAAGAGGCATTCCATTCCCTAACACAAGAGAAAAATGAAAAATAGGATTACGCCAATAAAAAGGGTTCAGATGAGTCTCAACGAGAATGGAGGAGACCAAAATATGCTAAATAGGGATGTAGAAAGGTTTATAAATATTTACATTACAAATTCAATGTGTATTTACAATGAAATTGGTGGAAATAATCAACATAAGAGGAGACTTGGAGGGGTATTGAGCATGTGGTCAAAGGGGATCCGCAATTGGGTTGTATCACGATATCAGGGGGATAGGTAGGTGTACGGTTTTAATTTTTTTAAAATTTAATTTAACATTAAATAAAGCAAATAATTAATATAGGTACTGGTACATAATTGTTGTGAAATATTTTTAAAACATTTCTCAAACTATGAAACCTTTTATTGGGTACCTAGGGCACCATACATGGGCTAGCAGATTGGTTTTGACACTTTGCGCTGACCATGTGGTTAATAGTGTTCAATTAATCCCTCTACAACTATCAATGATGGATATACACACAATTTGGTAAACATAGTGCATTTAATGCACATTTAGTTTTCCCACCTTATGTAGGTCACACGGTTTCCCACTATGGGGAGCATTTTTTCCGAAAATATGTTTACCCAGGGCATAACATTTTAAACTACAACTTTCTAGGTTTGGTACTCCCCAAACTCCTCAAGACTACTTTTTGTTTTAATTTGTTCATATATATATATATATATATTCCATTTAATTGGATTAATGTATAATTACATTGATTTATATCTTTTTATGAAATTTAGGTAATTGGAATGAAATTCAATTCAAAAATATAAATTATTACATTTCAAATATTTGAAGGATTCAATTTAAAAACCGTCTTTTAGTTTTTTATTCAAAAATAATTAAAAATATAAATTTCCTAATTATGTGAATTGAATTAGATAAAATTGATTAATTTTTTTGAATTATAATTTTGAAATTACCTTTTAAGGTCATTTTTATTATTGGATATAAAAATGTTACCGTCTTAAAAAAATTATTTACCGTACTAAAAGTAAAATTTTGATAAGGGTTAAAATTAAAAGTTAAAAGCATCACGTACATAAAAAGTAAAAACATTAATGATTGTTTGAGTTGTGTATAGACTATAACCAAAATATAAAACATTAATTAAAAAAAATGTCATATAATTTAATTCCACCTCTATATTTTTTGGATTTTAATATAAGATATTCCATAAACTAATAACTTCAACCCACCTCTCCTCAAGTAAAAATACCACCACTCCACCTAACTTTTTCTAACGACAAAGCCTTATAGCTACTCAAATATCTAAAAAACCGTATCCTCCTCACACTAAGGACATCCATGCGAAACGGGTGTCACCAATAGAAAAAATCCATGGTCTTCAAGGTTCGTTCATTTAGGGGATATTCAAGATGTAATTTTCACAAAGTACAACTCTTAATTTATTTTCATTTTCTACACTCTCCTCACTAACTTCATCTGTCAAAGAATGATAACAATATAATCATTTGCTTGCTATGTTTTTATGTTTATAATGGAATATATCATATCTAGTTCATTTCTCATATCCTCTTATTTAAAGAAAAAATATTATTATCTATGTTTTGTCGGTTATTCACCTTCGTGAATAATGTATTGTTCTTTTCCCATTACCGTGTTCATGGTTGGTACTGAAACATTTTTCAGCTTATATAATTTTTAAATATGTAATGTAGAAATTATTTCATATTCTAGAGTTGTATATTAAATATTCCATCATACTTTCCATATTTATCTCACACGATAACATCATTTGGGGATGGGTGTACTATCTCCTCTTGAAAATGATGTGATTCATTCATACATCACATGGAATGAATTAAAAATTCTTTTAGTAAAATTATATGATATAAATAAATTATTTATTATACCTTAATTTTATTATATATGTATGCATATATACATACATTTCATATCATTTCATTCCATCAATATGAATGGGAAAACTAAAATTGCATTCATTCGTACCTATGCCCTACCATCTCCATGAATAGTGTTTTTAGTCTATATTAAAATGATTATTATAAATATGTATATATTGAATATATAAGATATATATTTCATATTTTATATTTTTTAGATGATGGACTTATGACCACATTGACTATTGACATCAGGCTAAGTTCATTTTCCACTCAAGAACTGAATATCGACTAAGTGTACGACATGAAGTTAAATAATTATGTAACAATTATAAGATAGTAATTAATGATATAAAACAAATAATTAAATTAAAAAGGTTTTTAATCAAGTATATATTAACTTATTTTTTTATTCTAGTAGAAAAAAGAACTTATAAGATGAGTTGAACTCAGGGAAAGGGATGTTTCTAACTCAATTTCTGTTCATTAGGTTATACATCTACATAATTTATTTTATTATACCATGAGTATGTGTGGAATATATTTTTATTGGTTTATTCTATACTTCAACATCTCTTTGTGTGGATATATTATTTTTTCAAATATTCTGTAATGACATGTGGTTTTGAATAATATTTTGTTTCCTGAAAAAGTACGTGTTAATATATCAATATCAATAAAAATATATAATTATAATTGAAATTTAACCATCATGTTTTGATCATTATATCACCATTAGAAAAAATAATATTTTTTAATAGTATGATTTCTTTTTAAAATAGAAATATTAATGCATAACATATACCAAAAAAAGTGTCGATGGCCTAATCTAATAGACTCGGGCCATATAAATCATATCTGTCAGAGCATTGGATGTATATAGAGTCACTAGGAATTTCCTGGTATAAAGAACATGCAGATATTCAACATGTTAATCTTGAACTTATTCTCATTCAGGAGAAGTTTAATCTAATAGATATCCCCGCAAAGGAAATTTGGTCCAAGTCGCCCCAATATTCTATCACCATTACACACCTTACTCATAGGTCCTATTTAGGTGTTATAAGGGACTATATAATGAGGCAACATATACTTTGTGTAATTCCTTTTTATAAATACAATTTAAATATATTATAATACAAAAAATGATCATAGTGTAAGAATTGGTAATGTTATATGTCATAAATATTTTAATTACCATTTTATGATTAAATTAAAATTTTAAAATAGAAATGTATTTTCATAAAATGTAATCATAAATTGTTACTTTATTGTATTTTTTTGATAAGATAATTACATTGGAACTTGAGTAATTTTTCAAGGAGTTATAAAACTAGTTATAGTTTTAAAGTTATTTTCTAGAATAAATTATGATTTTATTAAAAAACTAAATTACAAATTTTTATAAAAATATTTTTAAAAAATGGATTGAAATTTTTAATTCTACAAATCTAAAAATTGTTTTTGGGATTTTTTGGGATTGTTCTAAAATACTTGAATTTTTAATGAATAGTAAAAATATAGTTTTGAGTTTTCAGTATGCATCAAGTAATCATAATGATGTATTAATTAATATTAAATTATGTTCAGAATGTGTATAGTAATATATGTTATGAGGATTACCATGTGGATAACACTATATGAATATACCATGGTCAAGAATATGGGTTTCCAAATGCCACTATTGTGGTGTCCCGTTGAAATTAATAAAATAATCCTATACTTTTTAAATAAATAGCAACCATTTCCATCAAACATTTCATTAAAAATTCATCTTCGAAGAAGATATGATATTTTTAACTCCCATGTAGTCCTCCCAAGTTTCCCTAAATCCCCCATGGTCACAACAATAATGTTGTTAAAGTTACACATCAATCTAAGGGAACCTTTCAGCCTGCTCTATTTGTCTAGACATCTTTTACATTATATATTTTAAATTTACATTCTGATATGTTTGGGTATGTAATTATATATTCATATTGTAGTACATATTATGTTAAAATTATGATATAGTGTTTTCACTCTCATTATATTATTTTATAAATTTGTATGTGACATCGCTATGGTGTCAAATTTTATTAAGTGAAATCACAACTTCACTTTTTTTATTTAAAGTTCTCTTTTGTGTGGTATATAATTAAATTATCAATATCATGTTATTGTATCCATTTTTTTATGTCCATTTACTTTATTATTATTCTATTATGAATGGGTGACCTTTGTCCCATGTCTTTTAATTTTTTTCTAAAACCATGTTGCGTAGTTGCTATACTGTAGAAATTTCGTCTCAAAATCTATGTCTCTATCTTTTTCTCAAGAAATTATCCTACATTATTTATGTGTATACCCAAAACTATTTCATTTATAAGGGAATTCATAAATATATAAAAATTATATATTTTATTTTATAACTGACATACATGAAACACTCATTCATCTTTATGGGTTATAAATGAAACAACAATAATGATTTTCAGCACTTTAGAATGTCATTATTTTGAAATGAAACCCATTTCTATTATTGTCATTGTGTTATTTATGAAATGTTTTATTATGATATATGTGGATCACCTGAAAATAATGACATATTACAGTTTCACTCTCATATCACTCTAAAGTGTTGGATACCTAAATTAATCTCTAGATATGATATGTTTTATGATACCATAGTGAATAACCATAGTAATTTTTAGAAACCTTGCGGATGGACCACAATGATCTGCATATGAATGTCTATGATAAATTTTGTAGCCACATTCTCATGTTATGTATAAATATATTATTATTATTATTATATTCCTATTTATAATGATATTATCATATTCCCCATGTTCATATTGATATCACTGAAGTTCACATGTAAACCATTTCACTTGTTTCCTTTACTGGGCCCTCATTCTCCATTTCCTCTAATGCATGTATCTAGGTTATGAGATGTAGTAATTTTTCTTATGATTAACTTTTAAAAGAATCATTTCAAGGGTATTAAATGGATTTTATATTATTTCCATTTTTCATTTACCTCATTTTCATGACACTAGACATTATAGATCCTCTGTCTGAAAAATGAAATGAAATTTATTTAATAAAAAGGCAGGATTCCACTGTCAGTTTCAAATAATTAATTACTTATTTGGGGAAATTTGGATATGAAAACCATTGAAGGAACCCTATAGAAAATTTTCATTTATAGGAAATCATCCTTTTATTTTGATTAAATATTAATTATGTGGTTTCTGAATAAATTAATCCTTATTTGGATACGATCAAATAGATGTGGCTCTATCATAGAAGTATCTAGTTGTAAACCCGGAAAATATTTCATTGATCTAGACTCGAATAGGAACTGGTGCACGACAATGGGAAATGTTACACTAATGGTTTGACACTCTATCTGGTTTTTTTGTTAATAGAAATAATTTATTGAATCATTATGAAGGATTTATAGAGAAATGTAATTACTATTAAAGAATAATATATTTAAGCATGAAGTTTTATGACATAGAAATTAATTATAGTTAAAATATTCGTAAATGAAATAAACATCTCACTATGGTTTTATTATTTTAGAGAATGGTGTGAAGTAGGAGGCACTATGAAAATGGTAACTCCAATAGACCATTCACTGATGACCCTCTAATGGAAGCTGGAATGGGAACATTCATAATAATGATGAACCAACTAACTCAAGTTATGAGAAATAACTGGAATCATGATGAGATATTGATTTCAACACGAGGGGAACAATATTCTATTGATATAATAAAGAATCAATGACCACCAATATTTAGTTGTTCAACCAAACCAATGATTACTGAATAGTGGATCGGCTCTATCGAGAATATTTTTATGGGATTTGTTGTTCAGAACAATAGAAGATCACCTTCGTTGTTTATCACATAGAGGGAGAAGCTAATAAGTGGTGGTAACTGATTCAAAACACAAGGCCTGGAGTATAGGTTTATGCAATGGAGTGGAAAGAGTTCATAGGGGTATTCTTCAATAAGTATTTCCCATGTTCAATGGGATAAAAATGGAGATGGAGTTTATTGGGAAAATGTAGAAGATGAATGAGTCTATTTGAAGCTATGAGATGAACATCACAATACATTCCCATTTCACCTCATGTGTTGCCATGGATCCTAATTGGATGTTTGATAGATTTTTTGGTGGAATAAGTCCTCGTCTATGGAAAAATATTGCCTATAGATTCTATGAAAACATTGATGTGATTTTGAATAGTTCTATGAAAGTAGAACATGAGTTCAGTGAGACTCAGTGGTCACACAAATCCAATAAGAAGAAGATATCAACATTGCCAAGCATTGGGAAGATCATTGATCAGGGGGGAGGAGGAAAGAATGTGAAACGTCCCACATGTAATACATGTGGAACGAATCAATAAAGAATAACCTACTTGAGGGTAGGATGTTCTGCAAGTGTGGAAGAGATGGCCATATCACACGGAATTGTTGTTCTAAGATGATACCTCATCTTCTAAATACATTCAATAAGGGAAATATGGTGTAAGCCCTAACTAATGTCCAATTCTTCATAAATGGACATCTTGGAAACTTTTTTATCAGTGTACAAATCCTAGTGCAGTGGAGGGGAATCTATTTTATCCTTTGAAAATTAAAAGGAAGTAAGGTTGATCATTTTCTATCACAATAGCTGATGTTGAATCTCTATATGATTTGGAAGAAGGTACCCTTGTATTATCTCAAAGCTAGAAAAGTACTATATTTGATTCTGGTTTTACACTATCCTTTATTTCATCCAACTTTTCTAGGAATTTTGAATCAACACCTAAATTTAATAAATTAGAGTTTTCAATCAATACTCCTGGTGGGATTATCCAAGCATCGTAACTATTTATAATCTATTGTTTTTCTTTATTGAAAAAAATATTATCAAAATTATAGAAGTCATTCTTATGTTGGAATTCGACATTATACAAGGGATCAAATGGGTCTCAATGTATATTGATAAAATCCAATGTAGACGCAAGGAAATATCAGTAGTCATGAGTGGAATATCAAAATTTATATTCCAAGGAGAGATACCTAAACATGATCATTACCAAGAAGAACCTCCTATATTGTTCATTATAGGGTTTATCACTGATGAAAAATTATGAAATGATAGTTTCATGATAGAGAATGTACTCGTATTTCAGGAATACATTGACGTATTTCCTGAGAAGTTTCCCGAACTTCCCCTAGATAGAGGGGTAGAGCAATCCATTGAACTCCTACCTATATCACATCATATGTAATGGCCCGGACCTCTCTGGTCCATTACTTTGTGAAATGTTGGTGTTGGAGGTGTTCCGGGAGGTCAAGGGGACTTATCCCCAACACTTTGCCAATTTTCTAGTTCTGTGAACAGTGTTTCCAGTTTTATGAACAGTAACAGATCAGTGAGACAGATCAGTTTCACAGATCGGTGAGACAGATCAGTGAGACAGATCAGTTCCACAGATCGGTGAGACAGATCAGTTTCACAGATCGGTGAGACAGATCAGTTTCACAGATCGGTGAGACAGATCAGTTTCACAGATCGGTGAGACAGATCAGTTTCACAGATCGGTGAGACAGATCAGTTTCACAGATCGGTGAGACAGATCAGTTTCACAGATCGGTGAGACAGATCAGTATCACAGATCGGTGAGACAGATCAGTTTCACAGATCGGTGAGACAGATCGGTGAGACAGATCGGTGAGACAGATCGGTGAGACAGATCGGTGAGACAGATCGGTGAGACAGATCAGTGAGACAGATCGGTGTGACAGATCAGTTTCACAGATCAGTTTCACAGATCGGTGTGACAGATCAGTTTCACAGATCAGTATCACAGATCGGTGAGACAGATCGGTGAGACAGATCGGTGTGACAGATCAGTTTCACAGATCAGTTTCACAGATCGGTGTGACAGATCAGTTTCACAGATCAGTTTCATGTACAGTAACGGTGGGTGAACAGTGTTTCCAGACTCCTACAGTTTTGCCCCTTTTGACGTTTCCTTTGACGTAAAATATATTTAAAGCCTTATTTTAAGGGCTCTTAAGGCCGTTTCAAATGCCATAAATCCTATATTAATTATTCCTAAGTCTTGGAATGTTTTACGTGGTCAAACCGCGTGGGTTAATGCGATCCGTTTTTAATGGAGAATTAACCGGATCTTAAACCATCACCTCGTTAAATCTTAAAAAAGGGACGAGATATCATTCTTCCTGGTTCTTTCCCTTTGTTCTCGATTAAGAGGCACTAGAACCTTTCAATACTTCCCGTAGGAGTTGCACAAACAACCCTTACTCCTAGGATCAGTCCCGCTCTGTTGGATGCAACCAAGCCGTGTCGATCATTCTTCCACATAAGTTGTCGTGAGGGGAGGATCGTGACCTGCTGTGTGGATAAAGGACGTCAATAACTCTTCGAGGTAGGGGATTCATGGCTTCTCTAATTATATATGTGCAATCGTAGAATTAGCATGATTTATTCCTTTGGATCACAATGAAATTGACCTAATTAAATACTTGAACCGGATTAAAAGAATTGGTTGATCGCATGCTGTTGCTTTATACCGTGATAACGGTTTGCCTCATGTTTTCCTAGATATAGTGATATCTATGTTTTCGTTGATTTATTGTTCGTTCATGATTGAAATTGATAACGAACGTAAAGCCGGAATTAATTGTTGATTAATTGGCTAAAGATAAAGAGGCATGTAAATTAATCTGGTTGTTGTCGTTGTTGTAGTTGTTCTAATTTGAGGATAATCAAATTAGGGAAGTAAGCATGGTTATTTAATTGTGATAGCTTTCTGATTAGGTATCCATGTTTGGAACCTACGAATAACAAATCTGTTAATTCAATATGGTTTAGAGAACAGATTATGTGGTAATTTCAAAAAGGGTTCTGAGTTACCCTCTTGTTTGTTAAAGGGCCGAGAGCCCATTTTGTGATGTTTGTTTTCCTGCTGCTTGTGCTGTGATGTGAGCCTGGATGGTTGTTGTGATATGTGGAGGCATGGAGGCCTTATAGTTGTGGCAGCGGATGATGCCTAGTGTGGCGAGATGCATCGGTTTATGCATATGGGTGTCGGGGAGGACACCAAGGGTGATGGTATGAGATGAATGTGATGGTTTGATGTTGGTGGTTGGTTTGATTGTTTATCTTCTTTACTTTTCCCCACTTCTCAAGGCAGCTGGTCTTGCTTACCCCCTTTCCGAAGGAGGCGAAGACACGCGGGGTATGCCACGTGCTTTCCGTGTTTAGCCTCTCGATGGAGGATGGGTCTATGCTCTTTCTATAGGCGGCAAAGACTCGACGGGTAGTATATCTACTCACCGTGTTGAGACTACTTTGTGTTTAGAAGCATAGTATGTTTTTCTAGAATGCCTGGGAATGTGGAAAAGTATTTCTGTAATGAATGTTTAATTAAAGGGTGAAAATCCACGGGGATGGAGATGCTGGAATTTAAAGGTGATGTGAATCTTAAAAAGGAGCAGTTGTTTTTGAAAGTGACGCCATTTCAGTTAAATGAGGAATTTTTCAATCTTAATTAATGCTTAAAGAATTAACTAATGTACAGTGGAACTGATAAATAAGAATGGAGTAATCTAATAAAGCTCTTCAATTGGTTGTGTGCTTATAGGATACCTAGTCTTAGAAGTAGCAGCCTGGAGTCTGAGAGACGTTAGCTGCAGTTGTATCTAAGACTAGGTAATGCCCATAGTGTGGATGTGAGTTACTTATATACTCTGTACTTTTTGTGTTTCTATACGCTACTCCACCCTGTCGGTAAGGGCAACTGACACCCCGAGGATTCTGAGCCCTGGGGGGTGTTTTCCCCAACATTCTGATGGGAGGTTGAATGGCTGACTACCCCCTTTGGCCCCGCTCTCTTCTCTTGGTAGATCTTAGTGCTGGTAGGCACAGTGGTTAGTTTTACCCATATATGTGTGTAGAGGGCTGTAATGGCTTGTGGTTATTTCACACACATATATTCTGGATATAGTATCTTATGGACTACTATAGGTGTAACGTGTATAGGCTGTGATGGCTGGAGGATCCTTACTCGGTGTATGGGCTGTAATGGCTTCAGGTATAATACCCGACGTATGATACACGTTATTCGAGCTGTGGTGGCTCCCGGAAACTACCTAGTTACTTTTGGTTGTGAGGATTGTGTGGAGCTTAGCCCAGGTGTCTGCGGGCAAGCCTATGTGGTGCACGTGGTGCAGATTGTGGAGCTTGACCCATGTTGATACGGGCGAGCCTTTGGAGAGAGATGCACAGGACGTATGTCGTTGGGGCAAAGCGGCAAACCAGTGGGGAAGTAGTAGCGGGGTACCCTTGATATTCTTTACTACATGCTATATTCTTGTATGCGTTACTTGGTGAGAGTAGCCTTGGTGAGGTTGGGAACATAGTATACCTGTTTAGGTGACGGGTTAGTTTCACTTGTTGTTCACTGGGCTTTAGCATGCTTTCTTTACTTTTGCACGAGAGTCTTGGGGAGGATCCTACTGAGTATACTGTTATACTCACCCTATGTACATATAAACTGTTTTTCAGGTCACTTGGAGCAGGTTGGAGATCAAGCTGGTTACTACTAGCTTGCGGTTGGAGGAGGAGCTGTTCGGGCTTGTGGTCGCTGTCGTTTTACTTTCTTTTGGGTACTTTTAGTTTCCCCTTTCAGTTGTAGTACTTTTGCATGACATTTCATATATGTAATTGGGTTTCTTTTACATTTCAGTTATGAGTTGGAGTTGGTTGGATTCTATTCTATCTCTCTCTTCTGCATGTGTTCTCTTAGAGGGTAATGCCTCCCATTTGTGTGTGTATTATACCCTCGGTGCTAGTCGCCAACCCGGGGCCTACTGGAGGCGGGACTCGGGGGTCATTATCTCCCTTTTTACATTGCCGGCCCAGGAGGGGTACACTTTGTGGGGAGGGGGTCGTGACAGAGTGGTATCAGAGGTCTGGTCGAGGGATAGGATGGAGTTTGGAGTTAGGCACAGGTGAGGATGCATGGGATGGTAGGGCAACGGTGTCATTCATGTTTAGCAAGTGGGGTAAACACTGGAGACCGGCAGAGACATAGGCGTTCAGGGCCCCCTATGATCTGTTGCACGGACCTTTAAGTTTACGATGGCTACTAAACAAAGTGATACTGGTTGCAGGGTAGAGACCTAGGAAAGGATCATGCATCATTATTCCTTGCGCCTGTGTTTGAATGGGTAGACCTTGGGATAGGTAACCTAAAATTAATAAAACAAAATAATTAATTAATTAATGTTGAGTCTTCCATATTCCAGGCTTAGGAGCTCTAACGATTGTTATTTTACAGGTATGGCTCCAGGTCGGCGTCCCCGTCAGGTTTGCGCAGAAGGTGCCCAGCAGGCTGTTCCAGCAGATCGCCGCCGGGTAGAGGTTGATGACGATGACACTTGGAGGAAGACACTCCGAGAGTTTCAGCGCCAGAGTCTACAGAAGTACGAGGGCTCCGTTTCAGATGCAGTCACAGAAGACTGGTTGGAGGAGGTCGAGATAGGCTTCAGTTCGATTCGTGCTCAGAAGGAACACTGGGTGTCCTTGGTTGTGACGATGTTGCGTGGAGCAGCGAGACAGTGGTGGTTCTTGTTCCTCGGAGATCGTGAGGAGTCAGCGATCTCATGGGAGGAGTTTCGAGACAGGTTTAGAGTCGAGTTTCTTTCTTCGACTGCGAAGGCATCCAGTCGCCAGGAGCTTCTTACCCTTCGACAGGGGAGCTCCAGTGTTCGGGAGTTTGGAATCCGTTTCAGGAACCTTCTACGATATGCTTCAGACCTGTTACCAGATGATGAGGCCAGGGCGAGGCATTTCGAGGAGGCTTTGCGTCCGGAGATCCAGCGTCAGGTCACCCCATTTATGCTGAAGACATATCTTGAGGTGCTGGCGAGGGCAGAGGTTGTTGAGAGGACTTTGGCTAGGACCGGATCATCACGAGAGGGGAATCGTCATGATTCCTCAAGAAGCAGAGCTGTGGTCAGGGGTTCCCGGTTTTCAGGACAGAAGAGTTTCCGTTCACCTGGGGGTAGGTCCCGGCCCTTCCCATCTCATTTCTCCGGAGGTAGCAACTCTCAGACCTATGCCAAGGGATCAGGCGCTTGTTTTTCTTGTGGTGGACGTGGTCATCAGCAGCGGGAGTGCCCAACTTTTCAGAGCAGTCATCGTGCACCAGGCGCTCCACTCCAGGTTCCTCCGTTGAGGCAGTTCCAGCCGAGGCAACAGCAGCAGGTTGCACCAGCTTTCGATCACCAGAGGGTAGATGGAGCAGGCAGAGAACAGCCCCATGACGCTCCCCGTCCTCAGAGAGCAGAGCGCGGCCGTGGTGGTGGTCGTCATCAGGGTCAGAGAGGCCGTGGAGGTGGTCGTGGTCAGCTTCATGCTCTAGCGTTGCCAGCTCCAGGCGAGCCAGACGTCGTCCGAGGTACCCTTTGCTTGTTTTCTACCTTGGTGTATGCCTTGTTTGATTCCGGAGCGACACACTCCTTTATATCCCCTACCCTTGTCCACGCTTTGGGACTTGAGGTAGAGAGGCTTCCAGTGCCCTTGGCGTTGACTACGCCAGTTGGAGGTCGAGCTAGCTTGTTTGAAGTATGTAGAGACTGTGAGCTAGTGTTGGGGCAGCACCGCTCTTGTGGAGATTTCCTATGTTTACGAATACAACCATATGATGTCATCCTCGGCATGGATTGGTTGTATTCGGTGCAGGCTATTGTGGATTGCTACAGGAAGAAGGTCGTTTTCCTTGATGAAGATGGAGAGGAAGTAGTGTTTGTTGGTGAGAGAGATCCTCGGATGAGTCATAGACGAGTTTCATCCTTATCATCCATGATGGCTGGGATGATGCTGAGTTCTTCAGAGGTTCAACAGCTGGCGTTTCATAGGGTCGTAGAAGAGTACCCTGATGTCTTTCCAGAAGAGGTTGTATCCTTACCCCCTCGACGGAAGATCGAGTTTGGGATCGAGCTACAGCCAGGGGCGTCTCCCATCTCTATGTCTCCATATAGGATGGCCCCTTCTGAGTTACGAGAGCTACGTATTCAGCTCGATGGTCTATTGCAGTGTGGTTTTGTTCGGCCAAGTGTGTCACCGTGGGGTGCACCAGTCTTGTTCGTGAAAAAGGCTGATGGCAGTTTGCGGTTGTGCGTCGATTATCGTCGCTTAAACAAAGTGACAATAAAGAACCGTTATCCTCTCCCGCGGATTGATGACCTATTCGATCAACTGAAGGGTGCAAGTTGGTTTTCAAAGATCGACTTGCGGTCAGGATATCATCAGATGCGTGTAAAGGATGAGGATATCCCGAAGACTGCTTTCCGCTGTCGTCATGGGCATTATGAGTTTGTTGTAATGCCATTCGGCGTGACAAATGCTCCAGCTGTTTTCATGGGGTTGATGAATGCTGTGTTCCGTGAATTCTTGGACAAGTTTGTTGTGGTTTTCATTGACGACATCCTTGTGTACTCCACATCTGAAGAAGAGCATGCAGAACATCTACGAGCTGTTTTGGGAGTTCTTCGCCAACATCTGTTGTTTGGGAAGTTGTCCAAGTGTGAGTTCTGGGCTCGAGAAGTTCGTTTCTTGGGACATGTTGTGTCCCAACAGGGAGTAGCTGTGGATCCTTCGAAGATAGAAGCAGTGGTGTCTTGGTCAGCCCCCAAGACCGTGTCAGAGGTGCGAAGTTTCCTTGGTCTCGCAGGATATTATAGGAGGTTTGTGGCTAATTTCTCCCGAGTTGCGACTCCTCTGACAGCTTTGACCAGGAAGGATCAAGCGTTCATATGGACTGATCAGTGTCAGACAGCTTTCGAGTATCTAAAGGAGAAGTTGGTAAGTGCTCCAGTCCTTTGTCTTCCAACGGAGGGAGTCCAGTTTGATGTTTTCTGTGATGCTTCACATCTGGGGCTAGGCTGTGTTCTCATGCAGCAGAGGTCAGTTGTTTCTTATGGGTCTCGGCAGTTGCGTCCCCATGAACGCAACTATGCCACCCATGATCTTGAGTTGGCAGCCGTGGTGTTTGCGCTGAAGTTGTGGAGACATTACCTCATTGGAGAGCGCTTTGTGGTTTTCACCGATCATAAGAGTTTGAGGTATGTTTTCTCTCAGCGGGATTTGAACTTGCGGCAGCGTCGGTGGATGGAGTTCTTGCAGGAATACGACTTCGAAATATCGTATACACCTGGGAAGGGAAATGTTGTTGCTGATGCACTAAGCCGAAAGTCACGTAATGATGTTGTGCGTGAATCTGGTGATTCCTGGAGAGGGATGGAAGAGCTAGCAGCTTTGCATCTTGATATGGGAGAAGTTGGAGGAAGAGGTTGTCTTTTCCAGATGACGGTGCAGTCATCCCTGATGCAAAAGGTGGAAGAGTCTCAGTTGGGTGATCTAGAGGTGGAAGTTTTTAGAGATAGAGTTGTTTGTGGGGAGGCCCCTGATGGTTGGTTAGAGGATGAACAACACCGAGTGTTGTATCATGACAGGCTTTTTGTTCCCTTGGCAATGCGCGAGACGGTTCTCCGAGAGTTCCATAGCTCGCCCTTAGCTGTACATCCTGGTGTGACGAAGATGTATCGATCCTTGAGGAGTCAGTTTTGGTGGCCTGGGCTGAAGCGTTCAGTTGCAGAATGTGTGTCTCGATGTTTAGTCTGCCAGAAGGTGAAGGCCGAACACCGTGTTCCTGGTGGTCTTCTCCAGCACTTAGAGATTCCTCAGTGGAAGTGGGAGGACATCTCAATGGACTTTGTTACAGGTTTACCTCGAGCTCCGGGAGGACATGATGCTATATGGGTGGTAGTGGATCGTTTAACTAAATCGGCCCACTTCATAGCAATCAAGGAGTCGAGCTCAGTGGAGGTTTTGTCGAGGCAGTATCTGGAGGAGGTGGTGAGGCTTCACGGAGTTCCTAAGACGATCATTTCTGATCGAGACCCTCGTTTTACCTCGAGGGTGTGGAGAGGTCTCCAGCATGCTTTTGGCTCTCAACTATGCCTTAGCACTGCTTTTCATCCTCAAACGGATGGTCAGACAGAGCGAACCATTCAAACTCTTGAAGACATGTTGCGCTCTTGTGTTCTTGATTTTGGAGGTTCATGGGTGAAGCACTTACCTTTGGTAGAGTTCGCTTACAATAATAGTTTTCACTCTACCATCGGCATGGCGCCGTTTGAAGCCTTGTATGGCCGGCCATGCCGTTCTCCGTTGTGCTGGACTGGGGTCGGAGAGTCAGCAATTCTCGGACCAGAACTAGTGCAGAATACGACGGAGATGGTTCAAGTGATTCGTGAGAGGATGAAGACAGCACAAGATCGTCAGAAATCTTATGCGGATCAAAGAAGGAGACCCTTAGAGTTTAATGTTGGGGATCATGTGTTTCTGAAGGTGACTCCCCGTCGTGGGCAGCGAAGGTTTGGTCGCGGAAGTAAGCTTTCTCCCCGTTTTGTTGGGCCTTTCGAGGTGTTAGCTCGTGTTGGAGCTGTGGCATATCGAGTAGCACTTCCCCCTCGGATGAGTCGGATACATGATGTTTTTCATGTATCGCAGCTCCGTCATTATCTTCATGATGAATCTCATGTTATCGATTGGGGAGAGATCGATATTGATGATGATGCAACCTTCGAGGAGCGACCTGTGGAGATCCAAGACCACAAGGAGAAGGTGTTGCGTGGGCGTTCTATTCCTTTAGTTCGTGTCTTGTGGCGACACGGTGGCATGGAGGAGAGTACCTGGGAGCGTGAGTCACAGATACGTGCTCAGTACCCAGAGTTGTTTAATGTTTAACTCCTTTCATGTAATAATGTTTTCTCTGTGGTTGGACCTTTCATGTTTTGTTTGTGTACCTTTGATGTGATGTTGTGAATGAATTGTTTGGGTATGGATTGTTTGTTCCCGGATGTCATAGTTTTGTTCCAGCTTTCGAAAAACTCATGGTGGTTTTCCCCTGAGAGGTATCTTATGGGGTGGTTGTTCGGACCCCTCTTTTCTTCTGGGTTGGTTTTTAATTCTCGAGGACGAGAATGTTTTGAGAGGTATCTAATGTAATGGCCCGGACCTCTCTGGTCCATTACTTTGTGAAATGTTGGTGTTGGAGGTGTTCCGGGAGGTCAAGGGGACTTATCCCCAACACTTTGCCAATTTTCTAGTTCTGTGAACAGTGTTTCCAGTTTTATGAACAGTAACAGATCAGTGAGACAGATCAGTTTCACAGATCGGTGAGACAGATCAGTTCCACAGATCGGTGAGACAGATCAGTTTCACAGATCGGTGAGACAGATCAGTTTCACAGATCGGTGAGACAGATCAGTTTCACAGATCGGTGAGACAGATCAGTTTCACAGATCGGTGAGACAGATCAGTTTCACAGATCGGTGAGACAGATCAGTATCACAGATCGGTGAGACAGATCAGTTTCACAGATCGGTGAGACAGATCAGTTTCACAGATCGGTGAGACAGATCGGTGAGACAGATCGGTGAGACAGATCGGTGAGACAGATCGGTGAGACAGATCGGTGAGACAGATCGGTGTGACAGATCAGTTTCACAGATCAGTTTCACAGATCGGTGTGACAGATCAGTTTCACAGATCAGTATCACAGATCGGTGAGACAGATCGGTGAGACAGATCGGTGTGACAGATCAGTTTCACAGATCAGTTTCACAGATCGGTGTGACAGATCAGTTTCACAGATCAGTTTCATGTACAGTAACGGTGGGTGAACAGTGTTTCCAGACTCCTACAGTTTTGCCCCTTTTGACGTTTCCTTTGACGTAAAATATATTTAAAGCCTTATTTTAAGGGCTCTTAAGGCCGTTTCAAATGCCATAAATCCTATATTAATTATTCCTAAGTCTTGGAATGTTTTACGTGGTCAAACCGCGTGGGTTAATGCGATCCGTTTTTAATGGAGAATTAACCGGATCTTAAACCATCACCTCGTTAAATCTTAAAAAAGGGACGAGATATCTTTCTTCCTGGTTCTTTCCCTTTGTTCTCGATTAAGAGGCACTAGAACCTTTCAATACTTCCCGTAGGAGTTGCACAAACAACCCTTACTCCTAGGATCAGTCCCGCTCTGTTGGATGCAACCAAGCCGTGTCGATCATTCTTCCACATAAGTTGTCGTGAGGGGAGGATCGTGACCTGCTGTGTGGATAAAGGACGTCAAGAACTCTTCGAGGTAGGGGATTCATGGCTTCTCTAATTATATATGTGCAATCGTAGAATTAGCATGATTTATTCCTTTGGATCACAATGAAATTGACCTAATTAAATACTTGAACCGGATTAAAAGAATTGGTTGATCGCATGCTGTTGCTTTATACCGTGATAACGGTTTGCCTCATGTTTTCCTAGATATAGTGATATCTATGTTTTCTTTGATTTATTGTTCGTTCATGATTGAAATTGATAACGAACGTAAAGCCGGAATTAATTGTTGATTAATTGGCTAAAGATAAAGAGGCATGTAAATTAATCTGGTTGTTGTCGTTGTTGTAGTTGTTCTAATTTGAGGATAATCAAATTAGGGAAGTAAGCATGGTTATTTAATTGTGATAGCTTACTGATTAGGTATCCATGTTTGGAACCTACGAATAACAAATCTGTTAATTCAATATGGTTTAGAGAACAGATTATGTGGTAATTTCAAAAAGGGTTCTGAGTTACCCTCTTGTTTGTTAAAGGGCCGAGAGCCCATTTTGTGATGTTTGTTTTCCTGCTGCTTGTGCTGTGATGTGAGCCTGGATGGTTGTTGTGATATGTGGAGGCATGGAGGCCTTATAGTTGTGGCAGCGGATGATGCCTAGTGTGGCGAGATGCATCGGTTTATGCATATGGGTGTCGGGGAGGACACCAAGGGTGATGGTATGAGATGAATGTGATGGTTTGATGTTGGTGGTTGGTTTGATTGTTTATCTTCTTTACTTTTCCCCACTGCTCAAGGCAGCTGGTCTTGCTTACCCCCTTTCCGAAGGAGGCGAAGACACGCGGGGTATGCCACGTGCTTTCCGTGTTTAGCCTCTCGATGGAGGATGGGTCTATGCTCTTTCTATAGGCGGCAAAGACTCGACGGGTAGTATATCTACTCACCGTGTTGAGCCTCCTTTGTGTTTAGAAGCATAGTATGTTTTTCTAGAATGCCTGGGAATGTGGAAAAGTATTTCTGTAATGAATGTTTAATTAAAGGGTGAAAATCCACGGGGATGGAGATGCTGGAATTTAAAGGTGATGTGAATCTTAAAAAGGAGCAGTTGTTTTTGAAAGTGACGCCATTTCAGTTAAATGAGGAATTTTTCAATCTTAATTAATGCTTAAAGAATTAACTAATGTACAGTGGAACTGATAAATAAGAATGGAGTAATCTAATAAAGCTCTTCAATTGGTTGTGTGCTTATAGGATACCTAGTCTTAGAAGTAGCAGCCTGGAGTCTGAGAGACGTTAGCTGCAGTTGTATCTAAGACTAGGTAATGCCCATAGTGTGGATGTGAGTTACTTATATACTCGGTACTTTTTGTGTTTCTATACGCTACTCCACCCTGTCGGTAAGGGCAACTGACACCCCGGGGATTCTGAGCCCTGGGGGGTGTTTTCCCCAACATTCTGATGGGAGGTTGAATGGCTGACTACCCCCTTTGGCCCCGCTCTCTTCTCTTGGTAGATCTTAGTGCTGGTAGGCACAGTGGTTAGTTTTACCCATATATGTGTGTAGAGGGCTGTAATGGCTTGTGGTTATTTCACACACATATATTCTGGATATAGTATCTTATGGACTACTATAGGTGTAACGTGTATAGGCTGTGATGGCTGGAGGATCCTTACTCGGTGTATGGGCTGTAATGGCTTCAGGTATAATACCCGACGTATGATACACGTTATTCGAGCTGTGGTGGCTCCCGGAAACTACCTAGTTACTTTTGGTTGTGAGGATTGTGTGGAGCTTAGCCCAGGTGTCTGCGGGCAAGCCTATGTGGTGCACGTGGTGCAGATTGTGGAGCTTGACCCATGTTGATACGGGCGAGCCTTTGGAGAGAGATGCACAGGACGTATGTCGTTGGGGCAAAGCGGCAAACCAGTGGGGAAGTAGTAGCGGGGTACCCTTGATATTCTTTACTACATGCTATATTCTTGTATGCGTTACTTGGTGAGAGTAGCCTTGGTGAGGTTGGGAACATAGTATACCTGTTTAGGTGACGGGTTAGTTTCACTTGTTGTTCACTGGGCTTTAGCATGCTTTCTTTACTTTTGCACGAGAGTCTTGGGGAGGATCCTACTGAGTATACTGTTATACTCACCCTATGTACATATAAACTGTTTTTCAGGTCACTTGGAGCAGGTTGGAGATCAAGCTGGTTACTACTAGCTTGCGGTTGGAGGAGGAGCTGTTCGGGCTTGTGGTCGCTGTCGTTTTACTTTCTTTTGGGTACTTTTAGTTTCCCCTTTCAGTTGTAGTACTTTTGCATGACATTTCATATATGTACTTGGGTTTCTTTTACATTTCAGTTATGAGTTGGAGTTGGTTGGATTCTATTCTATCTCTCTCTTCTGCATGTGTTCTCTTAGAGGGTAATGCCTCCCATTTGTGTGTGTATTATACCCTCGGTGCTAGTCGCCAACCCGGGGCCTACTGGAGGCGGGACTCGGGGGTCATTATCTCCCTTTTTACATTGCCGGCCCAGGAGGGGTACACTTTGTGGGGAGGGGGTCGTGACATCATATATCTATGACCCCATATATGATGTAAAATGTGTAGATGGAGGAATTAATGAAGAAACTAAAATATATTTTGGATAAGAGGATTATCTGAATGAGTGCGTCTCCTTTGGATAATGTGTTCTCTTTGTGAAGAAGAAGGATGGATCAATGCATCTGGGAATTGATTATAGAGAACTAAATAGGATCATATTTAAGAGTAATTACCCTCTTTAAGGAATTGATGAATTATTTTAGAAACTCTACGAGGAACAATTATTATCCACGATTGATCTTCAATTTGATTATCATCAATTGAGGGAGATGAACGAATACATTCCAAAGATAGCCTTTCGATCAAGATACGAGAATTATGAGTTTGTTGTTATACCCTTCAGATTGACTAGTGCACCTACTATTTTGATAGACATGATGAATATAGACTTTAAGGGAAACCTTGAAAGATTTTTTGTATTTTTTATTGATAATATTTTGATATATTCAAAAATTCATGAGGAGCATGAGGATCATCTAACGGTTATTTTTAAAACAATATGAAAGGATGGTATTTTTGTAAAGTTCAGAAAATGTGAATTTTGGTAACAAATAGTTTCCTTCTTGGGGAACATTGTAACCAATGAAGGAATCACATTTGTCCCAACAAAGACCAAATTTTTAGAGGAGTTGCCTCATTCTACATCAATAATAGAGATTTGAAGTTTCCATGGATTACTGGGATATTATAAGAGGTTTTTTAAAACCATTTCATGACTTTCTAATCCATTAACCAATTTAATTAGAAAATATATCTAGTTCAAATGAATAAAAGAGTGTGAGAAATGGTTCTAAGAGGTGAAGATGTGATTGGTTTCTGCACCCATGTTAACTCTGTCAACAAGTGGATAAGGATTCGTTATTTTTATTGATGCATCACTAAAAGGATATAGATCGTCCTCATGAAAAATGATAAGGTGATTTCATATGCATATATATTGTTGAAGAATCATGAGAAGAACTATCTTATGCATGATTTGGAGTTGGTTGCGGTCTTTTTTACTCTAATGTTATTGAGGCACTATCATTGTGGTGGAGAAATGTGATCTATACATAGAGTATCAATGTTTGATTTTTATTTTCACACAAAAATAAATTTAACATGAGACAGAAAAGATAGTTCGAATTTCTTCACGATTGTGATTCTACAATTCATTATCATAGAAAAAAGAAAAAAAATTGATGATGCATTGAGTAGGAAATACCTTGTATTTTATCCTAGATGTGGATTAAAATAGATCATTTGATCAATGAACTAGTTTTAAAATCACAATATTTCATATAAACTTATTTTCTTTAACGTAATTCAATAGTTTGTGCTACATGCAACACCGAGTAAGAGCGTACTATGACTTACCAAACTATCTGTTCATAAAAGCAGTTATGAATAGTATTAACTAAAATTTATATTTTATATACTCTCTATAATTTTAATATCTAAATTATATTTTTCTTATATGAAAATAAATTAAAATATTATTTTTCAGATAAAATATATATTTTTAAAAAAAAATGCAATTTTAAGGCCATTTAATGTAGAACCCGTTTTAAATCTAATATTTTTCACTTTAATATATTAATCATGAAAAAATAAACATCTTCTTTATAAGAGGGACACAAAATAGAGTTTGGATAAATTTCTTATTCTTAATTGATAACTTTCATATTTTAATGAATTGTGAAAAATACTAAATTTTAATTGAAAATTTTTATTTAATCAAAATAATTTATTATGTTAAATTATAAATTTGAATGGTTTTGAAATAAAATTAGATTATATTTTTATCATTTAATAAAATATTGGCCATTGAATAAAATTTTACATTTTAATTGGACATAAACACATATCAATCTTTTAGGAGCTTTTGCATCTCAAAAACAAGCTTTCAGGTTCTGACAAAAGGAATATTTTTGAAATTATTTAATAAAACTTCTAGGTTTTGGATTTGTAAAAATAGACATCATTTTAGAAAATATATAATAAAAATAAAATTTCAATGGATTTATTTATTTTTTCTAAAAACATTCAATTATTGATGAATAATGAAAAACACTATTTTGTTGTTTAAAGAAGACTGTTTATTTAAATAAATATTTTTAGTTTAAATTTATTTTAAATAAAAAATAAATACATAATACCTATATTGGTATAATGTAATTAATTTAAGTCATTTAATAATTAGTTTATATACATTAAATTTTATTAAACATTTTACTGTCTTTTTCCACCTTCTAGGCACATATGATCATTTTTTTAAAACATAATTTTACCACTTCTATATATTGAATTTATAAAAATCCAAAAGACACAATTGACATTAGTAATTAAAATTTGGTACACTAGGATGAAAATAGTAAATAGTGAATAGTATCTTTTGGATTTCAATTACCATAGTAAAAATTTAATAGGGTAATTAAATTTAAAAATAATTTTATAATTACCTTAACACATGTCCTAATTTAATTGGATATGATTAATTAAAAAAACCATCCTTATGAAAAAAATAAGAACCTTTTTGATACACTTTGATTAGATTTGGAAATTTATTATATTTAATTTAAAGAAGAGTTAAAAGTGATAAATTCAATGTTTAATAACTAAAACATTTTAAATATAGGGCTACCCATAATATAAATTCGACGATAAATATTAATTCAATAAATAAATAGATTCAATAAATCATGGTATTTTATTTATAATCTTAGACATTAAATAATTAATTTTTTATGACTCAATGATGATGTAGTAACTACTATATTAATGAATGACTAAGATAACTGATCTTATAAATATTAAGGTTAAGGTAAATAGATTCTTTTGATTCCATCCACTAATTTTAGAGGTTTATATGACATGTTAGGGTTGATTAAATCTATTTTTTCTATGAAATAATATTTTTTTGACTTTCAATAAAACCAAATACTAAATAGTGTCAAAATTTACATAAATGAATTTTTAAAAGAAATACTATTTTTTTAAATTATAATATTGTCATAAAATCTATTTTTCTGCCAAAAAAATTATACAATAATATATATATCTTAATACTGAATAACTTGAGGTTCCCTTGGAATTTTATAGTAAGGTTATTTACAATGTAATATAAAAATACAAGAAGAAATATTTAATCATAAACTATTTAACTAAGAAATAAATCTAAAATATACGGTTAATATGGTGTACTAAACTTATATAAGACAAATATTTTGAGAGTTTTTTGACCCATAAAAACTTTATCCTATAAATAAATCTATTTATTGTATTTATAAACTGAAAATAATTTTACAATAAAATAATATTTCATGATTTTCTTAATGTTACCCTCACCTCTCTTATAAAAGGTAACTTCCCCTTTCCTTAATTTCACACATCCAAAGCCTTTTTTTCTCAGCCAAAAACATCTCCAATATCCTCAAAACTACACGAACATCATCATAGAGGGAATAATTTGATCATAAAATAATCTTAAGGTGCTCTTTTGATCAAATCAAAAGGAAGAACCTGAAGATGATGTAATTACTTCATCACCTCTTTCAAAGTTCTTTTCTTCTCCACTCCGTCGTTAATTGTTGTTTCCAAACTAAAAAAATAACTTTGGTAGATTATAAATAATTACATGTTATTATAAATATGGTAAAACCATATTCATTATTCTATCCATTTTATGAATGAAAAAGTCACCATATGTGTGTACATACGGATTACCGTCTCCACATCGTGGTTTAGTGTGTTATTCGACACTTCATTATTTGGAAGCATATAATAATGAGTATAAATGATGTAAATAAAAAATATAACATGTTAATTATTCATTATAAATAATATACCATCCAATTAAATAATATATCACCACTAATTAAATGTTATTGTCGCTCGTGCGTATGTACGACTTACCATCTTCACAACGTGAAGAGATTTCAATTCCCATCGTAATGATTCGAGATTAATTTTAATTTATTGTCTAAAAATAAGTTTTTAAAAATTAATATGATTATATATATGAATATAATACATCTTATACAAAACAAACATGACTTACGTAACAAAACATATAATGGAAAATGAATCAGTTATCACCCAAAATAATGATTCTACTAAAATGTCATTAATAAAGAAAAACTAGAAGATCATATATGATATCATTATTATGTAAGTGGTTATTTTATAATTTAATAACAATTATAACACAATTATTCAGTAGGTTAACCTACCATAGACTATGGAAAAGTACAATGTAAAGGGGTTTTCATCTCACTTTTATTCATGTGAGATTCATTGTATATTTTCCACAATTTTGTTTTCTGTGGTGTATGTACTACCCCTGATTTTATTCATTGTGTATGAAACATTAATATATCAGTATTTAAATTAACAATTTATGGTTCTTCATTCATGTTGTGTATGTTTCGTAAGTTAAAAAATCAATAAGGATGTTTCTAATTTCAATTTCATTCAATGGGATTTAAGAACACTACAATGATTATTTTACTCCAAGATAATGTTCAAAATCACTATTTATTTATTTAGGTAGCAATTTAAACTCCCCTATATGTGGATATAAATTTGACATAAATAATCAATCCATTTTTTAATTCTCAATTTATTTATATGAAATTGATAAGGGTAATGTTATCTCAATTTCCATTCATTGAGTTAACATCCAAGTCATTGGTTTTGTTTTTCCAAGAATATTTATGAATGCCATTTGAATTATTTACATGAAATATACAATAATGTTTACCGTATTTATATTTTTTAATCATAATTATGTCATTTATATATCCTTAATCAAAGGATATGGTCTTTATAATGGATTTCGTCCCAATTTACATTCAATTGAGACATCCTTATTGTTATGCGCCTATTAACATTTTTATGGTTTATATATTTTCCTATGACATATTATATCATGATTCCATTTATTCTAATGATATTATAATGTTTTTTTAATTTTATTACTCAATTGTTTATATTTTATCATATTTCATTTGTTAAGGAACTCCTTAACTAAAATATCGTTTTAAATGTTTTAATGATTTATTATCCTAAATCATTATCATTAATATATTTATTTTAAAAATGATTTTTTAAAGATTCATTTATATGGAAATGAATTTTTTAAAATTAATATTCTTTTAAAAGATTCATTTTGGTATGTGAAATTGTGATTCAAAAATATCTTCTAAACGACTTCCTTGATAAATAGTGCAATTTTTAAATATTTTCCAGAAAAAGGAGATATTTGTCTCTAATAATTTTACTTATAATTTTAAATGTGTCAATAACCTTAATTGTATTTTATCTTTTATTGATTTCATTTATTATAATACAATATTTAATATTGTATTGAATGAGTTATGTTTGACTGTGGATGTGATATTTTAATACCATTCATTGTTTGTGGCTACAATATTGAAATTTTTATGCTAGTTTTAATATAATTGTTTAGGTTATGCTTAACCCTTTTCATACGAGGAATGAATTGGATAGAGTAAATGATGAGAGGGGCCTATTATAGCCCCTTAATGCAACAGTTTCATTAGACAGACTTGTGTTTTAGTACAACACCTTGATAGGATTATTATTTTGTATCCTTGGCACGAGGCATTTAATATATGGTGATAATGCTCGTAATTATGTATTCCATCATTATGAAATTAGATATTTATATTTAATTTGATTACTCATCTAGTAGAATATCCATGTTAATAAGTAAATGGAATTAATTTATTTATTTTTTCTATATTATGCTGATGTTTATGTTTAAAAGGCTTGTGATTTAGTTTTATACATTACCATAAAAGATTATTTTTATTTTTGATAGATTATGATATATTTTTATCCTTACTAAGCATCAATTCTCACAAATTTATTATGTATTATATTTCCCATGATGGAAGTAGTACATTACAATAAACCTACAAGAATTGGCTAAGTAATATGCGTGTGTTCTAATGGAAAAAAACGTTGTTGTTTTTCCATTTCATAATGTTATGAAAATATTATTTATGTATATACTACATCTATAGCTACTAAATATTCATTCAAGAAATTATCTCTTGTGATCATTCCAATTTAATGTAATAATTCACTGACTCGGGTAACTAGGGTTGGGGCATTACAAAATTAAATATGGAAATGTAAATTATAAGGGAAGGGACATTATAAACTGTTTCAAAAAACATTTATTAATATTTATTAGTAGAGAAGTTGAAGAAATATAATAATAAAGAACCTTTGATACAAAATATATTAGAGGTTGTGATGGATGGGAAGTTTATTGAGTATAGTATTGATCAATAATGTGCACTGAAACCTTTTACAAGACTATGTGTTCCATATATTCTAGAAATAATGAAGGAGTTGATTGATGAAGCTCATAGCTATAATTATTCTAAAAATGATGGAATAATAAAAATGTTTTGGAAAAATCATAATCATTTTTGGTTGGATAATATGAAAATGGAGATTTCTGAAAACACTACAAGGTGTCTAGTATGTCAGTAAGTGTAAGCAGAGTGACAAATTCTTAAAGGGGTATTACAACCACTACCCATAATATCATGGGGGTGGGAAAATATCACTATGGTCTTTGTCACTTATCTATTAAGAAAATCCAAATGAAAAAATTTGATATGGGTTATACTGGACCATCTCACGAAGACTTTCGATTTAATCTATATTCGGGTCAATTTTTCTCTTGATCATCTTTTGAAGTGATACCTGAAGGAAGTTGTAAACATATATGAAATTCCACATTATATCATATCAAATCTTGATCCAATTTTAACATTAATATTCTCAATAACTCTTCAAAATTACAAGTGTACTAAATTTAATTTTAGTAGGGAATATCCCCCCAAACTGATGGCCAATCCGAAAGGACAACTCAAACACTCGAGGACATGCTGAGAACCTGCTCAATAGTATTTAATTGTTGATGGGACTAACATCTCCCATTAGTTTAGTTCTCTAAAAATAATAGTTTCCATTCAATCATTAAAATGTTACCTAATAAGGCTATATATGGGAAGCGATGTAGAAATCCTAATTTTTGGCATGAAATTCTTCAAAATCCTGAAAAATTTCTAGATGTCTTATAGTTATCCCTCTTAAGGATGTAAATAAAGTACCCTCCACATATATTAAATCGAGATCTTGGATCGTATGGACAAGGTTCTACACAACAATACTAACCACCTTGTGAATGTTCTATGGAGGAACTAGAAATGTGATGAATCCATGTGGGAACCAGAGGATTCTATGAGGAAAAGGTACCCATGCCTTTTCTCTTCTAAGGGCATGAGTTGATGTTTCAGGGAAAAAAATTTTTAAGGTGGGCGAATGTAATGACCAGAACTTTTGATTTATATTTTTCTTCCAGAAAATTAATATTTTATTTTGTCAATATCAATAAATATATATAAGAATAATTGAAATGTAGCCATGGAATTTTGAACATTATATGAAAATTGGAAATAAAAATAATTTTTAATCTTGTAATTGTTGATTAAAAATGGCATAATAATGGATAGCTAATACTGAAAGAAGAGTTGATGGATTTATCCAGTAGACTTGGGCAATGTGAATTCCATCTGTCGAGTCCTTTTAAGGAAGTCGTTTAACTAGTTTTTTCCCTACACCAAGCCCAATGTGAGCTTTAACATGTTAATCTTGAACATAATCGCCTTTGGGAGAAGTTCAATCTGATAAAAATCAAAACTCCGGAATTGTTGTTAGAGCCCCCTGGAGATTCCATCCCATTTCACTCTTTAGTCTTAGGTCCTATGAAGGTGTTATAAGTTTCAATGTAACGAGGGTTTAAATACATTTTAATATTTTTATATAAATTCAATATGGACATCTTGTATGTGAAAAACAATCATTGTGTAAGTATTGGTATTTTTATGTCATAATTTATTTAATTAAAATTTTATTATTAATTTAATAATTTAAAATAGAAATTAATTTTCATAAAATATAATAAAAAGGTGTTACATTATGGTTTAATGATTATAAGATTATTATATGGGACTTTGATTATTTTCTCAAGGAGTTATATAATTAGTAATAGTTTTAATGATGTTTATTGGGAATAATTTTTTATTTTATTTAAAAATTAAATTACAAATAATTATAAAAGTATTTTTATAAAATGGTTTTATATATTTAATTCTACACGTCAAAAAATGGTTATGGTGAATTTTTTCATATTTTTCTAAAATACCTGAATTTATAAGGAATAGTAGAAATACAATTTTGAGTTTTTAGTATGTTTAATGACATAATAATGATGTATTTATAGAAAAATTGGGAGATTATTTTATTCTATAACTGTGAAACATGAAACACTCATTTCATTTTTAGGGGTTAATAATGACATAATGATCATGTTTTAAGCATTTTTAAATGTCACGATTTTGAAATGAAACCCATTTGTTTTATACTATTAGTGTTATTTATGAAATATTTGATAAAACTCTATGTGGATCACATGAAAATAGTGACACATAATTGGTGCACCCTTATTGTGCTCTAATGCAATGTGTAAAAAAATTGTTCTCCAGAGATGTCATGTTTTATGATACATTGGTGAATAATATTGGTAATTTTTATGACACCTTGGGGATGGACCGTGGTGATATGCTTATGAAAGTCAAGATTAAATGTAGCAGCAACATTTTCAAGTAATAATTCATGTTATAATAATTACAATTTTCCTCTATATCCTGACATTATGATATTCCACATGTTCTTATTTATATCACTCAAGTTCACATGTAAATAGTTTCACTGGTACTCTTTAATGGGCCTTCTACCCACCCTTTCCATTGATTTAAGTATCCAGTTTTCTGAGATGGTGAGATTATTCATATGATAAAAATTTCAAGAAGTATTTAAAGAGGATTAAATGTTTGTAATATGTTTTCAAGTATTTATTTATTTATGTACCATATTTCCAAGAGATTTGAATTTAT
The DNA here is from genome assembly GCA_963277665.1 of Viscum album. Lineage (NCBI taxonomy): Eukaryota > Viridiplantae > Streptophyta > Magnoliopsida > Santalales > Viscaceae > Viscum > Viscum album. Next base: position 174,773,434 of record OY728160.1, read on the forward strand.
TGATGCTCTTTTTGTAAAATAAAATGAATAGTGATGTAATTAAAATGAAAGATTCCATATAATCAACACTTTAATAAATTATTATTTCATTAATAAGAATTTTTTAAGGATTTACTCATCTCAATTTATACCTATGTGAGATATATGCATTATTCATAATTGATTTATTTTCTATGGTTTATATATAATGATCGTTTATATTAAATATTTTTAATCTCTTTATCTTCATGTTTTTAAATTTTCTATTCAATGAGACTTACATTTGTGGGTCATACAATTCGACCGATTACAAGTGGTAAGGGTCTTTATTAACCTAATTTCCATTCATTGGCTTAAACATCTACTTCTTGATTATTTCATGATATGATTATGTGGGAAATGAATTTTGGATATTTTATACTATATTCATAATTGATTTATGTGGATTTATATTTAATTCTCAAAAATAATATGTTTTATTAACAAAGGATTCTTTGTAATGGACTCAATAACAAAAAAATCATTTCAAATTTTATTATGATTTATAATTCTATATCGGACTCATTCATTATATTTTTTTCAAAATGGTTTTATGGAGTTATTTATATTGAAATTTAATTTTTAAAATTTTAAAACCTTTAAATAGTTTTCAATGTGGTTTGGGACACTTTGATAAAAAATTTATTTTTTATTGATATAATTTTATTTCAAAAATATATTGATTATTTCAATAGATTTGAATTTATTGGTTAAACAAAGACATCATGTCCTTAATTCCTCACATTTATGCCTCTTTAATGTTTTGATGTCTAATTTAAATGTTTACACTTTTATTTTCAAATAAATATTTGTCATATTTGAGTGTTTGGATTTGTAAATATGAACTGTGATTTCAAAGTGGAAATGATAATTTTCCTTTATGGTTGATTTGTTTTTTATTATTTTGTTTTTGTTCATTGTAATTACATATGTATATGGGTGTATTCATGATAAAAAGGATTAGTAATCCTTTGATAGCACTCCAATGCATTGGGTAATGAGGCGGAGTTAAATGATAGGGTTTCTCCAAAGAGATTTATGAAATATATAATTATGGGTATTTGAAACGTAATGATGATGGTTACTCCCTATGTAGCATTGAAAACTACAATATATATATGATGTGGATGTTAAATGTTACCTTTATGATTTATGATTTCTAATAAGTATTTTCAGAAATCTTATGATTTCATAATGTATGTTAATTACTTTATGTTTTTTTATGGGTGAAAAGTATGATTTTATGAAAAAAAAATTCATTAGTTTAAAATATTCATTGACTAATGGTTTCATTACATATTTTATATCCCGTTCTGATATTTTTTTGTCATCACATGTTTTTTATTGAAAAATGATTCTCGTGGTAAAGGATGGGTATGAGAATGGATGATGACAAGATGAATTTTAGGGATATTTTTATCAAATAGAATAATTCTTGTTTTATTTAAAAATGATTTAAATTATGAAAACATGGATGGTTCCTAGACTTTTCTAATTTTTAATATTTTAAATGTTAAGTAATAGATATGACCTAATTCACTAAAACTGTAAACTGAAAAAGAACCTCAATGTGAGTTCTTGAAATAACTGAAGATTGTGTTACATTTAAGTCATATTCCGTACATCATATTTTCAAAATTACATTGGTAAATTGATTAATAATAAATATATTATTTAATAAAAAAAATAATTAAAAAAATAACAAAATAAAAAAATTATTCATTAATTATAGTTTCAAAATATGACATGTGGTTAAGATTACATGAAATGTGTTACAAATATGGAGACTATAGGATATAGAATAAGTAAAATCACTATTATCAAAATAACATGATGGAAATAAGGTAAGAATTATAATAACATTATATTATTAGAAATAATTCATAAATATAATATTATTTCATTTAATAAACATACATATAATATCTATGTGAAGCAGTAATGAAACAATCACATCACTTTATGTGGTGGTAGTATTCCTTACACATGACAGAAATTATCCTTTATTAAATAGATATAATTGTAAAAATATATATTATTTATTTACATAAATAATAATTATTAGTATTTCATTAATATCACATAAAAAATAATAATAATACATAAAACAATCAACATAATGTGGAATTGAAAGACATATCACATCACTTCATGTGGTGGTTTTCTTCCTTATAAAAAATTGATATTATAATATAATAATTGAATGACATGGTATGTAAGTATATGATATATACACTTGGTATAATTATTTATAATTCATTAATATCACATATAAATATAATTTTAATCCATATTACCTTCTATATAATGAGAATGTTAATACCAAATCTCATTACTTCATGGGGTGGAAGTTTACTGTACACAGAAAGGATGTTATTATATTCCCTACAGAATTGAATTTATGAATGTTTAGGAGATATAATAATTATAAAACTATAATTATATAATATATATCATTTATAATTATTTTAAAAATCCATATATCCATCTATGAGATGAGGTGATGAAAAATGAATTACATTGGTTCACATGGCAGTATTCTTCTATACAAACATTCAATAGTTTCCCTTCACATTTGTGAGAGGAGGATATTTTTTTAACCCATTAACATAACAAAAAGTTTATATGTATATAGAGAATTATTATTAAATTATATAATTATGTTTTAGTAAGATTTTATGTAGGTGTAATTAGAATTAAAATAATACGCTTGGTTATGAATGTAGCCGCTTTTTCAGAAAACAAAATTAGGTTCACAACAAAAATAATTCTATGTATGGCCATCTGTTAAAACAAAGGATTGAAGGATTAGGTGACTGAATTAAATTTTTGATTTGGGTCTAATTTAACAGATCTAATGGGTTTTTTTAATTGTATAAAATAGAGGAGTTGTGTTAGCATTTTATAATGGAGATGGGAAATAGTTGGAGTTTTTATAAAATATTGAATTACACCAATGTTTTTAATATTCCAAAAGGATGATTATTTTGATATATTTTAAAACTAAATTGATATAATATATATATTACAATAAAATTGGAATTATAAAAATTATGGTCATCTTTAATCAATTTCATTTTGGTTTAACCAGAGCTAATCCTTCCTTACAACAATCACGGTTAATAATGTTTATTATTTTCAATATTCATTACGATAAAAAATTAAATTAAAATTATTAGATAATATAAATAATTTATATTAAAATTAAAAAATCCATTTTTATAGATTCAACTTATTGAATTTAATTAATTTAATTTAAAATTAAACAATTATATATGTTTAAAAATTGGATTTTCAACTAATGAATTTTTATGGAAAATATGATCTCATATTAAATATATATAGTTATATGTGAGATAAATTTATTTTATAGGATACCTAATTTTGGGATATATAAATTATTTATACAGAAGAAATATTTTACCATATGAATAAGTTTTTAGACGGAAATGTTTTAATGAATAAGCATAAAATTCCACTAAAATATATTATTAAGATGATTAAAATGTAATTAATTAAATTTTATACATATATGTAAAAATTATATTACTTTTTAACACAACTAAAATAATAATGGAACATTTTTTATAAAAAATTAATGAGTTATTTTAAGAAATAGTTTTTCACTATTCTCAGAAAAATTAATGGTTTATGACAAAATATAAAATTTAAAAATTATCTAATATCGTTGTTTTGATTTTAAGAAAATGTTAAATTTTTTATATATTATTTATTAGAAGGGTTAAAAATAATTTTAATTTTTTTCCAATGCATTACGGGCCCACCATTTTAATAAATACATATTTTCGAACAAAATTTATTTTTAATTTTAATCATTATTAGTTTATTTCTAATTAGTATATAATAATTATATTAATTATATAAAACTCAATAATAATATTTTTTTTAATTTATAAAATCTTTTTAATACCCACCATTTTAATAGATACATTCGAATAATATACTATATTTTTGGTTCATTTAGATTCATGGTTTTTTTCTCTCCATAATATTAAAGATACTAAAATTAGTAAAAACTAAAATTACTGTAAAGTATTAGAATGATACATTATATTATAATAATGTTTTTTGGGTCACATACTATATTTAAAATGATGATAATATTTTACAATCTTATGGTGTTATATCAAGATACTTATTCTCATTTTAATCATTACTTTTATAACATTTACACTACATTGGTGCTTCCAATTATTGAATAATAGTTATACCTCACTAATAAAATATAATCAGAATTTTTAAAATATATTTTGTATCAATATATAAATTAAACACAAAGAATGTTTTTTAGCGATGATTTTTCATAGATAATACCATATTAATAACAATGGTTCTCATAAAAAACATGTAAATATCATGTATAATGAATTCCATTTATATTTAATATTATATAATATCCATTATAAAATATTGCTTGAATATTGTATGTTGTTATGTTTCAATATGATATACATCCATTATTTGAACTATAAAAGATTATTAATATATAAAATTCACTTAAATGATACACCTTATACTAATAGAACCACTTTTATCTATATATGGTTATGATAATTTATGTATTGGTTCAATATATATATATATCAAAGATGAATGTATGATTGATATATTTATTGAATATCCAACACGAATTATCTTATACCTTTCTTCAAAATCTAATTAGTATATCCATATTACATTTTAAAAATCTTTTAATGGAATCTCATCGAGAATATTAATTTTACACATGATTATTTTAATAAATTTTCAAGCTATTATTTGAGAACTAAATCCTCATACTTCGGGTAAATAAAAATTTATCTAAAGGTTTCAAAGTATAATACTTATTATGTAATTATTTAAAATTTCTAAAAACTGTTAAATCCAATAATTCCTTTCCCCATTCTTTATATATAGATAAATATTAATTTTTCTTTCACATTATTAAGAATTACATTTCCAAAATTGTGATTGATTCTTAATTGTTAAATTTATCATTATTTAAATATATTGAACATATATGATTCATGTATTTGAAAATATTTTATTATGAAGTAACATAAAAATATATATTTTATAAATTAAATAATTTCATAATAAAAAATTAATTATACACTAAAAGATGATTATTTGAAATCATTTAATGCGTAATAAATCATTTACAATCAATAAACTTCACCTTGTGATGCTTTCACATTTTATTACATTAGTAAGGAATCCCCCACCACCATCAACTAACAAAATAATCCATTAATAACATAATGTTTTTGAATCTCAATTGATCAGGTGTTTGAATAAAATATTTGACTATAATATTTAATTTAGTACCCATGAATAAAAAATGAAACAATATATGAAATGATAAATATATCTGATGTATAAAATTAATATTATTTTATTATTTAATTATTTTCAATATCTCTTATAGTAAAAATTATTTCTTTTTTAAAAGAGGATATCCTCTTATTCATTTATCATCATCGAAATATTTTTTTGTGCATAAATAAATATATAAATGCTCCATGATCATTGAATTAGTCATGGAATATTAAATCATACCTTTATATATCAATATTTACTATAATTATTTAGGTTCCATGTTACCACCATTTATTTTTCTTCATGATAAATAATAATAGAATTATTACTAAGATGATTGTGGTGGTATTCATTATAAAATTCCTAATGAATATAGTGAATATTGTGTGACTATTATGATAATATGATATTAGTGATTAATTTTTTATCCATATAGATTCCTAACATATTTAATTGATCAATAAACATTAGTATCAAGAATTCAAGATCACAATATTTTTATATTTCATCATGTTTACACTCATACAGAGCAGGTACTATCGCATTTATGTTAATCCATTATTTATCCTCTCCTAAATGAATTATTTAGGTTAAAATGGAGGATATATCCATTTAATTACAATTAATTTTCATATATATATATATATATATTAATAGCATAACTAAATGTACAATTGAGTGAATTTAAATGCATCTTCTATAAGAATTATTCTTACCCTTAGTCGCCCACTCAAGTGGTTGATCAGAAATTGATTATACTTAGTCATAATACATAATGATTTGTATTAGTATAGTTTAAAAATTATTATACCAATATTGTAAAATTATTTGAATAATTTTATAGTCATTTCGCTAAAATCATCACACTGTTCCTCGTTTATTTTTTTCAGTGATAAATTATTTATTTCAGTACATTATATTTCATTTAGTGTGTGTTAAATGAAATTAAATTAATTAGTATCCCATTATATTACTGTGTCCAAATATACCTCCCCATTGGTATAATAATATGAATTCTCCTTGATATTATAGTGGAATGCATACATTTTCCTTATACCAAAACTACGATAATATCCATTATTATTACCTAATGTTACAAAGGTAGATTATCATTAAAAATTCATTAATTCATAGTTCATAAGTCTATTAAACTGAATCACAAATCCTATAGTTCTATACTCAAATTTAATCTATCCATGTCCTTAAATAATATTAAATAGAGTATTGACATTACCCTTAACACCAAATTTGTTATTTTTTCCCAATAACCCTATGAATATTCCTTGACAATTAAACAAACATCCCTAATTATAACCACATATTCATTTTATCATCTCATAAAATGGAATATGATATCCAACATAATACATTCCTTATAATTTTTTTTAATTTTTTAATTTTTTTATTCTTCACATCAATTTTTAGATAATATTTTCTTTACAAAAATAATTAACCTTGTAAAAAAATATAGTATAATAACAGAATTGTATTTAATTTTTCATTAATATTAATTATATTACAATATAAAGAAATATAATGAACCATACAGTACATATATTTATATTAATTAAAAATTTAATAATATAAATTAAAAAATTCAATAATGCCAACATAAATCCATATAGTATAGTGCCTTTAGAATATGGGAAACACAAAAACTGGTTCATAAACCATTTACATTGTGTCCTTATTTCTTCATAACTAGAATCCTTTTTGACATATCATACCTAATAACCCTCTTCATGACCTGGGTAAAAGAAACATAATAAAAAATGATCTCAAATTCTCATTTAGGGTAAACAAGAGATATATCAATCATGAAATATTCATATGTCATAAAAATATAACTTTTGAAAATCATATCCATTATATACAAGATCATGATATCATGTTATGGTATAAATAATAAAATTTCATCACAATCCCAAGATTCATAATATAATACATGAATTTTTTTGGCCTACACATATGCATATAAAATCATTTCATATTATTCAGGGCTCAATTACAAGACCATAAAAGTAGAAAAGTCCATTACAAAACTGAGTTCGCTCATTTTTTTTTCCATATATTACCGAATTAGATTTAATTTTTGATAAATTACATTATATCTCAAGAGGTATAATTCTATAACCAATGAATTGGATGCATATATAGTTCCCACACATCTTATAATGAAATAATTCTTATGTGTTCCACAAATACATAAATCATTCATCGTAGAATAACCCAAGGATCAAAAATGGGTTTCTTAAACATCAATCCATCATAAAATATAAAATATTAATAGACTCTATAAAAATAATTCTATAATAAACAAAATAAAAACATTTTAATAATAGGTATATAAACATAATCCTATTTATTCAAAGTCATCTTTTATGGAAAATAATTTTGATAAAACACATGACATTAATTCAAGGGGAAATATCCTTTCTTCATCAAATTTTGATTATCCTCTCAAAATTCTACACAATTTTGAAAAATTTAATTGAAAATAAAATTTAAATATTGTAAATAATTCCTCATTTAAATAAGGTATTATAAAATCATTAGAATATTTTCATGGCATATAAGTTAAAAAACATTCTCCTCGTACATTTTCTATGAATGTAAAAAATCACCTCATATAAAAAAAATATATTTGTCATTACATTTATAGAAATTTAGAAAGGTGTAAAATTTATATTAATAAATTTTATAAGAATAAAAATATTATTAATATATTTAGGAAACATGTATGTGGATGATAAATATAACACAAAAAATACTTACTTATAAACAATCTCGTATAAAAATGAGATTGTTATAGAATTACTTACATTAGGTCTGGTTTCCTTTGTATGTATATGAACCTCCAGTATAATGGTTAAATAATTTCATTGAAATATTCAGGATTCATATTATTTTTGACTATATCATATATGATCATATTATCATCCATTTATTAGCTACATTTCATTGTTACCAATTATTTGTATATTACCCGATTTATGTTTTTCTGCATGTTCTGTCGAATAAATTTGAGTTATCATTATTAGGTCATAGTTATTTCAGTAAAAATAGTTATTCACATTACATATACCATTTTGATTTATTCTGTAAATTTATATAATCATACCTTAATTAAGATCGTGTGTATTGAATCGCAATGCATCGTGGAGATGGTAAGTCATACATAAGCACAGGCGACGATATATTTCCCATCATTGAAGAATAGTATTGAATTGGATAGTGTATAATATTTTAAAATTAATTTAATGATGTAATAATTATATATTGTTATTATTTCCTTCCTTATACTCATCCATGTATGGTGGATGTAAGGAAATGATTACAAAACGACATGTATACGGTAAGTTGTACGTACACTTGCTTGGTTATTTCATTTTTTGTAAGATTGATAGAAGGTTTAATGTGGTTTTTTCTTAATTATAATAGTATATAAGTATATAATTGATAATATAATTATTACATTACAATGAAACAACTTGTGAATAGGATGTATAAGAAGAAATAATTTCAAAAGAATCGGTAGAGAAGATTTCCTCTTCTTCGACATGCTTCCTCTAAATCTCTTCTTAGAGCACTAAAGTTGGCCTTTAAAGATGAATAGAACCTCATAAATGTTATGAGAAAAGTTGATAAGGGAAAATGGAATCACATGTAAGATCTTGATTTATAAATGTGAAGTGAAGAGGTAAGATGGGATTTGTCCCTTTATAATTCATGTGAGAGGCATTTTTGGAAACATCACAAATATTAAATAATAATAAAATCAAAATCTACCCAGAAACCTCCCAAATATCCCAATTTCAAAGATAAAATATGAAAAGGTAGTCATATATTAATCCTATAACTTTTATACAAGTGTGTTTGAAAATTTAAAAATTATCATTTTAATTAACACTTATTTATTATATTTTATTTTAATTACGATAATAAATAACTCAATATTAAAATGGTGAAATATTTTCTTATTTGATGTTAATTATAATATAAATAAGTACCTTAGAATTTTTTTGAAAAATTAATAATTACTATATATTTCTAAAAAATGTTTAATGATTTTTATATATTTTCATACAACATTATTTTGATAAACAATCAATAGTAACAATTTTGGCACTATTCAATTTTTGGATTTTTAAAACTTTTATTATAAGATGATAACATCGAATAATCTATATTATGTTAAAAATATGTGGTCAATATCATATATAAAGTTCATTTTAAATATTAATTAATCCAAACCAATACTATTTTATCTTTTTTAATAAAATTTATTTGATATTTCATTTAATAAATTTTGTACAAAAGTATTTTTGCGTAATTATTTATTATACCAATTTGTTAAATAAAATTTAAAAATAATATTCTATGATGAATAAAAATATTCATGTGTTCATAAGAATTCTTTTAGATGAATTAATCTTCTCTACAGTACAATATTTAAAATGTTATATTTATTAAATTATGAAGGTGACAAAATTAACATCACTTTAAAATAATAATATAAGTGTTGAAATCCCTTCTATAAAGCACCAAATAGTCAATAACATGACCCATGGTTAAATATGGTCGATATATACTTGACCGATAATATTTTTTCAGGTGTTTGGGTCTTTTAATGGGGTTTTTAATTATAATAAAAACTATATTATTAATTTTCCATCAATTAAAAAAAATTAAACATTATTGTCTAAGCTATTATGTTAATTATATATTTCCTTAAAATTTAATCAACTAAAATAATAAATAAAAATATTTTTGAATTAGAATTAATATTTATAATCTAATTTATATTCTATATAATTTTATATATATAATGATTTATTTATTTAAATTAGAGTGAGACATTTTTATCTTTTAATTAATTAAATAAAATAAAAAGTCTAAATCTCATCAAAGTGAATTAAAATGTATATAATTTCAATAAAATTATTAATTAATTTGAAAAACAATCATCCAATGATATTAATGCAAGTGTTAGGCTAATTTTATAATATCTTTCTTCGATTTAATTTCCAGATATACACTTTTAGAGTAACAATAAAATTTACCTAAGATACTATTCATATTTTCCAAAAATTAAATAGTTATATTTACATAATTTGGACCTCCACTTTCAAATTATAAAATACATTTTTTTGGAATAAAAAAGATCGAAGTTTTAGTAATTAATTTAAAATCAATCCTATTATTAGAAAGATAAAACATGTTTTTAAAGGTTAGACCATTGCAAAACATTTAAATGTTATTAAATATGAATTAAATATAAAATTAAATATAATTAGATAAATTATATTGAATAATAAATATTTATTATATTTATACTTTAAAATCATTCAATATTATTATTTAACCATAAAAATTCATTTGATGAAAAAATTAGTTTTTATATAAAATTTATTGTATTTTTAATATTAATCAAAACCTGAAAGTTACCAAAAAATATCAAAAATTAATCCAATGTAAATTTTAATATCCTGCTTCAAAATAACATATTTATTTCATCATATAAAAATTATTAATGTGTCAAAATATTAATTTAAAAGGGGTTCTCTATTAAAAGGTGGAAAATTTCCCTATAGAGAAATATTGGTTTTTATACATCAAATAGGTTTTATTAATATCCTATGACAATAAGATCAATTGGATGAATATGAGAAATATTTTATTAGTTATATAGCATATATATTTCATTTTATACATTTACTAATAGTAATTCCATAACAAATATACAAATATATAATTCAACTATATATTTTTAATAAATTTTCATAAGATAGTTATATTTATTGATTATAAAATAATGCCTATGATATAATTATAATTTTATATTACGTGTGTCTTTTGGATTATTTCAACTTGGGGTTGTGTCCAATCCAAGCTATTGAAAAAAAATTATTTAGATAATAAACACATTATTAACTCATCCTAGTGTTATATTCTACCCCACATAAATTGAGTTATTCCCTGAAATTTTTTCACATGGATAAATGAAGTTGATGATATCTTTTCTTCATCATATAATAATGTTTCCACATATAATACTCAAATTTTTGGTTCCACCATAAAACATTAACCATGAGAGTGGTGTTGTTGCGTAGTACTCTCTCACTACAATCCATAATCTCTATCAGTTATTCTTCGTAAGAATGGGACTACTCTAAAGGTACAACAATTGAGTATAGTAAATGTGAATAATTAGGTATATACTTTCACATGAGAGATACATGGAACACATCATGAACTTGAGAGAGATTCGGTGGTTACGCTAATCGGTAAGCTACATTCCCAACATGACCCAAAATTTCAGAAGGACAGATATACCTAGCACCCAAATTTCTTTTTTTTATAGATCACATTACACACTTCCAGTGATATATTCAAAGAAACACTTTATCACTCACTTAAAAATCTAGGTCTTTTCTTCAGTTTTCAGAATTCTATTGTTGACTCAGAGCTTCTCTTATGTGTTGCTGAGTAAATCTGACATTTTTTATTATTTTATTAGCAAAATCAGGTCCTAATAGATTTAATTCCCCAACATTATCCCAGCTAGTTGTAGTTTTATACTTATTTCCATATTGGTCTTCTTGTGGATCCATCTAAATTCTTGAGTTAATGCTAATTTTGTACTAAAATTCCTCAAAAGGTATCTGTTGATTAGTATAACCTTTGAAATACATAGATCAATATATCAAAAAGAATTTTGGAGATTGAATTACCCTCTCAAACTTCCTATCTATCTAATGATGTTATGCAATGGTGAAACCTAACTCTATATCCAGATCATGATTAAGGCTTCATGAAAACATTGAGGTAAACCTCAGATCCTAGTCAGATATAATGGACAGTGGTACTCCCTGTAATATTACCACTTCCTTTTCCTATATCTTAGAAAGTTGACGAAGAGTTAAATTATCACTAATTGAAATGAAGTGTGGTGACATCATAAGTAGATCGAATATAACACATATAGAATTATGTTATTCATATGTGTTGTGAAGTCTAATGAAAAAGTCCATAGTGATGTTTTCCCATTTCCATTTTGGTATGGGTAATGGTTGTAATATCTCTATAGAAATATAACTCTCATTCTAAACATCCTGACATACAAACAACCATGTGTCATATTTAGTGACATATCTTTTTAGTCCATCCTACTGTAAATACACTATAATGTCCATGTATATCATTTGTCTTTTTTGGGGAATAGAGAATGATGAACAATAATCATCATCCAATATCTCTTTCTTTAAATATAATATTGGAAAAACCATGATTCCTGAACCTTATTATTCCATCACAATCACGGTTGAATTCAAGAACATTTATCACCATTTATTATAACTCTATATAATCTTTTTTGTTACTCATTAATCTTCACATTTATTGATTCTTGAACATTCATTTTGAAAAGACACCATTTATTCCCATCCTTTTACATTTCAAGATCCATCCTTTTCACATTCATGAATATTGGATTTTTTTATCCTCGTAATGAATAAGATAGCATGGTCCTTTTGATTCAAAGTATCTACCACCTTGTTCACTTTCTCATGTTGGTAATGTATTGAAAATTAAAAATCTTTTAAAAACTCCAAAAATCATATTTGATGCATTTTCAACTCCTTTTTTTAAAATATATTTTAAACTCATATGGTCACCAATAAAATCTATCCATTCACCATAAAGTTGACGCCTGCATATCTTTAATTAAATACTTACCGTAGAAAACTCCAAATCATGAGTTGGTTAATTTTTCTCATAGATTTTCAATTGTCATGAAGAATAATCTGTCACCATTTCATTTTTCATATGAACACATCACAACCCCTACTTGGATGCATCACTCTATCTCAAAAAACAATCTCCACTACAAAGTTGTGTGAGTACATGTTCACTGGAAGTCCATCTATTGATCTCCATAAATTTCTCTTCACATTCCTCCATCCATATGAATATAAATCATTTCTGAGTGAAATTGGTTAGTGTTTTAGGTAATCCTCAAAAATATTTCACAAAACCATGAAAATATCATGAAAAAAGAAAATATTGAATATCAGTTAACATTTTTGGTCTTACAAAACTTTCAATAACTTATTTTTTTCTCCACACATAGATATCTACTATCTTGAGATTATTTTACCTAAAAATGAAACCTTATGAAGCCTAAATCCACACTTGGTAAATTTGTCATAAAGCTTCTCCTTTATCTTGGTCTTCAAAACAATTCACATGTGATCTTCATGTTCTTCCTTGATATTATAATAGACAGGAATATTATCTATAAATACTACCAAAATCTATTCAAGATAGTATCTAAAGACTATATTCCTCAGATTCATGTAGATAATGGGGGAGTTACTGAGACCAAAAGTTATCCCTATAAATTCATATTATCCATACCTTGTATGGTATGTCATCTTTGGTATTTCATACATCATGACCATTAATTGATGATATCATGAATGATGATGAATCTTAGAAATGTATTTATCACTTTTTAGTTGTTCAAATAAATTATCAATGTGGTAAAGATGATATTTTTTCTTGATAGTGATCTTTTTATGTTCATGATAATAAATGAAGAGTCTCATTGATCCATCTTTCTACTTACCTCACCAAATAGGTTCTCACTAGGTGACGCTCTATGGAATATGATTTCATTGTTAAGATTATCTTGGAGTTTCTTATTCAATTTCTATATCTAAATTAGGTCCATCCAATAAGGTTTCATTGAAATAGAAATAGGACTATTTATGAGTTCAATTGTAAACTCTACTTTACGATTATGTTTAATAACTAGTAATTATTATGGAAAGACATCATCAGTCTTCTTTAAAATGGGTTTATTTTTAGTAGTGAGATTCTCCCTAACCATTTGGTATAGATAACCTTCATTTATAGGGATAAATTCCGATAATATGGAGAAAATATTTACTAGAAGTTTATATTCATCCTTGGATTGATATATGATCAAAGATTGATCTAGAATCTAAAATGTGACTTCCCTTCCATGGACATTAATATGAGTTCCATATAGAGAAATACAATACATACCAAGAATCATATCAAATTGCACTATATTAAGGTTCACAAAATTTAAAAGAAGCATATTATCACAAATAGAAATTGGAGAAAAATTATAAACCTCTGATGAAAACTTCTTCCCATTATGAGTTTTCATAGCTATGTCAACATCTAATTGTTGATTTAATATAGTGATACCCATAAAAACATCATTATAAATAAAAGGGTGGGTCGATCCGACATCAAATAAAACACTTCCTACTATAGAGTGTATAGTAATTATACCTTTCAACACTTTATTGCCTTACTACACATTACCGATAGTGATTACGTGTGAACTTCCTTTTTCATTGGAATTAATATTTTTCTAACATCGACCTTCATTATTAACCCTTGGATTAGATAATTAATTATCAAAATCCTATATTTCCTTGGACTTGTACTATTGATATTTCAGAGGTTCTTTTTAGGCACCCTTTTCACTATTAGAATCATACGACATATTTTTCCCATTACATTAGCATTCGACTTACTGATGACCTGATTTTTTACACTTAAAACATTTTCTATTCCATTTTTTTCAATTCCCAACATGATTAATTCCACACATTGAGCATGAGTGGAAACTCATCTTCTATTCATTGTGGTCTTTAGATTTTCCAACGAATTCAATTTTTCTCTTTGTATCAAAAACATAATATTTATGGGTTTCTATAACATCTATTTAAACCATGAGAGCATAGAAAATGATTTCCTAATATATATTAAAGTTCTTTATGCATATGTTTCTTATTCTACATTGTTTTAAGCCACCAAAGAATCAATCATTTTTACACTGAGTTGGATAATAATTCCAAGATCCTACCATGAAGGTCTTGTAAATTTTTTTCATAGGTACCAATAGATTCATATTTATTTTTCCCAAGTTCAAGGAACTCATTAACCATCCTTTTTAAGATAACATAGGTAAATTGGTAATTGAAAAGTATGTTCATAATATCCTCCCATTTCATGGAATCCGTTTTATCTATTAGCCTTATATTATAGATAAGATTCCTCTATTGGTTAACTTCACCTTCCAAATGATAGAATTATAAAATGAATTTATCATGTTATGAACTGTAGAGAATAAAAAATATTGTTTCTTTGGTACATATTCATTATTTTTCATCTAATGTATCACAAGACCCACAAAAAGAATATTGACGCTACCTCATGAAGGACTCAATATGAATGTTGTTCCCTCCTTTTCCCATTTTTATGTCCTCCACGATTCATTTCTTGATAATGTTGTGTGAGAATAGATACAAGATAATATATTCAATCTCTGATAACATTTGACTTCTTAGGAGGAAAATCATGGAATTTCTTGTCGCATTCATCATTAATGTAGTTCTTTAATGTTCTTTTCATTGACTGAAACCAGGAAGAATAGTCTGAGGAACACTAATCATAATATGAAACCACATAATCATAAATAAAATATCAATTTAGGACAATTTAGGTTTTATAAATGGTTATTCAGGATCATTTCTATAGCACATGAATTGAAACCTATACTTCGAGATATCCTTTGGTTTATTGATAATGATTTTCCATCCATGTTTCTAGAGGTTAACTATATATTTCCTTTGAAACCAACTGTATTGTCCCATATGATAAATAAATCGATATTAATTCAAAATTAAGGAATATTCATTACAATATATAATAATACCATGATATGACGATATAGTTATAGTGTTCTTAAGAACTAGGGAATAGAAAACATCGGTTAGTAAAGCATCTACATTGTCTCCCAATTATTTCTTCAAAACTAGAATCCATTTTATATATCTTACTTAATGCCCATTTTGAAGACCTTGGAATATAAACATTATAAATGGGGATAAATAATTTTGAATAATGGTAAAAAGGGTATATATAAATCATAAAATATTAATAGGATATAAAACATTACATTTGAAAATCATATTCTGTATATAAAATATTGTGTTATCATGTCATGGGAAAAATCATACTTGTTAATCATAATTCCAAAAGTCATAACATAAGACATTAATTTTTTTTCATTCACATAAGAATAGAAAATCATTCCATATTAGTCGAGGATCATATCCAAGACAATATTAGTGGACAATGTCATTTACTGAACCGAGTGTACTCCTTGTTTCAGCCCTATGTTACTTAACGTGATTTACTTTTGTTCAAGTCATGTATATCTCAATAAATATAAATTGTTACCCAATGATTTGGAGGGGGGAATATGTCCCACCAAACTCTTAAATAAATCATTATTTCATGTTCCAAAAAACATAATCGTTTATCATAGTATAACACATAGAACAAAAATATGTTTCTTAAACATCATTCAATCAAAAATCATATATATTAAATGCATTTCATTACAAATCAACTCCTAATAAACACAATAAAAACATAGTAAAAACAAAGATACAAAGAATAACTCTATTTAAGTAATTTCATTTTATATGAAAAATATTTTTGATAAAACACTTGGGATTAATTCATGGTAAAAAATATCTTTTCTTCTTAAAAAAATTATTTTCTGAAAATGCAATGTAGTTTTAGAAGAAAATAATTTTACTAAAAAGTGTATATAAATAATGTGAAGTAATATTCATGGAAAAGGTGTTATGAAATAAAATTAATAAATTCATTCAATATAACATAAGAAAACATTCTCCTCATTTATTTTCTGGAAAATACAAAATGTACCTCACACTAAAAATGAAAAAATATTCATTTTATATCATTTAATAAAAAATTTACAATGGGTAAAATTTAAATTAATTTTTTTAGAAGAATATAAATAGTATTACATATTTAGGAAACATGGATGTGTGTGATAAATATAATCTAATAAATACTTAACTATAAACAAAATTGGATAAGAATAAGAGTACGAAATTATCCCTTACCTTAAGTATAATTTCCATTGTACATATAAAAACCTCCTATATAATAATTTAGATAATTTTATGACTTATTAAATAAAAAAAATTTAATTTTATGATATCATATATAATCATATTATCAACCATTTCTAAATAACAATTCAATGTTACCCATTATTCTGATATTAACTAATTCATGTTATAATGCATGTTTTGTTGGATAAATTTTGGTTATCCATATTAGGTCATTGTATTATTATTAAAAATTGATATTACCATAATATAAACTATATTTATTAATTTTTTATATTTGTAAAATCCTTATTTAATGATGATCATGTAGAATTAATCGCACCGTACCATGGAGATGGTAAGTAGCATGTTCCCATGAGTAATGATATCATTCCCGTAATTTTTGAATGATATTGAATTAGATGGTGTAAAATATTTATGAATTAATATAATATATTAATTATCAGATATAGTAATTATTTCCATCAATATACACATCCATGTTAGGTTGTGGTGTAAAACATATTACACTTTGGTGTGCGATGGTAAGTCGTACATACACACACATGGTGAATTCGTATTTTGTAGGATGGAAAGAAGGTAGAATATGGTTGTGTAATAATTATAATAACATATAATTATATATGTGATACTGTAGTTATTATGTTATAATTAAATAACTCTAGAAGCGGATGTATAATAATAATGAAGTTTAGAAGTTTCGGAAGAGGATATTACCTCTTCTTTGACATACTAACTTTAAATCTATTATTTGAGCACTATAGTTGGATATTGAAGAAGACCAAAACATCTAGAATGTTACTGGGGATGTTTAGAATACATAATTGGAGAGGATGACCATGCATTAATTCTCAATTTGAAGTTAATAGGTGATGGAGGAGGTTCCCTTTTAGAATTGGGTGAGGGGCACTTTTGGAAAATTAAGAAATATTAATTTATAATAAAAAAAAAATTCAAAAAAGTATCAAAAATTAACAAATTTTAAAGATAAGAACATATAGTGTTGTAATATTATAAAAAATATATTTTTGATAAGTGTTTATGTTAATTAAAACATTATAAATTTATTTAACACATTGTTAATCTATTTTATTTTAGTTAGGATAAAAAATATTTCAATATTAAAATAATTAAATAATTAATTATTTAATGTAAATTAGACAATAAATAAGTACCTTATAAATGTTTTGACTGTATCATAATTGTTATATTTTAAAAAAAATCCTAATTATTTTTAAGTTATTTTTTATAAATGTTTAATGTTTTTTAATAATTTGATAATACATTACATTCATAAACAATCCATTGTATCAATTTTGTGACTATTCAAATCATTTGTTTTTTTAAATATTAATATAATGAGATAACAATGTAAAAAAAACTTTTATTATATTTATAGAAGGTATAAGTCTTATAGAAATAACATGTTTTTATATTTCTCTAAAAAATTAATTACTACAGTAGTTTTGTGAAATTATTTAATCAGCTTATTTTTGAATAAAAAATATAAACAGAATACTACGATGAAGTCAAATACACAAGTTTTTAGCGGAAAAAATTTAGTAGATTTTATCTTTGGGAAAATCACATATTTAAATTGTTATACTTATTAAATTAGGATGGTGAAAAATTTGATATGACATTAAATAAAATAATATAATTGTAATTATACCTTTTATAGGGATTCAAATGGTCAATATCTCGACCCATAGATGATTATGATTGATATATAATCGACTAATAAGATGTTGTAATGTGATTGGATATTTTATTGTGTATTCTTATTTTAATAAAAACATGATTATAAATATTAAATCAATTAAATAATTTTAGCAACAGTAATGTATAATCGACTAAAATAACTTTTTATTTTATAAAAAATACAAATAAATTACCATGATAAAGAAAAAAAATCTTTTAAATGTTATTTAATAAATAAATATATCTTATCTATAACCATATATAAAAAATGTTTTAATTATTAAAATTTTAGTGAGACATATTTATATTTTCATTAAATAAAATAAATTTAAAGTCCCAATCTCATAATAGTGGATTAAAATGTATATCATGTAGACCAAATGGTCATTTAGGTATAATAAAACTCATCCTTGATATTAAGAAAATTGTTAGTGTAATTTTATAAGAATATTATTACCCTTAACTGCACTATTTGTCATTTTTACTATATTATTAAAAATTAACGATGTTACAATTCATAATGACCGAAAATAAAATAAATTTATTTTATTAATTTGAACCACTTGATTAAAATTATGGAAACCATTTTTCAATATTATAAACAAATAATTGTTAGTAATTAATTTAAAATCAATCAAGTTATCGAAATGAGAGAACTAGTTTTTAAAAGATAAAATGTTACAAAAGATTGAAATGTTTTTACAGAAGAATTCAATGCAATATTAATTCTAATGAAATACTTTATATATAATGAAAAAATATATTGTATTCATACTTTAAAACTATTTTATATTATAATTTAATCATATATATTATTTTTCTGAAAAAACTTGTCTTCCCTTAAATTTTAGGGCATTTTTACTATTCATCAAAACATCACAATTTTCAGCAAAATATCATAAATTCATTAAAGGTAAATTTTTATATCCTAATTAAATTGAAAATTATCATGTTTTCATATAATAATTATTAATTTTTTAGAATTAAAATTTAAAAGGGGTTATTCATTAAAAGGGAAAAAATTGCTCGTTTGAAAAATATTGGTTTTTATACATAAAATTGGGTTTACTCATTTCCTTTGAAAAAAATATTCGTTGGATCGATATACAAAATATTTTATTAAGTGTATAACATATATATTTTATTAATTTAATTTACTAATAGTAATTCACATAACAAATATACAAAAATATAATTTATCTATATTATTTTTATAAATTTTCATAAGTTAGTTATATTTATTTCTCTAAACCTAATAGCTAGATTATAATGGTAAGGGTGTCTTATGATTTGTTTAAACTCAAAATTTAAGGCAGTGAAAGCAATTAAATAAATAGTATTTTGAGGAAATATACCATTAAATCATTCATGTGTTATAGGTAATGTTTCCTAATCAAATAAACCTGAATCTAAATATATATATATATATATATTGTTTTAAATTAATTAAACTTTATATAAGATTATGGAATGTTTAATAAAAAATGTTTTACTAATTTTATTGAAATTTATCATTGATAGTAGTGGGGGAGAACCATGAGGTGATAGTTGGAATTAGTTACAGCATTACACATTTACACATCGACTTCTTCCATAAATATAATATCTCTCTTTTGTCTCCGTCAATTATATATGTATTCCCACTCACATGTGTGGGGAAAATATTATTTGGATAGGTAAATATTATCCATTAATAAATGATTATTTATAATAATGGTGTGATAAAAGAGTAACATAACATCACATTTAATATATTTTTAATTTAATCAAAATACACATGAAATAAATCTATAAATTAAATAGATATTGAACACAGATATATGTTAGTAAGGCTTGTGATCAATCAAAAAATGAAATGAATATTTTTTATTATTCATTTAAATTTACCATTTATTATATATTGATTTTATATTAATATATTTATCACCTTATTATATAATAAAATATTTATCAAATTAATTTTTTAGGAAACCTCTTTTTATTCCAATTATATTTAATTTTAAATATATTATACTATATTTTTTATCATAAAATTTCATTATATACATTTCATATATTGACATATTCATAGTGTGTTTTCCCTTATAGTTTGATTAAATTCCTTATGTAATTAAAAATATAATACATTTGAAATTGATTAAATGTTTTGTTCCATTTATCTTTTACATACGTCAATTTAAATAATTCTATTTCACAATTATATTCGCAATACATATTATATGACTAACTCTTTTTTTTGTTCATTTCATGTACTACATAAATACATGGAATGTATTCTTATATAGTTTATTATGATATACTAGATGTTGTGTTCCATAGGTAAAGTAAATTATGCTTTATAGTGTATATAATGAATTGAAAATCCATGAATATATGAGCCATGTAATTCATCTGATGCTTGTCAAGTAAAAATCAACTATTATGAAAATACTCATCATCTATTTTATAAATAAATATAATAATTAATATTCATGATTTTATTTCCTCACTTCCCACTGATAATCACTCAAAATCTCTAAGGTACATAAATATCAAATCACGCATCATATAAACCTATTTTACCCAATGTACTGACGTCTTTAAATGATAAATTTTATTTTCATGGGTTTGAATCACATGAGATTTTTATCTCAGTATGTACCATGCATGTGTTTTCCTAATATAAACCACATAAAAAACAAGATAAACATTATGATATGTGTTACTGGACACCCATAATAAACTCCATGGGATTTGATGTGTATCAAATAATGATCATCATGTGTTAAATTCTATATATAGAATGCTTCACATAATGTAAATTATTCAATATTGTGTATTGGAAAGATAAAACAATTTAATAAATTTAGATTTATAAGCCATTGTAATTATTTTTATCACTATTATTATTTATGACAATAATTTAAAATAATAATATCTAATCATTCAAATGGATAAAGGCATTATTAGAAAAATTTCTCTACAATATATTAACCATTATATAAAAAATGTATACATTAATATATTGGATTTTACAAAAATAATATATAAACAAGTTTATTACACACCGTCGATTAACACTCAATAAGAATGAATTACATCGTTAAAATGTGAATTAATCAATATGTTTCAATATATTGAACAAAATAAAATTTTCATGACTTCAAAATCTCACCAATCAACATCATCTTTAGGGATCAACACTAGAAAAAAATTAATTAATAATATAACAATGAAAGGAGAAATCAATATGAAAAATATGTAATATGAAATAGGAATTGTGCCTTGTCAGGTGACTTTGGATGGAATAAATGATTAAGTAAGTAAATATATTAGAGTTAAATGAATTCTATATAATTAATTTCATTACAAATATTGTCATCATAAATATTTTCATTAATGATATGGTAATTTTCCATATATCCAATACATATACTGATGTCATTTGATGTTAAGTATTAAAACTAATATAATATAACATAAAATAAAATTAAAATATAATATTGGAATAATATATATATATATATTAAATTTTCTAGGTTACATATAAATACTAATATTATTATCATTTCCATATGATATTTTTTTAAATAATAATTTATTTTTTTCAATTTTGATGTTCTTGTAAATATCAGTATTATAATATAAATAACAAATTTTAATTGTATTTTTAATGCGTTTCATATTCTCTTTAAAGGGTCATTTTATGTACTGTATATAATAAGTGAAATGGGTTTATTAATCATTCATCGAATATTAATTTTAATGAGAAATCATATTACCAATTTAAAAATTGTTATTTATATAAAATAACAGTAACAACACTAAGTGTTTAAAAATGTAATTTTTCAAAAAATAATGGTTTTTATTTGTAGTTATAATTTTTACATTAAAATAATATACGAATATAAGAAATTAAAATAGACAATTTTAACTTATTTTTATGATTTTCTATGAAATAATTATCTTACAATGTATTTTTTTAGTTTTTACTAGTAAATTTATTTTTACACGAATAATGAAATAAACCGATACTAACTTTTATTAAAAAAAATTATTATATAAGTATGTATTGGAAATTTAGGAAACAAAATTTTATAATGTTTTTGTAATTTGTATTTAATGTTAATAAATTTTAAATACTAATTATAGATTCCAAAAATATGATTTATATTTTATAAATCAATTAATATTTTCATCATAAATAGTTATAGTAAAATATATAATTATTGAAATTAATTAATTTTTAACACATTTAGATACTGAAATAGAAAAAATATTTATCTAATGTTGAATTAGTATGAATAAACTGTCTAATATTTACCACTTTTTTTATTTATAAGGAATATTTTTCTATATTATAAAACAAATTATCGTATTGGAAACCGAAATGATAAAATGAATTCACCAAGAAATAAAGCGAAAAGACGTTTTTATTGACTATTTATGGTATGTATCATCTTTATCCCTTCTCACATATTTTATTTATAAATTTTTTTCGTTTTTTAGCGACATTAAATGATTTTAATTTTTTTATATATATAATAGATTCTCATTTTCTCATATAAAAGTAGATCCCATATCCACACATCTGCCCATACACTACCACACTTATTTTAACATAAATTCATTAAAAACATCTCATAAAAACTCCTATAAAAATTAAGTTTGGTTTTAATCTCAAATATACCATCTTTCAAACGTTTAACCCTATCACAAAATAAATAACACATGATGTGAGGTACAGATATCAAACAACTTAATACTCTATTATTTTTTCATATATCCATTTTATATTTATAAAATACATTTTGAAACATAAAAAATATAACATAAAAATAATTTTTATACATATAAATTAATAAAATTATATTATAACATTAACTAACATTTCATTTTTCCTTAATAAAACAGAAAACATCAGTTGAGTATAGATGATCTACAACCACCACTAAAACGCCATGTTTCTTTTTCCACAACCAACAAGAAAAGATTATATTAATGATTAATATAAAATATAATTATTTTATGTAAAATTAAATCCATTTATATAAATTATAAAACATATTATTCACTTATCCCATCTTATGGAATGTGATTTCAGTAACCATGCATACATGTGGTCTATCTATAAAATATGATAAATGAGTTTCATATTTATCATCATTTATACATTATATGTTTGTTACTGAGAATTGGTTAAATTGGTAAATATTTATAAGATTATATAAAAATTTTTATTGTATAATGAATTATAGGCTCTATTAATGATATTATAAATATACAATTTTCATTAATTCTGTTATCTAATCTAATCATATTTGGAGGAAAATAATTAATTCAAAATGTGTAAAATTTTCATATCCACTGCTGCATCTTTTGAACTCTTTTTTATTTTGATATATCAAACTAATGAAAGATAAATAATATCATTATATTTATTTTTTAAATATTTTTGGAAAAAGAATTAATAAAATCATCAATAATCTTGACATTTTCATGATTGGGGAAGTACCAACACCTTAAATGAGAAATTCTATGAAATTTAATCATAGACTATTCTGATTTCATATTTTTTTAGTTTATTATTATATAAATAGATATATAATATCCTACATTGTTGGAAAAACACAGAAATATTTAACATGTTTATTATAAAAACTCCTATTGTAGATTCATAATCGTAGAAAAAAATTCTTTTCAAAGTCATGTTCTTAGATAAAGAGATATGTAATGATGAAAAAATATTCTGGATAATATTTTTTTATAATTCATTATTTGTTTTTATTTTAATGAAATTTTTATGATGGAATTTTTATAATGAGAGAATACTCACAGTGATATAGAAAAAATAGTACAAATGATCAAAATTATAAACCCCAAATTCATGACAATAGGAAAGATCAAATTAATATACATATAGGAAATGATTATAAATTAAATTTATAAATTATTATTTCTCTAAATGATGTAATTAAATAGAAGATTAGGAGACTTATTTTTATTTTATTAGAGGACATATAACATTTCTGTAATTGATAATAATGATAATTGGAACTATCACTAAAATTTAATTTTCCAAAATGTATTTCAAAATGTGCATCATGATACCCTCAATATGGTGTGATTATATTCAAAAGAATTTATTTTACAATATTCCTTGATAGTTTATAAATTTATTTTTATGATGATTTTTCATCTTAATATTTTTTTTAAGATTATAAAATTTTACACTTGGATGTTTTTCCTCAAATTGTGAAAAGAATTTGTTTTTAATTATATCAATTTGAGAACCTTTTTCTCCTTCATTATCATTTTATGTGATAGTAATTTTCAATAATGTAATTTTTTTATATAAGGTAATATTTTTCTACATTATTTATAATGTAATTATTTCTACATGTCATTTAAAATTATCCTTGATTGTTCTAATTTAAAAAACAATTCTCTTTCAAACCACAAAAAATTGATATAAATTCATATCATTTTCATATATTTTACATGATCATGGATATAATTATAATTTAATGATCTAAATTATTTCCCTGGATGATCTATATAATATTTATATTTTTTAGTTGAATAATATATCACAATTTTTTCCTTTACTAATTAACCAAAATATATTATCCCATTTTTTGACCCAATGTCATTCCATTTTGAATACCCTATTTAAACACATTTTATCGAAAGGTGTTCACCAACATTTAATTTTTAATCTGATTAGGAAAACTACAATCTTAGGAATTTAAATTTTAGAGATATAGTTTAGATAACATATTCTTTATTATCTTTAACCAATATTATTTACCATGAAATATACATTATGTCATTGGATACACATTAATTTTCACATTCTATATAATGTTATGATTTTTGTAAATTATTAATGATTTCATTTTTAAAATTAACATGGAACCAATTTTATAACTTTGTTTTTTAATATCACACCCATAGTCATTATCTTGAGGTGATATTAGAATTTATTAGGCCTTATGTGTCATCTATAAGAAAACAATGGTTCGAATAAAATTCCAAGGGCCTCAAAAACATTTAGGGAATGATTTTACCATTGATAAATAAAACATTCAAACTAAAAAAACAAAAAAACCACTATTTAATCCATTATTACAAAATAAAAATAAAATCATTACCAAACCAATAAATCATTTCAGAGTACAAAAAAACAAAATACAGCTTAAATTTGTCCAAAACACCACAAAACTCAAAAGAAAAAGGTGAAATCTACTATAAAACCCCAACCTTCTCAAAGCACAAACTCCAAAGTAAAAACACTTCATATAACGAAAATATCACTAAATAAATAATATAATATTTAATTAAATGTTTCCTTATGGAAGAAATTTTCAAACTAAATAAAGTTCTTATTCGGGGGGTGAGTCAAAGCATCGTTGGATTTACCTCAATGATATCCCAACTCACACTACTAAAACATAAGATGTTATCAAATTAATTATGTTTTTTTATGATGTAAAATAATTAATTTCAAATTCATAAAACAATTCAATGGAAAGAAATTAATAAAACATACAACCATATTAGATTCATTTGTAATACACATAATCATGTCACGATACACAACATTCACTCATAGGTGATAGATCCATGCTATTTAGTGGTCTTTTATCGATCTAACAAGTCATCACATTTTTCTTAACACTAGTTTTCTCAACAAAACACTCCCATTCTATAGGGTTATATAAAATTAAATTGAAATCATGCCAACTATGTATGCCAAATTTCTTATAAAACCATTCCACAAGAAATTTATTTGATAAAAAATTACCACACACAATTTTCAAGAATCAGAAAAATAATTATTCTAAAATAAAATTTAGAAAATAATAAACCAAACATATTTTCTATAATATATAATTTACTACAATTTCCACATCTAATAATAATAGTTTTTTACCGAAAGAATTAATAAAAATTCATTAAATTTTCAATAAAAATATTAGAACAGAATTAATCATTCATTTCAATATCATGTGGGGTTGAGAAACATTCAATATAACTCTAATCTATTTCAAAAAATGATGAATAAACCAACAATTCTCTTAATATAGTAAAATATATTCTTCATTTCCATAAAAATCATAATATATTAGGACTCCCATTAGGAAATGTTTATCTACCATTGATTTATTTGATATATGACTCTATTATTTTTATATCTAACAAGAAATGTGATGAATATGTACTTACATATGAATAAAGCCCCCATCACACTTTGATCCCCAGAAGAATCTCATCCATATTGATGAGTATGATCTCTCAAGCTTAGTGAAAAAATGTAAATCATATTATGTATATATGATGGGTAAAATGAGGTTCCTATGTATTAATTTTGATTAGAACACCAATATTCGGATTTCCAACTATTTTTTGGAGGGTAGGTCTATATTGGTGTGAAAACATTGCACCAACCAGGCAATGTTATAATCTTTACTCCATACCATTCAACATTGTCTCACATGAAGGACCCTAGAACACCCAAAGAGGGGATTTGTGAATTAGGGTGTCAAATTTTTCATTCAAACTGATTGATCTTGTTCCCACATTGTTTGAAAATTATTAAACCTTTCTATAGAGGAATTGTTGAAATTAAACAATCAAATGAAAAGAAAAGACACAATAATTTTACTTAGTTCACAACTAAGGGCTATGTCAAAGGAACATACGTTGACAGTGTGTCGATCGTTCAAAAAATGACTATTCATCCCAATTTTTAGAATAAAAAGGTTTAGAACAGTCAATATGATCTAGGTGAACATCCGTTACATGGTTTTAAGGATATCACACTGTGTCCCTCGGAAAAATTCTGATAACTACCCTTGCTCACTGGTTTGGAAGAATCTTTACCCAGTTTAACAACATGAAGGTCCCCTCAATGATTTAGCATTAAATCACATATCATCAAATATAAATAGATTCCATGTTCAAGTCCTGTAATCACCCACATATGTTATATTTTTTTCATTACCCTGATATTTTATGATAATTAATATCTCAAATTTATTCAGTCAATTTTCAGGATTCGATTGGAGTTCCGCACACTGTAGTTGTTTCCGCATACCACTACTTTTTTCGCATACTGTCAAGCTCCTCCATGTACCATCCATCTCCTCTACGAACATCCAATATCGGCATACTATCCTACTCTTCGTACTACTCCACTCCTCGATGTACCTTCATTCTCTGCGTACTTTCATGCTTCGCCACATACTGGAAGAGATACCTACACATACCACAATCTCTTTTGTGATCTATTTTCCTTAAGTAGATTATTCTCTCTGCATACCATATCTCTACCATGTACCACCTCATAATTCACCAAATATCATCTTGAATGATTAATATTCAACATAAACTCCTCACTAAGGGGATTAATATTCCATAAATAAGCATCCAACTCTGCAAATTTTGGAAGTTTTATTTACACAAATTTTTAATGTGGGACAACCATCAATGTAAACTGAACTCTATCCACATATTGTTAGGCTCCACCACGTTCTGATCCTATTTTTTCAACCACAACAATCTGGAAAAACTTCAAAATCCCGCATACCTCATGTCTTCACTACGTACCGTTGTAGAGAACCATTTTTGATAGCATTATGCCTACCGCATTCGTTCACCATGTACCATTACTATGAACTTTTTTCAGTTCTACGCACCATTCCTCATTCCACATGCCTTCACCACATACCTCACACCTTCACCGTGTATTTCACCTTTAATGCACAACACGAACCTTCACCGCGTACCGCATATCTACCATGCACCATGCACCATCACTATATACCATGAGCCTTCACTGTGCACTATGTGCCTTCACTGTATACCGCTGGACTTAACCATGTACCATTGCTACAAATCATTTCCAAGCTCCCAATATTTGAGGCCCAAAAAATTGGTAAACATTGAGAAACTACGCTAGCATCAATACTGCATTAAACCTCAAAGGTATGACTACATTACATGCAACCTACCTAGTCATCCATCTGATGTGTGAAAACAAAAACAAACCAAACTCCGTTATTATTCAACAAACAATCTTGGTTCCAACAATCTCCCTCTTTGTATTTGCTGGAAGTCTCTATATATATTCACAGATATTCCAACAATGATAATAACCTAAACCTTCAAGATACAACACATCCATCACTCATAGTCTACATGAGCAGTTATTGATATTGAAAAAAAGATAGAGGAGATGAAATGAGTTATCATTCATTTCATTTCTCCCCTAAAGTTGTAGTTTAGGCTTCTCCTGATCCAGAAAAAAATAGATCACTTTCCATTTAATTTATCCATTCTTCCCCATTGTCAATATATCCCAAAATATGGGTAGATAAGCATTAAAGAGCTCATAACAAACACCCCATGGATTTTATCTCCCCCACAAACTAGTAATAATTCCACAAATATATTAAAACAGGTAAAATAGTTGGGGGAGGGGAATCTCATAACCTTCTTATAAACTAAAAGATGGCTGGACATTAAGGATCAACTGATGTTTTCCCAACTAATCCACTGATAGTGGCTTGGTCACATCGTCATTAACTTTCTCATTAGTTCCCACATGGTCTATTTTGATCAATACTTCATCAATTTTTTCCTTGATGAAGTCATATCTAATATCAATAGGTTTCTTATGATAATATGGAACATGGTTATTCATAAGATTTATTTTTCTCCTGTCATCACAAAAAAATCACTATTGGTTGTTTTACCACATTACCTATTTCTCTCAGTTGTTACTTCATCCAATGTAACTGAGTGCACACCTTGGTAGAAGATATATATTAATCTTTAGTGGTACTAAGTAAATTAATTTCTTATTTCATTCTTTAACCAGCCCACACATTTTTTCCCAATCTAGAATACTCCACCACGGGTAGAAATTATTCCCACTACTTCTCTAGACCAGTCAACATAAAAAAATGCTGATAGTTCAATATCTCATTATGAATCATCGTATATCCCATAATTATGTGTATTTTTAATGTATCTCATGATTTTATCCCTATCTATGTTTTTTCATTCTTTATATTACAGTGAAAGTGGACTGTAAGGTAAGTCACAAAGACAATATATAGTTGTATTTTCATCTGGTGCAATAGGATTGAAATGATTATTTTATACACGGTGGGATCTACATTAGTCCCTTACTCATGATTTCTGAGCATTGAAAAAACTATTATCGGAATTTTCATTGGTTTGGAATCATGCATATTAAATTTTTTCAGTTTCTATCTTGCATACTTTTCCTAAAAAATGAATGTGTAATCATTCTTTTGATGTACATGTAGCCTTAAAAAATTTGTGAGTTCACCAATTATAGACATTTCAAATTCATATTTCATGTGAGTAGAAAATTCATCCCCAAATATATGTCCTCTTCCACCAAAAATAATATCATCCACATATACCAATACCATGAACTGATCATTTTGAATGTTCGTGACATAGAGATTGTGATCCATTCATCTTTTAATCTGAGGCTTTCTTAGATAAGTGTACGACCAAGAGTACCACAATTGTGGTTCCTGTTTTAGGCTATAAAGATATTTCATTATTTTTCAAACATTCAGTTCATCATTTCGAAGAAAGAACCAATCATGTTATTCAATGTTGACTTATTCTTCCAATACATCATTTACGAATGTTATCTTGATATACCTTTGATACAAATTATAACCACATCGTATTTACATGGAAAGAAATTTCATGATTTAATCCTGTCACGAAATGGGAGAAAATGTATCCTCAATATCAACACCATCGATTGGTGAAAATCCTTTACAGACCCAGAACACTTTATTTCTAATCACATTTCCATGTTCATTAAATTTGTTCATAACGATCCAATTTGTACCAATAACAATACGATCTTTAGGTCTTTTAACAGGATATCAGGTCGGATGTTTATCAATATGATCAAACTCTTCATTCATTGCATCCACTCATGACTCTTCCTTCGCAGCCTCTTCAAAAGAGGTTGGTTTTACAACTGATAGAAATGATGATTTTGTAGTATTATTTATTCTCATAGTCTACATAGGATCATTCTAATCCTGAATAATATTGGATAATTTTATCCCTGCACATATATTTATCCTTTCGGGTTAAATCTAATTCACTATATCTATAGATTCATCTTATGATTCACCTTCAAATTCAACATCATAACGTGACTCCTGAGAGTATTGTACACCATCCACTACCTCTGTATTAATATTTGTTCCATTTTCACATTCTTCATAACCGTCTATAACATCAGTATAATAATTCATTGAATCATTTGTGTTTTTCTCTTCAATTGTCTTGAAATCATGGCTTCCCACAATTCTTCCCAAGTTCATATAGAAACACTTGTAAGCTTTACTGATCATTGAGTATCTAATAAATACTCTTTCTTCTACATTGTCTTCGTACTTCCCTTTATTCCCATCTTTGTTTCGAATAAATCATTTTCTTACACACAAAAATATTTCATAGAGGGATTTAATCTATTCTATAATTCATATGGTCTCTTAGTCTAACCCATATATAGCCGTGTTCAATTTTGAATATACACTACAACTTGTGCTTCCTATTTCCAATAATGTCGAGGAATACAACTCACAATCAACATAGTTCTATCCATGTTGTTTACCTATCGATTCATGTTCTCAAAACACCATTTTGATGTAGAGTTCTCACAGATTATACCTCATGTTGTATCACATGATTCTTTATTTAATTTTCAAATTTAGTGGCAGTGTATTCCCCTATATTGTTAGACGGCATGACATTGATCTTCTGTCTAGGATAATTCTATGCAATTCAATGAAAGGTTTTCATGTAATCATGCACTTTTTTCTTCTTATGTGTAATGATCACACATTCCATTATATTGAAATCATCTATGAAAATATCAAAGTACCATTCTCCATTTGTTTTAGAATCATTTATCGAGCCACATACATCTGTATGGATGGGGACAAGGAGGATTAATGCTCATTTATTCTATGGATGGTAGGAACTGCAGAATTGATTCCCTCACATGCAAGAATCACAAGTAATTTCTCATTCATGATTCATATTAAAGATATCTATGACTATATTCAGGTTAGATATCTTTTCCACATACTTCTGATTGATATACCCCAACCTCTAATGCCATTTTTTGTTTTCCCCATCAACTGTTCGGTTGAAAATGATCCCTTTCCTATCAACCAGATATATGATTCAATCTGTTCTATAGCCTTTCATGAGTGAATTCCTAGACATTCATCTTACAGTACAACCATTCAGATTGAATGTCACAATAAGACCTGAGTTGTAGAGACCCACAGCTTGACGTACATAGACTTTCCATTATTTTTGCGGAATTCTAAATACATGAAAAAAACTGATGCACAAAGACCGTATTATTTTAGTGTCTTTGGAAACTCAGAACATAATATTCTAATCGTGGTGAAAGATCTTAAAAATCTGTCATAAAGATATTACTCTTTGGTTTTCTTTACCTAAAACCTTTCTTTATATCCTGGGGAAGAGAATACATAAAAGGGTGAGCTAAAATGCTCAGTAAGGGTAAAAATGAATAACATAAAACAATTCATAAACATTTGAACTAAGAACATGAACATAAAACCTCAAAATCATGAGTAATGACATAAATCATGGAAATGAATATGGCATAGGTCATAATGGAAAATTAATAATGATAAACTAGAATTGGAATAAAACATGTAATTTTTGCATCCATTAATCACATATTATGATTTCCATAGTAGCCATGGCATTGCTACCAAAACCATCATTGTGGACAAATTTCATTTCTGAACCGTGTTTACTTCCCATTCCAGCCATATATTATTGAACCAGATTAACTTTTCGTTCAATCCATGTCTATCTCATTACATATAAATATTTACCCAATGCATTGGAGGGAGATATACATCCCACCCATCTCATAATTAAATCATTCTTACTTTTCCACGAAATAAACATATATCATTCATCATAACCCAATGAATAATATGGGTTTCATAATCATCATCCCATCATAAAATAATCCATATAAAACAAATGGATATCATTTCATCATAAGAAGATTAAAACCATGTAAATAATTAGAGACATTATACTTGAAACATAATTATACTAAATTATTTCATCTTATATGGAAAATAGTTTTGGCAAAACACTTGAAATGAATTTTGGAGGAAAATATCCCTTCTTCTTCAAAATCATTTTCTTTTCACAAAATGTCATGAAATTTTAAAAGAAAAGGATTTTTTGAAAATAAACATGAAATCTTGAAGAGAAAGCATCATGAAAATTAGGCGTTAGAAAACAATAAAAATTTGTTCATGCCGTATAAGATAAAAAACATTATCCTCCTACTTTTTCCAGAAAATTCAAAAAGTACCACGTATGGTAAACAAAATAAAGATTCCTTCCATAACACAAAGTAAAAGACTAAGAGGTGTAAACATGACTTTAAAATTCCAGGGAATAATATTAAACACTTCATGAAAAACATTTTTATGGACATGGATGTAAAATATAAACCCAATAAATACTTACATATAAGCAATCTCAGATAAAAATGTGATTGCAAAATTATCCCTTACCATAAGTCCAATTCCTTATATATGTGTCTTAGACTACTGTATAGTGGGTTTAAACATATTATTAACCTGTATCAGAACCATATTAATATTTATGATATAATATATGATTCACTTACGACTTTATATTACCCGTTCATTGATCAATTCCATGTTAAAGAAGCGTTTTGGGTAAACACGTTTCATTTATCATCTTTGTTTTGACTTGTAATTATTCATATGATTACTTAGATCATGATTACATACTTCAAGAATGTAAAACATTATTTATATATAAAATATATTCATAAAATACATATATATAATAGATTGATAAATGGAATGAAATACACAATTCATGGAGTCAGTAGGCCGTATGTACGCATGAACGCTGTTTTTGTTTCCTTATTAAATTGAATGGAAGTAAGTAAATAACATATACATAAATATGGTATCATTAATCTTTCATATATTTCATGATTAGTTATTATGTATACATTATAATCATTCTTGAATAGTTAACTTGGAGAATAAATCTCATCGCGTCGTGGAGACGGTAATCCGTACGTACGCACGAGCGATGATATTGTTCCCATAATTATTGAATGAAATTAGAGTGGATGATATAATATTTCAGAATTATTATCATGTAATAATAACCATATATAGATATTATTTACACCATTTTACCCATCCAAGTACGGTGGTGGTTGAAAAATAGATTATACCATGACGTGGAGATGGTATTCCGCACGTACGTATGCGCGGTGATTTCTTTTTTCGTAGGATGGATAGAAGGTGAAATAGGTTTGATTAATATCTATAATAACATATAATTATATGTGTGATACTAATGTTTTTACTTTATTATGATACAATATAATAAGGGGAAGTATAAGAAGAAATGAATTTCAATGAATCAGTAAAGGATATTACCTCTTCTTTGAGGCACCTCTTCTAAACCTCCTCTTAGGTCACTAAAGATGGTCTTTGAACAATACCAGGACCTCTAGTATATATCAAGGGAAGTTTAAAATAGAAATGGTATGTGTTTGGCTGATCATGAAAGCTCAAAGTGGTGAGAAGAGGAGCGGGAGGAGGTGCCCTTTTATAATGGAGGAGAGGGGCACCTTTGGAAACATAAGAAATATTAATTTATAATAATTTCAAAAACCAATATTAAAACATTCAAAAAATGACTGAAATACAAATATTAGATTATATAGGGTTGTAATATCATAAACCAATACTATTTAGACATGTTTGTAATTTATTTTAAACCTTATAAACTAGATTTATCATTATTTAATATATTTAATTTTATTTGTTGTAATAATATTCTTAATTTTATATTATTATAAATAATTACTTATGTGTTGTGAATTTTCCATTACTGGTTACATTATGACATTTTAGGCCATATAAATTTATATTTATAATTGTCAAATATTTTTTGTGATTTTTAATCAATTTTATAATATGTTATTTTTATAAAAAAATAATACTGGCAATTTTGACACTATTCATTTGTTTGAATTTTAAATAAATCCAAAAAATGATATATTAGAAACAAAATATTTAATAATCTCCTAACATGTCATATTAATCTAAAAAATTTGTGGATAACATTGATTGGTTCATATAATATTTATTTTAATATTTTTAAAACCATTTATTTGATATCTCAATCAATATAAAAGTTTCTACATCCCTGTTGTGTCATTATTAATGATAATAATTTAATCCATAAAAGTTCTAAATAAATTATAATGATGTAGATAATTTTATTATATTTCTGTATATTATTTATATTCTATGTTTTATGTGGTTTATCAATAAATTAAAAATTTTACACTTATAAGATATAAGAGAGTGGCATGTTGTCACATTCTTTGGTTTTAATAATAATTATATCATTTTCATGGTAAAAAGACCATTAAATGAATCTATTCCAACCCTTATGTGATATGGGACGAAATTAATTCGTCTAATAGAATTTTTTCAGGTCTTAGGGTAACTTTATAATCTTATTTTTTACTCTTAATTACTTGATTTACCTTTAACTGTACGAAATAAAAAATTTCGTCGTTACTGTTCATAATATCAAAAAACTAAAAGTAATATATTAATATAATTTTTGACCCAATAGATCCAAATATGTAATCCATTTTTAAAAATTCAAAACACAGATGTTTCATTAATAAATTTATATTTATTCATGTTGATACGAAAATTAGTTTTAAAAGTTAAAACATTACAAAAGATTGAAATGATTTTTACTATGAATTCAGTGTAAATAAATGAAAATGACATAAATTATATTAAATACTAAAAATATATTCTACTTATACTTTAAATCATTTAAATATTATAATTTAACCATATAAATGATGAAAAAATTAGTTTTTAATTAAAATATAGCGTGTTTTTACTATTCATTAAAATATGAAACTTATCAAAATAATATGAAAAATTTATCCAAAGTAAATTTTTATATCCTGATTCCAAATAAGAATTTAATTTTTTCAAATTTAACTTTTTAATGTGTCAAAAACAAGATTTATTGTTGGTGCGCCATCAAAAGGCGCCAAAACTGCATTTTTTTAAAAAATACTTATTTTACAAAAAAATATTATTTTGTTATCATACCACGTTTTAGAAAATGTGTAAGATGAATACTAATGTTATAAAATTCAAAATTTAGTTAATACTATTCATAATGGATAGTTCATAATAATATTATAACAACATATCATTGTTCAGTGAAACCCAGTATTGCATACTACACATGCTATCGAGGAAGGTCGCAATTGCGTGTAATGCAAACCAAGTCAGGGATCCGTGTAGTGATATTTCTCTTTGGTGTTGTATATAACATAATACAAACATATTTCATTTATATATTAATCAAAATCTATACAAAAAGTTTCTTAGAATAATTTATTCAATGCGAACTTGAAATTGTGAGTAACACGAGCCAAGAATAGTGTTGCGTATAATGCAAGATAATATGGTATTCTGTATAATACAATCTAATATTGGTGTAGTGTACAATATAAGACCTAAAAGAAATTAGAAAGAATATATCTCATAAAATCTTGGGGTTTTAAATTCTACCCCCTTAAATTAATTTTTCCCTTGAAATTCGTTGGGGTTATAAATTGTTTACTACTTGAATGTTTCATTCATAAAAACCCACATCATAAAAAGGAATATGAAAATTTAATTTTAAAAAAGTGAAGTATGAAACATAACGGGTACCCAAATAAACTCATCACAAGGATTCCATAAATCAGATCATTGGTGAAAATATGGATATGGAATAGAAATATAACCATCAACTTCTGATGAAGAGTGGTAGAGGACATGGCTTTGAAAAATCCAACGATCACAAAGCCATAAATTTGTGATGATCTAAGGTACCATCTGATTCATCCGATATAAGGGCACTAGGAAAACATTTTTGGTTTTCCAGATAATTTCCCAAATGATGATGAATTTTCTATTTAAAATAAATACTTACTTGATTTTGGTACAATATCTCCATTGCTCATGCCATGAACAATTTACACTTCATCTCATAAAGAAATGAAGCTGGATTTGTCTTTCGTGAAGTGTTAGAAAATCATGCGATAGAATTATAGGTCATTCCATATATCTCAAACATGTGGTGTGAAAAATATATATCCTAAATCAATCTATGGGGATATTAATCATATATGGTACCAAAAATGGACCCATACTTCATCTATCATCTTGGTTAATAAAATAAAACTAGTTTCTACAAACCAGGGACTTTCTGTTGGACATTGGTAGGAAATAATGGCCTATTGTACTTCAGTTGTGGGTTCGATTCATACAACCATATCCGACACGACTGGTTTTCAACCATCCAACAGTTTGTCCTATTTCTAAAACTACACTATGATAACATTCCAGAAATAATATGGAAAAAGGTTCTATCCTTAAACAATAGTATCTTATGTCCAACATAATCCATTTCAAATGTTTAGGCTTATCCAAAATACTTCTATCCAAGATCATAGTATAAAGAAAACCATTACTATAAATTTCATCAACCCGGAATGTGAATACCATTATTTATCCCCCATATATCAGAAGATATATCTTGTTGGTCACATCCCAAACACTTGAATTTCGTAATCATGTATTCTTTTGAAAAATTATTACCCATTGAACCTTAGTCAAAACATGAATGTTGTCAAAAGTTAACTCTTTCCACAAAACAAAATCCCAAAATTTTTATATACTCAAAGAATGATATAACATTGTCCTTATATCCGCCATGAGCTCATTAATACTATAAAACATATTATTTTCTCATTATCCCTTCATTATGTTCATATAATCTACTTTCCAAAAATACCTGAATAACCATTCAAGGTTACCGGTACCATTCAATATATACTTTCAAATAATTTAGTAAAATTAATAGTGTAACAATCCATAGATGTTTCTTTATTCCATAGTACCATTAAAATACCTAGACAACAAAAATATTGATAAACATACAATCATTCCACTACCTTCAAAAAACATTGACCAGCTTCATCATTTTATTCCTCAACACTTCTTTCATTTCATATATCATTTGTAGTATCTTCATCATCACCAACATAAATACGACTCATACGACCATGCTGATTCTTTTCATGATATTTTCCCTTATGTAATTGGTTTCATAATGCCCGTACATTCCACATTAAAAACATTTAACTGTTATTGATGTCTTTCCAATACCATTATCATTGTTCATGGTGTTTACTAAACCTTTTCATTTTCAATTAGTGGCTTTGTGTCCTTCTTTTCCAATCCCAATGAATCTTCCAGTTTCATTGAAACATTCTCCCAAATGCCTCTTACCACATGATTTACATGATAGAAATTGAACTTTATTTCCTCTATGATCATCATGAATCTTCATCTTTCTCATATTAGCTGATTTAGGTATCTTACCAAAGATGAGATTATTGATTATATTAATAGATTGATGATTAAGAATAATAACGATGTTTGGACTTCCAAATCTCGTTTCATTTGTACTCTCATGAAGAATATTATTCCATTGTCTATTATATCATCCATTAACGTAAATCATCCTGTTTCCAACCATTTTCTAAAACCCAAAAATAATAGTGTGAGAGGAAAAAATCATACTAGGAAAAAAAACATAATAAAGGGGGAGTATCTTCAATATATAACATCATAGGTTTAATTCTAAGATTGTTACCGTAATTCTAGGAAAATTACCTATACTTATAATTAACCTTAGAGAAATCCCTAGAAATCCCTTAAAAATATCTCTAGGGATCACACTAATGTTTTCGCATACTAGTTTCCAAAGGTTAACTAAACCTTTGCTCTAATACAAACTATAGAGACCCATAGCTTGACGTACATAATCATTACCTTATTCATTCAGAATACTTAATACATGACAAAAATAGATGCCTAAAGACTATATCAGTTTAGTGCCTTTGGATTCTCAGAACATAATATTTTAATCGTGTTGAAAGATATTCAATATCTCCCATAATGATCTTCCCCTTTGGTTTTCTTGCCTAAAACATTTATTTATATCTTGGGGAAAAGAAAACATAAAATGGGTGAGCTAAAATGCTCAGTAAGGGTAAACATGAAGTACATAAAACAATCCCAAAACATTTGAACTAAGATCATGAACATAAAACAAAAAAATAATGTGTAATGACATAAATCTTTGCAGTGCATAAGGAAAAGGCCATAAAGGAACTGTAATCACTATAAAATATCATGGGAATGAAACATGTAATTGTGGCATCCATTAATCACATATTAAGATTTCTATAGTATCCAAGGAATTTCTACCAAGACCATCATAGTGGACAATGTCCATTAAGGATCTGGGTTTACTTGATGTTCTATCCATGTATTACTGAAACAGATTCACATGTCATTCCATCCATGTCTATATAATGAAATATAAATCTTCACCCAATGCATTGGAAGGATATATAGGTCCCACCCAGCTCATAATGAAATCATTCATACTTTTTCCCCAAAATAAATGTAAATCATTCATCATAACCCACCGAATAAAAAGGGTTGCATAAACATCATCAAATCATAATATAATCCATATAAAACAAATGGATATCTTTTCATCATAAGAAAAATAAAAGCATGTAAATAATTAGATACATTATACTAGAAACATAATCATACTAAATTTTGTCAACTTAGATGGAAAATAGTTTTGACCAAACACTTGAAATGAATTCTTGAGGAAAATATAATTGTTTCTTTAAAATCATTTTCCTTTCAAAAACTGCCATTAAATTTTAAAATAAATGGATTTTGGTGAAAATAATCATGAAATATTGTAGAGGAATCTTCCTGAAAATTGGGTGTTATGAAACTAGAAAAATATGTTCATACCATATAAGTTAAAAATCATTCTCCTCATACTTTTTCCGGAAAAGTCCAAAAGTACCGTGTATGGTAAACAAATTAAATATTCCTTCCATAACACAACGCTAAAGTCTAAGAGGGGTAAACATGACTTTAAAAATACATGGAATAATATTAAACATTTTATGAAAAACATTTTTATGGACATGGATGAAAAATGTAACGCCAGTAAATACTTACGTATAAGCAATCTCGGATAGAAATGAGATTGCAAAATTATCCCTTACCTTATGTACAATTTCTTCCATATGTGCCTGAGACTTATGTATAGTGGGATTACGAATATTATTAACTTGTATCAGAACCATAATAATATTTATGATATCAAATATTATTCACTTATGAATTTATATTACCCGTTCATTTGTCAATTCCATGTTAAATAAGTGATCTGGTTAAAATCGTTTAATTTATCGTGTATGTTTTGACTTTTTATTATTCATATGATTTATTAGTTCATGTTACATACTACCTGAATGTAAAAAATTATTTATATATTATATATATTCAAAATATACATATATATAATAGATCTATTAATGAAAATAAATACATCATTCATGGAGACGGTAGGCCGTCCGTACGCATGAATGCTATTTTTGTTTCCTTATTAAATTTAATAGAAGTAAGTAAATAACATATAAATAAATCCAATATCATTAATATGTCATATATTTTATGATTATTTATTATATATACTTTATAATAATTCTTGAATTGTTATATTGGAGAATTATTCTCATCGCGTCGTGGAGATGGTAAACGGTACGTACGCACGAGCGATGATATCAGTCACATAATTATTGAATGGAATTAGAGTGGATGATATAATATCTCAGAATTAGTATCATGTTATAATAACCATATATAGTTATTTTTACACCATTATACCCATCCATGTAAGGTGGTGGTGGAAAAATAGATTATACCACGACGTGGAGACGGTATTCTGTATGTACTCACGTGCAATGATTTCGTTTTCCATAGGATGTATAGAAGGTGAAATAGGTTCGTTTCATATTTATAATAACATATTATTATATGAGTGATACTGATGTTATTACTATATTATGAAACAACAAAATAAGAGGAAGTAGAAGAAGAAATGAATTTGAAAGAATCGGTTAATGATATTACCACTTCTTTGACGCGCCTCTTCTAAACCTCATCTTAGGGCACTAAAGTTGGCCTTTGAAGAATACCAGGACCTCTTGAATGTTTCAAGGGAATTCTAGAAGATAAATTTGAAGGGTTTGGACGATATTGAATGTTAAAAGTGGTGTAAATAGGATAGAGAGGAGGTTCCCTTTTATAAGGGAGGAAATTGGCACCTTTGGAAACAAACAAAAAATAAATTTATAATAAATTCAAAAACCACGTAAAAACATTCAAAAATGACTCAAATACAAATATTATATGATTTATGGTTGTAATATCATCAATCAGTAAGATTTATACATGTTGGTAATTTATTTTATTCCTTATCAACTTGATTTATCCTTATTTAATCAATTTTATTTTATTTGTGGTAATAATATTCTAAATTTTAAATTGTTATAAATAATTAATTATGTATTGTGAATTGTCCATAATTAGATAATTTTTTACATTATAGACCATATAAATTTCAATTTATAATTATTAAATATTTTTGTGATATTTAATCACATTTATAATATATTATTTTTATAAAATAACAATAGTGTCAATTTTGACACTATTCATTTATTTGAATTTTAATAAAATACAAAAAAAGGATATATTCAAACAGAAATATTTAATAGAATCCTAACATGTCATACTAATCTAGAAAATTTGTGGATAACATTTATTAGTTCATATAATATTTATTTTAATATTTTTAAAACCATTTATTTGATATATCAATCAATAAAATAATTTCTACATCACTATTGTTTCATAATTAATAAAAATTATCTAATCCCTAAATATTATAAATAAATTCTCATGATGTAGATAATTTTATTATAGTTCTTTAGAATATTTATATTCTATGTTTTATGAGGTTTATCACTAAATTAAAATTATTACACATATAAGATATAAGAGAGTGACATATTATCACTTTCATTGGTTTTAATAATAATTATATCATTTTCATAGTTCAAAGTCCATGAAATGACTCTATTCCGACTCTTATGTGATATGAGTCGACTTTTATTCATCCAATATGATTTTTTTGGTCATATGGTAATTTTATAATCTTATTTTTACCCTTAATTACCTGATTTACCTTTAACTGTAGTAAATAAATATTTCTGTAGTTACTATTCATAATATAAAAAAATAACCTATTAACATAATTTTGGACCCACTGAATCCCAATATGGAATCAATTTTTCAAAATTAAAAACACATAAGTTGTTGTAATTAATTTTAAATTAATCCTGTTGATAAAAAACGAGTTTTAAAAGTTAAAACATTGCAAAGGATTGAAATGATTTTACCTAGGAATTCAATGTAAAATCAATTATAATGACA
Organism: Viscum album; assembly: GCA_963277665.1. Lineage (NCBI taxonomy): Eukaryota > Viridiplantae > Streptophyta > Magnoliopsida > Santalales > Viscaceae > Viscum > Viscum album. The sequence continues at coordinate 174,816,047 of OY728160.1, forward strand.
TAAATTATATTAACTAGTAAGAATATAACCTATTTATACTTTAAAACAATTAAATATTATAATTTAACAATATAAATGATGAAAAAAAATTGTTTTTAATTTAAATATAGCGTGTTTTCAGTATTCATTAAAATATGAAAGTTATTAGAATAATATGAAAAATTTATCCAATGTAAATTTTTGTATCATGATTTCAAAGAAGAATTTTATTTTTTCAAATTTAACTTATAAAAATATCAGAAACTATATTTAAATTGGGTTCACCATCCAAAGGTGAAAAAACTGCATTTTTTGAAAAATACTTATTTTACCCGAAAAATTTATTTTGGTCTCATACCATGTTATAGAAAATGTGTAAGATGAATAATAATGTTATAAAATAAAAAATGTAGTCAATAATATTAATAATGGCTAGTTCATAATAATATTATAACAATATATTGTTATTTAGTTAAACCCGATATAGAGTACTACCCATGCTATCGAGGAAGGTCATGATTACGTGTAATGCAAGCCATGTCAAGGATGCGTCTAGTGAAAGCTCCCTTTGGTGTTGCATATAACATAATCAAAACATATTTCATATATACATTAAAAAAATATATAATTAATGTTTCGTAGAATAATTTCAACAAAATGAACATGAAATTGTGTGTAACACAATCCAAGAATAGTATTGCGTATACTACAAGCTAATACGATGTTGCATATAGTACAAGATAATCATGGTGTAGTTCACAATATAAGACATCAAATAAATTAAAAATAATTTATCTAACAAAATCTAAGGGTGTTACATGAGTCAAATAGTGGACTCACAAAAAATATATTGTGACGTAGACCTTTCATATAATGGACTTTTGTTTCCTTCAACTCTCCATTAAATATCTAAGTACTTCCCCTATATTTTATCTTCAAAAACCAAAAATTACGAAACCTCACTATTATATAGTTGTTTTTCTCAAAATTTGTTAATAGGAAATCATTACCCATCTTCTGGGATGAACATCCACTATCACGAATCCGGGTGTTGTTATTCTTTGTAGCTTGGAGTGATACTTTTAAAAATTGGACATTTCAATTTTCCTCTTTTATTTCCATAAGATATTGGATTGAATGTAGGACAGTGATGGTCTTTAAATTCTATATTCTAAGTATATGCGTTCTTAGTATTCATATTATTCTTCTAGAGGAGAAAATGAATATTAAATAGAAACATTGTCTGGACGATGAGTATAGACTCATCTCTGAGCATTGAAAAAATTTATCCTATCATACCTCTTCCTGCAATACACAGCTTAATGACCAATGTTAGAACTGTGGAAACAATATCCCCATAAATAATTATTCAATAAGAAGTAGAATATGAATATGTTCTTCTTTTTTGAACTCCTAACTCTTCCCCATTCATATATCTCCTTGCCTCTTCGCAGTATGACATGGTATGACCTAGATATCCACAAAATTGACACTTCATGAATGGATATGTCTTCTCACATATATTCCTCTTCATTCATTATTCTTACGGAAAATAGTTTGGCTACCTATCATTTCTATGATCTCAAGGATAATATCTAGTTCCCCTTTTAGTTAGATTTTAAGGGTTTCTTTTTCAGCACTTATGTTGGCATTTCAACATGATCAAATTTTATCTTTCCATTATTATGTCTCACTTTATTTATAGCATTGGACATTTTGGGATCCCAACAGATTCCACTATTTTCCATGCTTGTTTTATTTGAACACTAATTATTTTTTCAACTCCATCAGAACCACATTTCTCTCTCTCTAGTCGATCATCATCTGAGAACCTTCCAAATTGTATTTTCTTCATTCCTTACTTTGAAATTGATTCACTTTTGAGTTTACTTATCAATGTATCAAATTCTTCTTAGATTACCTCAACTGTCATGGACTTCTCCTCCCATCTCTAGGTAAGGCCATTTATGTTCTTTCCTTGTTCTAAAATTCAGAGTGTAAGCACAGAAAATCACTAGTACATTAAAGGATTGATGATTGAACATTAACTAGTTCTTTAAGTCATTCAATTAATTCTTCCAAATGATGAGTATATTCGGAATATTTTTCCACCGTTTCATTCCTTTTATTTTATCTCATGAATTTATTCCCAATATTACCAAAGGAATCATTATGTTCTAACATGGGATTGATATTATAATTCAATTGTTTATTTTTATCTATATCTATCAATGGTTTTGACTTTTCAATGGTAGATATCCTGATGGATTGGTTTCCAGTATTAAATTTTGGTTCTTCTTCCTCATAGAATTCATTATCATTATCTTCCTCCTCACAGTAAAAAATATTATTCTGTACATTATTTAAAAAAAATTAGTTTCTCATTTTTAATAATCTTTTCCATGTCTTCTCCATGTTTTCAACTTCACTCTCTTCATAATAATATTTTCTAGAGCACTAAGATGCAATGTTCTTAAATATTCTGTAACAAAAATAAGCTAGAGGTAGATTGAATTCAAATTTCCATGTTCTCTTATATAACTCCTTATCAATAAGAGAAATAATTTCGTTTTTTGCATCATATTCATCACTGATATCTCCGAAAACCTTTGGTTTATACATGGATTCGAATTCCATTGGATTTCTCAGATGATTTGTAGCTTCTTCTAGATTGATTCTAATTTCATAAGCTAATGATTGATTAGAAGACCATCCAATGAGAGTTTGGAGAGATCTCTTTTATCTAGGGATGACAGATTCTAATTATAATGGGGCGAATGTCTTCGAAATATTTTCATAACTATGTTAATGTATTTGATTTCTTCACCTAATACACAAATTATAACTACAACTTCAGAAATTTTATTGAAAATGGAGTCTGCATTCTTCTTAGAATCCATTTTTATATCATCAATCATGTTGTGTAGTACTTGACATTTTTCCTACTTCACATTCCTATATCATTCATAAATATTCTCAAGTTTATCCCAAATTTACATTGAATATGAGAAACTCATTACCATTAAATAAATCTGATCAAAAAGGGTTGTTGTGAGATCATTCTGTGCTTTTGCATCAGTATCAAGAAGATTCCTATCTATATTTATCATCAACATTTCCATAGAATCAGTGACTTGTATTCCATGCACTACAGAACATAAAAATTCAATTCTAAGAGATATTAGGTGAGTTCCCATCTGGTTTTTTCATATGTGAAAATTTCTTCCATCAATGTGGTGAACTCCCCAAATGTTTACTAGATTATCCATGAGAGACAAATTCAACACCAGCAGATGTTATCCTCTGATACCACTTAACGGACCCCAGAAAATCCTACGAGGGGAGGGGAGAATCAGGGTGTCAAATGATTCTTTCAGACTGATTGATATTTTTCCCACGTTAGTAGGAACATGTCAAACACTCTCGAAGAAGAATTTCATAAAATAAACAATCACATGCAATGCTATGACACAACAATTTTACTTGGTTCACCAATAAGGGTTGCGTCTAAGGGGCATACGCCTAGAGTGTGTTGGCCATACCAAGAAACACGAAACATTACTAGTTGTGGATTACCAGACTTTTCCACAGTAACTATATTCATGGCGCACTTCCTTTACAATGTGTTAGGAATACCACATTGTGACCCTAAGATCACTTCCGTGGACTCCTCCTTTCTCACTGTGTTGGTATAATCTTCACATTGATTAAAAACATGAAGGCCGACTCAATGATTTATCATTAAATCATGCATCCTTAATAGAAAATGGAAACTCTTTTGATGTCCCTCAATCACCCATAAATGTGATTTGTTTTCCCATACACTGACTTGTTAGGGAAAGTAATTTCATAAACTGGTTTGGTCAGTTCTAAGACATCCTTGTGTTTCCCACATACTGTTTTAGTATCTGTGTACCAATACTATTTTTGCATACAGTCTAGCTCCTCTGCATACTATTCACCTACTCTATGAATTTCCCTTCTCAGTATACATCCTTTCACTGCATAATACTCCACTCCTCCATGTACCATCCACCTCTGCATAATACCTTTCTCCACCACATAATGCAAGAGACACATACTTATACCACACTCTCTTCCACATATTGTTTTCCATATGCCAATGATTATCTCCATATACCATCTTCTCCACTGCATACCACTTCACACATCACCAAATTTCATCCCGAATGATTAATCTCCAATATCCTCTCTTAAAAAGGGGATTAATGTTCCATAAATTGGCACGTAACTCCGAAAATTTTGGTAATCTGATTTAACGAAATTTTTAATGTAGGAAAATAATCAATGTAAACTGAACTCTATCAAAATACTATTAGGATCCACCATATAACTCTCATATATTCAAAGTGCATCAATCCTTAAAAACATCAATATCCTGCGTAACACATGTCTTTATTGCATACTGTCATTGAAAAACATTTTCCACAACATTCAGTGTAATGCATGCCTTCATCGCATCTCATAGTTGCGAACTATTTTTAGTTTTGTGCGTCGTTCCACGTACCGTGCACCTTCACCGAATGCCATACACCTTCACCGTGTACACCACGCCTTCACTATGCACGACACATCTTCACCACCTACTGCACTCCATCACCTCACACCGTGTTCCATTACCATGCATTTTCAGCCTTCACTACATATCGTTGCTGCAAATCATTACCGAACTCTCGAGATTTTAGGCCCAAAAAATTATCAAACACTCAAAAATTGTGCCACCTTCAATACTTATTTCAAAATAATATGTATGACCTCATTCCTTGAAACCTCTATAGTCATCCATTTTCATACTGACAATAAACAAAAACCAAAATATATTATTACAATCAAACTACCTTGGTTGAAACATCACTTGGTTATGTGACTCCTAGGGAAAACACGAATCTTCATATATTTGAATATGTGTGGTTTATCCTTCATATTTTCACTATTTGGAGAAAATGTGTTAAAATAGTGTCCCAAACTATTTCCTCCTAACATCCCTAGAATGATTTCATATAGATGATATGAGGTTTACACTAACCATTCCTAAACCGTAAACTTCCAAAAAATCATATAAAATAATCAAAACCCCTTGGATCCTCTTAAAGAATATTCTTAGAATAATTCTGTGTCCAAATACATAAATAAATTGTCATATTACTGAATCATAAGGTGATTTATTCATCCCATGATTGGCCTTTCTATCCAAAAAATGTATCAAAGTCTTGTTTTCCTTAAATAGTTTGGGAAATATATATACAACATGATTATCACAGTCCATAATTTCATCCATTATATGAACATGTTTCTATAAAAAACAATTTTCCAATGATATTTTCATACATAATCATATCTAGACTATCCACAATCAATACACGAAAATGAATCAATGTCGCATCTGACATTATGATAACATGATCACATAAAATAAAATGGTCAACAAAATGTTAGTACTTCATTTACTGAGATACATAAAATACATTTTCTAATAATGTAAAACTCAGTGGAGATTCCAGCTGATATTCCACAGAACCAGCACATTCATGCATCCCAAAATATATTATGCAATAGGGAGTAAACATTCCCCACATACAAAAATGATGATTCCCACATCATGGTGATTTTATTTAAACCATATTTTCTCTCATCAAAAATGAAAATGGTGGTTGAAAATGATCTAGATATAATTTTATATGACTCAAATACCTTTTCATTCTTATTTTAATAAATAGAAACATCCTTATTTTCTGATGTACAATAATGCCTGTAATTGTCAAAATATAACATATTTCCACCCATAAGAGTGTAGAATAACAAGGTTCAATGAACAATTATTCAAAATGAGTCACATTAATCATGTTTTGAATACTATTATTAGATGAGAACTCCACTTAGTGTGTAACCTCTTATTATGAGCCACTAAATTCCATTACGCAAGACCTACCAATATCCTTCAATATTTGGAATTCTTGTTTAGACTGTTTATCTTTATAAGGATGATATGTTGTAATAATAGGGACCTATATTGCAAAGGATTATTGCAATTATTTCCTAAAAATAAACATAATCCTCTGGGGTCAGAACAGTAGTATCAATACATTAATTATTTTCATCTTTACTATTTCTCCAATGTATAATTTGGATATGACTTCCAAAAAATTTGTTAAAAATATTCAAATAATTGGATCTTAATTTTTTAGAAAATCACTATCTCCCATATGTAATCATATTTTCTAAAATTCTTTGGTAAAACCATTAAAAAATACATGTTATCATCTCACATTTACAAATGGGAATTGGTGTAGAAGGAAACATAGTAGCTATTTGGTGATACTCTGTCTTGACCGGCTGACAGGTGAGGCATCTAGTGATGTACGCTACTATAGAACTTTTCATTCCTACCAATTATCTTTTTCATTCAATTATTTATACAAATTATAAACCCCATAGGGTTCATCCTATCTTGAAGGGTGGTATGGACTAGTAATTGTTTTTCTATTAAATATAATGATATGATCATCTGGTCTCTAAACAAAAACATTACACTACATCCAGATTCCATGATTTAATGGTATCCCTAAAATTCAGTTTTTACAACATAAAAACACATTCATTATGATATTTATAAGAATTTATAACATGATAAATAAATTTAAAGACAAATTTAATTGGATGGAAAACAACAAGATCTGTTTCATTAGAGATATCATGATACATATCTATTCAAAATGTCATTAGATTCCACTTCACTAAAATGAATATATAGAAACTAAGATTATGGAATTATAATCATTGAATATATCAAATATTTCTTTTTACCTGGTGTATATATCATGTTGATGTCAAAAAATTGATATAATCTATCCATCAGTGCTGCTATAAATTCATATCGCATTATCATAAAATCTATTTCAAAGATATATGGTATGTGAACAACGCATTTATAACTAAATTTGTAGTGATGAAATGTCATTAATTCCTGGTCCAGGAAAGGTTATTTAATATCTTCTTTTTATTTAGGTCTTCTCATGGATTTATAACTACCATAATTCATAGGCCATAACATGATCTCCCAACCAGAGAACACAACCCATCCCAGATACTGATGAATCACAATAAACTACATAGCTCCATGTAGACTCTAGAAACATGATGAGGGTTGATTATTTATTTATAACATTATGTTATTAATTAGATCTCAGAAATTAAATTTTCAATTTGAATAGTATTACTTCCCTTTTTCATGTTTTCCTTACTGATTTCAAATGCGAAAAAGCATGAAATTTTTTTCGCAGAATCCCACTTATCTGTTGAAAATATATATATCAAATAAATTATATGGTGGCTTAAAATATATGAAAATATATATTATTTTAAAATATAAAAGAATTATCATAAATGGAATGGCCATGGAAATAGACATCTCATATACAAATGTCACACATTTATTACTTCACATACAATCGATTCTCCCCATAAAACCCAACACTATAGAATGGGTTTCTAATTATCTTATTTTTTACTAAAATAGAAAAGTACATCAAAAATAAATATCACATAAAAACCTACATAAAATTGAATGATTTTATTCATCCATGGAGTAAATATGGTTAGTAAATTCATAAAACAAAAAGGCATAAATACATATTCAAAATAGCTATATCTCATTTCGAAGTCTTCCTTCAAAATAAATTCCTTAAAAATCATAATTAGTTATACATTGATGGTATTTATATTTTAGATAAGAATTTGTTTCTCCTAAATTGATTAAATAAATCATCCTTGGATAAAATAATATAATAACTAATTGTGATAAAATTATTAATCTTATAATAATCCACATAAAGTATAATAATTCCAACCACTTTATTCACAAACAAAACCACAACTCCACAGAAATGAAATCTCTATTTAATGAATCGTTTTATATGAAATCGTCCATATAAACCTTGTACACACTCTAGTTACAACCAATAATATAGATGTAAAATAAATCTAGTCAATATTATATGGTAAATTGTAGACACATCATCTCATTTGGTTAGAAATGATGAGAACTTATCAAGGAAATTATCATGAAACTGCTGAATAGTAGTTGTAAAATTAGTATTCCCTCTACTTAAAATCCTAGAATTATATTGAGGTATTTCATTGTTTTAATTTTATTTTGAATTCCCTATTTATCGTTTATTAAATTTTCACTGGGTGTTTGTGGAGGCTCATGAGTGATCGCTGGATTCAGGGAGTGAAGAAACTAGGAATCGATTTATCTTGTGAAAGATACACAGTTGGCGCATGGTATGTAGTAACTATTCATGAAAACCATGCTATAAATTCGAATGTGTGAACAATTATGTAAACTATGGAAGGGGGGACATGCAGTCATGGATAGATACATACTACACGGTTAGTGCACAATTAGTTAGTCCTTGTGGGGGTCCTAAGGTAATTATGTGATCTAACACCTTTTGGATATAGTCTTCTGCACTGTTGGTGTATGGTTTGGAAAACCATGCTTCCAAACTGTTAACTTCATTAAAAGTTAGGTTTTACTCATTTTTACCCATTTGGATTAACAAGTTCTTGCGTTATTTTCTTACTTATTTCTTCTCCAGCAACACTAGTGAAAAACCAAACACTCGGTACTTCCCAAGAATAAATCTACATCGATTATATGTCTTTTATAGAGAAGTTGGGTACGAATTAATGATCCTAGTGAATTAACAACCCACTTTCATCTTTTTTTAAATTAGATTTTCTATTTCTTCACTTATACTTCAGAATCACTAAACCCCACTTTTTCTAGTGAATATTACATAGGTTATTATCGTGATTTTAGATCTGAAACATATTCAATGTTTAAACAATCATTCACCTTCTGTTTCAATATAGGTGGTCTCTAATTTATTTCATATAATCATGATTTTTTGTTTTTTTGTGTTTGTTGGGCCATTGGTTCACTCTTACTATGAACTTGAAGAATTTAGTAATATTGGGTAAATTGGTTGGATAAATGATTCATTGAACCCTTATTCATCCCCATTGTAATAATTCAGGATGAATAAAAAGGTTATAGTTCCACCCACTGGGTGTACCATCAATTCAAACATGGTAAATTGTGGTGATTATAAAACAATTGAATTGTTATGACAGAGAGCCCATGTTAAAAGTGTTCACGTGTTATCTTGAATTGTGAAATGTCATTAGCAGTAGTCATGTCTATTTGTTGACTTAACATAATGAGTTTTTCATAATTGTGGTAATCTGATAAATTAATTAGGTGATTTTAACAACCAGATATTGTTATGAATTTTTTTTAAATATTCAAGTTTCATTAAAAATCATACATTTCACTTCACAGTATGCTAATCTTTAACTATAAACAACATCAGTTTATCTTACATTACATACAAAATTTAGTTTTTAAAAAAGAAAAATTTATTTATATTATTATTTAGAACAATACATTGATATCATATCCATTATAATGGAGGATATGAACAAGATTAACTGAATTATTACTGAAGGTTTTAAACATGTAAATCCCATTAGAAATTAAAATAAAACTTTTTTTAAAAACTATATAAATGTGAACGTTTTGTTTTCCAATAATATAATAAAAAATAAATATTATTTTATTATATTAATGAAAAATATTTATAAAAATTTTAATAAAATTTCTATCATTTTTTTCTAGACATGATATAAAAATTAATCATTTTTTATAGATAAAAACTTTATTTTTCTAAAAAGAAGTTTTACCACATTTGGATGATGTACCTATTTAAATTTATGTTTTTTAAAGAAAAAATAAATTATATATGAAAAAAATAAACTTATTCTTTGGATATTTTGTGTCACAAATCAATTTTTTTGTATTTTGGTACTTTTCTGATAGGTTTATTGTTTTATTGAATAATTAAAAATAACAAAATCTCAATGGAAACAACATTTTATTAGAAGTAATATATATAGTTACAAATAAAATCATTAATTTAAATGTATAATTAGATTATTTTTTATCAGTATTTTCAATTTAAGTAATTGGAATGAATTTCACATTGAAATTGGATATAAAAACATTCCAATATTTTCAACATTTTCACATTAAAAACATGTTTTCCTGTTCCTTCAACATGATTAATTTTATATTATGTTTTGAAAATTATGTATTTTGAATTTTTAAAAAATTATTCTAAATTTTTAATCATATTATAGAAATTTATTATATATGTCCACATTAATTTTTGTATAATAAGATTTGTAACCTTATTTTTGTTTTCTATACAAGAGGTTAAATTAGGTATTTATGGGTAAAAATAATATTATAAGTATTAAAAAAATAAAAAACCATTTTTCGAAAAGTTACTACATGAATTTAAATTGTGTTTAGCACATAAGGTTTGAAATTAAATAATTTAATGGATGCTTGCACATGACAATGACTTATATATTTTTAAATTAAATGGGAGTGAAAAAATGTCTCATACTAAATTTTCTTATGTATAATATAATTCATATATATTTATGTAGAATATGTTCTAAGATATGTATATTATAATGAATTATGATCATTTTTTCTACATCCTGTATAATTTTTTATTTTTATTTAATAAATAATTATCATAAATAATGATATAATGATGATGTATTAATTATTCAATTATTCCAAAAAATCAATTAAATGAAAATATAAATATTATAGAAAATATAAATTGGATTAATTAAGGTGATCCAAAATAAAATTATAAGAAAATATGGCACATTAGAGTTATATTAAGAGAAGTGTTTGGAGGCTATATTGTTGTATTAATATTCTTAAATTCAGTGTAATGAAGAGCCTCAAAATTGACGCTAACGATATTTTATGAAAATAATAATTCATTAAATTTGTTTAATTTAATAAAAATATTAACTAAATCAATATGGGAAAAATATTTTCTAAAATATCATTAGTTTGAAATTTATGGTTCACTTGACAACATAGAAGTTAAAATATCCACCATTAAATATTGAAAATATCGTTACTATAGTTAAATTTAGAAAAGGTTAACTAACGGTTAATTAAAGTGATAAGGTTTGAACTACCACAAAACATGTAAAAAATCATTTAGATGATGGTATTAAATCCCTATAACATATATTCATTTAATTACTTTAAATTTTGAGGTATTTGGAATGAGAATTCCTTTATTATAATTTAATCTTTAGAGAAATTTTTAAAGTGCCCCTCCCCATTATTATAAAATGCCACCTCCTCCTTCAACTCATTTCACCACTATGAGTATTATAAATCAACAAAACTAGATAATATTATATTCTAAACTTCCCTTGAAAATTTATAGTGGTTATTGTATTTTTAAAAAATCAAATCTAAATTCCTTTAGAGTAGATCAAAATGATCCATTTCAAAAAAGTTGCAATTACTCTAACTGATCCCTCTGTTTTTATAATCATCTCTATCTACAATAAACCTATGGATTACATCATAAAAATATAACATCAAAATATTAATTTTTGAAATATTAAAATTTTAAACACATTTTTATATATTCCATCTCCCATTAAACAAGAAGTAAAAGTATCGCTCGTGCTTAGGTATGACTTATTTTCCCCCCATAGCGATAAAATTCGTTTAACTTCACTGTCTTTTTTGAGTTAGAATTATGATGAAGTTATTATTTTAATATGATATTTATGAAATAATTATTTTTAATTAATTATGTCATGACATCTACCATTTACAATATAATATTTTTGAAAATGATAATGTCCCTCATCCATGTGTATGACATACCTTCTCTACTGTGTGATGTGATTAGTTTTTCATCAATTTTTCGCAAGGAGGTAACGATGATGAATTTTATAAAAATATAATATATATAAATAACATAAAAATAAATCATGAATTATAATATATTATGTAGATTTTTGTTATTTAGATATGAAAATAAAATGAAAATAGTGTTCATGTGTATGAATGGCATACCGTCTCCATGAACTGTATATTTTATTTTATACCTCTAAATTTTATGAACCATAAGCAATACATATATGTTGAATATGTATATATATATATAATGGTTATCACTTTGGATATGAATAAATCATGATCTATGTAAGATGACAAAGGATAAGAAGTTAAAAAAAGTGTGAAAAAAAATTTATTACATAAAACATAACATTTACAAGGAATTACTAAATAGAGATTAATATGAAGTCATAAAATATCATATATTGTATTATATTTTTTAATAATTTTTTGAGGTAGATTAATGATAAAATTATATTTATTATACATTATATGAAAATGTATACAATGTAATTCAAGGAATAACAAAAGTAATTCTAGAGTCACTTTTATTTATGTGGGAATCATGCCTTATATAATACTTGTTTATTCTACAAGGTGTATATAGTGCCCATGAATCTATTTTGTGAGTATTATCTCGAATATTATGGTAAGTCATTTTTCAATTAATATTTTATTCTTTCATTAGGTATATGATTTTATTGATTATAAAATAATGATTATTTATTTCAAAATCTCATCAATAATTGGGATTGTTTCATTTTAAATCTCCATTAGGGACTATTTTTGTTACATGTAAATGTTTTCTAAAAATTATTTAAATTTTTCTTAAAATTATCCTATGTATTTGTATAGTCATTTTCACCCATTTTGATCTATTTACTGTATAGTTTTTAATGAATCTTTTTTTCATTTTCCAAAAGTAGTACTTTGAAACATTTCCAACAAAAAACGAAATGATTTTTTATCTTCTACTACATGAACTGAATATTATGTTGTCATAATTCAAAAATTTATTTAATATTTCTCTATTAGATTCCATTTTCATTTTCAATGAATATTTTTCTTTTAAAATGTCACCTCATTTTAAGAGAAGTAAAATATTTCAAATAATATATGATATTTTCCATGAGAAATGTTTTCAAGTGATCACTCTGAATCGTTTTCCATCTATTAGAACATTATTTGATGTTATATATGTTTTATTGGAGATATTATTCAATTATAACATTATGAATATTTCAATTATTGATTATTATTATTTTGAAATGATATATATAAACCCCATTTCATTTACAGAAAGAATTTTATGATTGAATGATGTTTATGAAACCCATTCTATTCAATGAGTTCTTAAATGATGATTGATTTATGTTCATGTGGAAAAAAATATGTATGGTATTCATTATTTTTTGGGTGGTACCTATATATCCCTCTAATAAATTGGTTAATGAATTATATATCATTATATAGTTAGGGTAAAAAATTTGATGTGCATGATCCATGCTTGGAAACAGGTCGATGTGCTTGATCCATTAAGGGAAGCAGGTGAAACGACTGATTCACGTGTTTTATTTGTTAACCTTGAAAAATGAAATGGGTTTTTATAATTATAATGATGACACAGACATTTATGATATTAACTTATGTTCCACGATGGAATTATGAGGATGTTTCTTTATTATGATTCATTTCCATTGAAATGTTAATGTTTTATGCCATTACTCAAGTTTATGATCCATGATAAGTTCACTATGAACATTACTCATGATCACATAAATATATTTCTTATATTACTATATCATATGATAAAAAATTGGCATCATTCATGTTTACCCATAATGATAATTTTATATCATCCATTTCTTATGTTTCATTTCAATAGGTTATGAAGAAATGAACTAAGTAAGGGTATTGAAGGATAAGATCACTATGAGGAACAATGATGATCATTTTACAGAAAATATGTTTTTCAATAAAGTTCCAAAATGCACTATACTATTATTTCCTCGAGAATGTGTTTGTTAAGTACAATTAATCTTAATCTAAATGTATATAATATCCACGTATGAGAATATTTTATTTTTGTGTTTGATATCATATCAAATATTTATTCTGCCATTGGAATCTAGGGTAAAATCATTAGTGATGAACCTAGATATATTTCTATGTATTTCTCTAGAGATTTATCTTTAGAAAGTTATATTTATATGTTGCAATCATAGTGATATTGTAACTATCTTGAATAACCTAGGATTAAACCTGAGGTGTCATACATTGAAATTTTATGAATTATTTTCCATGAATTTTTCATTCTACCAGTATGATTATTATTTCTCCCATTATACATTATAGTATTAGTTAATGGATGGAACCCGAATGATCCACCTTAATGTAGAATTAAATGGTCAATAAAAATTGTCCTCTAGAGAAACAGAATCTTTTGTGACTAGGAATTAAAATTCATGGTCTTATTCACACATAGCTTTTTAAATCTATGAATCTTGATGGAAATTGAAATAAGAAAACTTGTGAACAATACACTATTGAGCCCTTCATGAGGCATCATGATCCTTGTGTCAGTTAGTGTTATGATCTATTAGTGTATGAAAAGTGGATCAGTGCCACTAAAATTCTATTTTTAGATTGATAGTGATCAGAATATGAGAAATATATTCTGTTTGTTTATCATTTGTAAGGATACGCATATAAATAGTGGAATCAAATCAAGAATATGAGGCAGTATGTTGAAATTGAATCCATGGAATAAGATTATTTCAAGAACATTATTTTCAATAGTTAATTTTTACATATTATTCTTTTGAAAATGAAAAAGTAATTGAATGTGTTAATGGAAATAGGATAATTATGTTTTTGGAATCCATGAAGAAAAATTTACAAGACTTGATCGGTATACTTCTTCAATTTTTATCCAACCTAAATGTAAGATTAACATATTATTTTGTGGCTAAATTCCATTTATCTAAATGGAATTATCCATAACAGAATTTAGTAGCTATGAATGAATTGTTTTATTTTATTTTATGGTGGAAATGTAAATTTGAGATACCCAACATTCACATCGATTTGATTAGAAAAGAAATATCTAGTCTCACGAAAAATCAAATAAATCACATGGTGGAACGAAATTACAACAATTTTTATGCTAGAAATGTGGGAACAAACATCATGTTATTTGTTTTAACTTATCTGAGAGGTTATTTAACTATGTAAACATAATACATAAAGAACATGAATATAAAAAGGCTGTGAATAGGCCAGTTAATGTAGTAAATGAAAAGGGCATTCTAATTATTGCACCTCCCACATTTCAATGATGTATGTCTAATGAACATGTGATTTATGGTACATGGATCCAATATTGAAAGGATAAAGATGATGATCAACACCATCATCCTTTTCAAGTCAATGGAATATGAAAAACACATTCAATCACTATGTGTGTTGTATAGTGTAAAAAGTAATTGATGGAATGATTGATTGTGTCTGTAATGGAATTCAGGAACAATGTTATAAAAGTAATATTATATTATTATGGAATAATGAAACAAATATTTATATGTCCACAATAGTTTTTCTTTTGGGATTTAGAGCATATGTTGAATTATATGCGTAACCATTGAATGTGACTGAGGTTGTAAGGATATATTTTTAGAAAACGCATAATTAAGGGAATGATAAACATTAACATGTGACCAGTGATTGGATAATACTATAATGATATATTTGATTATTATTAATCAAATGGGATAATATTGTTGACCTTTGTACAAATAATATGAAAGGATGGTTCATGTTATCATATATTGTGTTTATATATTTTTCTGATCAATTGTATTACGAAAGTGTTATTTTTTGAATGTATTCATGTTTTCAATGATGTTTTATGGTAATTCTGGTTATTACCATATTTCATGAGAATTCATGATAATGGTTTTCATGTACCTGTTTTGTGACAATTTAGATATAAATCATGTTGATTGGGGGATTAATGGGATGATTTTTTTGAAAGTTAGTTAGCATTTTTAAAAAGGCATGTGTTTCAATTATTTTGAATGCTCCTTTGTGAAATTGTTTTAAATGATATATGTATGAGGTTTTAGTGATTATATCTACATATAAGGATCCATGAATAATTGATATGTCATGAACCTACATGGGACCCTATCGAACCTGATAGTCATCCTATCCCGAGACAAGAACCAAAGGGTGATCCAAATCCCCATAGTTTCGAAAATACTTGTTTTGGTATCAAAAATTTAGATAGAGAATGATTTCAACCATATATAATACAATAACTAGACCAAAAATTTATGGAAACATGTAAGAAATAACCACAATCATATATAGTACAATAATTTTTAAAATAAATATTTTATTATATAATCTAAAAACCAAATTGATACATTGGGATGGTAACCCAAAATCATCCTGCAATTCACTAAGAAACATGAGGGACATCACCCTAAATCCACCACCACCAACACCAACAACAAGCAGAACATTCTAGAAACCTGAACCACAATCACCAAGACACATATTTCCTTTACCTATTTCATACATATTATACTCTAAAAACACCCAATTTTGTATATAGGGTGTGATAAAAATCCAGATAAGATTCTACAAAAAGAAAATATTAAATGATAAATCATTATAAGATAAATCAACATTCACATTTATATGAAGGCACCTTGGAAAAGTATCAAATAAAATTTAAATTAAACATTTTCAAAAATAACATTCATTCAGGCTAAACCATTTTTCCAAAAATAATTGTCTCAATTAAACAAATTATACAAGTTCCACCATATACAAATTATGGACACTACATCACATTTATAATTTCATGACAGATAATCATCGGTAATTCTTTAATTTTAGTATATCACATGTGAGTCAATAAGAACCTCATACCGCAATTCTAAATGTCCTATAAATCAAATACCATCATATTTCTTATGAATGAACCAATAGGTGGGATAGCACCATGGGCATAATGGTATCCACATAATAGCACAATACCAATACGGTTTAATGCATGATCCACTAGGTGGACTATCCCAATGTCTTAGTGGACTTTGATCATATCACATGTTTAGTTATTGTTTCCACTTTAATCCCTGGTAAGTTAATTCCGGCCTTTCAACTTTTGAGTAATCTTGTGCCAATCCACTAGAAGAATTTAGTCAATTATACTTCTAAAACTATACAATTATAGTTATATTTTCCCACTAGGATAACTAGGATTCCCTTTGTGCTCCTGATTTTTTACCACATAACCATCAATTTCACCAAAACATTTCATGCCACTAATGTACCCTATGAAAACACAAATTTCACAAAAATTATATAAAAAACAACCATTTTTTATTATATAATTCTTCTTTCCATTTTACTCACCCAAAAACAATTTCGAAACATGTTTTATATACCTTGTATGATCCATGAAACCCTTTTGGTAACATTACAAGAAAATTAAAAAAAATTAACCACTTCTATGGCTAAGCCCTTTCTAAATCCACAAAAACCAGATTCACTTCTCAACAAAAATCACATCATTCACTAATTTCCCAAATCAAATTTCAAGGTGAATTAAATAAATAACAAGTCATGATAATATATTTTCTTTTTGAATACCCAATTTCAACACATTTTCACCCCTTATTCCCTTGAAAACACATTTTCACCTTTCAGAAAAATCATAAAAATGCCTCCATTAAGTACCACATTGTTGAAAACAAAATAACAACCATTTTCCATTCAAAATCCAATTTTCTTATCACATATTAATATCAAACACATACCAAAATATAGTTATCAACACATAAGAAATTTATATAACACATAGATAAATCAAAACAATCATATCAATATCATCTAATAATGTTAGAGAATCGATCCACCGACCCCACACATTGAAGTTCCCATAAATTAGTGAAAAAAAACTATAGATACACTGGACATATAATGATAGGATCAATAAACCCATGAATTTCATTATAAAACCCCCACATATTCAGAAATACACTCTAAAATAAGAATCCATTAAATATACCCTATAATGTGGGAAGGATGAAGAGTGAAACCACTGACTTGAAGATTCATTTATGCTCCTACCCAGAAATAGACAAATGAAGAGTGGATTATACACTACTAAAAATGCCTATAAAAGTGATAGAAATGGCCTTTATCAGGGCTAAAAAGTCACCAATAATGTAACTGATATTAAAATCCCAAGACATTTATCGATGCTAAAAAGAAATTAAAAAAGTATACCATTATCACTGCTTTTAGAAGAACTAATAATTATGTTCTTAGTCCGTGCTTTTCAATGTGCTGATAAATATGTTCTTTATCTGCACAATCAAAAGCACTGATAAAAGACAATTCAATAAAATTTTGTAACAACATGCTGTAGTACCATTGAAAAATTTTGCAATAGCACACCACATCACCAGAAGCACTGAAATATATAGAAAAAAACCAGATACACAAAATAACATGTCCCAATAGAAAATATAAATGAAATGAAATTGGAAACACAATCACCAGAAAAAGAAATATTATAAACATTTCAAACATTAATTTATACAAATTACATAAACTACAATTATTACATACATTCTAATACAATCCTAACTATCAATCTGATCATAATTTTTGTTGACTTTCTTTGTCAATCATTCAACACCACATGAAAAAATTTGAACAAACTACATCAAATAAAACAATAGAATCCACATGTATAAGAAAAATATTATTATGTGACTAATTCTATGAAGAAATAAATTAAACCTAAATATGATACAATACATTAATTATATGGAAAATATTTAATTGTGAAAAAATAAATATTACCTATTTGAATGAGTAGAGACAACATTGTTTCTCTTATTGCAAAGGCAGTATAGGTAACTTGAAAGAATGTGATAAATGAACCTCTATAGGGTTCAAAATGTTTTCAGGGGGAAGAAACAAAAATGAGGGATAGAGCACCCCAAATCAAACAAAAAAATCTACTTATATAAGAAAAAATTGTCATGTGATTAATACTAAAAATAAATAAATTAAACACAAATACGAAACAATACAATAATTTTATTGATAATGATTTTAATTTGTAGACATCAATATTACCTCAAAGATTATGTATTGGCATTATTGTTACACTTCAGGAAACGGAATTAGAGGTAACATGGACGAATTTGTTAAATTCACCATTGTACGTGTAAAGTGATTTTAATAGAGAAGGGGAAGGAAAGTTGGATAGTTCTCCCAAACATTAACAAAAGTATATACCTATATAAGATAATAATTATAATAAAAGTAATAATAAAAATAAATGAGTAAAACATAAATATTAAAAGTACATTAATTCTATGGACAATGATTTTACTGTGCAAACATCGTGATTACCTCTGTGATTGAGCAATGGTAGCGTTATTTC
Source organism: Viscum album (assembly GCA_963277665.1). NCBI lineage: Eukaryota > Viridiplantae > Streptophyta > Magnoliopsida > Santalales > Viscaceae > Viscum > Viscum album. The sequence continues at coordinate 174,835,315 of OY728160.1, forward strand.
TCTCCATATAATTTATGCAGGGGTAACAAGAAATAAAGTGATAAATGAACCAACACATGGGAGGAATGATTTTATGGGAGATGAGTCAGGACTGTTTGGTTGTACACCACACTAGAATAAAAGAATAAACCTATATAATAAAATAATTTTTTTTGTTATTAATACTCAAAATAAATGAATTAAAAATAAATATAAAAGAATAAATTAATTCTATGAATAATAATTTTATTGTTTAATTGTCAAGATTATATATCATAAGACAATAAAGATACCATGTTAACCATGATTGCCTTTTATTTGTGGTCAATCATGTTCCACACTCACATGTCACTAACACAACACATTATACACACAAGTCATGCAAAACAATGTACACATATAATTCCACTACATTCACACCCAAGCCCAATTTGAAAACATACGCACACTAAATAATTTTATAAAAACGTCTATCAAATATTATGTATGTTAAAAATTATTTTAAATAGTTTTCTAAAATAATCCCATAGGCACTACAAGGATTTAGATAAAAAACACACCCATGTTGACGTAAAAATTATAATTTTAAAATCAAACGCACAGCTAACTGCATCAAAAATAATTTTCCACAATTAAATAATTTAATAAATATATTAACTAATTTATAGAACACTTTCAATTAACAAAACCAAATTTTAAACCAATTTGTAACCTTTTACATAGCAAGTCTCTTTTTTACAAATTGGTACACTACCTGACATAATTTTCAAAACAAGTCTTCTATCCTTAAAAAAATTCACAATTCACATTAAAAAAAGGTACAACATATTCACCTTCGGATTGTATGTAAATATTCGTTGAGAACATACATCCAAAACAGTATTCATTTATTCACTTTTGAAGAAAATAATTTTCACCTCTCAAACAACACATAAAACCCTTCCCCAGAACACCACACTAAAACACACACACACAAACACAACATAGATGTTTTCTATTACTAAACCCAAACCAAACACAAAGCACGACAAATTCTTCGAAACCACATTTTACTTCACTCACACAATTTAATAACCCATTTACACATCCCAATTTTTCATTTAAAAGTCAAATTATTCATTATTTAAACACTTCATAACTCATACCCAAAAACACAAAATAAGGCTAACATACACATAATTATAAATTTCACATCCAAAATACTTTTTCATCACACATTCTCCTTAAGAACCCCCAAAAACACATTTCACACTACATAAAAAATTAATTGAATACTTCCTCGGATTCTCCACAAAAAAATCCTATATAGAAACCTAAAAATTTATATTTAGAATATTTATTTTCAACACAAATTCAAGTCATATAATTTCAAAACATGTTCTCAACACAAAAATAAACTATAGAGCATGAGAAAATTGGCCAATTAAGAAAATTAAATTATCATAAATTTTTAGGGCATGGAACCACCTACCTCAGATGGAGAAATTGCCAAAGATTGATGAAAAGGCACTTCTACGTCACAATCGCAATCAAAAACCAGTTTTCAGACAGCATTTTTGATCAACATGAGCTCTGGAAACATTTCAGTGCTGTGATTTGATCTTAAATTCAATAAGGAGGAGCACCAACAGTGGGTGGCTTCCCCAAAAATATCTTAATGTTGCAATGATTTCACAAATGGTTTGTGTTTTTAAAATCAATCTGGACACATTTATTAGTACTTTTAAACAACTACTAATTAAGATTAATTGTCTCAGTGATTAATACTTAAGCACTAATAAAATGGCTCATTATCAGTGCTTTCCTGGTGATGATAAATATATGTAATTATCAGTGGTAAAAACACGCAGATAAAATCAATAATTATCACAAATAAAATTTTAGCACTGATAAATGATTATTTTATATCTATGTTGGTTACGGCTAATAAATCCTCATCGTTATCACCATGAATAAAGTGATGATAAATTTGTTTTTATCTGTTCATATTACTTAACTTTTGATAAAGGATTAATAATTATAATTATAAACAAAAAATGAAAATATTTATATATACTTAATAAATATATATAAATATAAATGTAGTAAATATATTCCTTTTTAAATATATTTATTCTAATATTATAAATATTTATTAATTATTATAGAATTATTTTTAAATTATAATATTCATATCAGTATATATATTTATATTTATATATGTATATATTTAAATATGTATATATGTATATATTTATTAATAAAATAAATCTATATTAATATATATATATATATATTAAATTATTTATTATTTAAGTAACATTTTTATAAATTTAATAATTTTTTAAATATATATAGACATAATTATTTATAATTATATAAAATATTTTAAGAAAATTAATTAATTTATAGTTATAAATATATAGTTGTATAAATAAAGTAAATAAACATTTTTAAATATATTTATATATAAATTTTTTCTAAAAATATATTTTTAACATTATTAACGATTATCTCCTTTTAATTACATTCTTAATAATTAAAATTGAGTGAAATTGAATAAATTAAGAATATGTACACTATAATAATATTGAAAAAATGGATATGTTTGTTGTTTGGGTGTTGTATATAAAAATTCATTAATTATGTATATGTAAAATAAATATATCCAACATTTTATCCATGTTAAATTGAAAAATAAAAAAAACTCAAATCTATGTCAAGTATATTGCAATAATAATTAATATTTTTAATTCCAATTAAATATTAATTATATACTATTATTCAATAAACATATGAATATTTAATATAAAGTGCATAAAAGGTTTGTAACAAATAAGTAATATTTATGTGCATTAATATATATCTATATATTTAAACTATATAATTTAATAACATTAATTATCATAATTATCAAATTAATAAAATGATTTATAATAAAAATAATTTAATGAATCTATTCATTTTTAAATATAATTATTTAATTAATAAAATTTTAATTTTTTAATAAAAATATTTTTTATTTATTTTTTATTTTATTATTTAATTATATATATATATATATTAATCAATAGTAATAATAAAGCACAGAAAAAGGATACCCATTATCATTGCTAAAATCAAATCACTAATAAAAGATACAACGTGTCTTCGCTAAAATTAAGGGCCTGATAAAGGATACCCTTTATCTGTGATAAAAATAAATCATTGCTAAAGAATACCTTTATTAATGCAAAAAATAATGCTTGGATAAAGGTTTTGTTTATCATCACTAAAATATATGCATTGAGAAATGGTAAAATTTATCAGTTCATTATTTAGAAAAAAATAATATTCCATTTATCATTGATTTGTTATAGCACTGAAAAATTCCAATGTTGATAAAGGCATGTTTTATAGCAGTGGGAGGTCTGATGATGCTTTCAGGGAGCTCCAATGGATTAAAATAGTGTATAAGGTGGAAGGAAAAAGAAATAATGTTATGTCCAGAGATAATATTAATAGAATTTCAAAATGGTAATGACATTGAAAAGTCACACGGTTTACCGGCATGGGGTGCCAAACTATACAGAAACTGTGCAACCCTCATAGTCCAAGAATAATAGGCCATATGGTTATCCCACATGGTTTACATGTAGTGTGCTAACAGGGAGGTTTTCCACAATCCACAATGATCACTATGTTGCATGGTTTCCTAGACTAGGTTGCATGGTTTGACAAACTGTGTGTCAACTATGTTCTTCTTGTGATCAAGACCAAAACTACAATTCACCAATTTTTTTTAAAAAACTCTAGAAAAAACATGGGCTAAAAATATCATGAAAATTAACATAAAATAAAGTTACATATGTGACAATTATCCACATCATGAATACATTCTTCCCTGAAAATTTCACTTATAAATATGATTTAAAATCATGAACTGGTATTCTATTTTAACTCACGACTTCCACTCCCAAGTCTCAAGCTTATAAAAATCATGATTACATAGAATTTGGACCAACATAATAGACATACCCAAAGCACAGTCTCAAGGGAGTCCATAGTCTGTAGTAGACACTAAAACACAAAAAAAAATTATGCTCTAACTGTAACTCCTCCAACCTCAAAACATGGGTTTGATCTGGGTTATATCTTTTCAACTACGAGACATGGAAAAATTTATGAATCAATGTCAACGATGATGTAAATTTCAACAAATAATCTAACTTCAAAACTCTCTAATATTCCTAAAAAGTCACAACATACCTTGGTGTAGGCTTCCCCTTCTTACCCAAACAATGATAACCCATGTGGGGTTCCAGTTTTAATAATACCTGATCACCCTAAAAGGACACTAGATCATGATTTCTATATTCAACATAAGTCCTATACTGACTCTAAGATATCATAAACATATTCCTCATCAAAATTACATTCTCACACATTTCCTTCACAAGGATTGACCCCTATAATGAGGTCTCACCCACCTCCGCCCACCACAAGGGGAATGCCACATATGACAATAATGCACCTTAAAACGAGATGTAGGAATCAATAATTGGTAACTATTGTTATATTTGAACTCAGAAAATACCGAATGGATGTCCTATGGGATTTCAAAATAAAAAACCAATTCATTGACAATTTCCTCTAAAATATGATTTTCCCACTCCATCTGACCATCCCTTTGACAATGATCGGTCATGGTCAATTTATCATGTGACCACATTTCCATTAGATTTCTATCCCAAAATAGGGATTTGAATTATAAGACCTTATTAGAAATAATATATGATGACACACCATGGAGCCTCAAAAGATACCGAAAATACAATTGGTACAACTCAACCACTTTTGATAAATATTTTGTTGGAATCAAATGAGATGACATGTTCAAATGGTTGATCACAAAAAAAATTAATTTCCATCTCCAATGCGTATAAGATAAGACAACAATGATGTAAATGTAAATCGAATACCACATCAAGATAGAAATAGGTATAGGATAAAAAAATTGGGATGCCTCTGATTCTCTTCATTAACCTTATGACATATACAATTCTACGAAACGAAGACTATTATATCCCATCTTATTCTTGGACAATAGAATAGTACACTCATCATAAAATATCATGGTAGATCTAGGAAAAACAAACTACTAATAGAGATGGATATCATGAACTAGATTCTTTTTTTATGAAAAATTCAACACAATGAGACCTCTTTAACACAAATCAACTGAACGAGACTATGAACACTCTCAATAATACTCCCCATCATGTTGAAATTTCATAGAGTGCATAAAAAACTCAGCATTTGACTATTTCTGTTGAATTAATTCTGAGAGCGAAGGAGTAAAATGAGAAGTATCCAAGAATACACCATGAATATTTTCATTGGAATCCATGTGAATATAATAATACATCCCCATCAATGTCCACTCACCACCAGATTTCATCAGCTCATGCACTAAAACATTCCTGCTGAAGGAATCTTCTACAACATTACCGTTTCCAGAGGTATAAACTATATATTTTGCAGACCCCTAAATGGATATTAGCCAATATAACAACTTCAAGTTCAAATACATTGGAGAAAACATTCGCCACGATCTTATGATCTAAATATATTGTAATCTTCTTCAAAAAAATTAACGGAGCCATGTATTCTGGGGTGAATAACCTCTGCTAACTCTAGGTCATGTGTTGGGTAATTGTTTTCACGTATTCAGAGCTAGAGTGTACCCAATTCCACCACAAGGTCACCCTACATCAAAAAATTGCCAATCCTCATTCCATAGGCATCATAATAAAGCACATAAAAATTTTCAAACTCCCAAAATAAAAAAAATAGTGATTGTTTCCAATCACTCTTAAATCTACTCAAAGGACTTTTACCATTCAGAACTCTATTCATACATTATCCATTTATAGGGAAGTTATATCATGTATAAAATCATCCATGGTAATTCCTATAGGACTGAATCATAATAACCTTCCATGCCAAAAAATTCACCTGATTTCAAAGACATTCCTTGTCTGCTCGCATGAAATAACATCATTGATATTCTCATGGTCCACTAAATCACCTCGCTCTAAGATTATGTGACACACAAAATTCACCTTTATGATCCAGAAGGATCATTTAGAAAATATATATATATATATGATATTATCCCCAACAGTGGCCAAAATTATTCTAATATTCCATTAATGCTTATAATGAGATCCAGAATGAAATTGCATGTCATCCCAAAACACCTCAATGATGGAGATGAGATAATGATGAAACATTGTATTCCTAATACCTACAAAGACCACCATATAATTTTTAAACCTAAATGGAATGACCAAGAACCTAAAGAAGACATAACCACTTCAGAAATCCATTTTCATGACATCATCCTCTCTAAAATTGACTTGGTGATATCCAATAATGCAAGATAATCATATGAAACCCATATTTTCCCCTTTAACTAATAAAAAATTTCATAAATGCATGGTAAGAGGAAATTTTTCTAAATAATTTCCTTATTCAACATCCAGATATATATTCACAACAAAAGAGATAAATCGTCCTTCTATGAAAATAAAATAGTGGTGTCCCAAGGAGTGGAACTCAGGTGAATTAATTCCTTAGATTCAAAACTATCTGATGTTACCTTTAATTATCTCAACATGGTGAGGGACTCAAAGTATGATAGAAGAGATATTAGCTATGTTCCCTGGAAAAAATCATTTGTGAATTCAACATCCATATTTGAAGTAATACCAGAGTAATATTCTGGAAACACCTTGTGTAAATCTTCCAACACTAAAGATAAGTATGCACCAGAACTATTATTAATATCCTCTATGATGAGTAATTAATATCGATAAAAATGGTTACCCAACTCTAAAATTGGAGATCTAGCATAACTTGACTAAGTATCCTATTTATTTGGAAAAACCAGGTTACTACCATCAGGATCCATAAATATCACTCATCACCTATAGTAGTAGATGTTGGTCTTCAAGCGCACCATTCAATTAATTCTAAGGATTACATCAGAGAGATCCATCTCAAAAATTACAAAAACCACAAAAAATAAACCCCTAACATGGTGAGTGCACATGATGGACACCTTGGAACCCTCACTCAATTATTACCAAAAATCATTACCAACTCCATCGCATATGAAATAATCTCAATTGGAAACTTTATCACATCCACCTGACATAGAGAAATAAAAGGCATAGTTTCACCAATATCATACATTACAATTGTTAAAGTGTATCTAATAATAACGTTACCTTAAACTATCACCTAACATACATCTGATTCCATTGGTGATCTATTCATCCCAAGAAGATGCCTCCTCTTTGCATGATCCTATTAACAACCACAAGGATTAGGATCTTCCTTGAACTTAGAGTATCCAAAATAAAATTTAGTACATCGGCCTCATTCACTAAACCAAGATCCCACTATCATGAAATGTTTTTTCTGAGTAGAAATCCCATCAAAAACCACATAACATCAATACTCTAATATGGTTGTGCCACCTTACAAAACAAATTTAATTTCCCCAATAATCTACATAGATGAAACAATATGGTTGGTAAATACACAATTATCAACTGTGTCAGGTTTTTTCACAATGATGGGATAACAATAAACCTACATTGGAATCCCTAGATGATTATATACATGATGGATTGCCTAAACGACCAACACCCCACATATTAGGCTCTTCCCACTTCATTTGCATCTTGAAATAACCACTATGGCCTACTGCCAACATAACCCCCATGTAACTAGACTTTACCTAACAATCAATATCCACTATTAAAGTGCATTCAACTTCCTTGATATATTTTTTAATCATAAATAAGAAGACATGAGAATAAATATATGTCTAAAACCTTATCTCGAGCCTTGGAGATCTCATATTCTCACTGGAAACATTCTTGGCTATATAGAGTAAATACTTTATGAAAATATTGGCATACTCCATCACTGTATAGTCTCCCTGGGTATGTTCCATATTTTACCTAGATTCTATCATAAGACAAAATATCTTTAAAAAATACTCCTTGAATATGGTTTTGGATTCTATCCAACGCATTTTATATTTCATTCCACCATGAACCACTTATTCCCATCACATATGACTAGAACATTCAAACAAAAATGAATCACATTTCACCCTGATAACCTCAAGATTACCAACTAATTCAAAAAGAATCATTATCATTAGAATTCAAATATTTTCTTCCTACATTTACACATTTCCGTTGAATTAGGGAGGCTTTATCTATAAGAAATCCTAATATTTATCCTTTCATTAGCCTGGTTTAGCTTACCTAACTACAGTAGCTTTGAAAACCCACTCCTAGTCCCAAATCATGGAATGCTCTTACCACTAGCTCAACAAACCTCTAAACAATTGGAAAAGAAGAACTCTATCCATACTCTTCTCATGACTACACATTAACTCAATGAGTAGATTCTCTAAAATAAGATACATTCACCAGAAAACCATCCACACAACCATCACAAATATTTTTTAATTTTTTCAGTAATAAATAAATATAAAAAACATTCATAACTCATAAAATAACCAAATAAATAGTCATAACATGACAAAGAAATAAAACCAATCCACCCCATATAGTGTCTATAATGATTTATAAAGCCTGTAAGTCTCACATAAAGGATATGTCAAACAAAATCCCAATATCCCATAAAAACTAAAGGTATGTCATGGGTTATACTAGCTATACACCAAACTTGTAACTAGAAAATAAAACCCCAACAGTCCTTGACCTAGCCTATCCCTAAAAATATCAATTTAACATGACCTAGAAGAGTGTAACCTCCTCCAATACCATTTTTTCATGATCCATGATGGGATTCCATCAAACCAAATATATGAACCATATCATGACAAGACTTGAAAGGTGTTCCCAATCCCTAATAACAACGAGTACTTGGGTATCAACAATATATTTTTTTAAGGTTATAAACGATTAATATAACTATAATCATCCCAATAATGTAAGGAAAATGTATGAAATAACAATATGAGAACGTGTTACAAAAAATTTCATAATTGATGTTTTCCAATTTAAACCATGAATTCATGTTAAATAATGGGAAGGGAACCACTTAACATCCCAAAATCCTAAGACAAACAAAAGTAAAATCACCCTCTATCCACCACCACCTACTCTTAAATCATTTTGAACTCTCTAGAAACTAGAACAACAATCACCATGATACACCCTTTCTTTACCTAGGTTATACATAGAAATATCCATATATTCCCAACTGTGTATTTATGGTTTGATTAAAATCAAAGAATGATGCCACCCAAAATAAAATATTCAATCTTATAACATTTAAAGATAAATCTACATGCACATTTTTATGATAGGACAGGGTAATATTTTCATAGGACATTACAAGTAAGAATTTTTAGAAAAATATTCATTCAATATAAACTAATATTCACTAGAATCATATCTCAATTCCACATATTATTCAATTTACACAATATAATAATTGATGGAACAAAATAACCATTATAATTCTACAATAGAGCACCAGGGGTGCATAGCTATATGTATCCTAGCACATGTGATTATGGAAGAACCTCACATCTTAGTGATCAAAATATTTCAAATCAACTACCAAAAGTATTCTTGTGCACCACACACCATGACGGATAATCCCATGAGCCATGTGGTCTCCAAATGATAGCTATATTTCAAGAATTTATCATGCATGGTCCACTATGAGGGTCCATCCGATGGGCTTAGTTCTCTCTGATCATATTGAATGATTAGTTATTATTGAAACTGTATGTCCTACTAAGTGAATCTGGGCCTTTCAAAATCTGATTCAACTTGTGTCAATCCACAAGATGAATTTTATCGTAGGACCATAAGAAACTCTAGAATAATTGTTCCGTTTTGTCTAACATAGATTCCTTATATTCCCATTGTGATAATGTTTTGTTACCACATAACTATCACATTCAAAAACACATCGCATGCCACATATGCACATAATGAAAACACCACATTTAAAAAAAACATCATGGAAACCACCCTTTTCCATAAATAAAATCAATGTACATTTTACAAACACAAAAAATATTTAAAAACACGTTTTATTTGATATAAAGACTCAATGAAACCAATTTTTACACATTACAAGAAAATAACATGACAAATATATCCATTTCAAGGGGCCAAGCCCTTTGCAAATCCACATATAATAAATATTCACTTCACTATGTGCTTTAAAAAATTTACTATATTCACAAATCACATTACCTTATTTCAATAAAACATACATGAAAAACAATACATTTTCATTTAAAAAACCCACCTTCAATACATTTTCATATCATATTCCTTTGAAAACACATTTTTCACTATTACAAAATCACAAAAACATCTCTGAGACGCACCACAATGAATAACGTACAAATAATAACCATTTTCCATTGAAGATATGATTTTTAGCACATATTCAATATTAACTCTTTCAAAAAAAATATTTTGCACTACATAACAAATTAATAGAACATATTTATAATTCCAAACAATCATATAATTTTTCATTTAAAAATATTAGATTACTAAACCACATAACATACACATAGATGTTCCTTGAAATTAGTGAAAACACCCAACCAAACAGTCACATGTACCTATAAAAGAGTTATCAACCGACAACCATCAATATCATCCCCAAAAAGTAATGTTCAAATCCACCTCTTGGTAAAATATCTCCATAAAAATAAATAACCCAAGAAAGAGGGAGGGAAAATCCTCGAAAGAGGGAAGGATCAAGAGGAAAAAAATAACCTGAAGAGGTTTTGATTATTCTTTTCAAAACCTCAAAAATAATAGTTCTTAATAGGTCTACGGAATCTTGGAGAGATATTTATTGGATAAAAATATCATATAGGGGGATGTGATGAGAATTTGGCATAAATCATGAGAGGACACATATAAAATTTTAAATTTTTAATGACCCTGAAAATTCTCAGGGTTTCCTCACAAATTTTACCAAACCATTTGGAAATCATGCACCCATCACTGTCTAAGAAGAACACTCCTCACAATTAACCCACACAATTACAAAATGTTCATCATATGTGTTGTTAGCCACTATAGAAAATGTTTTGATGGACACATGGTTTCCTAGGATATGATGTACGGTTTGGAGACATGTGTGAAAATTGTGTGCCACCAGCTGTCAAGCCCAAAAAATCCATTCTTTACCAAAAACATCAAAAATACTCAAGGAAAAAAATGGGATAAAAAACCTGATAAATAATTGAAAATTAATAAATAGATGTGATATGATAACATATATTATCATTTTTGTTGTTATGTAAACTAATGAATAATGTACTGGCTTATCAATCTATTTATGAATCACATGATATTATAATCAGTCAGGAATGAACAAATCACCATCCTTTCTTATAATAAGAGATTATGTGGGAATTGATCAAGGAACCATGAAAGCATGATATTGTTCTTATATAATGTAATTGAATCAATCAATTATTTCTCCCAATAAAATGTATTAAACTCTAGGGAAATAAAATTGAAAAAAATATCTATTACTACTGTCATATCTGATGAATAAAATTGTCTCCTAAATCATAGTATATTTCTGGATTTGTGATTGTTTACTTTTTTCAGACCATATCCTCAATCAAACTCCATAAGAACATGATAGTTATATTTCATTTAAATGTCCTTGTTTTCACTTCCCACCTATATTCACTCATTTAGAACCCTATATAGGAGTTACTTAGGATATCCATTATGTTTATAAATTTCACTTTTTAAAGAGAGGTTTAGTATTGATTACAATGTTGTTGGTTTATTTCAAGTATTAATCCTTTGAAAACCCAAATTAATTTTGATGGAAAACATCATTTGAATAGGGTTATAATGATACACACAAATATTTTTTATATTTATTTCCAAATAATTTGACTTCATTAAAATATTTCATTTCATGCCACACCATGTTATGTCAATGGTATCCACAACAATAGTTTATCTTGTGCTACAAAAAATAGTGAGTTTCTATTAAAAATCATTTGCTTTTTGTTATTATTTTTAAAAAAAATATAATTATAACATATCCATTAGGATGGTGGGTATGAATCGGGTTAACAATATGATTGTCTGTCATACACACATAAAACCCTTTTGAAAATAAAACAAAAATATTTATTTGAGAAACTATTTCAATGTTATAAGTTTGTTTTGTACCAAAAAATAAAAATAAATATAATTGGATATTATTCAATAAATATATTTATAAAACATTGAATCAAATGTTTAACATTTTTCATATGTTTTTTCATGACATGATCTAAAAATAAATCCATTTTTTTCTTATAAATGCATTTTTCTAAAAGTATTTTTTTCATTTTGATGGAATACTTGTATTAAATCAGGTTTTGAAACATATATAAATTATATTTGATAAAATAATATTATTATATGAAATAGTGATATCTATATTACATTTCTTTTAATTTTTTTATTATTCAAATAGTTCCACATTTTGATGAATATTGAAAATAATAAATTTTAATTGAAAATAACAAGGTCATAAAAATAAATCATAGTGTGAAATTATATTAATGATTCATTTAAAAGTATAATTAAATTATTTTTTATAATATAATAAAATTTATTTCATCATAATCAATTTGACATTGAATATGAATATAAAAGGTTTTCAATCTTTTGAATGTTTTCACATTAAAAATATGTTTTTTTGTTCCATCAATGGAATTAGTTTTATTTTTGTCTTAAATATCCGTATTTTAATTTTGAAAAAGTTTTTATTGGTTTAGAATCTTAATTTATAAATTTATTATTTATTACTCATTCATTTTTTGCCAATATGAATAGTACATTAAATAATTTTTATTATGAATTACCCTGTCATGGTTAAGGGTAAATTAGGTAATTAATATTGTCAATAATTTTATATTTAATAAAAAACAACACTAAAACATTCCCAAATGTTATAAGATAAATATAATTTTACCCCTAACACATAATTTTCAAAATTTAATGATTTAATGGAAACTATTCTATGAGGAGGACTAAGCTATTAATTGAATCAAAGAGAGTGACAAAACATCATACTTCAGCTTTTTAGAAGTATATTATTTTTAATTAGGGGTTATGTAGAATATATGACTGGCTATGTATATTCATCTAAAAAAATACATGTTTTTCAATACCATGTAATTATATTATAAATTTTTAGTGAAAACATAATTATCAGATAAATGTATAAAATATTGATTCAGTAATTATTCAAATATTCAAAAAATATATTAATTTATATAATATATATTAAATAAAATATAATTTGACATAATTAAGGGGGGAAAGAATTTTATTAGTGAATATGACATATATGGGAGGTATTAAAGAAACTTTATCAATGTTGTATTGTTTTATTGATTTTCTTATACTCAATATAACGAATAGTGTCAAATTTAATATGTAATATATTTTAAGAAAATAATATTTTAGATAATTCGATAGAAAATAATAAAAAACATATATCATGAAAAATGTGATAAATTACGATACAAATATCATTAGTTGAATATTTATGGTTCAATTTACACATTATAAGTAAAAATCACCAAATTTTAATATTGAATATTTTTCAACGGAAGTTATTATAAAAATAGGTTAACTATGGATGAAATCGAAAAGTTGTGTTTTAAAATTATTGAAAACCCAATCTAAAATATACAGTCTAATGGTATTACCAATATATCCCACATTATATTTTAATTAGATTCTATTTGGTTGTATATTTATTATGAGTTGATTTATTAAAATTTAATCTTTTGGGAAATTTTAAAAGTTTACATCAATTTAATATAAATGGTCACCTCTACCCTAATCTCATTTCACAACCATGAGCCTTATAACACAACTAAAATAAAAAAAATCATCTGTTACACTTCAATATCCCCAATATAGATGTTATTTTATTGTTAATCTTATATATATTTATTGTTTTATAGTAGATATAAAAGATACATTTTGATGAAATGGTAATCGCTCTAACCAGTAACATTATTTTGCAACTCTTCTATAACTACTGAAAACCTACGAAATTAGTCCAGAAAAAAGCGTATGTTTGGATTACCATGTACACACATTGATACAATTCATTTTCCATAACCATATTTTATGAAGTGAAATTATGATGGTAATAATTTCTAAATATTATATTAATGAAATATTTATTCTTATTTAATCACAATATCATATCTATCCTTCCTCCATATAATCTTCTTGGAAATGATAACTTCGGTTGTACGTACTTATAGATTATCATCTTCATGATACAATATGATTATGTTTTCATCTATACTTCACATGGATGGAAATAAGGATGAATTATTTTTCATATATATTATATATATAACATAAAAATTATTATATAATTAATATATATCATAAACTTTTATTTCTTTTAATATGTCAAAAAACAGTGTTCATGTGTACGTACTATATACCATCTCCATGAATAATGAATTTAATTTTCTACCTATAAATATTATGAATCATTAGGAAAAAATATATTATTAATATATATTTATAAATATAATATTATTCCTATAATTATGTAGAAGGTGAAATTATGATCTATAAGAGTATCGACTATATCATGTAAAAATATTCATGAATAAAAAATAGATTATTTCACAAAACATAATTTAACATGTAATTTGTTAATAAGAGAGTCATATAAAGTCCTACGTAAATCATATATGTTATTTTATATAAGTTAATATTGTTTTTTAAATGTATAATGAACCATTATTTATTATATAGGAGGATTTAATGTATATAAAGGTGTTAAATATTTTACGTAATGGATTTATGTCTCACTTTAATTTCTATTGGATACTTGCCTTATACAATATTTTCTTCTCTTATGTGGAGTATATACATCCAATTGATTTATATTATGATCATTATTCCGAATATTGTGGTATTTTAATATCCATATAAGTTTTTTTTCTTTCACGGGGCATACAGTTTGAATGATTATAATTTGATTGGTATTTTTTTCAAAATCTCATCTATATTTGGGAACGTATTGATTTAAATTATAATTGGGGTATTTTTAACATACACATAAAAATTTAATAATGATTTTTTTAAAAAAATCAATTATCCTATGGATTTTTGAATTTCACTTTTACCCATTATTGGTTTTTGTCTACACACTTTGAATGGAATATTTTACTTTTTTCCAAATAAGCTACTTTATTTCTTTTCTGGAAAAGTATGAAATGAATGTTTTTAGAAACATGTGTTCAATGAATAAAATTTTTCATCATTATTATTCCATAATGCATTGATGTTTCTTTTATAAAATTCCAGATTTATTTTCAATGAAAATGTTTTCATTTAAAAATTTTCATCATTTTAAGAAAAGAAAATGTTTTCAAATATGAATTGATATATTATCCATAAATTGTTTTCAAGTAAGCTGTCAAAAAAAATTTCCATCTATGATAACATTATTTCATGATACATATTTTTACTAGGGATATGATTCAATACTAAAATTATAAATCATTCATATAAGGGTTAATATATATGATATAATTATATTTGTTAAACCCAGTTCTTTTCCCTAGGTTATTTTATTATTAAATGATGTTTATGATACCCATTTCATTCTATGGTTTATGATATGATAATTTATTTATTTTCTTATGGTGAAAATATATATAGTTTTCATTATGTTAAAAATTGGATCTATATCTCTCTCTAATGCATTTTTAAATTAATTATATCACATGAGATAATTAAATGAAACAAGTTAAAGTGATTAATACATTAAGGGAAGAAGGTTGTAGACTTGATCTGAGAGTCTTAGTAGTTAAAAATAAAATGGGAAATTGTTTTCTATGATAATGATGATGAATCACACATTTATGATATAAACATGTGATTCATGATTGAATTATGGGGAAGTTTCATTCATAGGATTCTTTTATTTTGAAATGCAAATATTTTTTAAAATGAATTGTGTTTATGATCCATGACTAGTTCGGTATTAACATAACTCATGATTGAAAACCATTATTTCTCGTCATATGATTTCATAAGATAATAAATTGGTATCTATCATTTTTAACCATATTAAGTATCTGATGTAACTATTTTATTATGATTCCTTTCAATAGGGTATAGAGAATTGTTTTAGGTAGCGAGACTATAGGGGAATATCATTGTGGGATACATTAAAGATCCTTCATAAGGATATAAATTTTTTGCTCATGTCCTCAATGGCACTAAATTATTATAATAATTGGGAATGTGTTTTGTGTAATGTAATGAATATTCCACTAAAAATATGGAATATCCATGTATGGAAATCCAGGGTCAATATAGTAAATGATATAAATGGATTATGGGTGGGAATGGAATTATGAGAATGGGTTATGGTTGTAAATGACATTTTTTAATGATTTACAGCATAAAGAGAATTTATGTAGTGAATGAGATATGAATTCTAAATGATATTTATATTCATTTAATTTCATTTTTGATGTGGAATATATGATAAAACGTTAATGATGCATCAGAACATGGAATGATTGTCTGTGGGTATTCAATTGAGGTTATAATACCACGATTCATGTTTGACTGGGGCTCTAATCCCCACTCCTAGAATTCATGGATTAGGGAGTTGGATTGAGGGTTGTTGTGTTATAAATAAATTCATAAACCAAGGATTGAAAGATTTAAATGAATAAATTAAACATGTTTTATGGATTAAACCTTGTTTATATTTGGATTATATTATTACTCTTTTATATATTTCACACACTATAATTTTTTACTGCAATTTTAGTAGACACCATTGGTGGTGGCCTACTTAGTTGTACCCACATACTTGCCAGGCATCCATTAGGTACCAAGAAGATTTCATGGTTTCTTTTTAGAAAAATAGAAAGGGAAATATATTATAGGGTTGATTGCGAATGATATATAAAAGTATAACTGATCCATACATAGAGTCTGGTCTCATTTTGGGTATTTTAAAATTATCTTTAATTTTTTTGTTTTCCTTATAAGTATTACTGTATAACATTGTGTAGCATATTTATTAATGGATGCGGGCACATAAATTATTTTGGAAAGTTCTTTTTAATATGTGTTAATGGTTATTCTATTTCCTATTATTATTATTCATATCTGTTATGGATTAAACTCATAATTAGGGTATTTTCTTCCCACAAGACCTATTAGAACCTTGCGAAAAGTTAGATCTCTTTGTAGTATGGGTCGGCACACTTGAGGTCAAGTAGAGACATGACATAGGGAACCAGATATAGTGGTTACTGAGACATGGATGTTATAAAGTGGTGGTAAAGTGGTTAATTTCTTTATTATTATTATTTCCTATGGTATATAGCACATCATGATGTGTTGATTCATGAGAATGATCTCATTATTGGGAGTATCTAACCCTTGAATGGAACCCCCATGTTCCCCAGGTTGAATTTTTATTCTTTATTTGTGTGTTTATTATTGAATGGTATTCCACCATTGGGTAATGAACATATTGTGTTATGTGTCTTTTTCATGTCATTTATTCCATGAAAAAAATGGTATGAGTTCAAGAATTCATGATTTAATTTATCAACCTAGGGATATAGATTTTAGGAATAATTGTACGCACACATGGGGACAGTGTGTGAGAGATCAATGATGGAATGATCATTAATTTAAATTAAAATTTGAATGAAGTAGTGTCCAATAAGATGATGTAAGTGGGTAAATAGAAATCACATGAATGATAAATTAAATAATTATTCTTAATGGATGTTTAATAATTAGTATTAATTTTTTTTGGTAATATGATTTAAAGTTGGAAGGGGGACTAAAGAAAAATTATTTGTTTTAATAAAGTGAAAATAGTTAAAATCGATGTCTGAAGAATAGGTTCATGTTTCAGGGAGTGGTTTTACCAATGTCTACCATGACCTAAGGTAGGGACGGTTTGGGTAAAGGATAGAGATTTAATGGTATCATTAGGGGTAGTATATATAGAATGTGTTTTTTATGGATATTGGAGAGAATTATTTTCATTAAACTATGTATTTCTTATGTTATGTGTTCGAAATTATTTTTTTGTCATTATAGGAAGATCCAACCATGATGTCATGTGCTAGTTGGGTGATAAGAGGATCTCAATTTGAATTCTCATCTAGAAGTGGAAAAACAGTTCCTAGTGGTCTGGATTATTGGTTGATTTGTTTGGTTCCATTAGTACATCACTTTTTTCATGAAAATGATAGAATAGGACCGTGGGTGGGTTGTGATGAGTATGCTTGAGATGACTAGGGTTTTCTTGTTACATCACCATCTAACATTTACTAGAGGGGTTGGACATCAATTAGTTGTTTTTTGTATAGTTTCTATCCATATGTTCTTTCATCACATAGTGATTCCTCTTGATAATTATCTCATGTCGGATGCTTAATTATTGAGAGGGAATGAAAAACCAAAGTGGAATATTGTAGATAAAACATATTAGGAAAATGGTATGTTATGGTAGGGTTTCTAAGAGAGTTTCTTTGAAAATTTCTCTATCGAGACATTAAGGCAGTGTAGGGATGCATAGTTTATGATTTTTACGTAGGGGAAAATGATAGTGATTGATTATGTTGGTCGATTAACTAACTTGAAATGCATTGTCCCATCATTGGTAGGATATTAGTTAGTTATTTTAAGATGTTTTCATGATGGTTTTAGACATGGTATTATTTCCTAGGTAAATTTATTAAATTTAAATATGTTTCTTGATGTAGTGGATCGTGACATTATTACAGAACTGAATATAAATAGTTTTCTGGTGGTGGACATGTGGTTCTATTTGGGTTAACCAGGGGAATGACTTACTGTTAAAAGATGCATCATTTGGATTGCTTTCATTAGAGTGGTGGTGGGATGATTAGTAAGAAAATGGATCTGGCCTCCTAGTGTATTGATCTTGTTTTCAGCTATCATTGTGGTAGTTTGAGGAACATGCAAAGTCAGTGTCCCCAAATAGTAGTTATGTGCTGATCATGAATCAGGTAGGGATTTTGCTGAGGTTTTATAGGAACCCATGATAGTTCGGTGTTTTTGAAAGACCATGTCAATTACAATGTGCATTTAGGGTGTCAGTAAACCCATACCATGTAGTAATATGGTTCTCTATAGGACACACTTGTTGTGTTAGTGGGTGTGGTTCTCTAGGACTAGGGAATCTTTATCTATTGGGTAATGAAGCACCAAGGACTCTGACTGGAGCCCATTGAAGAAAGACATGTCATATTCACGTAGTTCATCTTGAATCTGGAGGTTGTTTGGTAGGACCACCTATATAACCAAGTGTGATTCTTAAAAATTATACATTTTCTTATTATTTATTTGACATAGTTTCCTTCCATTATTTTATATAATCCAAATTTTTTAGTGTGTATAACTTAGTGGTGGAATTTAAATACTAGGTTATGTATATTGACACACTATTTGGTTGTGAGGAGACGATATTCGATAATGTGAGGAGTATTTCCTAGATGTTGGTGGGTATTATTTCTTATGGGACTTGTTTGTACTCATAATGTAGGGATTTGACCAAATTTTGTGGATTGATTAGACGGTACTATATCTGTCTAATATTAACTGTTATCACCAAAGGGTGACATTTTCTTCTCTTTAGGGTTACACTTATATTCTCTCGGGGGAGTGAGATATCTAAAAGTCTATGTAGGTCTAGATAACAAATATCTTGGATAAATCACAGCCCTAGTGGAATATATTGTGATTAATGATGAGGGGGTAGAGTGGACTATATTTCAATCAATAGTGGAGATATTTTAGGAAAATTTTCTAATTAAATTATTAGGTGTACCACTAAAGAGAGAGGTTGAGTTCACAATATAGTTTCATCCAAGAGA
The DNA here is from genome assembly GCA_963277665.1 of Viscum album. Taxonomy (NCBI): domain Eukaryota; kingdom Viridiplantae; phylum Streptophyta; class Magnoliopsida; order Santalales; family Viscaceae; genus Viscum; species Viscum album. The sequence goes on from OY728160.1 coordinate 174,855,290, forward strand.
AGAAATAGTATATATTCAACAATATTGAAAGTAATTGGAAAAATAATTGGAAGATAAATCTTAGTTGTAGGATATTATGATAAAGGGGTTCATTTTCCTATGTAAATCACCATGGTGATCTACAATGTTGTTTTCCAAGAAGGGTGATAGACCCATACAACACTATTTCAGTTATAGGAATCCAAAATTGATGAACGTTATGAATCAATACCCTTTTCATTAAATCAATGATATTTTTTACCAGTTAAGAGATGATGTAGGGTTCTCCAAATTTTATTTAGTATTTGGATATCATCAAATGATGGTAATGCCTTCTCAAATACTATAAACTACATTTAGTATTAAATATGGATTTTATGGGTTTTTTCTAAGATGGTTCAGGTTAGATAATTCCCCATCAGATTTTAGAGCCCTAATGAACTAAATTTTTCATCCATACATGGACTACTTCCCTGTTTTTTTGGATGAAACATTGTAGTAGTCCATGATTCATGTTGATCATGCCAAAAATAATGACATTGTCCTGATTACACTATAACAGAATATTCTACACACCAAACTATAGAAGTTTTATTTATGGATTGAAAATGTTCCTTTCAATGGTTTTATTATCTCTAAAAAGGTTTGTTATTATACCTAGTTAATTTAAAACTTGTTTTATAATGAGAGAAAGATATGATTTTTTTGATATCAGATGTTTTCTAAGATTGAAAATATATTATTGAAGCCCCAATAAAGACTTATCTTATTTGTAATCAACACCATGTAGCTTCAACAAGACGTTCATCAACATTTAATGGTCCAAATCATGGGATAATTTATTTTTTGTTTGAAGTAGTGGAATACGAACACACTAATTTTGATCCAACCTAAGCCGAGTAAGCGATATACCATGTTTTGTGATGTGTCTTTTCATGGTTTTGGGGTTTCATCAATGAAAAATGATTATTTTATGGAATATTGTTCTCTATAGTTTAGGTCTCAGGAATGAAATTACACCATGAATGATCTTGAATTGGACACAGTGTTTTAGAGCATACTTTTTAGGGATGAAACTTATTATGAGAGATATTTACTATGTATTCTGATTATAAAATCATTAATTACATCTTATATTATTATGATTTGATTATTCAGTAGTGAATAATGGTTCATTATATGTATTCTATTGATTTTTAATTGTCATATAAATCATTAAAGGTTACTAGAGTTGTAGATGCTTTGAGATGAAACACTCAATATCAAACAGCTTAGGAATCCGGTTTTGAGTGGAGGATTATCTTATTATTTTCCGAGGTTCACTGAGAGGTTCAGTTCATACATGGGATGATGAGTCCACCCATTTGATCCATATGATTTAGAGGAAGTATGAAGACCCATAATGTTTAGCATTTAGGGAAGGTCTTGATGGTGGGGAGTGAACTTCCAGTTAAATAGTTGGTGATGATTAAATTTTAAATTTTTTTTGTTCATGATGTCATTCCTACATGTATGACTATAGAGTTAATTTACGCATTTTTTTCTCCATTGTTTTAATTGCATCCTTGTTTAACAAAAATTATTAGTTATGTCCGTAGATAGTGTTGGTGGACATTAATGAAGATTCAAGTTATGGGTTTCATGGCATGATTCAATACATTCATGAACATGAATGTTGATCATTAGAGACTGGGTGGTTTCTTATATCCATTTTCAATTATATATTTGAAATTTGATAAAGTGAGGAGTAATTTTTAAGGGATTCTTTTGTGGATTCATTAGAAGAATTATGTTATTTGGTTCATTAAGGATCTGTTGATAAAGGTATCTATTTTATTGTTGATTCAATAAAACATCATTATTGATAACTTTCATGACTTCTTTGTTCAGAAGATAATACAGTATTATGAGGTTTCACAAAAAAACATTTAATATCATAATCCACATTTCAATTTTATCATCTGGAAGGGGTTACAAAAATCACTTTGTACCATGGTGTTTTTTATTACTGATTTCCACTCATAGATAGATGGGAAGTCATATACTTTTATTTGAGGCCTTTGAGACATGTTGAGGGTTTGATTAATATATATCTGTGGATCACTGGAGAATCACTTAGAACATATTGGGTTATCATACAATAATAGTTACTAGGAATTGATTCAGATGACAACATATGAGGTTCACAATGGTAGATTGTGTGGATCATTATTGAGTTGGATTGAGTCTGGGGAGTGTGAGTTGTTAGGGCCATGTCACATGTAGAATACATCAATATGTTTCAGTTATGTTTCAAAAACAATGTATATACCCTATAGTAGTTATAAATCATTTGAGTATTGGAATCATAGACCTCTACAGTATATGGTGGGAGATTTTGTGTTTCCCAGAGTGTTTTCTTGGGTGGGTCACAATCAGATTCCAAAGAAGGGAATGTAAGCACCAAGGTATATGGGGTTATTTGACATAGTGGAGAGGGTTGTACCATGGGATCACCGGTTTTATCTCATATAGCAATTTTCTGGCATGCATGATTTTTTTCATGAGTCACAGCTTCAGAAGTATCAACGTAACCCATATCACATGATTTATGTTAATGATATTGAGCTTGGGGATTGTGTATATATCGAGGAGTATTTGATTTCTATTGTGGATCACAGTGATAATTCCTTTTATGGAATGAATATGCCATTGGTTCATGTATTATTAATTTAAATAATTGTCAATAAAGAACAATGGAGATAGAGATAGATATATAGGCATAGTAGACTTATTACTTATCCTTCGAATCCCAATAATTAGCATAACTGTGGATTGAAGTAGATCCTATATATGTTCATGAGGATGTAATCTATAAGAAATTCGTTGAGGTGCATCGTTGTTATAATTTTCATTTAAATAATCTTTTGATGGTTACTGAAATATTTATAGGGGATATGAGGAGGCTTGTGGTGTTTTAGGGGTTCGAGGTATGAAACAAAGGGAAATCAGTCCTTCCTATACATATTGTATTATTGGAATATGGTTAATAGTAACTATGATCTAAAATCATGTTTTCCATGAAATGGAGTTCACAATTGAGTAAATTGAGGAATGAGGGTATCCAAACAATATGGTCTTGTATAGATCCATACCATATTGTTGCGGCACAATTTTATAAATATGTGGTGATCCACTTGTAAACGTGCGACCAGTCCCATTTTAGATAGAGGGTGGTGATGGGTTGGTGAATGGTTTTGGAAAACCATGAGCCTCATTAAAATTTGGATATTACAGTTTTCCCCCTTCTAGATTTATGATTTCTCAGCTAATTTTCTTCGACGATTATTCATCAGAAACACTAGAGATGAACCAAAATGATCAAGACCTCCCAAGGATAAATCTACTTTGATTATATGTCCTTTTGAGCATCATTTGGAGTATTTGAAGATCCAGGTTCGTCTGGAATCCCTATTTCTTATTTTTTTTGGATTATGGTTTTTATAGTCTCTCTTTTACTTATGAATCCCTACAACCCTCTTTTTCCAACAAATCTTAGGTTGGGCATTGAGGGGTATTCAACTGCAAAATAATTGTTATGGTAAAGAGATAATTTTCCATCTGAATCCAGGTAGGTGGTCTATAAGATATATCCCATAATAATGATGTTTGTGTTTTTTATATGTGGTGATTCCAACGTTCCCTCATGTTTTGAATTTTAATCTTTTAGTTATATTGGGAAATTTGGCTGGATAAATGATGAGTTGAACCCCTATTGTTCCTAATGGGATGCATTGAGGATGGGAATATCTATTATAGGGCTGCCCATGGGGGTTTGGAAAATTTATAACATGGTAAATTGTGGTGATAATAATATTATTAGATAAATATGACAGAGATCCCATGATAAAATTGTTTTTATGATAACAAGAATTATGAAATAGCACTAGTGGTAGTTGAGTATAGTTGTTTACATGTAATATGGAGTTTTTTTTTGGTATTGTGGGAATGGTATAAATGAATTCGATTAACATAATAAATGGAATATGGGTTTAAATGGAAATATTAAAATGATTTAAGGAATGTAAATGTTAATTATTTTAAAGGGTTGTGACATAATGATAAATTATGTATTGAATTATTTATGAGTTTTAAATTGGATTTGTGTTAAATTAATTTGACTTATGATAACTTAAATGTTTTAATTGATTAAATAAACATGTAAACATGTTTTGGTAGTTTGTGTGGTATGGACTTGTTTTGCTATTATCAAGGTTCAATATAGACATTGAATCTAACCCCACCCCTATAATTCAGAGGTTAGTGAGTCTAATCCCCAAATAGTAGCTTTGGTTGATACAACCTAGACCAAGGATCCAAGGAATGAGTGAAGTAATTTTTAGAAAAAAATTTCCCAATTGAGATAGAAAATTTTATTTATCCTCTTTTGTATCATATTTGACCAGATTAGTTTGTTGTGTAATAAATAAATTTCTGAAATCATGTAATAAATGATGTAATTCAATTATTAAAACATTTTTATCTAATGGAAGCTGGTTTATCTTTTTTTCCTCATTAGTATTTTATACCCTTAATAAACTCTATACATATAATGGATTTTCTTGACAGTGATTGTGGTGGCCTACTGAATTTTACTCACTCACTACTCATGAAACCATTAGATACTCAATAAAATTTCATGGATGTTTTTCTGGACAAGGGAAATGGCCATATGATAGAGCGTTGAATTGGTAGGGGATGTGCATAAATGAGGGATATAATCACTGAGTTAGGACCAATGTTGGAGACTCTCAGTTTATCTTTATTTTTTGGTTTTACCATATACATATCATTTTATGACATAGAATAGAATATGTATTGTTGGATGTGGTCTTGTAAATGGTTTTGGGAAATTGTTAGTAATGACTGTTAATGGTTATTCTATTTAAATTATTCTTAATTATCGTCTAATTTGTCTTACTCTTGTAAAGAGGGTATATTCCTCCATCATGACCTATTACTCCCACTTTCTTAGTTGGCGGCCACTTTCATACAAGTCGGCACTCTTATGACCATGTAGTGACCTGGATTAGGGAACCAGATATAGTGTCTACAGGGTCAAGGATGTTACAAAATCTCATCTATAGATTCTATGGTATTCATTTAGAACTACTAAGATATTTCTCTAACCACCATTGTAAAAATTCCAGATCCACTATACATTTTATCCCAAACACGTATATATATACTCTGAATCCCTTCAAGAGATGTAAATCTAAACATTAAAGGATAACATTCGATGTCATCCTTCAATAATTTCATTCAATCCACTCCCATAATAAATTCCAAGACTTCCATATCAATCATAGAGTAATACTAATTTCACATAGACAGATTTACAACTATGAAATAAGATAAACACTTAATGTCTAGACACTCTCTTCATCCAATAATAGTTTAAAGTTTCAAATAGAATCCATGATGTAAACATGAAAAACCATTTGATCAATAAAATGATAAGAAATAAATTTTTTGAATGAACCTATTTTAATAAAATACTGAATATGTTTAAAAATAAAAAGATTAGTACCTCTCACCATTGAAGGAGTAGATTAATTTTTCAGGATTGTTTTCTAATATCTATATAATTTCATAATTGATAAACTTTTATATTTGTTTCCCTATTTATATTTCACTATTTTGGGAGTCACAATACACCTAAAAAATCCTTATATCCCTCTATTATTAAAATATGAATTATTATCCCGCAATCGTCCCATAAATGCTTATTTTTCTATAGATGAATGAGATATGTGTATTGCATGAATTTTTGAAGAACAGTGGCATTAAGTTACAGATTTACAGCATGATTCAATTGTGACAATATCTAGGTGGTTTTATATAATTAAATTTCATATAGTTTAATGAACCACTTTGAAAATATATTGTCATACATTTTTGTTTAAATAGAGATTTATATATCCCGTGGTTTGATTTTTTGGAGTACCGCCACACTGGATGTATGTTTACATCTTCCTTTTTTCCTAATAATAGTTTTACCACTACATAAAATAAGAATAAACATACTCCCCAAAATTTTATTTCTTGATAAATTCATTACTACTATCAACTATCTACAGACTATCTCAGTGTAATCTGTTATTAAGGGATGTTTATATTTTAGTGATTATTTGACCTCATCCCAATCTCAACCATTCATTCTTTCAAGGATGAAATTTTAAAAATCCCACCGGAAGGTAAATCTAAATTCATAAATGATGTTTTATATTGTTTTATAATGATATTATATTTCATCAAATCTAATAAATCCATTATTATGGAAACACAAAATGTGTGAGGATATAATTGATTGTTTAAAAATTCTATATAATGATATTATATCCTTCATTAGTTGAATTTTTTAAAATTTCTCATTTCCGACTATTGGAATGCCCCATCATCGAACACATATGTTTCCACATATAAATTTATCTCTACTAGTGAACTAATAAAAATGAATATTTGATTCATCCTATAAAACCATTCATCAGTATTTCCATCTTCAAATCCCCTAAAATGATGTGTGCAATTTTTTATTGGGAAATTGAACTTAATAGTATTATTTTAATGTTTGATAATATTTACGGGCCATATCTTTATAATGAAAATACTCCACAATACATTATACTAGATCTTCGTTAACCTTTAGCTTAGGTGAAAGAAAATTCTCATCAACACCTAGTAGTTGATTTCAACAGTGCCTACCAAGATCCAATAACCATAAAATGAATAAATATATATTTTTTATAACTAACTGTAAATAAAAAAAAGGTAATTATAATTTACCAAATTAAAATATATTTAAAGTTAACTTTCAAAAAATCAACTATTTTAAATATTTCAACAATTTTTTAAAATATTACAACCATGATTTCTGAAAAGCACATTTTTAACATTTTTATAAGTATACATTTTAGAGTGAACAATGATGTCCTAATATGAAGTATCTCTATCAACACATTTTATGTGATGCTCATTTTCTAAACCCTTGACGATTATGTTTCAACACACCTAGAAATATCTAAAAATATAGTGTTCCCAAACACCTCAGTCAGATGATGTTCAACATAAACTGGTTAAATATGCCTTTTTGTAACCTAAATTGCTGGTTTTAAAGAATCGTTTCCCTTTCTACAAGCACAAGATAAAAATTGATTCTATATTCATCTATATGTCCAATCTATAATAATTATTTTTCCTGCGTTATGTATAGAAAAAGGTGATACTATTTTCTAAAAAAGAATTATGGACCATACAATACTAATAAAATTTGTAAAATACCTCCCCTCCTCATTATATTGTAGACTTAAGGGTGATCCATTATGACTTATGTGATATCCCCTCAACTACGAAGGTTTGAACTATATTCTATTATCCTTATTAACATTTAGGGGATGATTTTACCATTGATATAATAAGAAATACAAATGATAAAAAATTACCAAACTGGCCTCTATAAGATAAATGTGTAAAAAATAAAACTCAAAACATAACAATGGTAAAAATAAATATCATAATACATAAGGATATAAATAGGTATATTCAAATATTACAACATACCAAAAAAAGTTAGAAACCATATTTTACATAATCCCAAAAACCACAACACATTCAGAGATCTAACTCCACATGCATATCCATTGGTATCATGATGAATCATCAAATTACTGAGATTACTTACCTTTACCTATGACTTAAATAATTTTATTTGAAAATGTAAAATATTTCCAATGAAATGGGTGAGTCTTAACATAGTAGGATTTCCCCAATGAATTCCCAAATAATGCAATTTTGAAAAATCTTATTATCACTATTTATAAAACTATTTTAAGTAGAGTAATAGTTTAGAAAAAATCCATTATTATTTTCCATATAATGAAATTAATTAAGCATAAATAATTTTGACAATTATTTTTTCTGACCATTACCTTGTCTTCATACACAAACACACCATACATGCACATGTAATAGGTCAATATTCATGATCGGTATCTCATTGATCGACTAATTATTCAAAAGGTAACAAATGCAAGGTTCTATAATGGAACACAATACTTCCACTATGTCCCATAAAATGTAAATTAACTCCTTCAAACCATGTATTCCTCATTTTTTGTAAAAACAATAATCAGAGATTTCATTCATCAAAAATTTTAAATAATTCCCTAAAATTTATAAAAAATTCCATAATTTTAAATTAAATATTTTAAATTAATAAACAGATTGATTTTTCCAAAATCAATTATATTTTTCCACAATTTCTAAAACCTATACCATGTGAGATTTCAACAATAATAATGGAAAACATGACTTTTCTCAAAATCAAGGAATATATAATTTTCTCTCCAATCAAAATAACCATAATATATCATTACTTCTATCATATAAATTTATTCTATTCCCCACAAATAAGATCACTGATTTTGGGAGATATAAAGATAATAATAATAGATCTAAAGAGAATAGTGAATAATTTATACATACCAATGAATCTAGGAAAACAAAAAACTTTTATTCCCTTATATATCAATCCCAAATTGAATAGGAAAATATATCTAGAATGTGTAGAAAATGTGAGGCATTTTTGGTTTAGTTTTATGCCTTGCATGGTAAGCTGAAATAGTTAATAAAAATTGTTCCATCCATGAATATCTATCTATTTCATAATGCACGGTTTCTCTGTTTCATTCACATTTTATGGCCATAAAGTCCCCCAACCCTTCATCTTCCCAGTTCCCGCATTTTTTATGTACATTTTTATTGATATCATTCATTGTATCTACTAAACATTCATTTCCAATTCAATTCATGAAAAAAAAACTAAAAAAACCCTCTAAACCTTTTGAATCATAAGAATAAAATAATATAAACTCAAAATACATTAATAAAGGGTAATGTACATGAAACTGTGGGAGATACTTTTTCATTGTCATCCAATAATGGAAACCTATTATCTTTTCATGGTTACATTTCAAAATATTAATGAATGTCATTTCTTTTGAAATTTATATGATTCCCATTTTATTTCCAAGGGATGATTTTCATGTGATAAGTTATTAGTTTTATTTCATACCCTATAAGTATGGTTGATTATAGATGGGGTCATATATCACCCTCCAATGCTTTGGATTAATGATTGTATTTCTTGTGATGTGTTTTCATTATTATGTTTTAGTTTATCATAATCATGGGAATTTATGGTATGTCTAATGAATGTAATCATAATAATAGTTAGGTTTTTGTCAATTTTGAATATTGATTCATTTTGTATGCATAATATCATTACAATATTAATCACTCATATCTCAAGTTTATTGACACATTCTTATGCACTATTCAAATCCATCTCTTCAGTTATTCCATGTCAAAAGTCATGATTTTATGATCAAGGGTTTATTAGGTATGATTTTGTCTATATATTATGTATATCCCAATAATCTAATATTATGTTCACTTATGATATGTGATTATGATCAGTTGGTCTTACCCATAATAAGCATCAATGATCATCCTTTTCTTCTATCTATTTTCACTCGGTTATAGATATAAATATTAATTATAAGAAATATATAATGATTATAGGGTGGATAATTTATGGATAAATCTTTACAAGTGTTTTAAAATATTTTTCTTATATAAATAGTAGGTGAGACCCAAAACCTATTGGTGCTTGGTTTGTAAGACTATTTTCTAATATGTATTAATTTAACTATCAAATAAATGTAGTATTTTTTTATGTTAATCTTGGGTCTCTATAGATAATATCACTGGCGAGGTTTAGTTACTTTTTATATTAATATAGATAACCATTGTATAAGGGTAATAGAAACCATTTAAAAATACAAAATATGTGTATTATTATAATATGATATACTTAAATATCGTTAATTTTTTAAAAAATATATGTTATTAGAAAATACATTCATTTATGGATATAAGAATGTGAATTTTGCTGTAGAATAGATACAAATCTATGTAATAACCACAAAAGTGTTATTTTATCATTTACCCAATCATAACCCTTATCCAGGACGAGGTAGTTTAAGACTACACACCACACTATAAACTCTATTCGGATAAAATAATGATAATAGAATTCCCATTATGAACCACTATAAAAGAATTATTTCGTATTTATGTTCATGTATTTGTATGAGATGTATAAATTTAACCAACATAATGTATCCTATGTTAATCAAATGACACTATTAGTTGAAATAAAAAAATATTTTCCATCATGATTATAAAAAAGAACTTCGTGTTTTAATGTTAATTATGTTTGATAATGATACTTACCCAATATTTTTAATTTCATCACACTCATTTCGACCTATTTAATTTTATTAATTAATTGGAATGGAAGGAAACATGGTTTTGATGGATAATGTGGGTATTAACACAAATAATAACAACTCATAATGGGAGATATGGTGAGATCCCATAAAATTAAACCAAACCATTAATATAGAAATATGGTTAACAATGTGAACATAATAGGATCCCCAAGAAAATATATTTTTGGTATTATATATTATCATGAATGATCAATTTATGTAAAATTCAATGAAATGGTTTTTATTTTTCTATTTTTATGAAATATTTAAATAAACATAAATGATATTTCTTAAAGGGAATGGGAAACACATTATATTGGGAGAAGGGGGACATGGATCAACAAAATATTAAGGAAAATTGATAATTCTAGTGAAATGATTGAATGAAATATAGTCAGTCAAAAGTTATAATTAATAATTTAATATCTTATGTGTAGGAAACATTGATTTTTACCATGGAAATTAACTAATACAAGGACTTATAATGAAAAAGAGCCTAATTATCTACCAAAACATTGATGAAAAGGGAATTCATACACAATAACTTCTCATAATTTGGATCATAGTATTTAAAGTACATGTATACTTTAACATGTTGTTTTAGAGGTCTTGTTTGAATTTGATTCTATGAACTTCAATATGTCTGAAAATATTTTTAATATCATTAAATTACTACCCAGATATTTTTATTATCGAATAGATATTCTAGTGGAATAAATGTTTTATTTAATGATGAATTTTATATTAATGTACCATATAGAAATCATATTATTCATCCGCTAAAAAAAATTAATGTGATTTTACTGATGGGTTTTTAGTATAATTAAAGGAAAATTTATCTACAATTTAGAAAACTCATTTCATGTAAACCACTGACATTTAAGGAGTGGAAAATAATTAAAAACTATTAGAAATATATTATATTATTTTTCTTGATTACATATAACAGTAGACTCCTGACCGAAAATGATGCTGAAAAAAATGTGGTATAATACATTTTTGAGGAATGAAATATGCTTCCCATGTTTTTAATGTATGTATCTCTCTAGAAATTATATGCTCAGTTGTCTCCAAAATTTACATTCCTGGGGGTATTTCTGTTGGTATGGGATTATCAAAATTGTGATGATGTATAGTATATAATGGAGAGAATGTAACACCATAGGTTTGGAATCCATTATTATTATTATTATTATTATTATTATTATTATTAATATTTGAAATATTATTAAACATATATTTGTTATTTCAAATGGATTGAAACACTATTATAAAATGTTTCATACATTATGTCAAAAAATTCAGTAGAAACATTATTCTTTCTTAAGTGTGAAATTACAACAAAATAAAATAAAAATAAGTATTACATACATCTAATTATTACTCCCCATGTAAAAATTGCATCAATTAAATTTGAATAAATCATAAGGAACACTAAATTAAATATAATAAATTTATTAAAAATAAGATATCATCAGGATCACCTTGAACCATGAGGATCAAAAATATATAAACAATACCTATAATGTGAACGGTCATAATGAAGGGATAATGAATTATGAATAATCTAAAATATGAATTAAGATGTTTTCCCTGTGATGTGAGAGTGTAATGAATGATTGGTTTTGTAATTGTATATATCGGAATTCAATCAATCCATTTTCAATATTTTCATTACAAATATGGTCTTCAGAAATATTAAATATCGATACATATAAAATCGATTTACTTATATTATGAATTGTTATGTAGTTGAATTAATATAATATAAGTCCTATAGAAATAAAATATTATAATTATATTATATATATATATATAATGATATATATAAATATTTATATTTTTAAAAATAATTAATGATTTATAAATAAAATAAAAAAAAATATTTTAATTTTCTGGGAGTTAAAAAAATTTATGATTGAATATGAACAAAAAATTTTAATTCTATTTTTTATTGAAATTCTACTATAAAATTTATATTTCATTTTAACAAAGAATCATTTTATAAAGTCTTAAATATTTTATTTTAATATATTAAATTTAATAATTTTAATGTATTATTATATGTGAAATAAAATATTAAAATATTTTAAATTGAACATCTATATGAAATAATTTTATAAATAATTATTAGTTTAAAAATAATTTTTAATAAAATAATATTTCATTAATTTTTTTTTCATTTAAAACGGATCTTTATAAATTCAATAATATAAATTTTGAAAATATAACTCCATTTATTAGAAATAGCATTTAATTAACTAGATTATCATGAATGTTTTATATTTTTCCATAAAAATATATTTTATGTGAATAGTGAAATATACCTGTACTCATATTATTATGTCATTAAAAGTATATATCTATGAATTGTAAAATAATAAGACCTTTTCATTTGAAAATATTAATTTTATAAAATACAGTATACATCTAGAAATATTGATTCATGTTAGGAAATATTTTAATGATATTTAAAAAATAAAGTGATTTTATCACTGTAAAATTATTTTAGTACATTATTCATTTATTATATTGATATTTTTATTTTACCCTGGAATCCAAAATGGTGAAAATGAGTACTATTCGAGTTAAAAATAAAAATATTATAAAGACATATTAATTTTTTTAGGTATGTCTCAAAATAATATGATTTCATCTAATTTTTTAAAAATTTTGTTCCATTTTTAATATATCTTACATTCCAATGTCGTTTTTTGTATTTACAAAATTACCACAAATATTCCCGAATAAAATAAAATCATGACATCCGAAATCCACTTACAATAATTCCTAATATTTATATCAGAATATGGATAAAAAATAAAAATATGTCAACATTTATATGGAATGTTTATTCCAAAAATATAATTCATCTAAGGTTTATCATCATTCTTAAAAGAGACAACCAATGTATTTATGCATAGATTTGTAATAATGTTATAATATTAAACCACCCGTATCTATTCCTAAGAATGAAAAAATTGGCATTTCAGTGTGTCCAGACTACTGCCTCCATAAAACATCATGTATAATTTTCCGTATCTAACATATATTGATGGTCATGATATTGAATTAAATTAATATTAATGGTATTTATAATATATTTAATATACTTATACTATAAAATATTTTATTCATTTTTCTCTTTATATGGAAAACAATATCACTAACCATGTCTTTTTTTGCACTACTTTTTCCAAGGGTTGATTGATTTCAACGTCACATTAAATGGATGGTACTGATAATGAGTATAATGTTTTGATAGGATTTATAGAATATCATTTTTGGTTCTTTAAAACATATTTTAGAACCTATTAATTTTAATGTTTGTAAATTTCCATTATTAATTCAATCATTTAAAGAAATCATAATAAAGAAAAAAAAATCATAAATTTAAATAATTTAGTTTCTAATGTCAATCACTTATTTATAAATATACCTTCTATTACAGATATAAAACAATTATATAAACTTATTTATTTCCATAATTTTTTATAATGATATTTCATATTAATCATATCACAATCATCAATAATCAAGGTATGTTCATATTTAGGTTAGTTTGTCCCCCTATGTGAATGATGCTATAGAATTATTCAATCGAGAATTATAAATGAATAAGTATTAGAATAATATTATATAAATATGAATATAGTGATTTATTTTTGGTTTTTAAAAATTACATCAATATTTATTTCATATGTTTTGAAAACCCCCATCATATGATTGAAATTAACATAACTTTTTTTACAATCAAATATTTTGTGATAAATAATAATTTCTAAAATAATTTAAATTTAATCATAGTAATTAATTATATATCATAAATATTAGTAACATAAATGATCATTAAACAATGAACCATTGATGTATAACAAATACTCAAAATTTTCCTCTGAAACTATTATAATTTTTCAAAACTATTAACACATGTGGTGAATTTTTTTGATTAAACTAACTAATATACATAAATAAAATTATTATAAATTAAATTAGTAAATAATTTTGAATATGAATAATATTTTAGATAATTAATTATAAATAATATTATTTTTAATTTTAGAATAAATTTGAATAATATATAATAATGTTAATGTGATCATTTTTTGGAAAACAAAATTCATGAGAGATATTTATTTATTTTTACAATAATATGTTTAATATGGTTTAGTAATGGAATAAATAATTTTTTTAACAATTTCTGATGTTTTATACAAAAATCATCCAGTTTATTTATATGGAAATTAATTATAAATATATACAACTTGAATTATTTTTTTATCGAAATACTTATCCAATCATAGTATATCTTTTCCAATAATATATCAAAATTAACATTATTTTTTAAACACCATCCATCAATATAATTTTTATTATTTATAAAACCGATCGTAATTAAATTTTAATATAAATTTGATTTTAGTTTTTTCTATGAATATTTCATATTTCATTGAATATTATTTTAACATAATTATTTTTTAACTAAAACCTACAATGTACCCTCTTTTCTATTGATATTCTCCCTTGTTACATTTTTATTCATTAGGTAAATTTTTTAATTTACTAATCTAAACCACAATAATTGTTTGATTTCATTTTCTAATACATTCTCATATTCAAACATATTTAATTAAATTATCAATATATTACATATGGGACAATTTTGTCAAAGTGTAAAAAATAACATTTCATTGATTTCCAAGTAAAAACAAATTTTCAACAAATTTTTAATTCAATATGATATGTTTTTTGAAGTAATTGTTGGTGTTTTAATTTTATATCTTATTATACTTTATTTATGAAATATTTTTATCTAAAATGTTATCAAAATGATCATGTTTGTTTCTTACATCCACTGAGATTATTCATAATTCCTATTTAAATGGGTTTAATATATATACATATCCTTTGAAATATAAAATAATTGAATAGAGATATTCATCAAATGTACCCATCCATCGTACTTCCTTGGATGACCTACTTAGTTTGTTTCACTTTTTGTGTAAGGATGCACCCTAACATATTTCATTCCAAATTATACTATATTCATTATCCAATAATTTCACTTGAATCATTTCCTTTTTTTAATAACATTTTATGATTAATTTGATTGATGATGAGTATCCTACATTTAATTAATCAATTTATTGTGGAAATAATTATATATTCTATATAACCATTATCAATAAAATGTATATACCATATGCATTATTATCTTGATTATTATTTTCTACTAAGAACATTATTTCATTCTACTACATACCATTTATTTTCCATGTTATTATTATTCTTTAACTATTTAAAATATATTAATTACTTCATTATATAAATTCATATAGAACCCATTTTATCTATTGGGTCTTTATGACGCATTTAATAAAACCTATAGTCTTTTCTTGATATATTTATACTATAACACATAATGATTATCATACAGAATGTTCTTTGAAACCCATCTTATTTTAAAGGTTTCTTTATGATGTGATAATTGATTATTTTCATGTGGAATTCATAGTTAACAATGATGTCACATGGAATCATATATAGTAGTCAAATCTATCAGATTAATGTTTATATATGGCTAGATAAGTATTCTTAATTATATTTTAGTTTATTTATTGGTGAGAGATAATGGTGTCTCTTATGAATGTAATGATCCTCATACTAATTATTGGGAACAATTTGAAAGATGTTTCATATATTTATGCTTCTTCTCATGAATGTGTTGATATCTCATGGATCAGGTTTAATGAATTATTTTTGTAAAATTTTTTATTCATGTCCTATGTTAAGAAAAGTAATTCTCCATGATTTAGAATCTGTGAAATATTTTTCAATAATGTGGTTATGTTTATAAATTAAAACACTACATTAATATAATATTCACTTTTGTTATGTAATTTTAATTTATAATTTCTCCCATTACTGATTTTCTGAGGTCAACATTTTTTATGATTAATTTTCCCTAGGTTTTGAAGTTAATTATATATAATGAGAATTTAGAAATGTATATATTGTGTCTCATTCATCAGGATTTGATTATAAAGGTTGTAATATATGTTTCTAGAGTATTTATTTTCCAAGAACATACACTTTTCTTTCCTCAGTTTGTGAAACTATTTTAAAGATTTATTAATTTATCCATGTAATAAACATGAAATTTTTTATGTGTTTGTTTTTTATTTATACTATATATGGAATATAATGATTTCAAAAATATTAAATTCATGTTTATATGATTTATGTGAGGTAAAATACATGTGGTATTTCATGGCCTTAACTCTAGCTACATTCCCTGTACCCACATTCTATCCATGTCCCATATATTATTCATAATATGATATTTAATTTACCCAAACAAATCCCCACATAGTGTTTAAGGATACATGTCTCTCATACTTACGAGGTTTAACAAGGGTACACATATTTTATTTGTTTGTTACCTTACATGTAACTACTTCAATTAAATAACATCCCTGAAACATAGAGATATTATATTGGAGTGATCTTTATATATTTCGATAATTTTATTTCACATATGTATTCAAAAAATATACATTATACAAATATTAGTATTTGATGTTTGAAATAATGAAATAAAATCATGCAAACAGACAAATGATTCCATGAACCATATAAATTATAATATAAATTATAATGTAACCCCTTTGATATAACACGATAGTTCCTAGAAATAGAGGAAGTTTTTATACCGATGAAAAAAATAAATTATTAATTTAAATATGAAAATATGATGAAAAATATAAAAACAATCCTAGAATATAAATGGAGAATATATTTTCATAATTAATATATAATTAATATAAAAAATTTGTTGTGTAGGTTTATCATTCACTAATAAAAATTTGAACAGTCTAGTATATGTTATTTAATTTTTGTTAATGTCGTGAAGAATCATTATTAAATAACATTATTGGTATCCACCCAAGAACCATGAATCATGGAATGTATAATTTAGAGATTTAGGTGCCACAATGGAGGAACCAAATATGTTCCATAATATGTTATTGATAAATTCAAGTAAACATTTATTCATGATAGAATAATTTAATCGTTATTCTCATCATGGTATGGAGGAGGATTATATACGATTCTTGGGAAAGTTCATGAAATATTCTCTATAGTAAATGAGATAATTCTCCTATGAGAAACTTTTGTTCACAATTAACTTAATCTCTTAAAATAAAATAAATCAAATTTTACACATAAGTCTACAAGACTAGAAATTACCTAAAGGCCCTTATATTATTTTTTGTTCTAAATTATCCTAATGTTAAAAAATAAAATTGATGATGTTTTTATATTCCAATACATGTATAAATAAACATTAATTCAATATTATTTCATAAAATAAATAATCCATCACTTAATATAATAATATTTCAAACATGTTTGATTTACACTGGGCCCTGAATTAGGCCCACCAATCCTCCCTAAAATTCATCAATATTTGAATAAAACTTATTTATTTCAACAAAGAATATAAAAAAAGTTTATTAATTATGTATTTAATTATAATATTTGATATCATATAAATAAATTTTTATTTTATATTCAATGGAAATATAATCTAAAAATAAATAACTGCTGATTGAATTTATGCGATAAACATAAATAGAATAAATATTTTCCTTAACTTATAAATAATATATATCTATAATATTAATTTCATGTATACTTTAATATTATTTTATGGATATAGATAGGGAGTCCCTATCTAGGCTTCCTTTTATGGGATAATAGGAGAATATTCCAAATGTTGATGAGTAGAGTATACGAACATAATAAAAAACTGATAGAGAAACAAGTTAGTGTTGAATTGAAAAAACACCTCATATGAACACTTATAATTTAAATAAGTAACACATCATGTAATCCTTGATATCTCATCATGAGTGATGCATAAAATTTCAACATCCTATATGGTTGGTATATTTTTCTTTTAATCAATGAGTTTAAATCATTAATCAAAAATTCATTAATATGAATTTAATTAAACAGTTCTATTTTTATCAATTTTATTTAGATATATCAATCCATTAAATAAAAAGTAAAATACATTCTTTATGTATTCAATAACAATTATATCAATTATAAAGAAACCAATGTACTCAACCTCATCCGGATAACATTTTTTGATGGTTTCTTTTTCAATACATAAATTTTTTAAATTCATTATTTATGTTATAAACCATCCCAATTAATTATTAAAGCACCTAATTTATAGTATAATAATTCCAAAATAATTATATAAAATGTTTAATTTAGATTTTTAGGTCCTCCCTCATAACCGTAGTTCTTAAATAATACCATATGTGAATATCCATAAAAGTAATCAGCATTCATTAATGATTATATAACACCAAATAGAAAATAATTTTGTTTTTCTTTTGAGATTAACGTATTATATAAAATTTGATATATAATTAATAATTTATTCATTGAACATTTAGGATTTCATTATATTTTTTATATTCTATAAATTGATGTTAAAAATAATAATCAAACAAAATAACCAATTATATATTTATTTAGAGGAATTATCATCACACGTTAAAATAAAAAATAATATTATTTTAAATTAATCATCATATTTAGTTGGTTTTAGGTAAATAACACTAAAAATTAACTATTATCTCACTCATTTTTTACATATCACATGATAACCCATTCTTTCAAAAGTTCCGTGGATGTTAGGTTTATTTCACCCAATAAAATATCCATGTATTTGATATATGTATCTCTAATTTATTATTTTTATTTTCTCATAGATAACCCTAATTCTTGTGGAATGATCATTGGATGTGTGTCAAATAATTTTTAAAATAGTGAAAAAATCCTACGGAATATGAATGATTTGATTCAAAATGTCTTATGGATCATATAATTGATAATTTTTTCGAATTTAGGGAAATTTTCCCAACTTGATCTATGAGAGGTTTGTGTTTATATTTTTGTATATGGATTAGAGATTTATGATATTTTTCTATAATTAAAATAGGTATTGTTCATATGATTATACAGATTGTGGTTGGTGATAAAAATTTTTGGTATGGAATAATTATTTTGAATTTATTAATGTATACGAGTTCTCAACTATGATATTAGGTTAAAATAATTTAAGTTATTCTGGATTTAAAGATAATATTATTAAATATAGAAAAAATTATTTAAAAATATTCAATGAGTTTTAAGTAGTTTCAATGAAATATAATATGTATTCTCAAAGATTGTGATGTTTCCTTCTAAAATGTGAATTTTAGAAATCGGTTATTTCATGTAATTTTTATTAAAAATTAATAACAAAAATTATTAATGTAATATTGTTCTAATTAAATCCATAACTTCTTATTTTCTTCAATATCTTGATATAAAATCCTCATTCCAACATGTAACATATCCCCATCCTCTTAGGATAGTATTTTAAGATATTTCATATTGAAATTAATATAAAAAAATTATATAAGATCATTTTTTAGAGACCAAAATGGAAAACTATCTGAATCAATAATTGATATTAATTTGTACTAAACCAAAGGAAATTATTGGTCCCCAGTGGTAGGACACTAGCAATGAAGAATCAAAAACAGTTATATGCTAGAGTCTTCACCTCAATATTATAACAATATGAAGATTAAAATAATTGGTAATTTACTAAAAAATAAAAAGAACTAAAATTAAATTATACATCTCTCATGAATGGTACGTCAACCATAGTCACCTAAAAGGACCAACGATGCAGAATTTTTTTTTGTGAGTTGTGGGTCAAATGCTCCCACCCTCACCAGAAAATCCAGAGTCCCACTAAACAACTACATCCATCCATTTTGAGAGGTCTTTCCCCTTTTTCATGAACAATGCATTGATAAATCTGCAAATATCCAAAATGTGAATGAATTTTTTGAGAATCAAATATCATTTTGATTCTACAAATCATTGCATACTTAATCCATTTAAAAAATCAATATATGAGTTATGTTTAATGAAACATGTCATGTAAATCATTTTATAATTTAATTTAAAATTTTTTGTTAACTAATTTCAAAAACCAGTGAAAATAGGTTTAAATGTATATTTCTAATAAAATCAGACATAATTAAAAATTTCTGCTAAATGGTAACGAGTATATCATTTTATAAAAATTTCCATGAATATAACATATTAAAGAAAGAGCCTTGAATAATCAATTCTAAATGATAATTAATATGTTAAACATATCATAACATGGAAAATTTAAATAAATTTCAATTATTAATAAAATAATCAAAGAATAATATTTTAGAGAGATGGTAGTAGGAGAAATAAAAGGAATCTTACATATCTCTATAATGTAAGGTCCCTAGTGTCGAAGTGTTACTAATAATATTCCTTGTAAATAGACATATTATTAGGGAAAATGTGATGATACTAAAAGACTAATCCCTTTATCATCATATTTCTTAGTTAAAATTTTCATTTCATTCCATTTCTATTTACATCTAATACATTGATGGATTTATTCTTCCCTCATAGCTATCAATGTTCCCATATTCTTTTGGTAAATGTAATAATTAATGGGGCTATACTTTTATTCAATTAATCTCAAAACATTAAAATAATAATTTTAAGTGGACCTATGTTGTAGTCCCAAAACAATCATTTCATTCCAAAAACAAACAACAAATGGTGTTTATCAAATGTTTATTTCATAAACCTAAATTTCAATCCTTTAGAATTTTTATCAAGAATACATTCGATTACTTCCAAAAATTGACCTATTATGATTTATATAATCAATCATATAATCATGTTAGTTAAAAAAAATATATGTCATTTTCAATAATTTTATCCAAAACATATAATAAAAAATCATTTAAATTCAATAACATTGTGTATAAATCCATATTGAATTTATAATATTCAATATAAATGTATTTTATCACATATACCATTCCATTTAAAAACCATTAATCACTATCATAATAAATCCATTTCAAAACAATAAAGAATCATATTTAACAACATTTTTCAGTGAATCAAATTATGCATTGAAATTATATCTTAAATATATTTCATTTAAAAGAATAATAAATGGTTTAAAGATATACATTTTTTCTCATGAATCCTCCTAGAATAAAATTTCTATAATTAAACTCAATTGAGGTAGAATCATTAGGGAATAAGAGAGGATCTATACCCCATGATTAATAAAAATAAAAAATAACTCTTCTTCAAATCACACTATGGATAGATTTCTGAAACCCTATTTAATGTGATAATGAAAACCCTCATAATATAGTAACATATATTTTAAAAACATCCTAGTTCTTCTGGTTTATAGTGATATCATAGAATTAAAACATCAATTTAATTATACACTAAACATAAAACGCTTACATTTATGTTTTAAAATAATATTATATAGGAGTTACAACCTTTAAAACAACATAACAAATTATTTTCAATAGTTTCCATAATTTAAAATGATTAAAATTGTATCGTAGGTCAATTTCATGGAAGATGAAATTAAAAAGAGTGTTTCAATACATTTTACAAAAATTGATCCGATTAGGTTAACATGGATTGTGTAAATGAATGTTATATATTTCACGCAAGGGTATGTAGTCTAAATATTATAAATTCCATGTTCCTTGATATAAAATTGATCAGAACTATTGAACCCTATTCAAAAATTACACAAAAGTGAATACCCTTAAATAAGGATGGATTACCATTATGTGGGAGAATTACACAAGACAAGACCCATACATAAGAACCTTACATGAGTTTAGTCTTTTCCTGGATACCATTACATTAAAAAAATTCTTAATAAATTTTTTGTTATCCATTATATAGCACATATTGATGGGACATACCAATATATAGGTAATGAAATTTTACCTTTACCCTTATACAACACATCGATCCTCTACTGTACCATTCATCATCCTTCAAAAAAATAAGTTAACATTATGTAACTCTTGAAATTAATGTGAGACCATTATGTATTCCATATGCCATAATGATGAGTAATGATTATGTTAACAATAATTAGTATCCATTAAAATTAATTTTAAATTTAAAAACATGGATTTAACATAATTATAAAAGAAATGATATTATTATAATCCCAATTATATGATTATCTATGATCATAATGAATCTAGTAGAAATTATAGTATAAGATAATTCTAAAAAAATCACACACTCAACCTGAGAGGTAAACGATGCGGAAAAATATAGAGAGTACATTACAAAAATTATTCTCCTAGATCATCTCTAATATCATTATATGTCTAAAAATAAAAATAATTACAATAGAAATTGGATATCATTAATAAAGAACCATTGACCTATCATAGGTATCACTATGATTTAAATATTCACAAAAATTATAGAACATGAATAATGTGTGCACCCAAACTCATATATTATTCCAGAAGAATTCACATATACCACATTCAATAATGAAAAATATAATGTTCTTAATAGAAAAATCCAATGATTTCATTCCAAAAATGAATAATTGATTCTAAAGTGAAAAAATTACCTAAAGAACCCTAAAAATTAAAACATCCCAATTATGTTCTTTTACTAAAAACAACTTATACCATCGAAAGTACTCAAAATTATCCTTATAATTTCAACATCGTGCTCCATCGCTTGACGAGATCATCAAGAAACCCACTTGTACCCCAAAATTCCTAGTCCATTAATAATCCATATTGTCCTAAAAACCCGAGTACAATCCTATAGTTTGTCTAGGTCTCACATGAAAATGATCGAGCCACCGTGTCAAGTGAACAAACCAATGAATATTTTCCCCCGAAGGAGACCATCCACAATACCCAAATAGATATTTATCAATACATGGAAAAAATGATATTACAGGAAAAATAACTAAACATAATGATTTTTTGCACTGACTATATTGGGAAAGGAATATAAGGAATATAGAATAGATTTGGGAGACATCAATCACATGCCTTCAATGGTTCTCTAAATAAGATTCAATTTAATCCTCGAGAGAGAAAAAACCATAAGGGTTTGAATCATTTTTGGATGATGGATTTCCTCTAAAAATTTCACACATATAATAATATTTAACGAAGATCTCATTAAAATGAAAACATAACCATGATCTCAACCATCGTCCATAAGAGATAATGCATAATTTTCCCAAAAAATGATCACTAATGATATATAAAATGAAACATGAATAACATTAATGGTTTCTAATCCATCATTGTGAATAATATTTTGGATCATAATCAATCACCCCAATTAGAATCTCCACCAATACATGAAAACCATCACTCTAATACATATGGTTAGAGTCCTATTATCTTGAATCACTGGTTACCCTATAGTGTGGGGTTGAAAATTCATAACAAAAAATATAATTTCTGTGTCGTAAAAAATAGATTAAATTATGTTCACCCATTTTGTTGCACCATATTTAAAAGATCAGAAATTATAATCATTATATTGTAGAATTAACAAGTTCACTCAATAGAAAAAATATCTTTTTTCTTATTGTATTGAGAGTATTATACCTACTAATACATTTTTTAGTCCACCAAATATGACGTCTCAACAAAATATAATCAATGATGAAATACCAACATGTTTACCCAATTATAATAACATAAATAATTATTTTGATATATAATATATGATAAATAACAAGACTATGAAACCCCTTATCGACATTTTTTAGAATATGGAATTTAAGTAACCTAGATGAAGAATATAACTCCATAAAAATACATTCATACCATCATATTATGTAATTCAAATTATAATGGATCACACAAATCCTCCTAACCAAGCGGTTATGGTTACAATAAAGACAACACATGATGTAACAAGATAAAAAAGTGGACAATAAATACATTATAAAAACTCTCAATGTCTTTACTCCAACATTGTGATTAATATAAGATGTAGCAGTATCAATATTCCACTGACTTCTCTACCACTGTCTGATAGGAATCACTATGAGGCATATATAAAGGATAATATATTGCTGTAGAACTTCTATAATCAATGGAAAATTTTTTAGTAGTAATTTTTTTTATCATGGTGACAATATGGGAATACATGACTGAACATCAATAAATGACCTTGATGGTATAAAGAGAAATTGGATTTATAAATATTCATAGAATTTTGATTTTTATAGATATCCATTCAATAGAGGAAGATAAACATGTTCTACACTATAGAGAAAACATATGGGGAGAAACACATCTCATTTTAATTCTATTACATTAAGTTTATGACATTTAATGATTCCTTTTTTTCTTGTTGGGAATTCATTTGATATAGGTGTATGAGAAATTATAAATTCATTTAGTGTGACCATTAAAAATTACTCAATTATGAGAGAAAATATTGGAAATTTAACATAGAATTCAATGATGATAGGAAACACATACTTCATGGATCTATATCACAGTCATTATAGAAACGATATTCTATAAAAGATTCATGAATGGTCGGATGAGGAGGTTATAACACATAATAAATAAAATGGATATCTTACTTGATCATATTTTTATATCCTTACTCAAATCCAAAAATTTCAATATCTTTTGATACCCTCGTTAAATTAAAAATAAAACTAAAATGAAATGTTTATTTTAAGGAGAACAATGATTGATAATTATATTTTTTAAAGTGATAAATAGTCTCCTAAAACATTCAATATATATTCTTGTGATTTGTAACCAAAAATATAAACATAATGGTTTTGAAAATTGTCTTTTTGTAAATATATCCATATTCATTTTATCATTTTACTATTTCTTGAGACTGCAATTGTCAAAATAAATGATGAGGATATGTTCTCAGAAACTCATACACAATATCCTTATGCTGAATTATGAGATGAAAGACACAGTTCATGGTGTCAGGATTCAATAAAACAACTATTCAAAAATACTATTTATCACCCAATGAGACTATTAAATATAATCATGATGATACTCAGAAAAATAAGAATAAAATCACAATCAATATATACATCAAAAGTGTGTTACCAAAAATTTAAAACATAATCCACAATGAGTCTCAAACCATTACGTGATAGAATAAAAAGAATATGCTTTATTTCCATATGTTAGAAAATATCTTATATGATTCAGGGGTTTCCTACAAAAATTACATTCAATTAGAATCTTAATTCATTAAGTAATTTTTTTGAAACAATTAAAAACATCCAATGAAAAGTAAAAAAACAAAAACATTTTTATATCCATTTTATAACTATTTACACATGGAATTTTTAAATTATAAGAGTAAAAATTAATCAATAACACAATAATACTTTGAAAATGTTTAGAAATCATACCATTTTCATGAAGCATCAAATTTATTTTTCCAAAAAAACATCTTCCAATAATAATCTAATATATTTCGGATACATCATAATCCAAAACACAATTTTGTATTTATTATATTTTAAAACCCTCTTGAAATTATAAACCATGTTTAAAATATCCAATGGTTTTAATTTTCAAAATAAAACTTAATACAAAAAAATACTAACAATTCTATTATAAGAACATTTAAAATGATCACATTTGTGAAAAAACCTACTATCATAAATAAAAAACCACAAAAATTCCATTAAACATAGTTGTAAATATTTTGTAAATATGGTTTAACAGGACCTAATGCAATCATGAAATATAAATTTAGAGGAAACTATAGATAGAAACACAATTACTGTATAGTTATAAAAACTATACACATAAGTGTGTTCCCATATGAGATCCCTTTAATACAAAATCATCATAAAATAATTATTGAATATGGAAATGAAAAACACCAAAAAAAAGGTTGGCCTCAAAAATATTCTATAAAATAACTCAATAAATATAAATACTATCATAAATATCAGGGGTAACCCAAGAGTCAACATTGGTAGTTGGTTATCAAGGAACCTAATTTTATCAAGTACTTGAATTCTAATATTCAAACCTCTAATCTGCTAAACACCATGAACCAATAAGAAAAGATATTCATTGACCTCATTGGTAATGAATCTTCTTATAGTTCCATTTTAAATGATATCTGATATGAGTTTTCATTAAATCGAAACATTTACTTGATCCGTATTGGTCGGTGACTAGACCCTAGTAATTAGAAATAATTAGATGGTATTTATTTCTCCAAATAATTACAAATAAAAAAAATAGAGAAGATAAATATCTGAAAAAAACATAGTGAAAATATATTGAACAATAAAACTCTAAATAATGGTATGGAACCCATTATCACATTAAATAAACTATATGACTATAATAAAAAAAATCATAATTTTATTATTCGAACACACAATCAATCAGTAACGACTAACTCCCATGGCATACTAATCCAGTAAATCCATCCCCACCAAGTGGTGCTTCCCATTTATTCTAAACCATGAATAAAAAATATAAAAACACCAACTATATAATTTAGGGTATGAGTATAAAATAGTAGTAGTATTTTACGAATAATTTAATAAAAATTAAATATGAAAAAAACATATATCCTTAATTTTATTACAAACTTATATATTTATTATTTTCAAAATTTATACAACAGCCTGATTTCCAACTCTTTTAAAATTATATTAAAAACAGTTAAAAAATTCCATTTCTTGTCCAATTATAAATAATTAATCATATTTGGAAAATATTCACGTAAACCAAATTTTTTCATGTGGCTGAAATATAAAATTTTATCAAAAAGTTTCACAAACATTAATTTCTACAAAAATAATTACATGAATACATCATTTCAAAAATTGTTCGTATTAACATAACATTCAAAAATAAATAAAAATTCATATAAAAATGTTTATAATAACTAAGAGGTTACTAATATAGGTATTATCATAATTTTTTTGAATGAAATCTCACAATGTTCGCATGTTCCTTATAAAAAACCCACATGGATAGTATAAAGACATTAAAAATTAAAATATCTGAAAGAACTAATCTGATAACCTTAAATTAGTTTATTTTTCATTCTCACTAACAATAAATTTCAATATAGAGTCAAGAAATTCCTATCATGTGTTCATTAATCCTAACTACCCAGGAGACATTGTGATTAAAGGTTAAACAAAAATTTAGGTTGTATTATTCCAATAATTTAATCTCAAATAACTAAAATAATAATTTTTAAAACATCCCCATGTTAAATTAAAAAAAATACATTCTTATAGAAAACCATCATAAACGGGTTTTTATAAAATGTTCATGACATTTATTTGAAAAAACAAACTCAAATTATTTTTACCTAGAATTCATTCCATTCATTTTAAAAACTAAACACATGTTATTTTTTTATTAATCCCATAATCATCTCATTAAAAATAATAAAATATATCATTCCCTTTCATTTCATCAAAATGATACAGAAAATCACCATTTCAATTAACGAAAAATTCATTGAATATTATGAAAATATTTCGACATCCATTATCATGTGATTCCATCATGTACACCATTCCCCTTTAAAGAAATTAATCTATATCAAGTGTATATATTTTAAAAGTAATTGGAATTTTTTATATTTATTTTTAAAAGAATCAGATCCATCGGTAAAAAAATTGTGCAAGTCCAGTTTTGTTTTAATAAGTATTAAGGTATTAATGGGGGATAAATTTCCTTATGAATCCACAAAAATTGATAATAATATCAAAAAACAAGATTGTTGGATATTCATAGAGAAAAATGAGTGGATCCATAACCCATGAAAAAAATAAAAATACATTTCTTGATCAACATATGTAGAAAAAACCAAGACTCCATCAATAAGAAAATATATTCCAGTGTAAAATAATATTTCTATTTTAAAAATATATAAAGAATTAATTTTCAGAAACGTAACCAAAAATTAAACAACTATTTAATTCAATTTTTCCAAAAATATAATATTTAAAGGATTTTTAATCATTTATGACAGATCATATAGCCTTGAAAAAAGAAATAATAATTGTTACCCATAGATTCCTAAATTTTAAATTTTTGAAATTTATGATATGTTCATGATTTTGGAGGAATAAATGAAAAATATATTTATAAAAATATACCAATAAAAATGGTTGTTTTATATGGATAATGTGGTTTACCCATACACATGTCATATGAACCACATATCATTATAGATATTTTCCATTATAAAAATCAAAAATTCCAATCATATCCTTGATTAAAATAGTGGAATCCTTAAACATACACTGTAAAATAATGGTCACATATATGATATATTGTTATACACTTATGTGAGACCCTTACATAAATCAAAACTAAATTGTGTTACCATTACATGACTGGGGAACATTTTAGAAAACCATAAAAAATATAGGTAACTTATGTGATACCATTTTATGAGAAATAGTTACAATTATATTGCATAAAATTACCTTGATGTATCATATTATCACAGGTCTTACCCCCAATGATGTAATTGAATATCACTATTACCCTTAGAAAACCAATGTATCTACTACTATGTCTTTATAAAAAAATTAAAAATAACATGTGACTATTTTTTAACTCCTCAAATTAATATTTTTCCATTACATATCTTATTCAAAATGCACTTGAATAATGATTATGTTAAAAATATTTAATTTATATTCTAAGGTAATATTAACTAAATCAAAAAATTATTTTTTAATTATTATAAAATTGATGATATTAGGCATTATCTCATTTCATTCAT
The DNA here is from genome assembly GCA_963277665.1 of Viscum album. NCBI lineage: Eukaryota > Viridiplantae > Streptophyta > Magnoliopsida > Santalales > Viscaceae > Viscum > Viscum album. The sequence goes on from OY728160.1 coordinate 174,884,368, forward strand.
GGTCATCCTTAATTAATAATGTATTTTTTCCCTAGATTACATGGAATTATAGAAATTAAAATATCTAAACAATGTTATTTTGTTTAAAATATAGTGCTTGATTTGTGTTATAGGTATTCATTCTCGCCCTTATTTATAGTATTTCATCATTTACTTAGGTATTGGATTACTAAATGTACATTATTTTATGTGGAAATATTTTTTTCTAATCCTATTATATTTTCCATATATTTTACTAGTTTTTTTAAATCTAATAAAAGAAATATTTATTTTTAAGAAACATTATATATGATATATAATATTTAAATAGTATCCCATGAATAAATGAGAAACATTGTTTATTAAAGACCTTATTTCTTATGTATAAATGTAATTAGCTTGTTATGTATTGTTATAAATCCATTAGTGGTGAATTTATAAATAATTTTAATTGGAATTTAATATGGTGTCTTATGTATATATGGTAGATAAGACTATAATTAATTACAGTTTTGGATTATTCTATAATAAAAATTTAATGATACATAAATAAATGTCATGTTTTCATGGATGATCAACAAAATTCAACTACAGTAATGCATTTACATTGTATTGATTAGATATGTCTATTGTTTTTTGATGGGTGACAAAATCCTTCTAGGCCCTTGAATAACCACTATAGTTCTTTTTGGGTACACATGGATTTCCCATTACATCAATATTTGAAATTGATAACTTTGATACCCAAAACATTATAATACCTTTAGATCATCCTTGTTACATGTTTATATAAATATGTTTCATTGTTGAACTCAGTGTTATTCTCAAATTTCTACAGACATATTGTTTATTTTTTCAATACAAAGTGGACTACTTTTATTATTTTATTTCTAACAATAATTATAGTATTTAAATAATATGGGTAACAAATGTGGCACATAGTGAATCCCTTGTAGGCTTGTGTTTCCCACATTGTACATAATATTAATGGGTTTAGTTTATCATTTTTGGAAATGTTAGGGTAATAGAAATGTATATGATTAAGGAAGTGTTTAACGCCCCGACCCCAGTTACCCAAATCTGGTGATTTATTACAAGAGATTGGAATGATACAAAGAATCATGCCTCTAAAGAGCAATCAGTTTAGTATTATTGGAAACTATATACATATATAAGTTCAACATTAAACTTTGAAAACAATACAACACTAATATATTCCATTAGGAACATCCCAACCTCATAAATTATGCATGAAATTCACTCATAAGTAACTTCTTCATATCCTCGGAAAAATAATCATAAGAAAGTGGTGGGAAAAAACCCTTAGTAAGGGTATGAAATAAAGTGGAAGATAACATAAACATTAAGAATGGTGAATAATTAAAGACACATGACTTAACAAATAATAATCATGAAAACGTTATGGAAATAATATGAGCTAAGTAACTAACTCCATAATAAAACATAGTCATGGGTATTCTACTATTCGAATAACCACATAAACCATCATTATTATTTTGATTATGAAGGAATGTATAATGATAGAAATTCCGAAACATATTTCCAAGGCCTTGGCCAAGACGTCTAAAAATTATTTAGGCCTCAGACAAATCCATATATAAAAAATGTAAAGTCCTCTACCAATGCCACATCTAATTGTCTCAAGATACCTACCGATGCATTGAGGAACTATAGAGGGCTCCACCCATCACATATGTAGTCCAGTACATTCCTCATATGAAATTGTTGAAATATAACATAAACATTAGTATTAAAACTAGCATAAGAAATGTCAATATTTTAACCATAAATCATGTATTGTAAACAAATAGCACATCTATAGTAAAAAATATCAAAAAAACATGAATAAAATATGAAATATTTATATCATAATAAATCAACATTAAACAAGTGTAAAATTTATCAACGGATGTTGACATAGATGAAATCAAAACTATTTGATAGAAATAGCTCATTCTATTTTGAAATCATTAAAGTGTCACATAATTATAAAAGAAAAAAATTATTTTGAAAATATTATTACAAGAATGTATGGTAAGAATCAATGATTTTATAATGGTGGAAAATTACCGCTACCTCCTATAAGTTTAAAAAACAATATTACCTTAATTTTTTCAAAATGGTCATAAAGTACATTGTTTAGAAAATGACGGAAATATTAAATTCAAAACATATAAGGTTAAATAAGGTTATAAATGACATCAACCCAATATCTAGTAAATAGTAAAAATTATTTGAAATACATTTTTATGAAAACATAGATGTGGATGATAAATAGGTCCCAGTAGATACACACGTAAAAACAACGTCAGATGATAAAGAGATTGTGAAATTAACCCTTAGGTTGTACTTTTACATAGTAAATGGTATTTTATCCTCTTGAATACTAGTTAAACCATTGTTATTAAATCATTCGATAAAAATATAAATAAATATTATATCATATATGATCTTCTAATATTTCTTTGTTAATGATATTCTATTAGTATCATCGTTTTGGTTGTTAACTGACTCGTTTTCAATTATATTCTTGGTTACTTAAGGCATGTCCACTTTGGATAGGATGTATATCATAAATATACATAATGATATTATGTTCTAAAACATTATTTTTAATAATAAAATGAAAATTATTCTTCAATGATTATGATGGGGAAATGAATCACATCTTGTTCGTGGAGATAGTAATATGTACGTACGCCCGAGCGACAATATAATTATATTGATGGAGAAATAATATATAATTGGTTGGTATTTCATATATACAGTATCATTAAAATGTTATATTTATTATTTAAATCAGTTATACTCATTATTATACCCATCCAAATAATGAAGTGTTTGAATAACAAACTATGCCACGACGTTGATATGGTAAGTCGTACATACGCACGTATGGTGAAATTGTCATTCATAAGAATTGATAGAATAAAGAGTATGATTGTACCATATTTATAATAACATAATCATATATAGAAGATACTAGATATTTTATTTATTTTTAGGAAACTGCCAAGAATGAGGAAGTGTAAGAAGAAAAAATCTTGAAAGAGGGAAGTGATATTATTATCTCTACATCCAGTATTTCATTTTGATTTGATCAAAATGGCTCCCTAGGTTGGATTTCTGATAAACTAAATTCCTATAGGATGAACTTAAAGATGTTGGGATGATATTCGGGCAAAGGTTGGACAAGCCAAATGGCTTTGGAGGTGTGAAATAATGAGAAGGGGAAGTTCCCTTTTATAATAGAGGTGAGTTTAAAATTACTAAAAGCTTGAAATATTATTTTATAATAAAATCATTTTCAATTTATAATGGCTCTGAAATGATTTATTTCGAGGATAAGGTGGGTATGGGTTGGATACCTCTCAACGAATATGTTTTATATAGGTTTATGTCACCATCATAACTTTATATTTTAGATTTACCTCTTAGCTAAATAGTTTGAGATTTTCCATGTATCTTTGTATATTTATATTATATGGTTAATAAAATTACTATAAACTACCAAGAAAACACGAAGTTGTTCATTATAAATATATATAACCTTATATTAGTTCTTTTTCTGAGCTTTAGGTTTTATTCAATGTTATATCAATTAATAATATAGTATTTGTTTTCAAAACTCATTTATGTCAAATTTAACACTATTTAGTATTTGGTTTTTGTGAAAATCCTAACAGCGTGATTACTTAGAAAAAAATTATTTAATAAACCCTAAAATTTCATATTATCCTATAAAATTAGTGGAATTAATCAAATGTCTCGAATTACATTAATTAGGATATTTATAATATCAAATATTTTAATATATCATTAATATGGTAATTACTCCATCATCATTGTGTCATAAATAAATTAAAATATTTAATCTCCAAATATTAAAAATTAAATAACATTATGAATGGAATCTTTTTATAGTTATAATGAATAGTTATAGTCAAATTTATCTTATTTACAACACTATATTAAAAATGGGGTTTTTATTAAACTTTAAATTTAACACTTTTAACTCTTATTTAAATAAAATAATAAAAGATGTCCTAATCTAATACATGTAGAAAAAAAGAGATCATATATTATACATAAAGATTTTTTGGTCGAATTAACACTTATCAAATTGAATTAATATATTTGTTAGTGTACTTATGATATCATTTTTACCCTTAATTACCCTATTTACTTTTAACTATGGTAAATAAAAGTCAAGAGACACTATTCACCAAAAAGTATTTTCATCTTATTGAACCACAGTTTAAATAGTGATTTCAATAGTGTCTCTCAAGTATTTGAAATTAAACTCACAAAAATGGTAAAATTATGTTTTATGCAAATTTGTAAATGCTCATAGAAGTTGGGTAAAAGAAGGTAAAAAGATCAATAAAATATTATACGTCTAAACTTATATTAAAATTACTCCAATGAACTAAATTGAAAATATATAGGTATTATTTATCTATTTTGACCTAAATTAAATTAAAATAAAATAACTAATTATTTAAATAAATATTCAGTTTTAAACAATAATGCTATGTTTTTCACTATTCATCAAAAATTGAATGTTCTCAGAAAAATAGCCCAAAAATATCCCAATGTTAATTTCGATATTCGAAATTCTATATTGATAAAAAATTTAAAAAATAAATTTTAAAAAATTTCAAAAAGTGGGTTTTACTTTTCATAACGACTACTTTGATTGGTCGCGGTGTGTTAAAACACCATGTTGCGTACAATGCAAGCTATTAAACTATTCAAAGGGAAACGCACCATGGATTCATGGGGTGTTAAATTCATCCCTAATTTAAATAATGTCTTTCTCATGATTTCTATAATTCTACCGCACATAATTATTCTGGCGGTTCTTCGTTATAAGTTCCTCTAGTTCCCAAGTTGCCAATTCCATTTTATGGTTTCTCGATAGATTCTTTACCAGATGAGTCATCTGGTTTCTCAACACATGATATCTAGAATCATGAATCTTGATAGCCTCTTTGTAATAATACAGATAAGGATCCAGTTCAATTTCCTCATAGGTGAGAACTTTCGTTGGGTCGGGAATGTATTTTCTCAACAGTAATATGTGGAACACATCATGAACTTTGGAGAGACATGGCAGCATTGCCAAACAGGAAGCTACAACCCCAATTCGTTCTAGAATTTCAAAATTTCTAATGTAACTTGGACTTAATATACACTTATTACTGAATATTATAACTCCCTTCTATATGTATACCTTCAATAAAACATGATCTCCTTAATGAAATTACAAATCCTTCCTTCGGTTATCACCTTATCTCTTCTGTCTACTTAGATCTTCTTTGATGTGGGGTTGGATAACCTTCACCTTTTCCATTGTTTCCCCTATATGTTCTAGTCCTATGAGTTTTCATTCACCAACATCATCTCAACATGTTGGTGTGCGACATCTTTTTCAAAATAACGCTTCATAGAGTTCCATCAGAATACTTGAATGGAAGCTATTGTTATAAAAAAATTCTACCAGAGGTAAATATTGATCCCAAATACAATGAAAGTCAAGTGAGAAAGATATAAACATCTATTATAAGGTTTGAATAATCCATTCTGATTGTCCATCGGTTTGAGGGTGGTATGCACTACTCAAACAAACTTCAATATCTAGGGCCTTCTGAAGACTTTTCCACATTCTTGATGTAAAATGGGGATCATGATCAGAAACAATCTATAGGTGTTCACCATGTAGTCTTTAAACTTCTTTAATATATCGTCTTTCTAAAGGTTCAAGTGGTGAATCTTATCTTAGAGCAATAAAATGTGTTGACATGGTAAGAAGATCAACAATGACCCATATTGCATGATTCCTTCTAGGAGTCTTTTGTAGACCAATGAAAAAGTCCATCGTAATTTTATTCCATTTCCACTCAGGTATGGAAAGAGGTTCCATGACTCCTCTAGGAAATATCCTTCCAGATTTCACTTGTTGACATACCATACTTCTTGACATAAAATCAGCAATATCCCTCTTCATGTTGTCCCACCAAAAATGTTTTTTTAAATCTCTATACATCTTGGTTATCCCATGTTGTATATGGAAATTGGACCTATGAGCATCATGCAATAATTATATTTTTAGATCAGGTATTTTAAGAACACAATGTATCTTCCCAAATTTCAAAATTCCATTTTCATATATGAAGTCACTCAATCTCCCATCGTTTGAAGCTTTAATTTTCTTTTGAAATTCATTATCATAAATCTGATAACTTTTTGTCTCTTCCAGTAAACATGGTTTGGAAACCATTTGAAAAATAAATGATGTTTCTCCTTCCATGGTTATTACCATATCAATATTTACTAGATCCATATATATAGGATCCTTTTTAACTCTCATTTTGTTCAAAACACCATGATCCTTTCTACTCAATTCATCTTTCACCTAATTTTCCCTCCCCAGGTGGTAGGGTATTTTTCAATCATAATAAGTGAGCAATTCATGCAATATCCTTCGATTCATGTTCACTTCTTCTTGTGAGAAAATATACTTCAAACTCTTGTGATCTGTATAAATCTCATATTTTTCACCATAAAGTTAGAGTCTCCTTATCTTTAGATATAACATTATAGATGCTAACTTAAGATTATGATTGGTATAGTTTTGATCATGAATATTTAGCAATCATGATGCATAGGAAATAAAACTATCATTGTACATAGGGACACATCCATGTACTTTCTTTGAAGTATAACTATAAATAACAAACCCATCATTCCCGGATTGTAGAGTAATGATATGAGAATTGACTAATCTTCTCTTAAATTTATAAAAACATTCTTCACACTCTTTTATCCAATAAAATTTAACCACTTTACGTTTAATCTTTGTTAGTGGGTTAGCCAACCGGGCCAATTTCTAGACGAAACAACAATAATAACCTAAGAAGTCAATAAAACTTCGTACCTCAGTTATACGCGTCGGTGATGGCCATTCTTGGATTACCTTGGTCTTTGAAGGATCAACATGTATACCATCTATAAAGATTATATGGACATGAAAACAAATCTCTTGAATCAATAATTAACACTTTATAAACATCCCATATAATTCATTTCTTCTATGAGTCTTTAGAATAAAGCCCAAGTGATTTTCATGATCCTCGTAGATTTTGGAGTATACCAAGATATCATCGATAAATACCACTACATTTTCATAAAGATATTACTCGAGAACTCTATTCATTAGATCCATGAAGAAAAAGTATGAATTAGTCAATCCAAAAGGCATTACTGTAAACATGTAATGAACATACCTGGTTCAAAATGATGTTTTCACAATGTAATCCTTCTTCACACAAAACTTATTATATCCAAATCAAAAGTCAATCATTGAAAAATATTTAGTTCTTTGATATTGGTTGAATTAATCATCAATGAAAGGTAGGGGATACTTTTTCTTTATTATTATATCATTGATCTCCATGTAGTAAATGTACACCCTCATGTATCATTCTCTATTCTTAATGAAAAGTATAGGGGCTCCCCAGAAAGAATCACTAGGGGGAATAAATCCCTTATTACTCAATTACTCTATTTCATTTTATAGTTCCACTAATTCCACAGTTTCCATTTTATAAAGGATCTTTGATATGGGCCTTTAACTGATAATTAAGTCACAGTAATCACAATTTCTCATTTTGGAGGATGTCCAGGTAAATCCCCTAGATACACATCAAAATATTCTTGGACAATAGGTACATCCTCTATTAGAACATTCATTTACAAAACCATAATTATTTCATTCTCATCTTCCCCAATAATTGAATTTAGTAGAGCTACTGGGGGTGGATCTCGATAAAAATCATATGGTGACAATTTTTCTATAAAGAAATGGTACTCGTTATCATCATCGAGAATGGTAACCTCCCTCTTCTGAAAATTACTTTTCACATCATGGTCTAAAAGACAATATATACTAAGGATTATATCAAATTCAATCATGGGTATGATAATTATATCAAATGATAAATATCATTTATATTATTTAATGGGGACTGATTCAAAAAACGTTTTTGCAATGATACTTCCCATAGTAGTTTTTACTGACAACTCCCTGTTAAATAAAATTGTAAATATCAAATTTTCCTTGCAAACTAGGAAGATATGAAACAATGCGATTATCCAGAATCAAATAAATAATTTTCTAAACTTGAGTAAACAATTAAATTACCTTCCACCATGACTTTCAAAGCTTCAACCTTAGCTGTAGTGATCGCATAAGCTTAGCCTTGATCCCTCGGACTTTCAGAGGAAATATTCCATATCGATTAGGACATTAATTTTCATAATGTGCCATCTCCCTACAATTGTAGCATTGAACTTTGGTAGCTTCTTTATTTCCCTTACAATCACTAGCAATATCGCATTTTTGGACACATTTATTGAATACACATATTCCTTTAGATAGAAACCAGGTTTCTTCCTTCCACAATTATCTTTGGGTATAAATTCAACTCTTGCTTTATTCCATGTTTCCTTATTTCCATTCACATAGTGTCGAGCAGATTTCTTCTTCTCTAGCATTGTTTTAAAGCCGTAAGACATAGAGAATTACTTTTCTGTCTTGATAGAACAAGAGACAATATCTTCAAATGATGAGATGAATTCTGAGACAAATTATCAATATAGAAATTGTTAAACCCATCAAAGAAATGATCAATCTTACTTTTGGGTTACGTATACGATCTGTTTCTTGCCTTGCCAACCTTATAATTTTAGCCTCATACTTTGCAACATTCTCATCCTCCTTTTGCCTCAAACTCAGAAATTATATTTCCATATTAGTTTGATTGTCATGAGGAATGTATTTTTCTATAAAAATCACATTAAACTCCCTACATTCCATGTTTGAAGATTTTTCATCTTTCTTTAGGTTTTGAATCAACGGCCTCCATTGATCTTCATCTCCTGGGAGGTGATAAACTGCCAAGACAACTTTTTCCCTTTCACTACTCCCCAAAGCATGAAATTGTTTCTCTAAGGAACATATCCATTTTTATGATAAAAATATATTTTTAGACCCATTTTATGTTTCTGGTTATTGCCTCTTGAAGTATTCAAATAAGGATCCACAACGTTGTGGATCAAGGTGCCCTATATGGGTGACGTTATTATTCAAAACATGTGTGAGTTATTCCAGTAGGGTGATAAGCTGATCAGCACCATTTGCATCACCAGATCCGTTATGATTATTGTGAGCAGTATGGAAATAACTATATGAATTATGTGCATTTATAAGGTTTCCATTCCTTCCACTAGGATCCATTTCTAAATAATGGCATGTAGAAGATTATTTTACGAACAAAAATATATAATTCTAAACATGTAAAGCATTTAACATATTTTGAAATATTTATAGATATAACCCATAATCATAAAACTGTTTTCATTTAGGAGGTATATACTCATATATCCTTCTAAATGGTTCTTAATGAAAATGAGAATTTTCATAAGCATATCCCCTATGAGTGTCATAACAAAGAGTTCAACAAGGCTAGTTGTTGTGCAATAGTTCCCTTTCAAGTCTAGCTTAAAGCGGTGTTTTCCGGTTTTACCGCTAGGTACATATAGGATAGTGTCATCTCTTCCTATTAGTATTCATACATGGATGCATTGTATGGAAAATTCAATATATCACTAAAGTACCAAAATTCTATTATGTTCTTCTTTACTAATCCTCATTGTCTATCTTAGGGTAGTGTTCTCTAACCAAAGTTTTTCTAAATCTAGTTTCCACGTTTTCTACTAAACTTCCTCTCATACCGACTATAACTCCCCGACCCAGTTACCCATAGCTGGTTCTTTATTACATAACATTGGTATGATACATGGAATAATGTCCTTAAAGAGCGATCATTTTAGTATTATTGGAATCAACATAAATACATAAGTTCAACATTAAAACATGAAAAAAATACAACACTAATTTATTCCATTAGAAACATCCAAGACCATAAATATTATGCCTACAAGTCACACATAAATAACTTCTTCATAACCTGAGAAAATGAAAATAAGAAAGGAGTGAGCTCAAACAATCTGTAAGGGAATGCATTACAGCGGAAGATAACATAAAAATTAGGAAGGGTGAATAATTAATAACACATGCCTTTACAAATAATAAACATGATCACATTACAGTAGGAAAATGAGCTGAGTATGTAATTACATAATAAAACATAGTAATGGGTATTCTATTAGTAAAATAACCACATGATCTATCAATATTATTTTCATAATGAGGGAATTTATAATGCCAAACATTCTGGAACATATTGTCAAGGCCTCGGCCAAGATGTCTATACATGATTTAGGCCTCAGCCAAAACTGTATATCAAATTGGGAAAGGACATAGCCAATTCCACATCTAGTTTTCTATTGAGACCTATCAATGCACCGAGGAGCTATAGTGGGCTCCACCTATCACATACTATGCCAATAAATTCCTCATATGAAAAGGTTTAAACATAACATAAACATTCGTATTAAAACTAGCGAACAAAATGGAAATACATTAATCACAAAACATGAATGGCATAAAAATAACACATCCATAGTCAAACATATCAGAAAAACATAAATACAATATGGAATATTTTTATCATAAAAAATAAACTTCAAACAACTGTAAAATTTATAAAAGGATGTCGACAAATATGATTTCAAAACTATTTGAGAGAAATATATCATTCTATATTGATATCATTTAAGAGTCAAAAAATTATAAAAAACATCTATTTAGAAAATTTTCTTATAATCTTGTAATGGAAGCTTTGATGATGATATAATGGCAGAAAATAGTGGCACCAGTAGTATAAGTTAATAAAAATTCTTACATTAATTTGGTTAAAAGGTCATAAGGTACCTTATTTGTAAAAAATGGAAATATTCCATTGAAAACATATAAGTTAAAATAAGGTTATCAATGAATTTATCTAGTTTTCAATTCAATATTAAAAAAAATTTGAAATGAATTTTTAAGAAAACACATATGTGGATTATAAATAGGTTCCAGTAGATACTTACCGAAAAACAATCACATATGGTAAAGAGATTGTGAAACTAACCCTTACCTTGTACATTTCATTCGTCTATGGTATGTTAACCTCTTATATTATAGATAATACATTTTTATTAAATTATAAAATAACTATATAAATAAATATGATATCATATATGATCTTATAATATTGTTTAGTTAATAAAATTTTTGTATTATCATCGTTTTGGTTGTTAACTGACTCTTTTTCCTTTATATGCTTGGTAACGTAATCCATGTTTATTATGAATAGGATATATTTGATTCATATCCAGAATTATATTACGTTCTTAAACATTAATTTTAATCATCAAATTAAAATTACTTGTGACTGGTTACAATGGAGAAATTAATTTCATCACATTCGTGGACACGGTAATCCATACGTACGCACGAGCAAAAATATCATTATATTGATTGAAAATCATAAGTAATTGGATATCATATCATATATATAGAATCAATAACATGTTATATTTATTATTTTCATCAGTTATACTCATTATTGTACCCATCCAAATAATGAAGTGTTTGAACAACAAACTACACCACAATGTGGAGACGGTAAGCCATACGTACATAGATATGGTGACTTTTTCATTCATAAGATGGATAGAATAATGAATATGGTTATAAAATATTTATAATAACATCACAGTATGAATAAGGTACTAGATTTATTATTTTTTTATTGAAACAACAAAGAAAGAGGAAGTGTAAGAAGAGAATAATTTGAATGAGGGTGGTGAAATTATTAACTCCACTTTGGGTGTTTCCTTTTGTGTTGATCAAAAGGGCTCCTTTGGTTGGATTCATGATCAAAGTATGGCCTCTATAATAAAGTAAATGAAGAAGCATGGTGTTCAGGGGTTTTCTAATCCATATGGATTTGGAGGTGTGTAATTAAGATAATTGTACGTACATTTTTATAAGAGAGGTGAGGGTCACTTTTGGAAAAGCTTGAAATTGTATTTTATAATAAAATAACTTTCAGTATATAGTGGATCCAAAATGATTTATTTCTAGGATAAGGTGAGGATGTGTTGAAAAACTCACAACCAATAGGTTTTAGATAGTTTTAGGTCACTATATAAACTTTATCTTTTAGATTTGACACTTAGTAAAATAGTTTAACATTTGCCCTGTCTCTTTGTATTTTTATATTATATGGTTAATAAACATACTATAAACAGAAAAGTAAACCCCAGGTGGTTCACTATTAATATATAGAACTTTATATAAGTCCTTTGACTGATCCTTAGAATTTTATGAAAATTATATCAATTAATAATATACTAGTTGTTTTAAAAACTCAATTATGACAATTTTTATAGTTTTTAGTATTTAGTTTTTGTGAAAACCATCACAACATGATTAAATGAAGAAAAAAATAGTTAATCAACCCAAACATGTAATATTAAGCTATAAAATTATTTTAATTAATAAAAAATCTCAAATTACATTTATTTCAATATTTAAAATAACAAATATTTTAATATTTCGTTATTAAGGTAATTACTGAATCATCATTGAGTCATAAATAAATTAAATTACTTATTTTCTAAAAAATTTAAATAAAATACCATTATGTTGAAATTTTTTTATCCATTTAATGAATATTTATAGTCTAATTTATCTTATGTATAACCCTTTATTAAAAATTGTTTTGCTATTAAACATTGTATTTAACACTTTTAACTCTTTTTTAAATAAAATAATAAATGATGTACTAATCTAATCTATGTGGATGAAAGGGGATAATATTTTATTCCTAAGGGTTTTTTTGGTCGAATTACCCTTATCCAATAGAATTTTGACATGTTTTATGGTAATTATGATATCATTTTCACCCTTAATTACCCTATTTACATTTAACTGTGGTAAATCATCGTCAAAAGTTACTATTCGCCAAAATTATTTTCATCTTATTGAACCACATTATACATAATGATTTCAACTTGTCTCTCTGATTTTTGAAATTCAACTCATAGATGTTGTAAAATTATGTATTATGCTAATCTGTAGATGCTCCTAGAAGGTGGGGAAAAGGCAGTAAAAAGTTCAATATAATTTTATATATCTAACATTATTATAAAATGAATCTAATGAATTAAATTGAAAATATATAGGTATTATGTATCTATTTTGAGATAAAATAAATTAAAATAAAATAACAAATTATATAAATAAAAAGATGGTTTTAAACAATTACTCTGTGTTAATCACTATTCATCAAAACTTGATTATTCTCAGAAAAATATCGAAAAATCATCATAAGATGATATTGATATTCTGAGATAAAAAATGAAATCCATTTTGAAAAATAAAATTTATAAAATTTCAAAAATTGGGTATTACTTTTCATAGAAGCTACTTTGATTGGTCAAGGTGTGTTAAAACACCAAGTTGTGTACCATGCAGGATACTATATTATTCAAAGTGAAATGTTTTGTGGAAGCTTGGGGTGTCACATTCTTCAATCATTCAAATAATTTCTTACTTGAAATTTCTAAAATAATACTGCACAAAAAGATTCAGGTGGTTCTTCATCATATGTTCCTCTTTTTCCCATGTTGCCTCTTCCGTCTAATGGTTTCTCCATAGAACTTTTACCAGACGAGTAGTCTAGTTTTTCAACACTTGTTCTCTTGTATATAGAATCCTTATAGACTCATTGCAATAAGACTAATCAGGTTTCAGTTCAATTTCAACATAGTTATTACATGTGTTGGTTCAGACATGTATTTCTCAATAGTGATATGTGGAACAAATCATGAACTTTGGAGAGACTTGGCAGCATTTCCAAATGGTATGATATAGCCACAATTCGGTCTAGAATTTCAAATGTTTTGATGTACCTTTGACTTAATTTACCCTTCTTATCAAATCATATAACTCCCTTCAATAGAGATACCTTAAAAAAAGTAAAATCTCCTACCCGAAATTCCAAATCCATCCTTGGGTTATCGGCATAGCTCTTCTTCATACTTTGATCTGCGTTTATATGGGTTTGGATAACCTTCACATTTTACAGTGTTTCCTCTACATGTTCTGGGCCTATGAGTTTTCTTTTACCAACATCATCCAAACAAGTTGGTGTGCGATATCTCTTTCCAAATAACGTTGCATATGGTGTTATCATAATACTTGAATCGAAGATATTGTTATAAGAAAATTATAACAGAGTTAAATATTAACCCCACTAACCTTGAATGTCAAGTGATTAAGATCTCAACATGTCTTCTATGGTTTCAATAGTCTATTCTAATTATCCATCGGTTTGAGGGTGGTAGGAAGTTCTCAAACAAAGTTCAGTATCTAGGGCATTTTGAAGACTATTCCAGATTCTTTATGTAAGACATGTATCACAATCAGAAACTGTTGAAAGGGGTACACCTTAGAGTCTATAAACTTCATTAATATATAGTCTTTCCAGACGTTCAAGTGGTAAATCTTCTCTTATTAAAATAAAATGTGATGACTTGGTAAGATGATCAATAATACCCATATTTCATCATTTCTTCTAGGAGTATTTGGTACCCCATGAAAAAAGTCCATCGTAATATTATCCCATTTCCACTTACGTATGGTAAGAGGTATTCAGACCCCTCTAGGTTGTTGTCATCTAGATTTCACTAGATTAGATCCCTATATCTTGAAACCCAATCATAAATCTCCCTCTTCATGTTGTCCCAGTAAAAAATGATCCATCACATATCTATACATCATGGTTCTCCCATGGTGTAGAGTAAAATTGGATCTATGAGCATCATCCAATAATTCCCTTTCAATAATACAAAAACGGTCTTTATCATCACTCAAAATGGGATTTATCAACGCTAAAAAAGTGTTGTAAATATCGGCGCTGATAAAGGGGGGTACCCTTTATCATTGCTTTTTAGCGCTAATAAAAGCTCCATTTATCAGTTCCAAAAAAGCCCTGATATATTCAACCTTTATCAGTGCAAAAAAGGAACATATAACAGTGGACATTATCAGCGATAAATGAGAGCTGATAAAAACACACTTATCATTGCTAAAAGAGCGCTGATAAATGTGTGTTTTATCAGTGCTTCTTTAGCACTGATAAAATTATCCTTTATCAGAACTTCTTTACTACTGATAAAGGTATAGTTTATCATCTTGTTTTTAGCAATGATAAAAGATCCATTTATCAGAGCTAAAAAATGGCTGATAAATGCCCTGTCTGCTGATAAGAAAAAATCTGTAGCATCACACCCGAACAGCTGCACAAAAATTGAGCATCTCAATAAGCTAATTTGATAAAGTATACCCATGAAAAATTAACACATAAATCATAATCTAATTAGACCATGTATACCCATACAACTAGTATACCCGTACCCCATTAACACATAATTCATAAGTTAATTGAGTATATAAATAATTCAATTCAAAATTTAGGGGGTTGGGGGTTGTTCAATGGTTCGGGGTGGCTATCCAAGGAGGGTTAGGGGTTGTTCGGGGGGATGGGGGTGTACGGGGGGATTTCCGAGGGGTGGGCTGGTTTCCAGTGTGTCGGGGGGCTTTATAAGGGGTGGGGGTGTCGAGAGGGTTGGGGGTGTCCAGGGGGTGGGTTGGTGTCCAGGGGGGTGGGGGTGGTCTAGGGGGTTTGTGGGGTTGACTCGTACATAACACAAAGGACCCATGTATCGTTCTTATAAAATACCAACACAATATGAATGCGTTTGGTCGGATTTCTGTAGATTAGTTGTTGTTTTAACTTAAAATTGTGTCCATTTTAAACCAAAGATAGTCCCTTTGAGTGATACCGGACAAATCGTGCCTCGGATTGAGGGGGGGATGACTCATACATGTCACAAAGGACCTGTGGATTGTTCTCCTAAAGTATGAACACAATATGAATGGGTTTGTTAGGATTTCCATAGGTCATTTGTGGTTTTCACTAAACATTTTATCCATTTTAAACAATAGAGAGACCATTGGAGTGGTACCGGCTACACCGTGCCTCGGATTGAGGAGGGGTTGACTTGAAACATCACAAAGGACCCATGGATCATTCTTAAAAAATATCAGGACTATCCGAATGTGTTTGGTCATATTTCCGTACGTCAGTTTTTGTTTTCACTTAAAATTATTTCCATTTTAAACCAAAGTGAGAGTCATTGAGTGCTTCCAGCCTCACTGTGCCTCATAATGAAGTGGAGATGACTCATACATGTCAAAAAGGACCCACAGATCATTCTCTTAAAAGATCAATGCAATCCAAATTTGTTTCGTCGGATTTCCGTAGGTCAGATGTTGTTTTCAATTAAAATTATGTCCATTTAAAACAAAATAGAGACCCTTTGAGTGATATAGGACACACCATGACTTAGATTGAGGCGAGGATGCCTCATAAACGTCAAAAAGGACCCGTGGATCATTATTATAAAGGATCAACACAATACTAAAGCATTTGGTTGGATTTCCATAGGTCAGATGTTGTTTTCAATTAGTATTGTGTCCATTTCAAACCAAAGAGAGACCCTTTGAGTGATAGCGGTCACACCGTGCCTCTGATTGAGGCGGGGATGACTTATACATGTCACAAAGGACCCTTGGATCATTATACTAATGTATAAACACAGTCCAAATGGGTTTGTTTGGATTTTCGTAGGTTAGTTGTTGTTTTAACTTAAAATTGTGTCCATTTTAAACAGTATTGAGACCCTTTGAGTGATACCAGCCACACCATGCCTCAGATTGAAGAGGGGATGACTTTTACACATCACAAAGGACCCGTGGATCATTATCCTAATGGATCAACACAATCCAAATGGGTTTTTTCATATTTCCGTAGGTCAGTTGTTTTTTTCACTAAAAATTTTGTCCATTTTAAACAAAATAGAGACACTATGAGTGATACCGGCCACATTGTGCCTCAGATTGAAGCAAGGTTGACTCGTACATGTCTCAAAGGACCCATGGATCATTCTTATAAAATATCAAAACAATAATAATGTGTTTGGTCAGATTTTTGTAGTTCAATGATTGTTTTCTCTTAAAATTGTGTCCATTTTAAACCAATGTGAGACTCTTCGAGTGCTACTGGCCAAACCATGCCTCAGATTGAAGCGGGGATGACTCGTACTTGTCACAAAGGACCCGTGGATCATTATTATAAAGGATCCATACAATCCGAATGTGTTTGGTAAGATTTCCATAGGTCAGTTGTTGTTTTCACTTAAAAATTGTCCATTTTAAACATAATGGAGACCCTTTGAGTGATACTGGCCACATCGTGCCTCAGATTGAGGAGGAGATGACTCTTACACGTCCCAAAGGACCTGTGGATGGTTCTCCTAAAGGATGAATACAATGCGAATGTTTTTGTTTAGATTTCCGTAGGTTAGTTGTTGTTTTCACTTAAAATTGTGTCCATTTTAATCAAAATAGAGACCCTTTGAGTGATATCGGCCACACTGTGCCTCAGATTGAGGCAGGGTTGACTCATATACATTAAAAAGGACTCATGGATCATTATTATAAAAGGTCAAGGGAATATGAATGAATTTGGTCATATTTACATAGGTCAGTTTTTGTTTTCACTTAAAATTGAGTCCATTTGAAACCAAAGAGAGACCCTTTGAGGGATATCGGCAACACCGTGCCTCAGATTGAGGCGAGGTTGACTCGTACACATCTAGAAGGACCCTAGGATTGTTCTACAAAAATATCAAGGAAATTCAAAAGCGTTTGGTTAAATTTCCATTGTTTAGTTTTTGTTTTCACTTAAAATAGTGTACATTTTAAACAAAATAGAGACCCTTTGATTTGTAACGGAAACACCGTGCCTTTGATTGAGGCAAGGGTGACTCTTAAACATCACCAAGGACCCTTGGATCATTATTATAATAGATCAAGGCAATCAGAATGTGTTTGGATGGATTTTCATAGGTCAGTTGTTGTTTTCACTTAAAATTGTGTCCATTTAAAAAAAAGAGACTCTTTGAGTGATACCAACCACACAATGCCTTGGATTGAGTCAGGGTTGACTCATACACATCACAAAGGACTCGTGGATCCTTCTCCTAATGTATAAACACAATATGAATGCGTTTGGTATGATTTATGGAGGTCAGTTGTTATTTTCACATAAAATTGTGTCCATTTTAAACAAAATAGAGTCCCTTTGTGTGATACCAGCCACACTGTTCCTCTGATTGAGGCTAGGATGACTCTTACTTGTCACAAAGAAACCCTGGATCGTTCTCCTAATGGATCATCATAATCATAATACATTTGTTCGGATTTCTGTAGGTCAGTTGTTGTTTTCAATTAAAATTGATTCCATTTTAAACCAAAGAGAGATCCTTTGATTGATAACGGTCACATCGTGCCTCAGATTATGGCAGGGATGACTCATACACATCACAAAGGACCCGTTGATCATTCTACTAAAGGATTAAAATAATCATAATGGGTTTGGTTGGATTTCCACAGGTCAGTTGTAGTTTTAACTTAAAATTTTGTCCATTTTAAAAAAATACTGACCCTTTGAGTGATACCAGCCACAACGTCCCTCGTATTGAGGAAAGGATGACTCATAAACGTCACAATGGACCCGTGGATTGTTCTCCCAATGGATCAACACAATACAAATGGGTTTGGTAAGATTTCTGTGGGCCAGTTGTTGCTTTCACTAAAAATTAAGTCCATTTTTAACAAAATAGAGACACTTTGAGTGATACCGGCCACACTGTGCCTCAGATTGAGGTGGGGTTGACTATTACATGTCACAATGGACCCATAGATCATTCTTACAAAAGATCAATTCAATACGAATGTGTTTGGTTGGATTTCCGTAGGTTAGTTGTTGTTTTCACTTAAATTTTTTTCCATTTTAAACCAAAGTGAGACTCTTTGAATGCTACCGACCACACTGTGCTTCATATTGAAGCAGGGATGACTCGTACATGTCACAATGGACCCATGAATATTTTTATTAGTGGATAAATATAATAAAAATGTGTTTGGTCAGATTTCTATAAGTAAGTTGTGGTTTTCACTTAAAATTGAATTCATTTTAAACATAATACTGACCCTTTGAGTGACACCGGCCACACCGTGCCTCGGATTGAGGCATGGATGACTCTTAAACTTCATAAAGGACTCTTGGATCGTTCTTATGAAGGATAAACATAATCTGAATTGGTTTGGTCAGATTTTCATAGGTCAATTGTTGTTTTCACTTAAATTTTTTTCCACTTTAAAGAAAATAGAGACCCTTTGAGTGATACTGGCCACAACATGCCTCAGATTGAGGTGGGGATGACTCTTACACATCAAAAAAGACCCATGTATCGTTATTATTAAAGATCAAGAAAATACGAATGTGTTTGGTCAGATTTCCATAGGTCAGTTGTTGTTTTCACTTAAAATTGTGTCCATTTTAAATCAAAGAGATGCCCATTGAGTGCTACCGGCCACACTATGCCTCAGATTGAAGGGGTGATGACTCTTACACATCATAAAAGACCCTTGGATCATTATACTAAAATATCATGGAAATCTGATTGTGTTTGGTCGAATTTCCATAGGTCAGTTGTTGTTTTCACTTAAAATTGTGTACATTTTAAACTAAATAGAGACCCTTTGAGTGGTACCGGCCACACCGTACATCGGATTGATGTGGAGTTTACTCTTACACATCACCAAGGACCCTTTGATCGTTCTTATAAATTATAAAAGAAATTCTAAGGGGTTTGGTTGGATTTCTGTAGGGCAGTTGTTGTTTTCACGAAAAATTGTTTACATTTTAAACAAAAGAGAGACCCTTTGAGTGATAGCGGTAACACTACACCTCGGATTGAGGTGAGGTTGACTCATACACATCACCAAGAACCCTTGGATCATTCTTATAAATGATCAAGGCAATCCAAATGCTTTTGGTCCGATTTTCATAGGCCATTTGTTGTTTTCAATTAAAATAATGTCCATTTTAAGAAAAAGAGAGACCCTTTGAGTGATAGCGGTCACACCGTGCCTCGGACTGATGAGGGGTTGCCTCTACAATGATAAAAAGGACCCGTGGATAATTCTCCTAAAGTATGAACACAATTAAAATGGTTATGGTCAGATTTCTATAGGTCAGTTGTTGTTTTCACTTAAAATTGTTTACATTTTAAACAAAAGAGAGACCCTTTGAGTGATAGCGGTCACACCGTGCCTCGGATTGAGGCGGGGTTGACTTTTACACGTTACCAAGAACCCTTGGATCGTTCGTAGAATATATAAAGAAAATATGAATGAGTATGGTTTGATTTTCATAGGTCAGTTGTTTTTTTCAATTAAAATTGTGTCCATTTTAAACAAAAGAGAGACCCTTTGAGTGATATCGGCCATACCATGCCTCGTATTGTGGTAGGGTTGACTCATAAATGTCAAAAAAGACCCATGGATTGTTATCCTAAAGGATCAACACAATCCAAATGGGTTTGGTTGGATTTACGTAGGTCAGTTGTTGTTTTCACTTAAAATTGTTTACATTTTAAACAAAATAGAGACCCTTTGATTGGTTTCGGCCACACGGTGCCATGGATTGAGACATGGTTTACTTTTAAACGTCACAAACAACCCTTGTATCAATTTTATAAATGATGAAGACAATCCTAAAGCATTTGTTAATATTTCCGTAGGTCAGTTGTTGTTTTCACGTAAAATTGTGTCCATTTTAAACCAAAGAGATACTCTTTGAGTACAACCGGCCATACCGTGCATCAGATTGAAGTGTGGATGACTTGTACATGCCAAAAATTACCCTTGGATCTTTATACTAAAAGATCAATACAATTAGAAGGTGTTTGGTTTTATTTCCGTAGGTCAGTTGTTGTTTTTACTTAAATTGTGTACATTTTAAACAAAATAGAGAACCTTTGTGTTGTACCGGCAACACAATGCCTTGGATTTGGTCAGATTTCCACAGGTCAGCTATTGTTTTCAATTAAAATTGTGTCCATTTTAATCAAAATAGAGACCCTTTGAGTGGTACCGACCACACTGTGCCTCGGAATGAGGCGTGGATGACTCATACACATCACAAGGGACTCTTGGATCATTATCTTAAAATATAAACACAATCTGAATGGGTTTGGTCGGATTTCCATATGAAATTTGTTGTTTTCACATAAAATTGTTTACATTTTAAACAAAATAGTGACCCCTTGAGTGGTACTGGCCACACCGTGCCTCGGATTGAGGTGGGGTTGACTCGTACACATCACCAAGGACCCTTGGATTGTTCTTATAAAATATAAATACAATCTGAATGATTTTGGTTAGATTTCCATAGGTCATTCATTGTTTTCACTTAAAATTGTGTTCATTTTAAACAAAACTGAGACCCTTTGAGTGGTTCAGCATTCTTGCATGTTACTGGTGCATATCATCTATTAAAATGGTAAAATGAATCATTGAAGACAATATGTTTTATTTAATAACAATTACAATTTTTCTACAAACATTTACATACAACAATGTATCATATTTTGATCCCCTTAACCCCTCTAAAAATTACCACCAATTCTACATGTCCCCAAGTCAAATCTTTATTGTATTTTTGTACAATCTACCATCAAGAATGCGGCCCACTAATTTCTGAACACATCTATATCGTCTTATGAGTATGAGGCTTTTTGGCAGTCAGAGTAGTACTAAAAAATATAAAAATAAATAATTAAAAAATTAATTAAAAAAACTAGTAGTTGTTTTTGAATATTTCTCTTTACGGATACTAATTTTTATTGAAAAATGAACTCTTTCATAAATTTACCAACATAATAACCGCCATCATTATCGTTAGATTGTTTTGGACACTGTAGAAAAATTGATCATTAGGAGAATAAGTAACTTGTGTTGAGATGTAATAGGATAGTGAAATTTTATTATATATACCCTGATATTTTTCCAGACGTAGTACTTGATCACCTCCTTATGCTTATCCCATGTCCTCATTCCTTTTTTAGATGATAGGATACACCGCACTATCATAATATAATCCTCAGTAAAAGATAATATAAATTATATTACTTGATGTTTAAACCTAAAACGTAAGATGTAGTGTCTTACAGATTCACAAACTCCATCATGTGTGGTTAGATGGAGGTATATCCTTTAATTGAATCTAGAAACAAATCTTTGGAGTATCGATGTTATCCGTAATTAGTAACCAATGTTGCCTAAAATCACAAAATGGAATAAGTAATAAAAGAAGTGAAAATATAATTGATATGATTTAATCGTAGAGTTTTACCCCTGCATGGTTGGTATTAGGAAGAGTCTATCATCTGTAATCTTCCTTTCAAATGTTTTCATCAGGCGGTCCACTATTGCATCCTTTCTTGATGGATCTAATTTTGTTAGGTGTGTTGATGTGGTATGAGGACTAAGGAGTCAAAATCGTGGATCATGGGAAAATTCCTTCAACTTTTTTTCATAAATGCATCTGTAAACAATATAAAATTAATTTAGTCATAATTTTCACATTCGATCGGCTTTTAGAAAATCATTTCATGGAAACATACCTCATATATATAAAATTACAACTGTGACACCTAGCCAACTGTTTTCAAGGATTTCATTTACATTTTCAACAGCAGCAAAATCATTACATTCCACTCTGTATATATTGTCTTCGAAAACCACTATATGACTATTACCATATTTTAGCTTCGTATCCACACGAGTCTCCAATTATAGTAAATTTGGATTGAGAAAAGGTGGTGTTATTGTGATTTCAGTAGCTCCTCGGGATCGGTTGGTCGATTCTTTAGATGGTTTTGAGTTGACGTTTGTCACCCCTTCCCTTTCTCCATCTATTAAAACAATCATTGGTTTAGACCCTTTTTCATTAATTGTTAAAGGTTTAGCTTGAAAAAAAAGTAAATAAATACCTCTTTGTCTGGTTGTACTCTTACAAGTTGTGATGTCCATGTAATTAATATCCCAATAGCCTTTTTGAACGTATGAATTTCATCGTCAACAAGTGGAATATGTAGTTCTACATTTGGATCATGAGCTACAGTAGTCGTCACTTTCAGATGATCTTTCAGAAGTGGTCTATTATGCAGTGTGGCATCTAGGATATTGAACACTGTAGCCCTAATACAAGGTGATAGGTGGTTATTGACAGATTTAAATCACAATCATTATCATCATGTAGAAGACCAGAACAAAAAAATTATCAGTGTTTGTCTACTTCACATTTCGTGGGAACAATTATTAGAATATTGATTACCATGGCTAAGACAGATCTTTGAGGGGAATGTCTCACCTCAAAGCTGGTGGGGGGTGGGGTGGGATGTTCACATGCTGGTTTTTCTTGACATTTATTTTCCCTTTGGTTCCCACCAAAAAAAGTTTCTATCAACTCTCACAGCCATTGCAATCGTTCTTCAAGGGTTTCTATTTTTCGCTCATTTGTTCCAATTTTTCAACTGTATCATCCGTTTTTTCTTCTTATCAAAATATACTCGGGGTGTCACCCCATACCCCGCACCTCTAAAACGACCATATTTTAATGGCTGCTTCAAATCCGTCGATAATAGGTCTATATCCGCTACTGGCATATCTGATTCCTGTGACTATTAGATATAGGAAACTAACTACTTATTTCTATGTAATAGAAATTTAAAACCAATATTTTTTTCATCGTGTCATACTTAAAAATATTTCAAACACTTTTTGTGTTTTCTCATCTACTATCATTCCTTCCTTATTCACATGTGCTACCTTCCATAGCACATGACTTGGGATGAAGTGTATTTGGATTTAGACTCATCAATCTACATATAAACATACAATGATAATTATGATGTTGTTTATTGGAACCTAAAAATATTACTGTGAATTTAAAATACGTACCATTTTATGTTCTAATGAAGCATAGCCCATTCATTTACATTGGGAATGCTCCGAAATGATTGCGATGTACCCCTGAAAAGATCGCTCTGAAATGATTGTGACGTACCACTGAAAGGATCACTCCAAAATGATGTAATTTATTGGTACCTAAAATCATCTACATTGGGACCGCTCCGAAATGATTGTGACGTACCACTGAAAGGATCGTCCTCAACTGAATTTTCATCAGACCCTTCTGTAGTTATGGACAATAACAGAACAATCGACCACTTTCAGTTTGTGGGATCTGGAACATAAAAAACATGTACCTCTTTTGATGCCATTATAAACTGTTTGTCTTTATTCCCTTTTTTAATAAAATCAACTTTTACAAATCCCAATTCAGCTATTTTAACACCACTGTTGTTATCAACCCATTTTCATTGAAAAATAGTAAATTGGAATATCATATAATCCAACTCCAATATTAGTTTGATAATGCCAATGTATGACATATTTTCATAAATTGGATTTCTATCCTTACTACCAGAAACATTCATCTCTTCAACCACTAGTGTAACCCCTCTATTTTGTATGGTACTATCTTCATCATGATCATTCTTATAGAATGTATAACCATTAATTAAATAACCACTGTTAGATAATACATACGCACATGGCCCAGCGGCTATCCATCGAAGGTATTCTGAAATTGAATTCGTGTTTTCATCCAACTGCTTAAAAATATGTTCCTAAAACCATCCTATAAACTGGTGATTATGTGTATTTTATAACCATTTTTCATCCCTTTATGGATTCAACTGCCTAAGAATAT
This sequence comes from Viscum album, assembly GCA_963277665.1. Taxonomy (NCBI): domain Eukaryota; kingdom Viridiplantae; phylum Streptophyta; class Magnoliopsida; order Santalales; family Viscaceae; genus Viscum; species Viscum album. The sequence continues at coordinate 174,909,141 of OY728160.1, forward strand.
CATTGTGAGTTTCAATATATGGAGCAACCTCTCAACAGTTATGAAAAACATAAAGATGGGCCTACTCCCAATCTGTAATACTGATTGTCGTAACTTCTCTTACAAATATTCCCTCACCCTCAATGCATCCAGTGTGATGAGATTTTTGAAGACCAATGCTTTCCACATCAGATAGGTATTCGGTACAAAATTCAATGTCTTCTTCAACAATATATCACTCTACTATACAACCCTCTAACCGACTTCGATTTTTGACATAACCTTTCAAAATCATCATATATCATTCAATATGATACATCCATCTATAGTTCACAAGACCACAATGTCGAATCTCTCTCACCAAGTGAATCGTCAAATGAACCATCATATCAAAGAATATTGGCTGGAAGAACGTTTCTAATTCACATAATATGATGACAATTTTATTCTCAATAGATAGCAAATTTTGATGGGTCTAAAACATTTCTACATATATCATTAGAAATGAAAACAAATTTGGTTAACGTATGATGAGCATTCATGGCCAAAATACACCATAAATCTATAGGAATTAGATCTTGCATCAAAACATGGCAATCATGTGACACCAAACCTTTTAACTTAAAATCATCCATTGAAACAATGTTCTTGATATTTTATGAATACCAATGAGGAACCTTTATGTCATTGTAGAATATTCAAAAATGATATCTCTCCTCACTATAAAGAGTGTAAGTAGCTGGACGAAGAAACATTCTATTTCCACCCTTCACGGGAGCCAACTCTTCTCATATTCCCATTTCAACCATGTCAAAATTTTCCTTAATTCAATCTTTTGTTTTGCCAGGGGCATTTAGCAATGTTCTAATAACATTGTCACATACATTTTTTCCACATGCATCACATCAAGAAAATTTCTAACGTACAAACAATTCTATTATGGTAATTAAAAAAATGATCTATTTTCCCAACAAATTTTCATATGGTTTTTCAAAAATGGTTAACCAAAAACAGTTTTTAGATCTTTTACTTTCTCAAACAGCTGATCACCTGTTAGTGGAGATGGTGTTGCGTGTTGTTCTGTATAGCCATTGAATGTTTTCATCCAAGATCTATACTTATGCCGATGAGGTAGAAATATATGATTTCCTAGAAACACAGATTTCGATGAATGTTTCAACCTAATTGATTCTATATCTTCTTCGCACATGGGACAACTTTGAGTTCCTTTAATGCTATAACCTGAAAAAATTCCATTAGTATGGAAATCATTTATTTTCCCATACAACATCTCTCTCAATGTGAAGTATTCACTTTTATTAGCATCATACAACATAACACTTGAATCCCACAATAACTTCAAATCCTTTTTCAAAGGATCCAGATAAACATCAATATTGTTTCCTGGTTGTTTTGGTCCTGATATAAGAATATATAACATGATGAATTTCCACTTCATGCATAACCAGGGTGGAAAGTTATAATTTAAAATCATAACAGCCCATGTACTATGAGTGATGGTTTGTAAACGAAAAGGATTCACTCTATCTGTCGATAATGCAAGATGATGGATTCTCATCATTTTTTCAAACTCAGGATACTCATGATCAATTTTCTTCTATTGAGCAGAGTTGGCAAGATGATGTAATTTAACATATTTATTTCTTTTATCTGCATGCCAGGACAATTTTCTTATGTTTCTTCACCTCTATATAGACGCCTAATACTTGGAATGATTGGAAAGTACCATACAACATTCGCAGGATTGGATTTATCTTTCTTGTATCAAGAAGAAACACACTTTGGTCATTCTATAAGTGAGTTTTTCTCCTTGAGAAACAAAATACATTCTTTCAGGTAGGAATATATTCTTTCATTAATCAAATCAATCAAGCGTAGCATTTTTATACCTTCATATATCCATATTGGGAGCTTATTATCATCTGACAGCATGTCATTCAAGAGAGAATGTTGTTCAGTAAAACTGACATCACCCCATCCGTTTCCTACTTTAAATTTAAACAACATCAGTACAACCGAAAATGTTGTATACTATGTGCAACCAGTATACAACATCGTCTTTTCACAACTCGTTAACTTATCAAACAATTCTGGGCAATCACAGAGTTCATCTTCAATTGTGTTTGTAATTTCCTCAATACGATCTTCATCATCATTGACATCTATAATCACATCCTCTATTCGGTCTTCTTCATTATCCAAATTTGCATCTATATCTGATGATCCATAAAATGTAGTTTAATCACAGCCAGTAGCTGCATTCGATTTTTCTCCATGTTTATTCCAACATTTATAACTCCGATCTATTCTGTGACATATCAAATATTCTTACAACTCATCAAGAGTATGTAGTCTAGAATAACAACAACATAAACATGGAAAATAGATTTGAGAAGGATCCTTTGCGTGATCCTTTTCAAAGTTGATGAACTCTTTCACTCCATTATCATACTCTATTTTCAAACGATTAGCATCCATCCAATCTTTTTTCATCTTCATCCAATTTGAATCTCAAATATTAGTAATTATGGTTCAAGTACACAAAACAAGACTTCCAAATATAGTATAAGAGAACCACTTCCTTATAAAAATAGTGATTAATAGATCCTAACCATTAGTATTTATTCATCTTCATTAAATATAATTTCTTTAGATTCATTATAGTTTCCTCAAATCACCCCAGACGAAACACAAGAATAAATAATAATGATACATCTACCACTACTAGGCCTCTGCCCTAAATTCAATATCTTCATGCCTAAACACCCATATATCCACACATACACATGTCACAAACACATAAAAACCCATATCACATCAGAACCAAAGTACCAATATAGATTTCAATCAGGTTACTTGACTCAAGTGGTGGTGTGTAAGAAATAATAAGAAGATATAATAAGTATATAGTCACACATAAATCTCAAACTGGTGTTCATAATCCAATAAACCAAAGGTATCATTCCATATATCATAATACTCTGAAAGAGCCCATATGTGATAGTAGTCCCAAGTGGTGAAAGTTCCTGAGGAGGAAGGGGTGAAAACGCACCTATTGGGGTTCGAGGTTAGGTCACTGAGGTTGAAGGTGGGACGAGGATCTAAAAAGGCTTCATTCCATATTTCAAAAACCATGTCCTGGTACCCTAGGATGTAAATCCACTGCTCGTGGATGTGAAACCATTCCTGATGATCATGAACAGAAGAAATGGAAACCAAGAGGGGGGAGTGAATCAAAATACCTCAAGAAAGATGAAAATACATGTTATTTGAGAATAGGTTAGTGGATTTCATGTTGTATAGACACCTATCCAGTAGACTCCACAAGTGGTGATGGCCCCTGCAGTTGTTGCACCAGCTGAAACTGTCACCTGAGAAGATAAGATCTATGAGGCCCTTCCCATCCATGAACTCAACAAACTCCATGATGGCCTTCCTCTGGAATGGTCTTCAACCATTCCTTTACTTTGGGTTGGAAATTACATTAAAGTCACAACCAAAAAACAATGGATGGTGGTTAGGATCGAAGGTATTTGGTTCACTCTATTTATATTCCCTTTGAATAGTGTTATAGCTTCCAAAAACAAAATTCATAAGGAAGGAGGTGTCACCGTTGGACACCATGGTAGTGATGAAATGATTGCAATCTTGAACAATCTCAACAACATATTTATTGTTCCAAAATACCCATTTTTTCTATTGGAGGGGTCAGAGTGTAGAAATCCATACAACTTAATCTTCCAGGAGAATTATATAATTATTATAGGGTTTTTTGTGTTATTGGACAACAACAAAAATGACATTATGATTTTTGATTTCTCTACTGAGGAAGTCTAATTTAACATGGGCACTAATACCATGATAATTACATATGATGATAATAATGATGGGTAGGACAAGGCTGTGGAATTGGATATAGAGGTAGTAGCCTTATTGAATTGGGAGGATGATATCTCATTGAGGTTCCTTGATTTTAAACATGTTCATAATCCCTTCTGGTTGGTGAGCTTCATATGAGTGGGAGATGAGGATCCAAAGGGGAAGGCGAAGAATGGATAATGAAACATGGGGGATGGTGAGGGAGTTCTCTCTAGATCAATAAGTATTTGGAGCTTGATGATAGGTTCAGATCCAAGGGAGACAGAACAAACACGGCATGGAAGGGGCCTGGCCACTACAGAGAAGTAGTAAGTAACCTCTTCAAGGGAGAAGGAAAGAGATGGAGCTAGCAGTGGAAAGGCTAGAAATATTGGTGGTATGGGCATCGTGCTAGACAAGTTCACATCCAGACAGAGTCACTTAGATAGCATGAAGAAAGAAGGGGGGAACCCATCGAAGAAAATAGGGTTCAAGCATTGGATGACCTTGAAATGCATCAGAACCGGGTGGTGTTGTCCTTAAAGAAAAAGGTTATCCTTTATTCCTTACATTACAATGAAAAGGTGCTGGATCTAAGGGAATCAATGATACCTAGGAGGAATCTAGTCAAACTCAAATCCAAGAGTGAAGGACCTTAAATTTTTCATAAACTTCACTCTATCAGTGTAATCTCATTGATCACCATTGATGATGAGAATATCAATCATTCCACCAATACTAGGTTTCTCAAGAGATATTTTACATGAATAAACCATCCCTTTTAATGAAATTCAACCCATGTCAAACATTCCTAGTGGATTCCACATTTTGATTTACTGTAAAAAAAATATTAATAGAAAATCCTATCATAATAGAGTAATGATAAAAGAAAAAATAAATATTTCATAGCCACATATGTTCAAATAGTATGTGAAATTATAGAAAATGCACCATTAAACACCTCTAAATTCATATTTCAAAAAGAATATTCTATTTAATAAATTATCAAATCATGATCATACTTGTGCCTTGATACTTACACTATGATGCACCTGATCAACATCATCATCAAAAACTTCACTAACAAGATAAGAAACTAGAATTCACCACCTTAGGAACCTCATCAACCATTTCCTACCCAACATAACCTAATAATATAATTAAATCAAAGCATATATATTCTATAATTCAAACCAAAACTTCTCATAAAGGAGATTGTTGGAATAATTTATTTAACATATCCATCCATAACACCATCAAATTGAATGGTTTCTAGGATCTAAAATAAACAAATACCAAATCATCTAAAAACCCACCATAGTCATTAGAAAAAAGGTGATACCTTAGAATTAATAGAAATATATTGGATGATCACCCCCAAGAACCCCATCCCAATATATAGGAAGAAAACTCATGAATCTATGATGAAGTAGAATCATCACCACCTTAGAAAATGAAACATAGAGATGAAATAATTCAACCCAAAATACACTAGAACGCCATTGATGGGAAACCCGCACATACCAAAACTCCAATTAAAAATGTTTTAATCGTGTGAGATAATTTATAGAATAATAGTTCTAGAACCATAAGAATAAGTTGGACCAAACTCTAGCTTCGACATGGGGCATTACCCTAGAGACAAACAAGAAGAAGAAAAGGATGAGTCATGTAGCCTACAACAATCACAATCTCAAATATCCATTACGTATATCATGCCAAATTAAAATATTTTTATGTGTGATGGGAGAGGAGAACATTATTAAAAAATGATTTGGAAAACATGCTTTAATGGGAGGACTGGAAAACTGAAGCTCGAGGGCGGTGGAGGTCCGGCAACGCAAACTCACCAGGAGGAGGAAGTCTGACAACAAGAAGTGAGGGTGGCAGAGGTCCGACATTGCGAACTCAGCAGGAGGTAGAGGAGAGTCAGACGGTTCCAGTACCATGAGAGCATTGGTCGTGATAAAACGAGGGCACTCTATGACCGAATTTATAAAAAAATGGAACATGGTTTGATCAGCGCTAACAAAGCGCTGATAAAGACTACCTTTAATGAGCGCTATCATTTTCGCACTGATAAAGGTATCCTTTATCAGTGCTTTTTAGCTCCAGTAATGTTCCTCTTTATCAGTGCTACAGAAGCACTGGTAAATCCTGCATGTATTAGCGCTAAAATTTTAGCACTGATATAGGGATTCATTATCTGCACTTCATTAGTCCTGATAAATGGACTTTTTATTAGTGCTTGATTAGCGCTAATAAAGGTTACCCTGTATCAGCGCTAAAATTTTAACGCAGATGAAGGGATTATTTATCAGCGCTTTTCTAGAACTGATAAAGAGGCCCTCTATTAGTGCTAGAAAATCACTGATAAAGAATCTCTTTATCAGCACAAAAATTTTAGCACTGATACAGGAAGGCTTTATCAGTGGTTTTTCTTAGCACTGATATAAGGGGGCGCTTCCCTTGCCTGTTTTTGTAGTAGTGTTTTTAGATCATGTATGTTAGGAAAAAAAGTCACATCCCAAATTTCAAAATTCCATCTTCTATTGAAATTTATTATCATCGGTCTAAGAACTTTTTATCCATTACAGTAAAGATGTTTTGGCCACCATTTCAAAACGCATTAATGTTTCACCTTCCATGATTATTACCATATCCATCTTTTTTAGGTCCATGTATATAGGATCATTTTAAACACTCAAATTTTTCAAAACACCATTATCATTTCTGGTAAAAGCATCTTCCACCTTATTTCCTTTCCCCCGTGGTCTGGTATTATGTAGTCATAATATTTTATTACTTCAAGTTATCTCCTTTGCCTCATTTTTAGTTCTTTTTGTGAGAAAATATACTTCAAAATCTTGTGATCTGCATAAATATCACATTTTTCACCATAGATATAGTGTCTCTATATCTTCATAGCGAAGAATATAGATTCTAACTCCATATCATGATGGGGATATTTTTACACATGATTTTTTAGCTATCATGATGAGTAGGAAATAACTTTATCATTCTGCATAAAGACACAACCAAGTGCATTATTTGAAGCATCACTATAACTAACAGACCCATTATTCCATAATGGTAGAGTCATGATATGAGCATTGAATAATTTTCACTTGAGCTCTTCAGAACATTATTCACACTCTTTTATCCAAAAAAATTTATCCACTTTATGTATATGTTTGGTTAATGGGTTAGAGAACTAGGAAAATTTCTAGACAAAATGTTGATAATAACTTGCTATACCAATAAAACTATGTACCTTAGTTATACTCATCATTTCTATCCATTCATGGATTACCATGGTATTTGAAGGATCAACAGATATTCCATCCATAGAGACAATATGGACAAGAATAGAAATCTCTTTAACCCAGAATTCACACTTACTAAAGTTACAATATAATTTATTTCTTCTAAGAGTCATTAGAATAATGCCCAAGTGATTTTCATGATCTTCAGAGATTTTGGATTATACCAAGATGTCATCAATAAATACCACAACATAGTCATCAAGATATTCCTTGAAAAATATAATCATTACATCCATGAAGACCGTGGGTGAATTAATCAATCCAAAAGTCATTACTGTAAACCCGTAATTTTCATACCGAGTTCAAAATTCTATTTTCAGAATGTCTTCCTTCATCACACACAACAAATGATAACCATATCGACGGTCAATATTAGAAAAATATGGATCACTGTGAAGTTGGTTGAAAAAATCATCAATGTGAGGCAGGGGTTACTTGTTCATTATTATTATAGCATTGATCTCCCTATAGCCAATGCACAACCTAATAGACATGTCTTTCTTCTTAACAAAAAGGACAGCGGCTCCCCATGGGGAAACACTAGGGATATAAAATGATTTATTTCTAGGATAATGTGTGGATGGATTTAAAAACACACAGCCAATAGGTTTTATATATGATTAGGTCACCATCATAACCTTAAATTTTATATTTAAATCTATGTTTAATAGTTTGACATTTTCCATGTATCTTTGTATTTTTATATTATATGGTTAATAAACATACAATAAACTGCCAAGAATACCCAAGGTGGTTCATTATAAATATATATAACCATATCATAGCCCTTTGGCTGATCCTTAGATTCTTAGGAATATTATATCAATTAATAATGTTGTATTTGTTTTCAAAACAAAATTGTGTCAATTTTGACACTATTTAGTATTTGGTTTTTGTGAAAATCATTGTTGCATGATTACATTGAACTAAAATTAGGTAATCAACCCTAAAATCTCAAATTAAACTATAATATTAGTGTAATTAATGAATAGTCTCAAATTACATTTATTTGGATATTTATAATATAAAAAATGTTAAAATTATATTAAAAAGGTAATTACTCTATCATCATTGTGTCATAAATAAATTAGATTATTTTATGTCTCAAAATTATACATAAAATAACATTATGTATGAAATATTTTTAGACTTCTGATTAATATTTATTGTCTAATTTATCTTTTTTATAACCCTATATTAAAAATGATTTAGTTATTAAACATTGAATTTACCAAGTTTAACTCTTCATTAAATAAAATAATAATACATGTCCTAATCTAATCCAAGTGGACCAAAGGGGATCATATTTTTTCTTAGGGTTTTTTGATCGAATTACCCTTATCCAGTAGAATTAGGAAATGTGTTGGGGTAATTATGATATCATTTTTACCCTTAATTAGAATTTTTAATTTTAACCACGGTAAATAAAAGTCAAATGTTACTAGTCCCCAAAAATTCTTTTCATCTTATTGAACCACATATTACATATTATGTCAACCATGTCTCATGGACATTTGAAATTAAACTCACTAAAATAGTAAAATTATATTTTATGCAAATTTGTAAATGCTCCTAGAATGTGGGTAAAATACGGTAATAATTTCAATAAAATATTATATATCTAATCTTATTATAAAATGACCCCAATTAGTTATATTTAATATTTATAGGTGTAATGTATCGATTTTTACCACAAAAACTAAAATAAAATAACTAATTATTTAAATAATAAATCTTTTTTAAACAATAACAGAGTGTTTTTCCTGATTCATAAAAAATAGAATGTTCTCATAAAAATACCAAAAATTCACCCTAAACTAATTTCGATATTTTTATTTCAAAAATGAAGTCCATTATGAAAAATAAGATTTATAAAATATTAAAAAGTGGTATTACAATTTATAACAGTTACATTGATTGGTCATAGTGTGTTAAAACACTAAGTTGCGTACAACACAAGCTATTGAATTATTCAAAGGGGGACATACCATGGAAGCTTTGGGTGTTACAAAGTGTGTGTTAATTCCAGTAGATCTATTTTTTGTGGACTTTACATGACAAGGACATGACTCCCATGTAACATTGACATGGTTTTCAATAACTTTTTATTATATATGTATTTATATAATTCTTATATATTAACATTTCCCACTCGTATTGTTTCATTTTTTATCCTAAATTCATAACTATTATTATATATATATGATGGATTATGGTTATATTGTTGTAATGTGGTTTGGAATTTCAATTATGTTATTTTCCATTGTATTTATCAACATAATATATATATTTAGGGACGCCATTCCAATATATAGCATGGTGATTTCTTGTTGGAGGCATGGACACATTTTATTATTACATTTGTTATACTTTTTCCCATAGAGTTTCATAATTCTCAAAAATTGGTTGTCTACTCAAGGGGATCAAGAATACGCTTTTTTTCGTGTCACTTGAATTCTATGGAACATATTTAAGTGTAGACCAATTTTGGTTTGGGAAAAAATATTATTATATTCCATTTTTTTATTTTTTGTATTCATGAAAACATTTTTATTATTAAATAGGAATTTCATAAATTAATAATTTATGATATTTTGTGCAGTAGAACCAATTAAATTAATAACAAATCTTAAGGTTTTCATCAATTTATTTTAATGTATTATTTTGATTTCATATTGGATTTTTCCCAATTCTGGTGTATAGTGATTTGGCTACATACTATCCACTGAGGATAAGTATTGTAGACTAGTAGAGTTGGTAATGTTTAATTAAAAATGATTTTAATAGAATGAAATATAATTATGAATATATTTGAGAAATTAGGTTTCATTTTTAATATTTTTATTTTTATACTATTTTTCCTCTAAAATGACATTGAATCAAGTTGTGGGAGTATAATATATCATTCTATGGGAAAATTCCATAGTGGAACATAATCTCACTAATATTGTGGTTTTTATAGTAATATATATCTAAAATGGAGTGTACCACATTCCCTCTATAGCTAAAGAACCTTGAATTTTTCATGAGAAGGATCGAGATTAGGAATTACTCTATCATAATCTACAATATTTCTAAAGTAAAAATAAACCATAATAATGGGAGTATTGATCAAAAAATCTGAATATGAATTTTATTTTAATTAAAATAATGTTATTTATAATGAGTATGTGTAATATATTTATTCCTAAAATAACAACATAGGAATAGTGGGAGAAAATCATTAAGTAAAATAAGTTTGAAAATAAACAATATAGTGATTTTTATTGGGTCTATATATAGTAGTTATATACATTCATGATAAAAATTTACAAGTCCCTAGTATTAATTTATCACTATATGGGTGATATAATAGATATGGACAATGAATACATGTCTTATGTGAATATCAATTTTTCACAATATAATGTATAAAATGTAATATTGGAGATGTGGAAGTTTAAAATGGGCCTTCATCCTAAAAAACAATCATTGGTGCTTCCTCTAATTCTGATAAACATTTTCAATGATGAGTTTTGAGAAATGATGGTATATATAAATAATGTTACGCTTTCAAGGATTATTATTGTCTCTTTAGTGAATAGAGGTAGCAGTAGTTTCTATTCTATGATGTAGTGTAATTATTATAATCAATATAGGAAATGTGCAAGTATCCCTTAAAACCATCTAATTTTATAGTATATATATATATTAGTAAATCATATAGTGTATTTTATCACAGTACTGGTTCTGGGAACCTATAGGTCTCATGCAATGTTCCCCCATGGTCTTCCCATTCTAGTGGTTGTATTGGTTATTTATGGAGGATTTTTAAATCTATTACCTATCACTGAGGGGCTGTGGGGTCCTCATCATCAATAAAGTCTTTTACTATTTAAGATTCCAATTACGTAGTAGTCTGGTAGTCCAAGTGGTGTGGTAGTAGAACCAGTTCATATTATTATTTGAATTATGAAAGGGAGAAAACATAATATATTATAACTCTTCACACACATGGTGATACTAAGTATTTCCACGCACTTGATCCATCTTAGGTAGATAGTGAGACATTATATAAAAAAATGAGAGTTATTTTACCTATTTCATCATCCATAATGATTTTAATTATTTTATACTAGATGTTCTAAATTATGTATTACATTACATTTTATACAATAGTTGACACATCCAGCTGATATGATCCCATATACTGTTGATATTTTGAACCCCCTAAGGAAGAATGACAAGGGATTTTAGTGTCCATTTTACATTATTTTGTCTAATATGTGGAGATACGCTATGATCTATTAATTAAGGAGATGGATTCCACAAATTTTTTAGAGAGATACATATAATGGTACAATTTTTGGAACATTTTTATTTATACCGATGAATGGTTACCATTACTACACTCGATTGTAATTTTCATGTCTTTTGTGGATTAAGACATATGATTAGTCTAGGAACAATGAATCGTAATTATGAATTTGGTTTAGAATATTATATTGTACCCTACCTAGATGATAATGATGAAGATAATATCAGATCCAATCATCGGAATATTTTAATGAAATTTTAAATGGAGCTTCAAAATAAATTATTCAATATACTCACCGAACAACCTTTTGAGTTTTCTATTGACATGGTTCCTGCTACTTAGCCTTTTTCGATGCATTATTATCATAAGAAACCCATGGAGATAAAAACATTTAAGTGATACAAAGTCTAATTAGAAGATAATGACTTAATATACTTGAGCTTTTTTCTATTGGTTATTCTAATTATAAATCTAAGAAATTTTTATGTGTCCCTTATCTTGTGAATTTATTAAAGAAATATGAATGAAGTGATAAATTAAAACAATCTTCTAATATCCTATATCGATGGAAATTTTATAAAATTAAATAGATGATGTTAATTCTATAAAAAAAATTTCTATATTTTATAATCAACACCTAATGATGGAATATAATATTACCTATATAGTTTTCAAGGGAATGCGTAATCATTTTGAGTTTCTACTAATGTCGTTTAGGTGAAAAAACACTATAGTTTTATTTTTTGTGATGATTGATAGGAAATTAAATAGATAAATTTATATTATTTCGGTTTTTTTGGGATGGAATCCTAGTTTATTCCATTAATGGGGAGGATCATGATGAAAAATTTAAATTTTTATTGGGTACTCTATGTTATCATTGTATCTCTACAATGATTTTGATGTTTGGATTTTAAAATATGAAGTCAAATTATAGGCACATGTAGTATCAAAAAATTAAATATTGGTCAATCATGGGAATATAAGATTTTTTAAATAATTGGTTAACCTAATAAGTTTATCATGAATCTTGATTGTAATGAAATGATATTTTAATATATTTTTCCATCTAATTTAGAAATATATGTCTGATATCATTCTTCAGAAAACCACAAAACTAAAACAAAACTGTGATATGTGTTTTTAATTAAAATATACTTTTTGAATTAATAGATAATATAATAATTAATAAAATTATGAAATATATTAATACATATTTTTATATTTATATAAGTTCTATGTTATAAAAATATACATAATTAATTATTGTATGTTATGTATCAACCAGTTTACTCATCAACATTTTTATTAATGAACAGAGTATATTATTGACCAATGATAATATAAATAAATTATAATATTGAGTGATAAATGAGATATTTTATAGTTTTTTATACACATTACAGTTAAGAACATTTCATATTTAAAAAAATTCTAATAAAAATAATTTATCCAGGTATTTTGTTATATTATCTAAAAGATAAATTATTAAATTATAAAAATTTAAATAGAAAAAATAATTTATATTTTTGAATTTAAATTTGAAACATTTTTTATTATTAATGTATGTTTTTTCTAAAAATATTTAATTATAGTTAAATATTATAAAATACTATTTTTATAAATAATATGAATTTTTTTAACATTGTTATTACATATATTGTTTTTCAAATTATTAAAAAAAGTATAAGTCCAAATATGAAATCTATAATAGTAATTATAATTTCATATTTTTTTAAAATAATTCAAATCCCAAATTGGACGTATTTGATCATATTATATCCTTTTCATTGAAAAAACTCAATACAGTATTCATTTAAAATTTGATATATATTTTAACCAATTTTTAAAAATTTAAAAAATTATTTATAATTAAAATTAAAAAATTTAATGTCAACAATATATAATAATAACCTTTAATTTTTGGTTATAAAGGATATATAACTCTTCCAAATACTAGTTAACAAAGTAAAAGATAAATTGGTATAATAGGAAGATCAAATTTTTATGTATTGAAAACATATTTAAAACACGAGTTTGAATGGGATGTTAAGGACTAGTTCATCCTTATCTCCTCCTACATAAATAATTTCTCAATTTTGGAGCCATGTTTCTTTATAGTGACTTCCCATTACAAAAAAATTACTTATAAAATGTAACAAAAAAATATTTAATTGTTAAATGGTATTTTTTCTCATCACTTACCCCCTCACCAAAACCCATGTAGTTAGGTCCAAACATTACACAAACCCCTCCTAAACATTTATACCCACCCTTATAATGATATATTCTCCAGAAGAGTTTATCCATCCAGTGTCAACCCCGTTAAACCATTATCCAATCCATTCTCTTTGATATTTCATTATGTCCACTTATTTTCCATAAAATTAAACGAAACCATATTTTTTATAAAAAAATTCTTTCATTATAATATTATTTTCTTATTCAAATAATTTCACATGAATAAAAAATATTTTCAATTTCCATAAGGAAAAACAAAAATGCTAATTGTGCGTATGTGTGAACTATCCCTTCTATAAAGTAACGTCTTTATTATACATAAAAATAAAACATGGATATTATATTGTATATTTAATGCATAATTATGATTTTCATTACATATTAGTGTTTATATAATGATATATTATAATACTCTTAACACACATTCTTGGAAAATGAAATCATCACCCATTCATAACTGTGAACTACCTCTTCTGGGGATTGATATATTTTATTATTCATTAACTCAAAACATGGATGTTTTTTAGAATAGTTCTAATAAAAAAATAATGATATGAATAATGTTTTCCTATAAATAAATAATAAATTATAAATGATATGAATGATGGAAATTCATGATAAAATTAAATAACATAATGAAGTGAACTGAGATAGAAAAAATTTATTCATTATATGTAATTGAATCATATAAATCACATAATCAACTACATATTTATATATAAAATAATTGAAAAAAATAAAAAAAGATATATTTCAACTACCTGAATATTTATATTTCAACTCAATCACCACATTCTCATTCACTAATCAATGTATGTTCATTTTTATATTAAGTTGAAAAATTCCTCAAAAATTTTGTTGAAATTAGATATTTGAAGTGTAGAAAATAATAATTAAATTTTTTATATAAAATAAATATTGATAAAATTATTAGGTTTACTTAGGAAAAAAAATATTTAAATAAATATTTCTGAAAAAACATTTTGTTTTATATAAAAATAACTATAATGTTCTTATCGTAGATTTCATCATTAAAGATAAAGAATGAAATAATAATTAAACACAATTGAAACGTAATAAATAATTATAAATATTTAATTGATTTCAAATTCTATGTATTTTAATAATTAAAATTAGAATAATAAAGGGAAATGACAATGATAATATGAAACTTGTATAAGTAGTTAGAACTATAAACACCAAATAGAGGAAAATAGATATTAACTAACTAATGTACTTGAATATTGATTATAAATTAATTAAACAAATTTCTATTATTTTATTTTTTAATATAGTTATTATGATTTTTTATAAATGATTTTTGATATCATTAATATAATATAAAATATTATTTAGGTGTTCGGTCTAAAAAACCCCTCATTGATACATGGTTAGTTTTAATGATGTAATAATTATTTTCATGGTATAAACTCTTACCACTTGGCATATAATATCATAAATTATTGGTGAACATGGAATCATAATTCAATGAATTCTCTTCCTTTCTACGCGTGTTAATTTTTATATTATATAAAATGTAAGGATTTCCATAACTCAATATTTTATATTTCCGGATTATATTTATCCTGATAATAAACCATTTTTTCATATGATATTCCCAATTTCTATCATGTGAGATAAATCTTGATTATATTATTTCTTATTTATGAACTTTCGTCATTATTAAATATAATATTACGTCAAGAATAATTGTAATCCTCTTAAGTGATGATTTCACATCAATGTAAATAATTTCTCATCACGTGAATATTCTAATATTTTATTAGTAAAATAATTATATTTGATCACATGTGGACATCATATTTTCATTCCCCATATTTAAATAGAATTTCATATTTACCTTTTTGTCATATGGTATTAAAAAACAGGTGATTTTACAAAATAAAAGAGAACTTTTTGATTTCTTATTTCATGTGTTGTTTCACCTCCAATAATTGTTTTACCATGAATAACATTTCATAAACATCAATTTATCTAAATGAAAACCTCGTTAATTTTTTAATAAAGACAATTATTATTATTTAATCCTCCATAAAATATCTTATCCTCATCTTGAATAATGATACCCATATGTTTTATTATTAATTCCCTTTGATCTTCTAAATAAATTTACCTAAATAAAATTAAATGTTTTTCAACATTATTAGGTTATTAGATTTAAAAAATTACAAAATTATATAATTACTTATTATAATGGATATCATCATGATATAGTCATTGTTTATTCTTTGGAAAAATATTATGAAACCCACTTCACTAACATAAGTTTTTTCATGATTATCTTTTTATTATTACTTTATCTTCCAATATGGCAGACATATATAGGTCTATATTATGTTAAAGTTACTTGTCTTATATGAATTGTATATAATTCCAATACATGGGGAAAATATCAATAAATCATAATATGATATTAATGGAATAAATTATTAAACATAATCAATCGTGGGACATTATCAAATTTATTATGATGGTCTTGGGAGTGGACATGATATATGTTTAAGATTTCATATCTTATGTTGTTGGTGTATATTTTTTTTATTCTATTATCTCAAATAAAATTCTTATACCATGGATCCCTTCCTATTATCATCATCTCTATAATATAATGTTGTTCCTCTTGACTATCGTGAAATTCTATATTGACAAGTTAAATTATTAATTTGGATTTCAAGTGCACCATTTCCTTATGTAAATTCCCAATTTGATTCTATGATGTTTTTAGAATAATTATCAATGATAGGTGAAATATTTGTATTTTTAAACAAATATAATATTTTTACATTTATGTTAACGTATTAATGAATCTAATCATCCAGTTTCATTTAACCTATTAATCCTTTTTTCGAATTTATTAGAAATATATGTGCGAAATTACTGAATAAATTATTTTTAACAAATGGGTTTCTATAATTGGTATATTATGAAATTATAGTTAATTTTTTTGACTAATATGAAAAAATATTAATGAAAACATTAATGTTAAGTCAAGTTATAGGAAAAAATATTATAATAATGGTATAGAATAATGTTTTGGGGTTTCATTGAAATTACATCCCTATCTAGATAGAGGAAAGTATATTTTATTTTAGTTAGGATTCAGCTATGGGTAATACATAGAAAATAGATTTGTTTATTATTGATAGGATCATTAAAATGTTTCTTTATGTATTATATTAATACTACACACCTATCAAGAAATTGTTAGGTGATTTTATTTTGTTAATCATATTCTCTTCCAATTAAAGAAAAAAGGATTGATTCTCACGTTATTATGGGGTATTTAGTTTTTAATTATTAGTACAAACATCATAATATAACCTATGTTGAATCTATAATTATATATGTCGATAAAATAGTGAGATAGATATAATTTAAAGAGAACTAAGTTAACATGATAGTCACAAAATGTGAGAAATTATATTTTGAATTTTTTATGAATATTTATGATAATATTATTCATATATTAATTCTTCATTACTCATATTAAAAAAATTTGGATTTATTAATGGATTGATATAGACAAAATATGGTGTCTAAGGGACAATGAATAATTTTATCAATCAAATATATATTAAAATTATTAATGCTGTGAAAGACCATGTGAGTATTCTATACAAGTTATCATTAAATATGAATAAAATTGTGAATATATTTGAAGTATAATGCATTCCATAAAAGATAGATATTTATTCTCATGGAATTTCTTGGGAAAAATATAACGATAAAATGAATAATAAATTACTAATATTATAATAATGTGGTAAGATACGACTGGGAAAATTTAATTAAAGGGATTAGTAGATACAATAGTTTATGTGATAAAGAAAATAAAACTCAAATCTATGATGGAAATATAGAATATTAAAAAATATTCTTGGTCAAACTAATGGAAATTTGACATTATTCTATCCATTACTCAAATATGAGGTATAATGAGGAAACCAGGGACAAAAAAATATACTCACCATGGGAATAAAGAAAAACCTATGAAATAACTTCAATTGAAGTAGAAATTGATTTTTCAGTATATATTTAGGTATTTATTATGTTTTTATATTTTAATGTATTACAACATTAATTATAAATACAATATTAATGCAAAAATTATAAAATCCATCATATATGGTTCATATTAATGGTTTCTAGAAGTTACTTCTTGTGTATTTATCTCTTGTTAGATTATTATAATTCAATTAGGATAAGATTATATTCTTTTAGAAAGAGATCATATTAGACATCATATAGGATAATCTAAGATCATATCAAAAATAAACACATGATCAACTACCAGTTTATAGTTAATTAGAATCTCCCAATGTAAATTAATCCCAATGAATTTGTTTCAAATTTACATGGATGTAATTTTTTTATATAGGTGAATTTAAGGATATTGGATTTTAATGTATGCTTTCCCCTAATTTTTAAAAATATTTTTAATAGCTTGGTCTACCAGTAATATCAATCTAAAATTAGAATGTAATATATTTATTGTATTAAAAACTACACATTTATATACTAGGTATGATTATTTGTAACCAAATTATAAATAAACTAATTTATATTTTCAAATATATAGGTGGTTGTGAATGAATTCACATAAATAATTTTTTTATAAATATATCATTTAATGCATGATATTTTTTGTTAAAAATATTTTTATTCATAAATTATGATTTTAATAAATCATATTGTTGATTTAATATTTTAATCTTTATTATTTTTTATAGAAATAATGAATATGAACAAATAATATTTAAAAAATTATTTTTTTAATATAATTTTTCATATTTTAATTTAGCATTATATTTTTATGATAAAATTAAAATTCTAAAAATTTATTTTGGAAAAATAAAAAAAAATTATTATATTAAAATTATCAATATTATTTCAATATAATGTTTTTGGATTTTCCAATACAAATTTATTTTGATTTGAAAGGTAACGTATATAATTTTAAAAATAACCTTAATTTAATGGCATTAATATATTAAAAGTACAAATTAAAAATAAATAAAACAAATTTATTTATATATTACATTTTTCTATTGAAATAATTTTTTTTAGAATTTATTGGTTTTTATTTACTCAAAAATAGATTAAATTTTAAAACATATGTTATATATTTTATAAAATTATTTGAAATACATTTTCAATTTATATTTTTATAATTTAATCTTTTTACATAAAACATTTATCCTATTGAAATAGATTTTAATATTTTATTTAATAGGAAAATAATATTTATTAATTACCATTCATTTATGTTAATAATTTATAAGATATATTAGGTAAAACTAGGTACCATAGTAAAATAATATGCTGTAAATGTTCAAAAATCTAATGCTAATGAGTAGGAAACTTCTCTAAAACATATTTTTGAAGGGTTGTTTGAGGCTTATATCAGTGTTATATCTTCAAATATCTGCTATATTACAATTAAAATCCATATATCATTTTCATAACTTGAAATTATTGAATTTTTTTTGGTATTTACCAAAAAACCATCACCTTTAACTTATAAATAGTAAACTAGACTTTTCATATTCCCTCATTTCAAAAAAAACTTAGTAAATCAAATAATCAAAAATAAGATCTACTATTAATACAAGGAAAAACTAAATTGGTTTCTTATCTTCTCGATAGTGAATTTATAAGGATCATAAATCATTTGTAATTGATATTATCCAATAAGTGGATAATATGGCCCGTAAATGTAGAGCTATTGAGGACATCATTATCTACAACAAGATGGGTTCTCTTACGAAGAGCTGCTACAAGGCTATTCTAGAAGATTCCCTCGACCTTTATCATTTTATGCAACCATGATTATGTTGATCCAGTTGTGACTTGTTGTTCTCATCTCATTCAATAAAAAGTTAATTTTCATTCTAATAAGTGGATTATAATCTTTTAAGATATACTATGTTATTTCTATTTCATTTTGCACAGATATTCAATTATTATTTCATTTACACTACTTTAAAATTTTACTATTAATAAATTTATTATATATATAAATATATTATAATTATATTACTATAACTTACCTCTACTTAATTTTCCATTAACAAAAAATAATATGAATCATGCACATAGGTGGACTTCCACATCCACGAAGTGACACGTTCATTTTTCATCACTACCTAACTAGGAAAGATAAAAAGTGTATTTATAAATTAATTATGATATTTATAATTATTAATTTTTTAGAAATGATAAACCATATTACTCCCCTCCCAATTTCAATAAAATGGTGTTATCATCCATCTATACGTGTTGGAAATACCACTTCTTCAAATTGTTGTATTCATTTCTATCAATACATCAATTCATAGATGGTTCGATAAATATTTTTAAGAAAAAATATGATTTACATTATATGAATATAATCATGGTAATAAAATTTTAATAAAATATTAATGATATGATGGATAAACAATTATAATATAGTTGTATATCTTATACAAGAAAATAATGAAAGATAAAATATTTGTTCATTGTAATTATTTCATATTAATTTCTTCACTCCTAATCTATTATAATTATAAAATATTACACAAATAATCACTAAATGGTAACATTATTATACAAGTATATTGAAACTAAATTATCTCATAATCATCCATTAATCATTAAATGTTAATGATTTCATCGTTTTGGCCACTCAAATAAACCACGTTATAAATTATATCATGGATGATAGTGAAAGAATAATTAATGGTATAAAAATAAAATAAAATTGATATTTTATTTTATTTTTTTTTAAATGAAAATCAATACATAACTCAATAACTAAAAAAAATTAATTGGTTGTGAAAAAACATTGAAGTTTCTTATTATAGATTTTTTCATCAAGGATTAATAAAAAACACTAACATATTGTAATGGCCTAAACCTCTCTGGTCCATTACATTGTAAAATTTGATGTGGTCAAACAGGAAGGGTGTTATAATAATAATTTTTTTTGATAATAATAATTGATAAGGGTGGCATGAAAATATTTGGTTTTAATTAGCTTAAATGGTTTTAATTTAATCATTGTGAAATAAATGAAATTAAATAAAATTTATTTAATTCAATGAGGGGAGCAGCATGGAATAAATTATAAAGGAATAAATTATAACGGAATTAAATGAATGGGGTGAAACCCCTTGCGGCTGAATCCAACTTGTATTTTGGAATATTAAAATAATTATAATTATATTCATCTAATAGATTATAAAAACAAATAATAAAATGATAATGAAGAATGGAAGGGGTTCCAACCCGTGCATGAATATCATTTGATTTGAGAGAGGGAGTAATTATAATATAATAATGAGCGTCAATAATAATAAAAATTATTAACGATAATGATGGTGACCCATTGATGAAATTGAAAGAGGATTTATTTCTCTTAAATAATAATGGTAATCCTGGATTTTGGTGTGTAATAAATGGAGATTTTCCATAATATAGAGAGTTTACATTAATTTGTATGTTTTCATAATGTTGGTAGTTTATATAAATTTAGATATTTACATAATTTTGTTGCTTTCATAAATTATGGGGTTTCTATAATGATGGGTGTTATTATTTTTAATTATATTAATAATAAAGCTAAAGTGAGAAATAGAGTTAGGCGTTGATTGGGAGAATAAATCATGAATGAAGAATTTGATTGGAGAGAGAAAAGGGAATGAGAAAAATAAATTAAAATAAAATAAATAAATCAATCAAGGAATTGATGGGGCGTGTTGGACATGGAGAAAAGGAAGGGGGAGGGGCCACTTTTTGTGGAGTGGGTGAAATATTGGAAAGCAATTAGAGAGGGAGTGTGAGAGTTAAAAGTTGAAGTAATAAATGAAAAGAAAAGGAAATTAATTAAGGAGAAAGGGAGTGAGGTGAACCAAATTGGATAGAGAGTGGTTCATGGCTTTGGGTATTTGAAATAAATCAATTAAAAATAATAATATAATAATCATGTTTTTGTTTTTGTTGATAAAACGCTTTTTGGACCGTAACTTATTCGTGTGACCTTGGTTTCACGAACCGTCTATGGCATTGTGGCCTACATTCTTAGACGAAAATTTCATGTCCAATATTGGATGCCTTTTTTGGGTTTTTGGATCAGGTAGCTGAAGCACTCAGAAAATAATAGATTGAATATTATTATTAAATCTTTGACCCGCCATAACTCCTGTGTGCGACGTCAGATTGACTTCTCATCAGTGCCGATGTGATCCTATCATTAATACAATCGATTCAAGTCTAATGAGGAATATTAAATAATGATTCATGGCTCAGGTCCACGAAACAACCAATAATAATAATAATAATAATAATATTAAGGGATCTTGTATTCAACATATCTCCTTCATACAGAGTTGGAATGACGAACCGTCTATGACGTTGCAACCCTTAAATTAAGACTGATGATTCAAAGACTATAAAACCTATATTAATTATTCCTATGGATCAGGATGTTTTTACTTGGTCAAACCGCATGGGTTAATGTGATCCGCATTTAATGGGGAATAAGTGTATCTTAAACCGTTGCCCCATTAAATCTTTAATAGGGACAAGATATCATCCTCCCTGGTTCTTCCTCTTTGTTCTCATTTATGATATTATAGAACCTTTCAATCCTTCCCATAGGAGTTGCACAATCAAACTTCACTCCTCAGATCAGTTTCGCTCTGTTTTGATGCAACCAAACTATATCGATCAATCTTCGATATAAGGTTTGTTTTTATCGTTGTTCTTTTGGGATTATCTTCCCATGTTTCTTCTTTCTATCTTATATATGTAATCTCCATTCTTCTAATGGGGATTTCTTGGGGTTTTGTTGGTGCGGACATACCGTGGAATCCTCGGGTGGATGTAGTTGTCACGGGAGGAGGATCTTGACCCATTGTGTTGATAAATAACGTCATGAACTCTTCAAGGTAGGGAATTTGTGGATTATCTAATTGTTTATTTGAAATCGTAGTGTTATCAGTATTTATCCCTTTCGATCACAATTAAATTGACCTAATTAAATAATTGAACCGAATTAAAATAATTGGTTTGATCGCATGTTGTTGCTCTGTACCGAGATAATGGTTTACATCATGTTTTTCTAGATAAAGTGATATCTATGCTTGATTTGATTATTTTTTCGTTCTTGATGGAAATTGATAAAGAAGGTAAAGCCGGAATTAATTGATAATGAATTGGCTAATGAAAAAGAGGCATGTAAATGAATCTGATTGTTGCAATTATTGTAGTTGTTCTAATTTAATGTTAATAAAATTGGCATAGTAATCATGTTAAATCTATTGTGATAGCTTACTGAATAGGTTTTCCAGAAATAGAACCTACGAGTTGAATATGTTAATTAAATAGTGATTAATGAACTAGTTGGTTGATAAAAGATAACTCCTGGTAGCGTTCTTAGTTACCCTCTTGTTCGTAAGGCCGAGTGCCCTGTTCTTTAGAGCCATGAGTGCTCATTATGATTGAAGGTTGGATGCCTTGTTAAAGGGCCAAGAGTCCATT
Source organism: Viscum album (assembly GCA_963277665.1). Classification (NCBI taxonomy): domain Eukaryota; kingdom Viridiplantae; phylum Streptophyta; class Magnoliopsida; order Santalales; family Viscaceae; genus Viscum; species Viscum album. The sequence goes on from OY728160.1 coordinate 174,932,406, forward strand.
GGATGTCATGTTTGATTTCCTGCTACTTGTGTTGTGATGTGACCCTGGAGGGTGTTGTGATATGCGGAGGCAGAGAGGCCTTGTGGTTGTGGCAGCAGATGATGCCTAGAGTGGTGAGGTGCATCGGTTTATGCTTGTGGGTGTCAGGGAGGATAGAAGTGATGATGGAATGGGATAGATGTGTTTGTTGGATGCTTGGTGACTTGATTGAAAATTTATCAAATTTAATTTCCCCCACTCCTCAAGGCAGCTGGTCCTTCTTACCATTCTTCCGAAGGAGGCGAAGACGTGTGCTATTTGCCACATGCTTTCCATGTCTAGCTTCTCAAATGAGAATGAGTCTACAATCTTGCTATAGGCGGCAATGACTCGATGGGTAGTACATCCACTCACCGTGTTGATCCCCCTTGTGTTTAGTATCATAGAATTCTTTTCTAGAAATCCTGGGAATATGGGAAGTAATTTTGAAATGAATACTTGAATAAATGGTGTTAACCCATGGGGTTGGAGTTTGTTGAAACATAATGTTGAGGTAGGAATCTTTTGAAGGATGTATTGACATTGGGTGTGATGCTAATGAAATTTAATGTGGAATTGTTCATGGTTAATTAATGTTTAAAGAATTAATTAACATAATGTGGAACTGATAAAAAGTGAATGAAGTAATCTAATAAAGCTCTTTAAATGGTTGTGTTCTTATAGGATACCAATCTTAGAAGTAGCAGCCTGGAGTCTGTGAAATGTTAGTTGCAGTTGTTTCTATGACTATGTAATGCCCATAGTGAGGTAGTGAGATATAATATATCATGTACATTTTTTGTTTCTATATGCAACTCCACCCTGTCGGTAAAGGAAACTAACACCCTAAGGATTTTGAGCCCTGGGGGGTGTTTTCCCCAACATTCTGGTTGGAGGATGAATGGCTGACAACCCCCTTTGACCCCACTCTCATCTCTTGGTAGATACTTGTGCTGGTAGGCACAGAGGTTAGTTTTTCCCATATATGTGTGTAGAGGGCTTTAATGTCTTGTGGTTATTCACATGCATATATTTTGGATATAGTATCATATGGACTACTATAGGTGTAACGTGTATAGTCTGTGATGACTTGAGGATCCATACTCGGCGTATGGTCTATGTTGGCTGGAGGTATAATACCCAATGTATGATCCACGTTATGAGAGCTATGGTGGCTCCCAGAAATTACCTGGTTATTTTGGTTGTGAGGATAGTGTGGTGCTTAACCCAGGTGTCTGCGGGAAAGCCTTTGTGGTGCACGTGGTGCAGATTTTGTCGCTTAGCCTAGTTATATACGGGCAAGACTTTGCAGAGAGAAGCACATGACTTATGTCATTGGGGAAAAGAGGCAAACCAGTGGGGAAGTTGTTGTACCCCACACTCGTTGATTTTCATGATCACAATCACTTTCATTTTTGTCTAACATTGTTTTTAAGTGTTGTGGATGATAGGCAAAAGATTGCCAAAGGATTGGCCCAAGAATGGTCAAGAAAGCATCTCAAAGTGGACTGTAATTCAGTCCACCGGCCAACCGGTGTGTTAGCACCGGCCAGCCGGTGGACCTGGCAGAGGCATTGCCCACTGCCAGGTTCCACCAGTCAGCCGGTGGCTCTGTCACCGGCCAACCGGTGGCACCCAAACAACAGTGGTAGCTACTGTCTGCCCACCGGCCAGCCGGTGGCTCTGGCACCGGTCAGCCGGTGGTGCCTGGAAAAGAAGATCAGCTACTGTCTGCCCACCGGCCAGCCGGTGGCTCCTCCACCGGCCAGCCGGTGCAGCCTGCACTCAAAGCATCTCCAAATTCTCAAACACCGGCCAGCCGGTGGGACTGTACCGGCCAGCCGGTGGAGCCAGTCAAACTAGCCGTTGCAGTTTGACCAGGCTGGCCCACTTGGCTCCCAACGGCTCTTTAAGCCTCTCCAACGGCTCCGAAGGCCCCTAATGGGTTCCATGCCTATAAATAAAGGCCAAGGAAGCCCCGGACACTAACCGGAACTATACGGAAGCCCACAGACATATTTTTCATCAATTGGCCAACCTCCGGCGACTTCCTCCAAGGGAACCCCAATAGCTCCAACAACTTCCACATCCAAGGAGCTCCTCCAAAGAAGCTTGGAAGCGGCCTTCAACATCTCCATCCAATCAAAGGCTCCCAAGGCTTCTGAAAATACGGTTTTATTGTTTATTTTATTTTGAGCATAAAATTGGGTTTGTGCCTACAAACCCCAAACTTTTCTCATCCCCCTTTCTTTTGGGTTCTCACACCACCATTAAGGTGTGAAGAGGTTAGTCAAGCCTTTCCTTTTAAAAGGATTGAGTTTTCGGTGAGCTATCCTTCACCCGTTAAAAAGGCTAGTGGGTTCTTGCTAAACCATCAAAAGCAAGTGGGTTCTTTCTAAACCACAAAAAGCAAGCTGTAATAGGTCCTAGTGCTACCTCAAAGCCTAGTGGGTTTCTTGCTAAAACCATTGAAAAGCAAGCGGTAGGAATCTCTCAACGGTTGAGTTGGGAGCGGAGACGTAGGCCAGGTTTTGGCCGAACTCCGTTATCAATTTCTTGTGTGATTGCCTTCTTTATTTCCGCTGCATTTCACTTTGATTTTAATTTGTTTATCAATTTTTTAAAAGGCAATTCACCCCCCCTCTTTCCATCATTCCCCGTTTTTTCCGACCCATCAATTGGTATCAGAGGGATAATTTGAGTAATACCCTTACCCGGTTTCAAATTTAAGATCTTTTTTTTTGATGGCTTCTACCGCTTCTTCCTCTCAATCCCCCAAAGGACATTCTTTGGATCGTGCTCCATTCTTTGATGGAGCCGATTATTGTTTTTGGAAAACCCGCATGACCACATTTCTTAAAAGTATTGGATATCCTATTTTTAAAATTGTCATGCACGGTTATACACTCTCTAGTAAAGATGAATCTCAATGGACCCCTGTTGACATTGCAAATTTCGAGCTTGATGGCAAAGCCATGAATGCTCTACATTGTGGGTTAGATCGTAATGTTTTTGATTGCATTTCTTCTTGCTCTACTTCACATGATATTTGGAAATGTTTAGAGCTAACCCATGAAGGTACTAGCATGGCTCAAAAGAAAGAACCCATTCAAAAGCTAGAACCCGATGCAAAATCCGTACCCGCTTGCCCACTTCACAAGAAAAGGGCCAAGAAGAAGAAAAAGAATAAGGCTTCAAAGGCAACATGGAGTGATAGCTCCACCTCTTCCTCCTCCTCCTCCTCCTCGAGCGACAACGGTACGAAATGCCTAATGGTAAATCATGAGGTATCATCTTCCGACTCTTCTTCCTCTTCTTCAAATTCAAATTCTTTCAATCATATGTCTTATGAAGAACTCCAACATGCTAGAGACCAACTTGAAAATGGTTTTCATGCTTTATCGTCAAAATTTGTTGCTTTAAAAAAATCTTTCAAAAAACTTTCCTCCGAAAAAGACCAACTTCTCAAAGAGAAGGAGGAACTCTCCCTAAAAATCCAATCTTTCCCAAATATTGATTCTTTGGAATCAACCATCAAGGACCTTAGGGAGACCCTAGCTAAGTTCACCCAAGGGGAACAAAATTTGAACAATATCCTAGGTTCCCAACAAATTTCTAGAACCACCCAAGGGCTAGGATATTCCAATATAGCTTCCTCCTCCCATGCACCCACTGTTTTTGTAAGGGGGAGCTCTAGTTATAAATTTTGTAACTATTGCAAAAAACCCGGGCACTTAATCTATGAGTGCAATTGCAAAAATGCCCGGTACGGCCAACCCAAGTCTTTTTTCTTTTCCGATGAGTTCTATAGGAGAAGACCCTCCATGAGACAAGTATGGATTGAAAAATCCCTTCTAGCGAGTCTCTCCGGGCCGAAAATCATCTCTTTTCAAAATCCCTCTCCCCGGTGATTAATTGTTTTTATTTAGGGGGAGTTAGGTTCTTTTAAGCCTTTTTGTGAATTAAAAATTTTCATTCAAAATTCTCATTTCAAATTTTTTGTAATTTCAAAATTTTAGATTCAAACTTTCAATTTCAACACTTGGTATCAAAATTTTCATTTCAAAATATTCAATTCGAATTTTTCATTTCAAAAATTTCATTTGGTTTCAAATTTCAAATTTCAATTGGTTTTTGATTCAAAACTTTCAATTCAAAATTTTCATCTCAATTTTGATTCAAAACTTTCAATTCAAAATTTTCATCTCAATTTTGATTCAAAACTTTCAATTCAAAATTTTCATCTCAATTTTGATTCAAAACTTTCAATTCAAAATTTTCATCTCAATTTTGATTCAAAACTTTCAATTCAAACTGTTATTCAATTTTTGATTCAAAACTTTCAATTCAAATTTCAAATTTCAATTGATTTTCAAATCTCAAATCTTGTTTTTTTCAAATCCCCTTTCCCTCAATCAAGTTTTATGCCCCATTCTATTTTGATAATCACAAAGGGGGAGAAATTTCTTGATTGATTGGGGGAGAATCTTTTCTCTCATTCTTAGTATTTATTTTCAATTTTTCATTTAAAGCATGCCTTTCATTTAAATTTTTACATTGCTTAGATAAGTGATTGTGATCATCAAAATAGGGGGAGATTGTTGTACCCCACACTCTTTGATTTTCATGATCACAATCACTTTCATTTTTGTCTAACATTGTTTTTAAGTGTTGTGGATGATAGGCAAAAGATTGCCAAAGGATTGGCCCAAGAATGGTCAAGAAAGCATCTCAAAGTGGACTGTAATTCAGTCCACCGGCCAACCGGTGTGTTAGCACCGGCCAGCCGGTGGACCTGGCAGAGGCATTGCCCACTGCCAGGTTCCACCGGTCAGCCGGTGGCTCTGTCACCGGCCAACCAGTGGCACCCAGACAACAGTGGTAGCTACTGTCTGCCCACCGGCCAGCCGGTGGCTCTGTCACCGGTCAGCCGGTGGTGCCTGGAAAAGAAGATCAGCTACTGTCTGCCCACCGGCCAGCCGGTGGCTCCTCCACCGGCCAGCTGGTGCAGCCTGCACTCAAAGCATCTCCAAATTCTCAAACACCGGCCAACCGGTGGGACTGTACCGGCCAGCCGGTGGAGCCAGTCAAACTAGCCATTGCAGTTTGACCAGGCTGGCCCACTTGGCTCCCAACGGCTCTTTAAGCGTCTCCAACGGCTCCGAAGGCCCCTAATGGGTTACATGCCTATAAATAAAGGCCAAGGAAGCCCCGGACACTAACCGGAACTATACGGAAGCCCACAGACATATTTTGCATCAATTGGCCAACCTCCGGCGACTTCCTCCAAGGGAACCCCAATAGCTCCAACAACTTCCACATCCAAGGAGCTCCTCCAAAGAAGCTTGGAAGCGGCCTTCAACATCTCCATCCAATCAAAGGCGCCCAAGGCTTCTCAAAATACGGTTTTATTGTTTATTTTATTTTGAGATTAAAATTGGGTTTGTGCCTACAAACCCCAAACTTTTCTCATCCCCCTTTCTTTTGGGTTCTCACACCACTATTAAGGTGTGAAGAGGTTAGTCAAGCCTTTCCTTTTAAAAGGCTTGAGTTTTCGGTGAGCTAGCCTTCACCCGTTAAAAAGGCTAGTGGGTTCTTGCTAAACCATCAAAAGCAAGTGGGTTCTTGCTAAACCACAAAAAGCAAGCTGTAATAGGTCCTAGTGCTACCTCAAAGCCTAGTGGGTTTCTTGCTAAAACCATTGAAAAGCAAGCGGTAGGAATCTCTCAACGGTTGAGTTGGGAGCGGAGACGTAGGTCGGGTTTTGGCCGAACTCCGTTATCAATTTCTTGTGTGATTGCCTTCTTTATTTCCGCTGCATTTCACTTTGATTTTAATTTGTTTATCAATTTTTTAAAAGGCAATTCACCCCCCCTCTTGCCATCATTCCTCGTCTTTCTTCCGACCCAACAGAAGTAGTAGCGGGGTACCCTTGATATTCTTTATTATTTGATATATTCTTGTATGCATTACTTGGTGAGAGTATCCATGGTGAGGTTGGTAACATAGTATACATGTTTAGGTGACGAGTTAGTTTCACTTTGTTGTTCACTATGCTTTAGCATCCATTCTTTACTTTGCACAAGAGGCTTCGGGGAGTATCCTACTGAGTATACTGTTATACTCACCCTATGTATATATAACCTTTTTTTCAGGTCACTTGGAGCAGTTTGGAGATCATGCTAGTTTCTACTAGCTTGGGATTGCAGGAGCTGTTTGGGCTTGTGGTGGCCGCTATTTTTAATTTCATTTGGGTATTTGTAGTCCTTCCCTTCCTATTGTAGTACTTTTTCATGACATTTCATATATGAACATGGGCTTCTTTTATATTCCAATTCGGAGTTGGTGTTGATTGGTGTCTATCTTATCTCTCTCTTCCGCATGTGGTATCATAGAGGGTAATGCCTCTAATTTGTGTGTTTGTTATACCCTCGGTGCTAGTCGCCAACCTGGGGCCTACTAGAGGTGGGACTCGTGGGTCATTATCTCCATTCTCACATTTTTGGCCCAGGAGGGGTACACTCTGTGGGGAGGGGGTCATGACAGAGTGGTATCCGAGGTTTGGTTGAGGGATAGGATGGAGTTTGGAGTAAGTCACATGTGAGGTTGCATGGGTTGGTAGGGAAATAGTGTCATTCATGTTTAGCAAGTGAGGTAAACAATGGAGACCGACTGGGATAGGATTTTAGGGACCCCTATGATCTGACGTACGAACCTTTAAGATTACAATGGCTTCTAAACAAGGTGATACTGGTTGTATGGTAGAGTCCTAGGAATGAATCATGCATAATTATTCAATTGTGCCTGTGTTTGAATGGGAAGTACTTGGGATAGGTTAACTGAAAATGAATGAATGAAAACAATAAATTAATTAATTTTGAGTCTTCCATATTATAGGCTTAGGAGCTCTAACAGTTTTTATTCTACAGTTATGGCACCAGGTCGACGTCCTCATCAAGTTTTCATAGAAGATGTCCAGCAGGCTGTTCCAGCCGATCGCCACTGGGTAGAGGTTGATGACGACGAAACTTGGAGGAAGACACTCCGAGAGTTTCTGCTCCATAGTCTGTAGAAGTACGAGGTCTCCGTTTCAGATGCAGTCACAGAAGACTAGTTGGAGGGGGTCAAGATCGGCTTCAGTTCGATTCGTGATCGTATGGAGCACTGGGTGTACTTGGTTGGGACAATGATACATGGAGCAGTGAGGCAATGGTGGTTCTTGTTCCTCGGGGATCGTGGGGAGTCATCGATCTCATGGGAGGAGTTTCAAGACAAGTTTAGAGTCGAGTTTCTTTCCTCGGCTGCGAAGCCGTCTAGTCGCCAGGAGCTTCTTACCCTTCGACAGGGGATCTCCATTGTTAGAGATTTTGGAATCACTTTCAATAACCTCTTACGATATTCTTCGGACCTGTTACCAAATGAGGAGGCCAGGAAAAGAATTTTGATGATGCTTTGCGGCCAGAGATCCTACGTCAGGTCACCCCATTTATGCCGAAGACATATCTTGATGTGCTAGTGAGGGCAGAGGTTGTCGAGAGGACTTTTGATAGGACCATATTATCACAAGAGGGGGATTTTAATGACCCCTCACGAAGCAAAACTGTGGTCTGGGGTTCCGAATTTTTAGGCTAGAAGAGTTTTCGTTCAGCCGGGGGTAGGTCCCAGCCCTTCACATCTCGTTTCTCTAGAGGAAAAAACTCCCAGGCCTATGCCATGTGATCAGGTGCTTTTTTTTTCTTTTGGTGGTCATGGCCATCAGTAGTAGGAGTGCCAGAACTTTCAGAGCGGTCATCGTGCACTGGGAGCTACGCTCCAGGTTCCTCCGTTGAGGCAATTCCAGCCGAGACAACAGCAGCAAGTTTCACAAGCTTTAAATCAGTAGAGGGTAGATGTGGTAGGTATAGGACATCCCCATGATGCTCCTCTTCCTCATAGAGAAGAGCGCGGTCGTGGTGGTGGTCATCATCAGGGTCAGAAAGGCCATGGAGGAGGTTGTGGTCAGCTTTTTGCTCTAGCGTCTCAAGCTCCAGGTGATCCTGAAATTGTTCGAGGTACCCTATTCTTGTTTTCCACCTTGGTCTATGCCTTGTTTTATTCAGGAGAGACACACTCCTTCATATAACTTACGCTTCTCCATGTTTTGGGACTTGAGGTAGAGAGGATTCTAGTGCCCTTGTCACTGACTACTCTAGTTGGAGGTTGAGATGACTTGTTTGAAGTATGTAGAGACTCTAAGCTAGTGTTGGGGAAACACCGCTCTTGGAGTGAATTCCTATGTTTACAAATACAACCATATGATGGAATACTTGGCATGGATTGGTTGTATTCGGTGCAGGCTATCATGGATTTCTTTAGGAAGAAGGTCATTTTCCTTGATGAAGATGGAGAGAAAGTGGTGTTTGTTGGTGAGCGAGATCCTCAAATGGGTCAGATACGGGTTCCATCCTTGTCATCCATGATGGCTGACATGATGCTGAGTTATTCATAGGTTTGGAAGTTGGCATTTCCAAGGGTCGTAGAGGAGTACCATTATGTCTTTCCAGAAGAGGATGTAGCATTACCCCCTTGACGAGAGATCGATTTTGAGATCGAGCTTTAGCCAGGAGTGTCTCCTATCTCTATGTCTCCATATAAAATTTCCCCTTCTAAGTTGCGAGAGCTACGTGTATAGCTTGATGGTCTATTGCTGTGTGGTTTTTCTTGGCCAAGTGTGTCACCATGGGGTGCACCAGTTTTGTTCGTGAAGAATACTGATGGCAGTTTGCGGTTGTGTGGTGATTATCATCGCTTAAACAAAGTGAAAATAAATAATAACAATCCTCTTCTACAAATTGATGATTTATTTGATCAACTGAAGGGTGCAAGTTGGTTCTCAAATATCGACATGCGGTCAAGATATTATCAGATGCGTGTGAAGGATGAGGATATCCGGAAGACTGCATTTCGTTGTCATCAAAGGTATTATGAGTTTGTTGTAATGCCATTTAGCATGATGAATGCTTCAGTTGTATTCATAGTATTGATGAATGTTGTGTTCCGTGAGTTCCTGGGCAAGTTCACGGTTGTTTTCATCGACGACATCCTTGTGAACTCCACATCTAAAGAGGAGAACACAGAGTATCTACGAGCTATTTTGGGATTTCTTCGCCAACATTAGTTGTTCCGGAAGTTGTCTAAGTGTGTTTTTTGGGCTCGAGAAGTCCATTTCATGGGGCACGTTGTGTCCCAATAGGGAGTAGTTGTGGATCCATTGAAGATGGAAGCAGTTGTGTCTTGGGTAGCCCCCAAGATAGTGTCAGAGGTTGGATGTATTGTTTGTCTCACAGGCTAATATAAAAGGTTCGTAACCAATTCCTCATGCTTTGCGACTCCACTGACAACTTTTATTACGATGGATCAGACATTCATATAGAGTGATCAGTGTCATACAGCATTCGAGTATCTAAAGGAGAAGTTAGTAAGTGCTCTAGTCCTTTGTCTTCTAGCTGAGGGAGTCTAGTTTGATGTTTTCTGCGATGCTTTACATCTGGGGTTAGGCTGTGTTCTCATGCAGCAGAGGTTAGTTGTTTCTTATGGGTCTCGGAAGTTGCCTCTCCATGAACACAACTACACCACCCTTGATCTTGAGTTTTCAGTAGTGGTGTTTTCTCTGAAGTTATGGAGACATTACCTCATTGGTGAGCGCTTTGTGGTTTTCACTAATAATAAGAGTTTGAGGTATGTTTTACCTCATCGTGACTTGAACATATGATAACATAGGTGGATGGAGTTATTACAGGAATATGACTTTGAAATATCGTATACATATAAAAAAATGAACGTTGTAACTGATGCGCTGAGCCAAAAGTCACGTAGTGATTCTGTGCGTGAATCTGGTGATTCCTAGAGAGTAATGGAAAAACATTTAGCATTTCATCATAAAATGGGAGAAGTAATTCCCCAATCCATGTGTAAGGGAAGCGTGATTCTTGTTTGTGCGGTGTTGGAGGTAGTGTGTGTATGAGAAATCCTAAATTATAGGGGTGGGAATACGTAATCCTTAATTGAGACACATTAATGTGGATGCGATTAAACCCGTGCAGGCGAGTTTGTGCGGCCTAATGCAGATAATATCTTGACATGGGGGATGGAATTCCCTAACACATATAATAGGGATAGTGGTCAGATTCCTATTATGACGAAATCCCTGAGAGGTATCTTGTGGGGTGGTTGTTCAGACCTTTCCCTTTTTATGTGTTTTTTTTATTCTTGAATAAGAGAATGTTTTGAGAGGTATATGATGTAATGTCCCAAACCTCTCTGTTCCATTACGTTATAAATTTTGATGTGGTCAAACATGACACATGATATAATAATAATTTTTTTTGATAATAATAATTTATAAGGGTGGGGTGAAAATATTTGGTGTTATTTAGATTAAATGGTTTTAATTTAATCATTTTGAAATAAAAGAAATAATATTAAATGTATTTAATTCAATGAGGGGAGCCGCATGGAATAAATTATTAAAAAAATTATAATAAATAAGGCGCATCTAAGAAATTATAAAGGAATTAAATGCTTGGGGCGCAACCCCTTATGGCTGAATAGAACATGTATATTGAAATATTAAAATAATTATTATAATATACATTTAATAGATTATGAAAAATAATAATAAAATGATAATGAATAATGGAAGGGGTTCCCAACCCGTGCTTGAATATCATGTGATTTGAGAGAGGGAGTAATTATAAGATAATAATGAGTGTCAATAATAATAAAAATTATTAATGATAATGATGGCGACTCGTTGATGAAATTGAAAGAAGATTTATTGTTATTAAATAATAATGGTAATGGTGGATTTTGGCATGTAATAAATGGAGAGTTTCCATAATATAATGAGTTTCCATTAATTTGTATGTTTCCATAATGTTGGTAGTTTCCATAAATTTTGATATTTCAATAATGTTTTGGTTTCCATAAAGTAGGGTGTTTCCATAATGATGGTTGTTATTATTATTAATTGTCCTAATAATAAAGTTGAAGTGAGAAATGGAGTTTGGCGTTGATTGGGAGAAGAAATCCTGAATGAAGAATTAAATTAGAGATAGAAAAGGGAATGAGATAAATAAATTAAAATAAATTAAATATATAAATCATGGAATTGATGGGGCATGTTGGACATGGAGAAAAGGAAGGGGAGATGCCACTTTTTGTGTAGTGTGTGAAAGATTGTAATGAAATTGGAGAGACTGTGTGAGAATTAAAAGGGGAAGAAATAAAAGAAAAGGAATGGAAATCAATTAAGGAGAAAGGGAGTTAGGCACACTAAATTGGAGAGAGAGTGGTGAGTGGCTTTGTGTATTTGAACTAAATCAATCAAAAATAATAATATAATAATCATGTTATTGTTTTTATTGATAAAACACTTTTTCGACCGTAACTTATTCATGCGACCTTGGTATCACGAACCGTCTATGGCAGTGCAAACCAGAATCCAAGACGGACATTTCAAGTCTAATATTGGATGCCTTTTTCGGGTTTTTGGATCGAGTACCCTAAGCCCTTAGAAAATAATAGATTTAATATTATTATTTAATCTTTAACCCGCCATAACTCCTGTGTGTGATATCTGATTGACTTCTCATCAGTGGCGATGTGATCCTGTCATTGATACGATCAATTCAATTCTAATGTGGAATCTTAAATTATGATTCATGGATCGGGACCACGAAACACCCAATATTATTATTATTATTATTATTATTATGGGATCTTGTATTCAACATACCTCCTTCATACGGTGTTGGAATGGCGAACAATCTATAATGTTGCAACCCTTAAATTAAGACTGATGATACCAAGACCATAAATTCTATATTAATTATTCCAATGGCCTGGGATGTTTTTACATGGTCAAACTATGTGGGTTAATGTGATCTGCATTTAATGGGGAATAAGCGTATCTTAAACTGTCACCCCATTAAATCTTTAAAAGGGACAAGATATCATCCATCCTTGTTCTTCCTCTTTGTTCTCACCTATGAGACTCTAGAACCTTTCAATCCTTCCCAAATGAGTTTCACAATCAAACTTCACTCCTCGGATCGGTTCAGCTCTATTTTGATGCAACCAATCTGTATCGATAAATCTTCAATATAAGGTATGTTTTTATCATCTTTCCTTTGGGATCATCTTCCCCTGTTTCTCCTTTCCATCTTATAGAATGAAATATCCATGATTTTAAAGGGGTTTTTGTGGGGTTTGGTTGGTGCAGATGTATCATGGAATCCTCGGGTGGATGCAGTTGTTGCGAGAGGAAGATTGTGACCCATTATGTGGATAAAGAACATCAAGAACTCTTCAAGGTAGGGGATTCATGGCTTCTCTAATTGTTCATGTTCAATTGTAGATTTTGCATGATTTATCCCTTTGGATCACAATAAAATTGACCTAATTAAATACTTGAACCAGATTAAAATTATTTGTTTGATCACATGTTGTTTCTTTGTACCGTGATAATTGATTGCCTCATGTTTTTATATATAGATTAATATCTATGCTTTCTTTGATTAGTTGTTCGTTCTTGAGGGAAATTGATAAAGAACGTAAATCTGGAATTAATTGATAATTAATTGGATAAATATAAAGAGTCATGTAAATGAAACCAGTTGTTGTAGTTGTTGTAGTTGTTCTAATTTTAGGTTAATCAAATTGGCATAGTAAGCATGTTAAATATTTTGTGATAGCTTACTGAATAAGTTTCCCGAAATTCGAACATATGAATTGAATCTGTTAATTAATGAGGGATTAAAGAACTGCTTGGTTGATAAAAGATAATTCCTAGTAGGGTTTTTAGTTACCCTCTTGTTCTTAAGCCTGAGTGCCTTGTGCTGTAGAGCCATGAGTGCTCATTATGTATGAAGGATTGATGCCTTGTTAATGGGCCAAGAGCCCATTTGATGTGATGTTTGATTCCTACTGCTTGTGCTGTGATGTGACCCTAGAGGGGTGTTGTGATATGTAGAGGCATGGAGGCCTTGTGGTTGTGGTAGCGAATGAGGCCTTGAGTTGCGAGATTCATCGGTTTATGCATGTGGGTGTTGGGGAGGACACAAGTGATGATGGAATGGGATGGATGTGTTTGTTGTATGGTTGGTGACTTGATTGAATGTTTATCCGGTTTACTTTTACCCACTGATGAAGGCATCTAGTGTTTTTTACCCTTCTTCCAATGGATACAAAGATTCGGGGGGTATGCCACATGCTTTCCTTGTCTATATTCTCAAAGTAAAATGAGTCTATGCTCTTTCTATAGGCGGAAAAGACTCGACAGGTAGTACATCTACTCATCATGTTGAGACCCCTTGTGTTTAGTAGTATTGAATGATATTCTATAATGCCTGGGAATATGGGAAGTAATTCTGAAATGAATATTTTTATAAATGGTGTTAACCCATGGGGTTCGTGTTCGATGAAACATATTGATGAGGTAGTAATCTTTTGAAGGAAGAATTAACATTGGGTGTGATGCTAATGAAATTTAATGTGGAATTAGTCGTGGTTAATTAATGTTTAAAGAATTTATTAACGTACAGTGGAACTAATAAAAAGGGAATGAAGTAATCTAATAAATCTCTTTGAATGGTTGTGTGCTAATAGGATACCAGTTTTAGAAGTATCAGCCTGAAGTCTGAGAGATGTTAGCTGAAGTTGTGTCTAAGACTAGGTAATTCCCATAGTGTGGTTGTGAGATATAATATATCCTGTACTTTTTGTGTTTCTATACACTAATCCACCTTGTCGGTAAGGGAAACTAATATGCCAGGGATTGTGAGCCCTGGGGGGTGTTTTCCCCATCATTCTGGTGGGAGGATGAATGGTTGACTACCCCCTTTGACCCCGCTCTCTTCTCTTGGTAGATACTTATACTGGTAGGCACAGTGGTTAGTTTTTCCCATATATGTGTGTAGAGGGTTGTAATGGCTTGTGGTTATTCACACACATATATTATGGATATAGTATCCTATAGACTACTATAGGTGTAACGTGTATAGGTTTTAATGGCTTGAAGATCCTTACTCGGCGTATAGGTTGTGATGACTTTAGGTATAATACTCGAAGTATGATACACGTTATGAAAGCTGTGGTGGTTCCCAGAAACAACCTGGTTATTTTTGTTCTGAGGATACTGTGGTGCATAACCCAAGTTTCTGCGGGATAGACTTTGTGGCGCACGTGATGCATATTTTGGAGCTTAGCATAGGTATATACGGGAAAGCCTTTGGATAGAGATGCATAGGACATATGTCGTTGGTGAAAAGTGGAAAACCAGTGGGGAAGTAGTAGCGGGGTACCCTTGATATTCTTTATTATATGATATATTCTTGTATGCGTTACTTGGTGAGAGTATCCATGGTGAGGTTGGGAACATAGTATACCTATTTAGGTGACGAGTTAGTTTCACTTGTTCTTCACTGTTCTTTAGCATGATTCTTTACTTTGCAAGAGAGGATTCAGGGAGGATCCTACAGAGTATACAGTTATAATCACCCTATGTATATATGAACTGTTTTTCAGGTCACTTGTAGAAGGTTGGAGATCATGCTGGTTTCTACTAGCTTGGGGTTGAAGGAGCTGTTCAGGCTTTTGGTTGCTGGTATTTTTACTTTCTTTTGGGTACTTGTAATATTTCCCTTCCAGTTGAAGTAATTTTACATTAAATTTCATATATGAACATGGGTTTCTTTTATATTTCAATTATGAGTTGGAGTTAGTTGGTGTCTATCTTATCTCTCTCTTATGCATGTGTTCTCTTATAGGTTAATGCCTCCCATTTGTGTGTTTATTATACCCTCGGTGCTAGTCGCCAACCGGGGCCTACTGGAGGCGGGACTCGGGGGTCATTATCTCCCTTCTCACATTGTCGGCCCAGGAGGGGGACACATTGTGCGGAGGGGTTCGTGACCCATATGGTAATTGAAACATTAAAATAATTATATTCCATATATTTCAGTATAATTAATGAAAATAATATGTCAACATTCGATTAATAATGAATACTGAGATTTCTCTTATTTAACTAGTATTAATTGTTAAAACTATACATACCTGATGTAGTACAATGTGTGAAAATTAACAAATATATACATGTAAAATTAAAAAAAACGAAATAATATATTTATAAAGTAAACATTTTTAAATTTTTTTATTAATATCATTTTTTATAATAGTTATATTAAAATATCAGTCATGTATATAATGATTAAATGTAATTGATTCTATCTCAATCAACCTTCATTGATACATGCATTGATTTTCTTCCCCAATCTTCATTTTTACAGTGTAAATACTTCCAATTCACTTCTAATAGCATAAAAAATTAGGGTAAAATATTAATGCATTTCAATTCATAAAAATCATCACTATAGTCTTTATGATGATTTTTCCCTAAAATTTATGTTTTCATCATAAATTAGGATTATTTTAGTATTTATAATGTTTCTAATTAATATTAATATATCATTTTATATGGTATAAACTTTTTATATATGAGGAGATCAATTTTGATTCAAATATTTCTTATTGATAAGTTATCATCCTTAACAAATATTAAAAAATATGAAGATTAATTCTCAACATTTTAAATTAATGATTTTCCCATATCTTTAATTACCTAGCCCCTAATTTTTTTCATTTTCATTAAAACAGACAATTTAATTTATCTCATTAATCCTTCATATTCACCATCTATTGATTTCTAATGAATATTTTATCATCCTTTTTATGATATTGTATTTTAATAAAAAAAATTAATACATAAAATGATAACTTTATGGGTTTTTTGTAATGTTATGTATGATATTCAAAAAATGATTTTCACCATAAAAATAATTTTAAAGATGAAAAATTACATGTAGAAACATCCTATTGAAATTCTATTATTATGGTCAATATTATTATTTTTCCTTATTTAAAATAACTTATTATAAATTACTAAAGTCTCACCAATGATCTTCATTTTTACTTCTCCAAAACATTTTTATGAATTTTTTTTTCATTTGAACTCTACGTTAAGGATCTAATTTTTTTTATTATAATATGAACATTTGTAATTTATTTATGTAAATATTGTCTTGGGAATCCATATTATATAGAAATTTATTACTAATTGAGTCAATCATCTAAATCCTATGTCATTTTCATGTGTTTTATCATTTTTACACATTTTTTATTTTTTTTCAATCTTGTGGCACACATATTCATACACATATTATGAATTTGTAATTAATGATATTATAATTATTTATTCCTTCAATGTGTATGGTAATTAGTATTACCTTATGAGATTATATCTATGGGATTAGGGAGTGAACCTAATTTATCGTTGGACTTTTTATACTTTATGGTGACCATATTGGGAGTGATGTATAAAATTTTCTTATAAAAAAGAATTATTGTTTTTCCCTATATTTCATTATTTCATGATAATATTATATAATTCCCTTATGAAAATATATCAAGATTATGATCAGTCAATTTAATATATCATGTCATGTCGCATAACCCGAATGTTATGATTTATTTATATATTTTATTACATTCATGGATTTCTGTTCGAATCTTTTCTTTATTTATTTTCCAAATTGTATAGTAGTTTGTTTTTGAAGAACCATTGATGTAATGTGTATAATATAGATTTTTAAATATAGGTGGTATTTTTAAATTTATGATAATGTATTTATGTATCAAATCATCAAATGGTATTAGACATTTGGATCCATTGTTTTTATTCATTGGATGTCTATCTGAGAAATTATTTATTAATGTGTGTTTATGTATTAGATTTATAAAGTATATATACAAGGATTTTTTGGATATTTTTGGACTTTATAATGTTGGAACATAAATAAAAACCTCAAGAATAACAATATTTATCTGTTATCATCTTTGAATTTTTATAATTTTTACTGTCTTTATATTTCAAAACATTTCCTCCATGTATGGATAATGGAATGTGGATGTGATTTAGGAATAAATGCACATGGGGTTGATCACCATGAAAAATGTTTTTATTTTTATTTTTATTAGACATTAATGTGCTTTATAAAGAGTGAGACTATAAATTCATACCAAGGTAGATTTTCCTAGATATTATAATATTGTTAATAATATAAAAAATATACAACATATTGAAGGATTAACTAGTATTTTATTTTAGAAGAATTCATTAAGAAGTATGAGAAATATAAATATTTTGAAAACTATGTTTAATGAAGAATGTTATATGTGGAAGAATGTTTTGTTATAAGTTGACTTAAATAAATATAATTTAACATGATAGGATCATAATGGTGGATATCTTCTGGATAAATGTTAATAATATTATTTATATTAAAAAACATATAAATCATAATATATTTCACTCATTTAACCCCTTTATTTTAGAAATATAAAGAACCATAAGAAACCGTGGATGTGAAGAATATATAGATATTTACATAATGATCAATACATCCTAAATTTATTATGATTGTGAGACCTTGTGATTATTAATTCCCATTATTTTAATGATTATAAACAATATAAAGATAGTTAATGTCCTAATGAAACAAAATTATAGAAGTATAGAGTCTAAAAAATGTTCATGTGTTAAGCATAATAATGGAACTATGGTTAAATTCCATTAATGATAAAATTATTTAATTATGAAATGGAAGATATTATAAAATGGGGTTATAGATGCTATAATTTAATAGATGAAGACCATATAATTACAAATTATTTGGGAAGGGTTGAAACTAGAAATGTAATTGCAACATTGATAAAGAAATATTACATTATTAAAATAAATTTCAAAACCCATTTGTTAATGGGAGGAATATGGACCATAATATATTTGACACTATAAACATTGAATGACATATTCAATGTCATCTATTTTTATAAAATGTTTTTTTAAATCCATATTTTAAATCTCTTTTGGCATGAAAGTTTTATCCTATAACATATTCAATTAAAAATAAAAAATATTTGTTTTATAATCATTATATACAAATTAAATGTGTATTATTCATATTTTTTGTATGATGATTCTGGTGTATATATCAATTATTTGATTATTATGAAACTATTTGTAATAGAATGTGCCTTTTTATAATATAGAATATTTAAATAGCATATTTGGATATGTCACTTAATATCCTAAATGATCCCCTAGTTAACAAAAATATATTGGATAAATGGGAGAGATATTTTGATAATACTCCTATCATGTGAGAGTTAAAATTGTGAGGAAAAAATTTTAATTTTTTTATTGGAGCACATAACAATACTTGATTTTAGTGTATATTTTCCTCAAATTAATTATAATATGACAGATTGCATGTTTTATGTGTATTTAAAAAGGTGAATGCATAGTTATATGTTAATAAAAATAAAATCTAGATGCGTAAAATGTATGTTTCAATATTATGATATTGAATTATTATATATAAAAATATATGTGTATATATAATGGGTATTTTATACCAATTTACATACTTAATTATTGTATTAAATAATCTATCTTTTGATTAGTTGAAATTTTTATAAGAGAAAACTAATTAGTAAATTATAAAGAGATGACTTTAATAAAATATCATATTGATATGTTAATTATTTTTTGTTAATGTATTATATATATTATGAATAAGAAAACATAATATTTAAATAATGATATTTACCAAATTCGAAATATTTTTATTGTATTTTATGATTTAATTTTGATGTTAAAATATATATTTACGAAAATTATATATAAAAAATTGAACATCATTTTTAATGATAGAATGTCGGTATTAGTTAAATTTTTATTTTTGGATGTTCCCTAAAAAGATTTGTTTTTAGGAGAATAGTGAAAACAACCATTTTTATAAATAACATGTACTTTTATAAAATTATAAGTATATAATTATAAATTGGAAATTTATCGAATATATTTTATAATAAAAAATATATATTTTATATGTTCCATTAAAATTAATAAAAACATTGTATTTAATTTGAAAAACATATTAAAAATTATAAAACATTAGCCTTTCAAATAATAATAATAATTTATACATTTATTATATTAATGTTAATTTTTATGAATTTTAATAATTTAACCAAATGAATGGGATTTAGATTTTTTGATCACTAGTCTGATATTATGTCATAAGGACCATTTTATTTTTGACCATAAATAATATGTTACCTTAAGTGAAAATAGTTAACCATGGAAAACACTTAAATAGTAAATGTTAACAAGTTATTGGAAATAAATAAAAAACATGTGTAAAACATATATTGTAATTGGTGGGTGAAGACAATATCAATCATGTCTGTTGCCTAATATATTATTCTTCAATTTTTTATAATATTTCATTTTGAATTACATACCATTACGCAAATTCTATTTTTTTATTTTTAAACTTACACTCATTTTGACATACAAAAGAGTTTGTCATCTTCTCAAATTTATCCAATGAAAAACCCATGTAGTTCAGAAAAAATAATACTCAACCACATACCCCAAATTTATTTCAATAAATACCTGCATTTTTTATTTTAAAAGGACCATCCATTAAGGTCATAACACCTTTGGAGAAGAGATAGTCAAAAATTTGAGGTATATACTTCGAACATTTATTTCCCAATTTTAATTTTCTTGTGTTCAATTAATCATTTAATGAAACCATTAAAACATCACAAAACCTAACCATCAATATTATTAGTATATTTTTATATTATTATAATTATAGAAAAACCATTGACCACCTTTAAATTTTAAATTATGAAAATGATAATAGGAATTATTGGTACATGCCAAACATCCATATCCATGATGTAATGTGTTCATTTTTATTCACCAACTTAATTTATAGTTAAATGGGGTATGTAACAAATAATTTTTCATTATTAAATACATATTTATATTAAATTATAAATCAAATTAATAATTTCTCTAATTATTTGAAAATTATTTCACTATCAATATGTATGTGGAGACTATAGCTTCCATGGATTAATGTTTTCTAATTTTCATATCTACATGTCATGGATATTTATAAGAAATGTCATAAAAAAATATTTTTACTATATGAATATGATATTTGGTATTAATAATTAAATAAACTCCGAATTTTATAAATTATAACCATTTTTTATATAATTATCCATGTTGAACAGAAAAACAATTATTGAAAAAATTTAATCAATCTATGTAATTTTTTTAATATCAATTACATAATGAAATATTTTTTATAATTCATACAAGTCACACTAAAAATATTTAAATGATATATTCATGATACTTTTAAAAAGATATCTCATTTAAGGCACCTTATAATAAAACATTAATAATTATATGTTCAGGTTTGGGTCAGTATGACCCCCCACAAAAACAATTTTATAAAATTATATCATGGTAGACTATGAAACAAATTACTTTTATAGTTTTTTATAATTTGTTTTAATATGAAATTTTTTTAAGGATACAAAAATATTTAATCCAATATTTTAAAATAAACCATTAATTGGACATGAAAATCATATAACTATGTTTATTTTTTATTTTATATTCATTGATAGAGAATTAATCATCGACCATATGAAATAGAATCATAACAAATCAATACATGAAATATGTTATAATAAAATAAATAATACCATAATTCTGATATTTTGAAAGTGAATAAATATGAACATTTCTCATAGAAAAATAGTAAAAATATTCAATGATATGAAAAAAAGATATGAAAAAATATATAATAACAAAATAATAATTACAAGATATTTATTAAAAATTAAAAATATAAATATTTCATCAATATTAATAGTATGTTTAAATAATTCAATAAGGATTCTATTTTTGTTATATAGTCTGTTATATCTCATTCCAAAAATATAATATCAATGTATAAGGTTTCTCCAAAAATCATCCTTCTCTGAGGAATGCATTGATTTTATTAAATGATATTTATGTTGGTGGTGTCAAAATAACATGATGAATAATAATATTATAAATTATTAGTGTACTTATTGACTCATAATACCTTCATTCACTTCATTACTATGGGACATTATTATTTTTGTCTATAAAATATAATGATTTTTTCTAAAAAAACATCACTCATGAGATATAATATTTATATATCTACCTTTCCTTTAATTTCATCATTAATATCATATATATTCATTATTTGAACAATAAGTATTAAAAAAATTCTATATTCATTATTTATATAACTTAATTAAAGTGAAATTACTTACGAATAATTATAGAAATATTAAAATATTCTTTTCCCACATGTTTTATAGTTTTTATTTTGAATCCAAAAAACTTTTTATATCATGTGACCTTTATATTCCCATTTTACTATTTTGAAATTAAATTATTATCATTATTTGTATGAAATGGTAATTCAATAAATATTTAAAAAATTAATAAGGGAACCTTCAAATTTCTAATATTAAGATATGTTTCCAATCCATATATTTTTTTTTAAAATGAAGAAAAAATTTAAATCATAATTTTTTATAGAAAATTATCTTATATATGATTTGGTATAAAATAAAATAATAATATTTTTCAATCCATAAATGATTTTATGATAATTTTCAAATTTGTCACAAATCACATTCTCTTTTTTCTTATACTTTATCATTTTTGGGAATTTTCCATCAATTAATCATAATTTCTAGGTACTATATTGCATTTTAAAAAAATGGAAGTCTTGAAAAAATAAATATTTATTCTCTAGGGAATCTTAATGATATTTTAATAAATTATTCAAGAAGACATGATTATGAAACTAATATGTTTCTTGTGAGTTTTATCATTCCTATAATTTATGTATTATTTCATTTCAAGAATATGTGATGGGTGGGATCAGAATTATATTTATAAATAATACATTGGGTGAATCTTTTTATAACATGAGATATTATATAAGGTATTATTGAGTCATCCTTATCCACCATTGGTCATTTTCCACATGATGATGATGTTCTTGGGAGTGAACATTGATATATGTTTATGATGTCATGTCTATTGATGTGGCATTAATTTTCCAGATTCCTAGATCTTATTATTTCATTTAATTTTACCTTGGATCCATGCATTTGACAATTATATTTATGATATATGTTGTTCCTATTGACTTTGATGTTATTATCATTTCATAAATATATTCTCATTCATGGCTTTCTCACACACCCTTTTCCATGTGTATTCTCCCTAGGGAATTCTGTGCAGTTATAGAAAATCTATTAGAGTTAGGATAACTATGTTGATTTTAATATAATGATGTTATATTTATATTTAATATTATGTAATTATGTACCTAATATTAAAAATATATCAGACCTATAGACGATCAACTTATTTCTATTGCAAGTCTAAATAAATTTTTTTTAAATAGTTTGTATTTGAGGATATGATTTTTATACATGGTATCAAAGGAATGTATAGTCATTGATGTATAATATAATGATAGTAAATTAAGGGAAACCCTAGGTATAAATATATTTAACAGATGAAATCCATGAATTTTGGTAATATATTTATTTCATTTCATTTATGGGATCAACTTCCTATTATGGATACTGGATAATTTATACATTTCTTGTATAGATTCAAAAATGGGTAGTCTCCCAATAAAAGTGTTGTTTTTTCATCGAATGAATTATTAATATGACGCATATTGAGTGGTACAATGAATACACACATAGCTAAACAATCCCAAATGATATGATTTTGTTAAGTATATTATCATTATGATAAACTATTAATTAATTTTTATTGGGTTATTCTATCCAATTTTTTATAAGGTATGAGCGGGCTACAACTAATGTTACCATTTTCATACCAGGATTGATACTTGTGGAACTATGCATGCAATATATTGAAGTAAATGAACTATGGGATAACATGATATTATCATAATGTGTGACAACATGAGGATAAATTTTCAATATACTTCTAGTGATAATTATATTATATAGTTATTTATTTTAATCTAATGATAATAACATTGTATTTTGTTAATGGTTGAATATAAAAGGAAACATGGGGGAGTGTTATAATCTTGTTATTACCTCATTAAACATAAAATCATATTCATACATCAATAGAGAAATTATATGATTATGGAATCCTCATTATCATGAAATATGAAAATTAATTGTTAACATAATCGATGTATAAAACAATATAAATATCAGTAATATGGATGACATGGATGTTATTCTTAAAATTTTAATGAAATTGAGAATATGAAATTCATAACATGTTAAAAATTAATATTTTAATTGTTGAAATTCCATTAATTGGATTGGTAGATACAATAATTGTGTTGTTTATGGCCATCAACCACATAATAATGGGCTATAAAAAGAAGATATAAAAATATATAACATTAAATAAATTTAAAGAGAACATTATGAGAATTAATTCCCAATATAAATTTTGTATTAGGGAAACATGAACCAATAATTAATTTGATCTCAAGAACGAGGATAACCCTTTTCAATCTCATCTATTAAAGTAAAAAATTTAGGTTTCAATGAATATTTTTGAATCAAATATATCATTTATGTATTAACCAACTATATTTTAATTTATAAATAAAATATCGGGTTTTATAATTATTTTACACATTATAATGGGATCATATTCTCAGTTTGTGGGAGTCTTTTTTTTAGTTTTATCTCTTCTTCACATATCTAGTTTTTTTCGAAATAAACTATATCTTTTTACAAATACCTCATATCCAATTTCATATAGGGTAATATCAATTAATATACTTAATCAACACCAAATTAACTACCGGTTTATTTTTTTTTGGATCTCACCAGAAATATTTCTCCCACATTTTCATTTTATTACATAAGATATATTTAAAAAATTAATATATTAAACATTTTTATATGATTTTTTTATTAATTTTATAAATTTAAGAAATGATAATTTTTTTAAAAATTTAATTAGTAGGTTCAAATTATGTAATATTGAATATTTAATATTTGGGGATTAATGGTAAGTTACCATAGGTAAACATTAGTCACAACTTCAAAACATGATATGGAAATATTGGAAAAAATAATGGTAATTTTATTCAAATATGAGTAAAATATATGTTGAGATGTGTGGTTAATGAAAATATAGAAATTATCTCTTATATTATATTATCTTTAAAAAAATCATGTTAGTTAATAGTGAATTTCCATTAAGTAAATTTTATTATTATATATAAAAATTACATCCCATTTCACATATAAAAGGGGTGATCATCTCCTCACTTCCTATAAAAAATTTGAATTAGTATATAATAAACTCAATAAAACACTCTCCTAAAAATTATTATATTATGTCAAGAGTTTATATTTTTCTCATAAGGTCGTACCTAAAGGGGTTTAATGCTTTTATATTTGGAAAATAAAATAACATAGCTATATACCTAAAAACCCTCCCTCCTCATTCATGTTTCTATATGAGCACTTATTTGTTATAAAATTATATAAAAAAATATTATATTATAACATAATTACTATTATTATATAATTTTTTTTTATTATTTCGGTATTAGGATTAACCACTATTTAACTTTAAATTAACAAAACTAATATTTTGAATCATGGATACATGTAAAGTATAGCCTCCAAAAGGTAATAAGCTAATTTTTCTTCATCATTTAACATGCATAGTTAATCATTGTTATTTACTGTATAATAATAATAAATATGAATTTTTAATTTATATAAAATGATGTAAAATATTACTCTTTTCTATTGTTGTATGAAAACTAATTAATCTTCCATGAGCGTGCGTAGACAACCACCTACGTGGATCAATATATTCCATTTTTTATTATTGATTTTAATTGAGATATTTAATAATTGTTTTTCAAGGGTAAATTTTATTTTTATGACAACAATAATGTTATAAGAATAATAAATTAATAAAATATTGTTGATATGAAGGCTAAAAAGTCATCAGAAAATTAATTATCTTAAAAAGGGATCTAATAAAGATAAAAAATTAACGCAAAATAATAAATTATTTTATTCAATAAATATTGTTATATATTCACACAAAATTTGGAATATCACAGTAATATAGTTAAAATTATACCATTGTTTTATTTTAATAATGATTTTTCATCTAAATCACCTCATAATCATCCACTAATAAGGGTATGTTGATGTTTAGGTTTTTTTGACTACCAATACTACAACTCAATAAAATTATAAAATGGATTATTTTGAAAAATTAATTAATGCTATAATATATATATATATATATAATTTAAAATGTTTTTTTAATCATGAAAATGATACATCCATAATTAACTCAATAATTTTAGTATAAAATTTTAATTCTTTATGAAAATAACTAATGTTTGTTTATATTAGATTTCATCATAGAGGGTGAAAAATGAATCATTAATAAATGATTAATTAATAATATTAATTTATTTATTCCATTCATTGATTTTTAAGTAGTGATCTTATAATTATGATCTCTAGAATATGAAATTATATTCTCACCACTCTTATGAAACTAACATAAAATATTAAAACTATAAAGAGAAATTCTAGGAAAATAGGTATAAAATAACTATTTTACATCTATATAGTGAATGAAAATGATGATTAAAGATAGTATTTGGTTTGAATAAATATTTCACATAATTAAATAATATAGTTAATTTTTTTTATATGATGGTATAGATCATTAACATATGATATCATTAATGGTATGAGTATTCATCTCGATCACCCTATATTGAGGCACACATTGATGTTATCCATCAATAATTATTTTATATAGTCTTGTTAATTCTATATTAACCTATAATGAAATAATTTTTTTTACATGGATAATTTTCTACCATTATTACTCTTATTTTCTATTGGTTATGATTGATATCATCCCTAATATATAACTATTTTTATCAGTCAATATACATTGCTAAGTTAATTTGGATCTCTTTGAGATTTTTCATTATTTTAATACATTATATCATATTTTTTTATCAAGAGATTCATTTTATTAAAATTATCAATATCCATAAGTCTATTCCTGCTAGAATATGAGAATATTTAATGAAAAATTAACATTATCATAAATAATTTTCCCTTTCATTTGACAATCTCACCTTCAAAAAACATTTTCCTTTTTAATTGGAAAACTAATAATGTGTTATATCATGTGACCATTTCATTTCCATTATCCACTTCTACAATTAATTTTCCAAATTTTTTGGATTTTATATTTCAAAAAAGGTGCTTCTATGAAATAGATATTTAACCCTTTGATTTTTTATTTCATAAAGTACCACGTTAATATATTATTTTCACCATGAAAAAAATTTAAATGACCTCATTAATTATTTAACATCAAAACATCTTCAAAATTATTATATAGAGAAATTATAATCTATATCATTACATAAAATATTTTATGTTCATTTCTAAAATTTCCACCCGTAAAATTCATTTTGACTTCTCATTGATCTATTATATAAATTTTACTAACATGGAAGTAAATATAAAGGAAATATGATTTATAATTAAAATATGTTCATTATAAATTTATCTAATTTATGTTACTCTTGGTCATTATTATGATATAATATTCATTTTTTCATGGATACAATATTATAAAACCCCATAATTTCTCATTTCTTAAATCAAAATTGTGATTTATCTGTGGTTTATTTTAATTTTTTGAGACACATTTTTATGTAATTTAACTATAATGTGATGGGAGGGCCCAAAATTATATTTCCCTCCAATATATTATGCACAGTTTTTATTTCATAGGATACTATTGAATGGATTTAGGAGTTCATTTAATCCACCTTTGTATTTTTTCCACTTAATAATGATGTTCTTAATAGAGACCCTTGTATGACATTTATGACATCATGTCTTGAAAGTTTTCCATATATATAATAACTCTATGTCCCCGGGATTATATTTACTCATTATATGATTCAATGCATTTGACTATTCCCTTTTAGATATCATGTAATGACTCATGACACTCATGTAATTCTTTATTACTGTGATTATTCCCACAGAATGATATCTATTTAACACATTACGATATGTAAATTCTTTCTGGAATACATTATTTTTTTAGATAATCGGTTGTATTTAGGATAAAAAAATTATTTTAAATATATATTTTATTACATTTTAATGATGGTGAATTTTTTCATCTATTCATTTAATGACACTAGACCTCTAGATCCAATGTTTGTATTATATATATATATTTGAATAATTTTTAAATGATGTATTTTTATGGATGGTTCTGGTATAAAGAGGCTCTTATTTCTAGATTTATGTTATTGGTGGTTCACAATTAGCACCTATAAATTATTATTTTTTGTGAAAACACAAAGCCAACAGAGTTAAATTTTTTTAATAAAAACATAATTTCATGAATCCATTGATAAAGTGTAGTATTTATGGACATCTGTTATTATGATAATATTTTTATAATATGGTCAACGATATCAGTTGTATTTTGATACATCATGTGTGGTATGGGAATATGTGATTATATTTGTGGAGCAAGTGTTGGAAATGTCTTTCATCATCTTTAAACAGATGAATGAAAAACTGAAACCAACAATCTCTATAGCCAAGAGTTTATGCATTCTTAAATATAATGGAGAATATATCAATTGGGATATATTAATGATCTATTATGACTAATAAATATTAAGAGGAAACTTTTCTTATAAAGTCATAAACCTATGGAAAAGGGAGTGGGTTCGTTATCTTCTAATACTAGACATTGATACGCATATGTTAATAAAATTTAAAAAAGTATAGTCGTTGTAATTATATTAAATAAACATAAAATGGTGAATGTGTATAATAATAGATCTAAATACAATGAATAAAAAAATAATTAAAAATTTTGAAACATTAAATAATCATTCTTTATCTACTCATAGAGTTGACATGACATCTTATCATTTATAAATGAAAATATTTTGATATATTAACATTATTAAATTAGTTGAATCTCATTCATTAATAATTTTAGAAATAATGTAATTCCAACTATTTGGTGTATTATATAGGAAAAATATAATCAAAATCAATTTTGAATCACGGTTTTTACAAAAACTCTAAAAAAATGTTTTCGTTCATTTGGTTCTATAAGGATTCGATGTTTTTGGATAATGAATTTGGAGATTAAAAATTTAATTAATTAATGATATAAATAATTGGATTGCCCTACCAAATTTTTATTTAATACTTCATTAGTTACACATTAATGGTGAATGTAAAATTTCATGACATTATTAAGAGGATATAATATGATGGAGACTGTGGGTGGATGATTGTATAATTAAGGATTGATCTTGAACCTGTCAGAGATCTCAAGCATCATTAATAGCATACACTGGGGGAAATTTATCCATTGTGACATATCATTTAATAAATTAATGGATTTATTTTTTAAAATATTTTACAAACAATTATAGATTGATAATCATGGTATAATTTATCTAGAATTTATTACACGATCGACCATTGCATGATCCTATTTAATAAATTAATCTTATAGTTTACTAGATGATAATCATTGACTTTGATATTTCAATTTTACCCACTAACAATTTAATTCAATTTTTCTATTGAATTATTTTTTCTCATGAATCTCATGGATATCTCTCTTTTTTTTCATAGTTTTTTCCCTCCTTTTTATTTTTATTCAGTTTCCAAAATCATTTATCTAGTGGAACGACCATACTCTTGAAATGATTTTAATTTCATGAATTAACATTAGGTTTTTATAAATTATTGTGTAATAGTTGTTATAATAGGAAAATTCCAATGTATTTTTTTATAATGGTGCAATCATAGATGAGGGTCACTTGATTTGATGTTTTAGAAATATTAATTTATCTGTTATATTGTTTTTACAAGACAATGAATCTTCATCGTAGGATTGGGTTTCTAGTAATCATTATCATGAAATTGGTTTTTGATTTTTAAAAATAATTTAATGATAATTTTGATAAATTATCCATGAAAGAAATTTTGTAGATGTGGGCAAAGATAGGAAATTATTATGGGACATGTAGAAGGTGCATAATTTTGGTATAAAATCGAATAACAATCATTTAGTTTGGAAAAACACACACCATTATTCCTAAAGATATAGTGATAGGGTTTCTAGTTGAAATATATATCACCTAAAATGTGATTGACTAAATCTTCATGTAACCTCAAAAATAATTCATAACATGTATTATGAGTAAAATTATTTTGAATATAATATGTCCACATTCTATAAATAGTTTCACATCATTTTTTTAGGCATTTATTTATGTTCCATGAAGAATGGAAGAAAATTACGGGTCATAAACAACATTTTTTGGTTATCATAGATTATTATTCTATGATTTACATGATGATCATGGCCATGATCAATGTAATTAAGTTAATCAAAATAGAAAATTGATAAATTTCAAAACAAAAGTGTGGGATTGATGTAACATCCTAGGTAAATAATTAATATGGAATTTTCATATTTATTAATATTTGTAAATTAAATATTAATTTTACTTTCAAGGGGTTGATATATAGGATAGTCTGCACAACATGCAACAACGAGTTTATTTTAAATCATACATTTCACAAAACATTGAGTTATACTGAAAACAAATATAATACAATTGTTATTTTAAATGTTAGTTAACGCCTAGACATTGTATTGGAAGGAAAGAGAAAAACAATCTAAAATATTATTACATGTTTTATAAACTTTTTACATTTATCCAATATAATTTGGAGTCTTAAAATAATAATGATCCTAATTTTAAGCGTAAATAATCTTATATTTATAAAAGGTAGTTTTACGGCCTTTTGATAGAGAACTCCTTTTAATTACAGTTGTTTTAATTTTACATGATACATTTGACAATAATAAACATCTTCTATAGAAGTACGACATCAAAATTTACTTTCAATAAATTTTTGGTATTTTTCTGATAACGTTCATTTTTTAATGAATAGTGAAAAAGTACTGCATTTTATGTCAAAACTTCCTATTCATATAATTTATTTATATGGATAGATTTTATTTTTAATGTTTTTTAAAGTGTAATTAGATTTTTTTTTTCATTTAATCCAGTTTTTAATTTGATGTAATTTCAATTTTTAATTACACATAAACACATATCAATATTTTGATAGTTAATATTTCTTAAAAAAAGCTTTTTGGTTCTTACAACAAGAATTATTTTTTAATTTATTTCTGAAACTTTTTGGTTTTCAATATGGAAAAATTTATTCCGTATTTGGAATTAGTATATCTAAATTCTTTAAATAAGTAACTTTTATTTTTAGAAATAATGAATAGTAACATCATTAAATATTTTATTTACCACGGTTAAAGGGTAAATCTCACAAATAAGGGTAAAAAAATAATATAGTAATAAAATTAAATTTCCCTAACATGTTTTATAACCCTCTTGGATGATACATGTCCAACCATGGTCATCTTTGGGTCTGTTATGGGACCCCATGGACCAATTGTATGTGAAAATGACGTTTTATAAAAAATATTTTAATGTTACAGAAAATGTTACAAAAACATATTTTTTTTAGTAAAACAATATATGGAGTTATATTAGAGATATTTTAGACTATAAATAGTCATTATAAATATAAGATTATTTCATAAATCATGGTATTTTATATATTTTTTATTGACATTAAATACATAAATTTAATTATCACACAATGGTGATGTAGTGATTGATTCTTTAATAAAGGATTCAAATAAATGATATTATAAATGGTAAAAAAAATTAATTTTGTTATTTCTATTTCATAAATGAATACATTTGATGATATTTACATAATATATTTGTATTAATGATGTTTTTTTGAATCAACCAAGTTATTATAGAATTTAAAAAAATCACGTTATGAATATTGTCAAAATTGGCATAAATCATAATTTAAAATATAAAATATTTCATTAAATATTATAAAATAAAAATAAAAATAAAACATTTAAAAAAAGTTATTATATGTCTAAAATATTATCAATGATTCAATAATTGTTTATTTTCCATGTTTTGCTTACTATTTTGATTCTAAAATTGTTGAATGATTGAAAAAGAGTAATTATAAAAAAGGGTTAAATAAAAAGGATAAGGTTTAAAATAAATCCAAAACATATCCAATTATTATTGGATGATATTATTTAAACTTATATTTATCTTATATTATAATTTAAGGAGTTCTGGACTGTTTGAAACCGAAAATAATTTTTTAAAAATATAATATTTTCAAACTTTCCGAAGGATCACTTCCTCCCTCTCATAAAATGCTACCAAAACTAACCCATTATACACACCTCTCAAGCCCATTGGATCATCAAAAATCTTCTTGAAAAATCTAGAAACATCCCATGTTCTGCCAAGAAGTTTTATCCTAGGCATTAGGCAATTAAAGAAAGCCTTTTGGCACAAATCAAAGAGAGTTACACATTTTAAGAGGTAGCATCTTTCTAAAATTATTTTCCGTTATTATACTTCTTCACTACCTATTATATTCTATATATTTGATTAAATAACCACATAAGTATACTAAAAATACTAGGTTTTTGTTATGATATGTATTCTAACTACACTTCTACACACCTCTGTCTAATGTGTATAGAACATATTGTTTTTGTTGATGGTGAACTACTGCCACGCGAAACAATGATTTTTCAATATTCTCTTACCACCACTTATGGTTGCCATTATGATGGAACTATTATTATATATGATATTTATGTTATTTATCATATCTTTATTTTTCATTAATTATCATTTAAAGCCTAAATTTATGCTTTTAATGTTGTATAAATACGATAATTTCATTTGAGGAAGTGCAGACTACCGCCTCCCAAAAAGTGAAATGACTCGTTCATGCCATACATGTAATTTATAAAGGATGGAGTTAATTAAATTATGAAACATATATAAAATATTATGTAATATTAAAATTATAATAAACCAATGTATCATTATGTTTTCATTCAATTACATATGAAATAGAAATGAAAGTATCCTTAATGCGTACGTATGGCTTAACATCTCCATGAATGGTGTATTAAATTTCATATCTCGAAATGTTATGGAATATTATAAATACATATATACTGCATATATATGATATATATGATATATATATACGTGAATAATATTTTGTATATAATGTAATCTTGACCACATAGAAAAAATTTAATTATTATAAGTACATTTTTGACTCATTTTCCGAATATCGAAATAATGTACGATATGAACTCCAAAAAATAATTAATTTTTATTGAAAGTTAATAAATTATATTAAATGAATAATAAAGGTGAAAAAGGTTCCGAATAAATTATAAACTAACTTATATTTATTATTCAATATATTAAACAACAAACGAGTCAAGTCAGACACGAGGTAAGGGAACTTTGTAACCCAAATTCCATTCTTTGGGATGATCTTCTACTTCTTGTCATACTATAATTATGTGAGAAAAGAATTTTTATATATTATCATGTATTTATAGTTTATTTAAGTGTTCTTACAGTGAAAACACATAATCAATCTATTTTATTTTTAAAATTATCATTGTTAGGGAAGTTTTCACCCTCCTCATTTATTTGAAGACTTATTTTATGCAATGTATTTTAATTTCCATTTTATTATGTTGGGATATTTTTCTCTATATCCTTATTTATTTAAATTTTATGTACATTTGATTATAAACCCTTTTATCTTTGATATAATCAATTTATAAATTTTTTAAGTGGCATCGTTAGGTTGCCAAATTTTCGTAAGGGAACTTCAAAACCCAATTTCCATTCTTTGGGTTAATCTTATACTTTCAACTATAACATGATTTGATTATGTAAGAATTATCTTTTTACTTTATATCATGTATCTATACATTACTTATGTTCACCAATTTTTAATACACATAATTTATCTATTTTAAATTACAAACTTATCTTTGTAAGGGTCTTCGTCTAAATATTATTTCTTTGAAGAATATCTTGATACTAGGCACCTTCATTATCATATAAGGTGTATATACTATCACATGGCATATTTATACCATGACTATTTTTATTATCATGATATTATAGGTTTCTTATTATGTTATTCTTAAATTATTTTTATTCAAATGTTTTCCCAAGTGTTAAGGAAAACTTTAACTAAAACATTATTTTAAATAATTTAACGATTTGTTCTTCTAAATATTTATCATTACTGTAAATTTTTTCAAAATGGATCCCAAGATTTATTTATCTGTATAATTAATGTTTTAAAATATTAATTCCTATAAATGTTTCAAATTGGTATGGGACACATTGATTCAAAAATGGATTTATGAAATGTTTTAAATGGTATTGAAAATGGTTTTGAGAAATAATTTATTATATAAATATCTTGAAATGTTATAATGTGAATGAAATTTAGAAATGTTGTATTTTCTTTATTATTGTTCAAGTTTTATGATTAAATTATTTTTCATGGGAATTTTTTATATATATGGGTGGTTCTGTGATAAACCTAGGGTGGGTGAGCCCAAGATAGCTATCCAATGAATTGTGTAATGTAACGGGGTTAAAAGTTAATGTTTATCTTAATAAATTTGTGGAATATACAATAATGGGTATTCCAAACGTAACTCCTTACATAGCTGTGAAATATACAATTTATGTATATAACAGATTCCACAAGTTACCACTATAAATAAGGATAACATTGTGTTATTAATAAATATTAAGATTTTATGAGGTATGTTAAAGAGCTTTTATTTTGTATGTCTTGATGGACTAATGTTTTCTTTATTTATTTTATAACCGTTAAAGAGATTTTTATTCTCATCCCATATTTTTGATAAGTTTTTCACAAGTTATAAGTACAGTTAAGATAAATAATGAATTCCAGATGATTTATATTAAGAACAGAATTACTCTATTATTATTAGAGTTTTTATTTTATGAAAAAATGGATACTAAGAATAATTGTGTTCACGTAATATTCGAGATGTTTTGTATATGTTATGAGATAAATCTCAAATTATCTTAACTTGAAGATATCATCGATGTGAATGATTTACTTAATTTGAGATTATGTAATGTTTTAGTCATGTGACTTAGATTTGTCACAAGTTATTTATAACTAGATTAATAATTTAAGGAATGAAATTTTCAAATATCCATTCTTTGATTATGTAATGGATAATAGGATAATTTTTACCTTATTTTATGTATAGTAATCATGTATATATTCCCTCTATTAGTGATCCACATATGTTTTAAAAATATTTGGACGTTTTCATACGAATCCCTGATAATTGAATGATAAATCCTATCTGTTACATCATTCAACTTTTATCTACCCAAGAATCAGTTCTAAAGGATTACATTTTCCCCCACTTGGCTCAAGAGTGGATTGTGTAAATGTTAACACATGCTCTATGGGAGTGTTCTTAGACATAGGATCACTCTAGGTATTCTAGAGGATTCTATGGATTTCATGTGAGAAGTAAAATGAATTAACACTCTTGAAAACCGGTGTAATTGAGATTATATACAATTATAGTTAGAAATAAACAATTTCACAATTTACCATTATTATTTATTTTTATTATTTAGAACCCCATGTCATAAACTATGATATTTTTTTTATTGACATGCATTACAATAGATAATTATATTAAATATCACTTAATCAAAAAATATTCAATATATATATTCTTCATCATCGGTCTATTTAACTATGCCCATCATTCCCCCATAATATTTACCCAGAAATAAATAATGAGAATTTATTAAATAAATAAATATCACTTCATTATTCACCAACAAATAAATAAATATTTTATTCCCTTAATATAAACTTCAAAATTATGAAATATTATGATGACATAATATTATCCCTAATAACTACATATGGAATATATGTGGTCCAGAAATAATGAATAATATTTAATCCATGAATGGGAATAATATTTATCTATCTTGATAAAAATTAATAATATCTTATTTATTAAAATATCTTGATACAATTATTTTGTGACACTATATACCTCTTTCTCAGTGGAATTATGTTAATCAGCCTAATGTACATTGATAGGGACTACGAACAAACCAATAATCCCATATAAAAATAAGTAAATTATAAAACCACATAGTAAATTATATTGTTAATCACTTTTAATATTATTCCTTTATCATGATATAATTACCCAATAATGTATTAGGATGGTTCTATTAACTGAAATTCTCTATGTCTCTTTATAAGACTTTCTGGAAATGAAACATTCCAATAGAACACCATGGCCATGGATTTATTTAGACTATATCATTTACATAAATGGTCTAGAGATATAAAATTCTATTAAATATATGTTGGAAAATCTTTTCTTTCCCTATTCTATAATGAAATATTATTTGTGATGCACTAAATGTATCCTACATCTCCATTAACATATTTTATCATTGTTTTCATCAATATACCAAATAAGGAAACTTATAATACTCATTTATTGTGATCATAATGTATAGGGATCAATACACACATCCATAAATTGGAACACCCGATTAAACAAATAAATATGGATTTCATACTAGTAGGCCACGTTATCAAATATACTAATCATGATATTACAGACTTCATAAACCATGAGAAGGTTCCTTGATGTCTAATGATTTTACACAAAAGATATCCTATATCATTTCTATCCATTAAATTATTCCACACAACTATAGAAAAAACATTGTATAATAAATTTGTGGAACATGAAGTTTTCCATCATAATGTGGATCTTCTTGGTCCTTTGAGTGAGATAATGACTCTTAAGTCATTATTTCATACTATGTTATGTATAATAGAAACTTTTTTGGGATAAGGAGTTTATTAATCATAAAAAAACTAATATATGTTATCATAAAGTACATTGATGATGGTTTTGAGGTACCCAATCCAACCTACTCCCACTTTCACCATAGTCAAATGCAAACAACATTTATTACTCTATCTCTCACATGTTACATATGATTATCGTGAGATAATCCTATATTCATGGGGTCCCCCATGTTTTATTTGGTTAGAGTTCTTTATATTTTATCTCCACCCCTCTGAAATAAATCCTTTAAATAGTGATACTTACAAAGTCTGTTGTTTGAATGTTGATGTGAACATACCTATATTTCAAGATCTAATTATGTAGAATTATCAAAATATTATTTTATAGGGCCAAAACTGATATGTACTACATCAATATGATTGAAACATATCTATATCTATATATGTTATATGGATGAATCAAAAAATACTATACACTCAAACTCCACTATATTATTTGTAAAACTATATTCTTAGAACTCTTCTAGCTCATAGATCCTCAATTGATATAGTGAACTTATTTTGATTGTGACGTCAGATAATTCTGATATTTTTGAAACTATCATTAGTGTTACCCATGTTGACCAGATCCTCATCCCCTCCATACCCAAGTAAAATATACTTATTTATTATCGTTTAACGCATATACTATTTTGAGAAAACCTATGGTGCTCTCTTGGATCAGATTGAAATCAATAAAAATTTCTCAATACATGAAAAATACAATGTCTAGTTAAGAAAAGAAATATATTATTAATCCTGGCACTAAGAGTGTGAGATCATACTCATTATCCCTTTCTCTTATTGTGTCTGAGATAACATTTTCATTAAATGATTAATACCATGTGACAGTAGGACTAGTCCCCTCTTAGACTATTATATGTTAATTTTATTTATTATTCTACCAATTTATGTACATTGACGTAGTCTAAGAATCGTCGTTGATCTATTATAAATGAACATGATCCCATGATTATGGGCTTCTTCAAAAAAGTTGTTCATGGAAAAAAAAGTTTTAAACAATCCTTAACAGACAGTATAATTGGAATTCTATTTATAATAAGTAATATGTCTTCAACATATACTACAAGGGAAAAAACTACATTTCCATTACACTTATTGTAAACAAATTGACCACATTATTTTATAATGAAAAAAAATTATTTTATAGCTTCATCGAATAAATTATTCTTGGATGTGTATGATTTCTTTATTACGTAAATTTATATATGTGACTTGAATTTTTTTTGAATCATCTAGTGTCACAAATCATTCTGTTTTTGATAGTTCTAAATATTCCTGAATGTTCCCATTAATTAAATGTGTATATAAATCCATTTTCCAAATTTTATAGTCATGTTAAGATACAATATAAATTAGAATAATGATTTATTTAAACATGGAAACATGGAAAAATCCACAATTAAAGTCATTTCTAAGATTTTTTAAACCTTTTATCCACAATCCTTGATTTATAGGTTTTTATTTTTTATCCATGTCTAGTTTTCTCTTATATACCCCTTTCCACCCAATGTGGCTTATATCAACTGTCACATTAACCATAACGCATACATTATTATGATAATACAATATATTTTCTAATTATTGGATTCATTCCATTTTTAATTATCTGAGATCTCTACTTCTCTTTTTTATACATAAGTCCATCGATTTCAACAAATAAAGATTCACTATCTTCAGTGACTATAAAACCTTATCTCTCAGGTTATTTTCCTCCCTTGTACT
This sequence comes from Viscum album, assembly GCA_963277665.1. Classification (NCBI taxonomy): domain Eukaryota; kingdom Viridiplantae; phylum Streptophyta; class Magnoliopsida; order Santalales; family Viscaceae; genus Viscum; species Viscum album. The sequence goes on from OY728160.1 coordinate 174,970,119, forward strand.
CTAATGCAGCAATTGTGTTTTAGGAGATACTTCTTCCATAGAGACCCATAGAATCTATTCCTCTACAAAATTTTTTGTATCTTTAAAAAAAATCATCAATGTAAATATTTCATCCACTATACTCTGTGTTAATGTTATCCCTCTCAAATAATAATGATTTTTTGGAAACACTCACTTTATTCTTAGATGGGTTTTAAAATAAGTATCAGTATGATTCAATAGGATAACCTATAATGATATAATGTGTTCCCCATGATGCCAGTTTGTTACTTGAGAATGTGTTGACAAATACCGCACAACCCCTAGACATGTTTGTGAAAAAATAGGTTTCTTTTCACTATATAACTGGAATGTAATTACATTTGAGGCTTCGATTAGTACATTGTTCAACGTATATTCCACAATTTTTCATGTACATACCCAAAAGGAAAACAGAAGATATACATGAATCATCATCAACCATACGATGCCAAATAATGCATTGTTTCTCCTTTCACTAGAACCATTCTAAAATGGTGTCTAATGTAGAGTGATTTGATTCAGAATCTCAAACATCCATTTAATTTTGATAAACTCTTTATTAATATAATCACTAACTTGATATGAATAATGTTTTTTTGGATTTTTTCCATGGGTATTTTCTAAATTATTCTTCAATTTGTTTAATTAAAAAAAGGACTTCGATATATACCTCATCATGTAGATATATCTATATCTTCTAATGCCATTATTTGATGTTATAAAGTAATAATATCCACCTTTAGATTCTATTATAAATTATCCAAACTGATCAATTTATATAAATCAATGAATATTTTTGTACCTTTCACCATGTCCAATAAATAGGGATTTGGTCATTTCTCCTCATAAACAAGAATAAAACAGTACATATTATTTTACCTTAGGAGAGTCTAATTAATAATCTCAATAGAGTTTTATCAAATTATTTTCATTTACATGACCTATAAGGTTATTCCATAATTCATTCTTACAAGAGTCTTGATAGCCAGATACATTATCTATTTCCAATACTAGATTTTTTTATTTTATTAAATATATTACATTATTTAAATGGGTCATATGATAACATATTTTGTACATATAAAATAAAAAACATTTCTTTCAAAGAATAAAAATAAAAACATCTTCATGTAGGAATGACACATAAATTATGTTCTTGGTAAAATCTTGTACATAAAATCAATCCTTTAAAACCAATATTATTCCCATTGGAAATGAAATATGGTATTTATAAATGGATAAATCATCCATACATTCACCATTAATAGCTCTAAAATCCAATTATCTTCATGAAATATATTTCAATATACATTGATTCATTATTTTGATAGATATGTGATAACTAATAGATGTATCTAATACCTAATGAGTAGATATATAAATATTAAAATCGATAATGAATGAACCTTTTGAATACCCTTTATTCAGGGTATAATTCTTCTCATTCCCTTTCATTCCACATAAAAACATTCGTACTAATTTTACTTTCCCTTCCTCAAAATCATTATCTTCTTGGAATAATTAAACAATATATTGTTAAACTTGTTATAATTCATAACCCCTTTCTCTATTCTTTTTTTTTCATATTAACTATAAGTACTCTGGGGATTTCTTGAAACATGACCGTATCAATATTGAGGATAAGATTATGATGTTCCCAAATATAATTCTCATTAATTTTAATATTATAAATTAAAATTATATAGGTGATGTTCAAGGGTAGTGACGAATGTATGAGAACTCTGATGAGATCATCTAGTAATTTATTCTCTAAGATGTCAATGAATTAAATTTATCTAATATGATTGAATGCATGAGTATTATCTATCACTGAAACACCATGTTATTTCCAAATAGATAATTATAGATCCAATATCTCACTTGTCACATTCTCTTTTGATAGAGATCCAAAAGGTGAGACAATATGTTATCGGAATCCATGTCATCATATAGCTTAACAATATCATTGGTAAGGGATGATATCATTAAAAATTGAATATTCGTATTATCATGTATATGTTTCTCATTTATAGAACAGTCTTCCTCACTAACACCACTACTAGGAAAATCTAAAAATAGGTTCTTGCATCAAATACAGATTCATTTCATAACGTAGGATAATGTAGAAAGTCATTTTACACCATTAGAAATGTGTACTTGTGAGAAGTTTATAGTTATTATGTATGGATCATAGTGATATGTTTAAAGTCATTTTAATTATTTTTCCTACAAATATGATAATAAGATATTAAATACTTTTCTAATAATAATTTATAAAAATAAAAAAGTATTATATTTATTAATATCCCACTATTTTATAAAAAAACCCAACATCACTCATCATTGGAAGTGCAATATCTTATTACTTGTACATTCTAGTGGAAAGGATATTTATTTCCCTTTATATAACCCATTAAATGGTTGGTCAACCAATTTGAATGCTTTTATTTTTTCATTCCTAATTCCCACTGCATTAAAACTTTCTTCCATGATGTTTTGTCTGGAATACCTAATCCTAAAATACTTAAATTAGATTTACCAAATTTTTTACTATAAGTTACACCATATCCTACATCAGTAGAAGACCCTTGATGTGAAGTGTATTTATTCAACATAAAAAATCATATTATAATTCCCTAATTACTCTATGATACCCAACATTGGTTGGTTAATAAAATTGAAATATCATATGATTGTACATAAAATAGTTCCATTCTATACTAATATAATATATAATTGATTTATATTATATTTTATTCCAAAATTTATAATTATTACCATCATAACATGATTTTTAATAATATGTGAATTTAATTAATTGAATAACAAACTCTTATATAATATTTATGCATAAGATAATTTAGTTTAGTTCTTTAATGATTGAATTTCAATTAATTAATTCATGTGATTAAGAAGAGACATAGATAATATAATAATAGTGCAATATGAAATAAATTAAATATTAATGTGGTATTATCTAGATATTTTACTAGTGATTACTTTTTCTGGTGGATGATAAAGTAACCATCGACCTAGGGGAAAAGTGTTGAATATTTTATGGTTTGTGTTGTAGTTTTACATATAATAACATACGCATATCTCTTAGATTGGATTATATTAATACCTAAACCAGAATTTCCTTTACTGGATTTAGAGATCCATCCATTACATATTCTATTAATCACACATATGTGAGTGAAAGGGTTTTACAAGATGAAACCCTGGGCACACATGCCATTTCATAATATGAGGATAGATAAAAATTTGGACAACAACTTAATTTAACAATATATTAAATAAACCCAATTACATAAAACGATCTCGACAAGGCTCATGATAGTCCATGTGCAACTAGTTAAACATTTAATAAAATTAAAAGTTCTCTATAACCTATCTTATTTAATATAAATCATGCTAGAATATATTAATTATATAATTTTATTAATCGTGTATTTTATATTAATTCTCATCAGAATTACCTTTAGAAGGTCATCTATCATAATTTTAAACAAACTAAATTAATTAATTTAAACATTCCTTTGTATAGTATAACTGGTATCTTGTAGGCAACACAATGAGTACCCATCAAAACTAATAAACATTTATTATACTCATATACTCTTCTTTAATGTTCTATAAACCAAATATAACCAACATTAATGATGTATTGTTTAAAATTAATTTCCACATAGATTACATGATTTTTCATTAATGTGTTATATTACATGGAATAAAGAATGATAAATGCAATATGACTAATATATGATATACAGGACCAATAATTATGTTTGAATTAGTAAAAAACATATATATATATATTAATAAAATATCACATGGAATATCCTATATACATAATCACCACATGAAAATAAATTTTGATAAGGGTTTTACACTAAAAAAAATATTTTAATTTTTTATCAATTGGAAAAATTTCCTGTAAAGTACATTGTAACAACACATCGAGTATATTTTCCAATTATATATTTTGGAAACATGCCTATAGACTAGACATTTAACCTTTCTTATTAATAGTTGGAGTACATAGAGTGTACATGGGTTATACATCATGTGGCCTCTGAGTTACATAGCTTCCAGTCTGGTAGGTCGGGTAAGAAGATACACTAATCATCCGTGACAAAAAGGATGCATGCTATATATAGAATTTATATGATATGTACATCATTTTAAAATGTTCTAGGATAGCCTTGTCAACATGTGGTGTACAATTAGATTCACTATGGTTAATAAAAGGACATTCCTTGAATAAATTATGAATTAATTAAAGGTTCATTAAACAATATTACACAACGTGTAACATGGTGTTACATGGTATGTACTCTTGTTTTATCTGGGAAAAATAATTTGAAATCCTTAAATCTGATCCTTGAATTTATTTTGATCATAAAATAAATTAATTAATTTATATTAATATATAATCTATGAGGACGAAATAGATCATGGAATTTTAACTATAGAATGAATAAATTGATATTGAAAACTAATTACATATTTATAAATCAATAAGTTATATTTAAAAAATTATAAATAGTTATGTTTCCTTCCTTGATACAACCTAAGGTTCTTGGAACGGTGTATGAGTGTGATGGGTCATACCAAACATATACTTATTATTGATCGATAGTTAATTTAATATTTACATGATAATAAACACCATGATCAACTGAAAATATAAAATAATATTGAAAATAGATATACAGCAGAACCAATGTGCATGATTATCATATATTATTTATACAAAATTTAATCAATTAATGAATTATCTTGTGAGAAACAATTCATGAGTTTAGGGATATGATAATGGATTTATGTCGTACCTTTATCATATTTTTGGAATCTAGGTTACATTCTCTCCGAGAAGTGATCCACATGTGTTCCAGAAATCATTGAATATCATAATAGGAACATCCAGGTGCTAGCATGGATGTTCCTTTTAGTTGCGTTGTATTTAATTTATCTCTAGATGAACTAAATTAAATTCATTCCCCTTGTTTTCATCTATCTCAAGAGTTTGATTTAGAGGTATATATTTCCCCATTTATGAGATAATTTTGGTAGAAATAATCTCTCTATTTAATTAAGACTATTCTCATGACGTGTTGTGCAAATAATGATATAACTCCCCTGGTAAATAATATAATTGGGTTTATATATTTCTACGATGAGTTAAAAATAATTTAAAATTTTCACTTTATTATTTATTTAACACTTGAGGTACCCTATGTCTAAAATAATAATATTATTATTATTTCCAATCATGTACTAAAATAGTTAACTAATATAAATATTATTTAAAATATAACAGTTAATAAAAAATATTTCTTACATCAAAATTTATCCTTTTCTTCCATTTTTTCACAATATTAATTGTTCCATGAATAATGAATATTTATTTAACAAATTAATATCATTTCATTATTATGCATTAAATAAATTAATATTTTATTTAACAAATAAAAAATAATTATTCATTAAATATCCTGATAACAAAATATTCTCTCAAGTTAATGGTTTCAGAATATATGTGACCCAGAAAAAATTAATAGTATTCAACCCATATGGGGGAATAATATTTACATAAATTACTAAAAATATAAATAATATAATATTTTTAAACTGATATTATAGATTCAGATTGTGTGGGTCCAACTAGTCCTCTTTCCCAATGCCATTAGTTGAAGCATCTTAAAGAACGAGGTTAGAGTCTAGGAACACACTAAGGCACCCACATATATAGAATATAATACCACAATGACACAATATCTCATATGTATTCCCATAATGTAATATGATCTATTTATCATAATATATCTACTCATTCAATTTGCATGCTCCTTCCATCAACTAATGTGGTGGATGTCTATTTCATTCACTTTCTAGAAATTGAACATTCCTATAGAACACCATGGCCATGGATTTTTTATGTTTGTACCATTTTCCTCAAATGGTATGAGATATTAGTTTCTGTAAATGATCATAGGGGAAAAATAATAATTTCTCATGTTATTTGTTATCAAAATTTAACTCATAATGCACCCAATATTCCCTACATATCCATGAACAGATATCATCATTGTATTCATTAATACATAAAATTAAATAACATATATTACTAATTACTAATAATAATGTAAATGGATCAATAAAAACATCCATTTATAGGAACAAGCAATGATATAAATAAATTTTGATTTCCTACTAAGATTTCTCATTATCATAATTTGATACAACTGATATTACCAATGGTGTACACAATGATAAGGTAACTCAATGTCCAATGAGTCTAACACCTTAGAGATGGTATTAATTCATTCCCATAAATGATATTATCTTTATAAAGAACATATATTTATAAATACTATCATGACGCTTTTGGGTTCTCTACATAGTGGAGAACATCTATTCCATTAAGTGTTAGAAAAACTCTTAGGACATTATCACATATTATATTATATTGATAAACAACAATGATGTGATGAAAAGTTTATTAATATTAAAAAAATGAATATTGGATACCCTAAAGTAAACAAGAGTTTCTTGAAGGTAATAATCTAAAAAAATTACATATAATACAAAATGCTATTATATAACCTATAGGTTGACATTGGGTGATATGTCATGTTTCCCTTATAGTACACCATGTCCATTAAAATTATCAGGATTTGGAAATATGTTAAGTTCATTCAAAAAAGGAATTCATGATGAATTTGATGTTGGAAAATTTTTTTTGTAAAATTATTTAGTTAATAATGTAGTGAGATTAATTAATGGTGGAAGCATAGTGTTGGTCATATTTGGTCATTAAACATTATATTTAATTTCATCAAACCCAAAAAAGATGGACCGTGTTAAAGGAAATATTTTATCTTGGAATCTATAGGCTAGTATATCTCATTCCCCCAAATATTTTGAGTAATGTCTTAGAGAATAATATAAAATACCTTATTATCAAATAGTGTTATTAATGTTTACCACGTGAAATTTTCTAGAGACATCTACATGTTGAGTAGATATTGCATCTTTTTCGAATTAATTTCATTCATCGATTCATATATCAGTGTCAGTATATTAACTCACAATTAAGGTAATGTGATCCTCTATTTAATGTTAGAATTTTTTATTCAATTTCATAGTTGATTGTTCATGGATATGTTGGGAATTAAACCAAATATTGTTGACATTCAATGAAGAATATGGTTGTACACTATAACTTTAATACCTTAATAAGAATATTTGGGTTCATCCTTATTTAAACTCATTGTTTATTTTTACATATGAATATCTGTATTGAAAATATATTCCCTTAGTTATTTTTATGTGTCATACAATGTATGTATATACTCACACATTCACGGGTTGAAACTTCACATTTCATTTAATATCAAAAATAAAATCAGTTTGATGACATCAATGGTGAACCATAAAAATGGTTTACAAAGGGGTGATTGTTTATTTTATCATATCTTCTATTTTTAGAATCTCTAGGCTATATTTTGGTGAATTTTTTCCTCTGATTGTTATGTTATACCAATTTATTATTTTTTTTACGATTACCTTTCCTTATAATTTTTATTTCAGTTATGTAATTTAGGAATTTTTTGTGGGATATTGAGGTTGTAAACTCATTAAATATCTGATTGTTTATTATTTCGAGTTACTACAGAATTTATAGATGTCATAGCCCGATCAAGGTTAACCTACCCCATCCCCTTATTCTATTCATGGTATGTCCCCAAGATTTCCTCTAATTTTTCCAGAGTCTAATAACTATAAGAAAATTCGTAAATGGATAAAATATAAAGATTATTCCATCATATCACATTTTATTAATAATGAATGTAATCCAAACAAATACAGATATAAGAATTTCATAGTAAAACAATATTAATGAAGAACTGGAAAGACAATAATAATTTTAATAAATTAATTATTATCATGGAAAAGCATAGATACATTGGCTTCCCACTACACTGCCACATATTAATAATTCATACATAATGATTTACATCTACTCTGATAGGAACCACATACCTAGTCACAAAAATTTCTGAACTACGCCAACATGAATATAAACTGCACATGGTCATTGCATCTTAAGAATACATCAAAATGATATCAAAAAGTACACTGAATCGTGTTATAAAACTAAATAAAGACATAAGATCTTACATACACTAGGTTTCATATACCAGGGGTAAGAAACAAATCTCTGTAAAAGGCACCCAAATATTGAATTATCATATCCTATAATAAAATTTTGATAAAAATCATGATATTCCCATACTATCAAAATTTTAAAAATGGAATGAAGAAGAAAAAATACAGAAAATAAACATAAGTAGTAAATCAAAAGGAAAAAAATTAGCCATGCGTCCTAGAACATCACAGCGGGTATGTGTATAGACACACCCTCTTATCAAGAGAAATTATGGAACATGTAATGCTAAAACACAACATCAAGAAATCCTACATGATTAATAAGTACAACTAATTTCACACAAATTTTTATGAAAGTACACTAAACCCTAGGATATCATCATACGGGTTCAAAACATGGAATCCCATTTACCAGCCTATAAGTCACCAAATATATTATTTGAACAAAAATTAGGGACTCCTTACTACCTTCGGTAGTATAGTGTTATTTCTTAGATGACATAATGAACAGAATGGGTGATTACAGACATGTTATTGAATTTAAAAGCACTCTAAATGTGACCAAATATCAAAAATTGATCCCTAGAAGATCAATAGTCTCTACTGTACTCTAACCCTATACAGGGTTAAATGAAAATTAATGGTGGATACACTCATCTAGGTCATCCATTTTCTCCTTTGCCTCATCAAAAAATAACCAACCACCAAAAGAGATTCATAGAGTCAGTCATGGGTCAACCAATAGATCTAGTAATATAATAATGATTTAATCTCTCAACCATTCATAAACAAGAAATAATTAAAACCACATAGCCTATAATATTATGAACATAGAAAAACATTACCCAAACCCACTGACTCGAGCTACGCTGATGTGCATCAACCACAACCCTAGACCAAAATATTATTGAACCCATAATAGTTCATAAATCCACTAGTAAAGAAGATTACCCTACAAATGAATCATCAAGATAAGCCTATAAAAAGGAATGATATTTTTTCTCATGGATTTATACCAAATTATTACTCTCCTAGAAAGGGAACATAATGATACACTACACCATGAAGAATATCCTAAATAAAAAAAATTCTTAAAAGGGATACATCATGATCCACCACTCATAGAAGATCATATATTATAATGGGTTCATCCAGAAAATATCAAACATTATTTACAACAATATAATAAACCCAACATTACAAAATGTCAACCAATACTAAACGCACCTAACATTCCATGCATTATGATAATCGATCTAATTAACACAAATCATAACTATTGATGCTCACTATGAAACCAATTGAACATATCTCCAGATATTTATCTATAGTACCTCATGGAAATGCAAATGGAACCCTCATCTGAGAGGATAAATTAGTGAATAACAACACCTAGGATATACAAAAAATGTCCCAACCCCTATGATGTTAATAAGAACACATCCTTAATGGAATCCTCTTAGAAAACTATTTCATTAGAAAAACCCATACAAATAACCACTAAACACTAAATTGATTCCATCATCTAAATTTATGACAAAAAATGTTTAGTGTGGACATGGAGTAAATTCACTCCAAACATAATGATGTAAAAACTTACACTGCAAGTAATTTTGAGTACATGATTTTTACCCCTAATTTTTCACATAGTTATATACACCTACAATGAATGGGAAATATCATGGTATTCTTATGTACTGGTACATGCCTAAGGTATACATGGGTTCTTCCCATGTATTACTTCACTTCAACACCGCCCACTTGCAGGGGGTTCCATCCCATATACCCATCCATATGGCCATTTACTACTACATTTTTTGTATTATAACTACACGATTTGTATTTAAAAAATTTAAATCTTCTCAGGTACTTAGAAACACATCTATGTACCACATCCCAATGTGTACTCAGGGTACAAGGCATGTAGTACCCAACACTAAACATAACCTTGTACATGGAATCATGGAAAAAGAACCACTATTTGAAATTTAGAAAAAGTGCACTTTGTTTTCCTCTAAAATATTATATTCCCCTAATATGAAGAACTCATAATGTGTGTTTATTGAACCAGAGGCCATGTGAATGTGGATTATAAAAATGAAACACATATTATCCTATGAAAACACCATATTTTCCCCAATACATACAAAATTAATTCACTATGCATCTTTAATAAACAAAAATATAAAAAAATATTCTTTATTATGATTTATGAGGAAAATGGTAAATATACGCTTCATAATTTTCAAAAATGGTTAATATTTGATCCTGAATTTGACCCACATGACCACCAAGACTGAATCTAACTCCATAATGGCTTCTAAAAATTCCACTCTTTCCCTCTCTTTAATTTCTTCCACACCTTCTCTTAGACAAATACCTTAATAGAGGAAACCCCTTTGATTTACATGACACACAAATTGAAAAAAGAGAAAAGGAAATAGGAAAGGGAAATGAAAGAAAAGTAATTTAAAAAATGGACACGAATATGAAAAGGGGGAATGACCTCTCCCTGATACCTGAGTTAGTGTTATTACTCACATAGAACAAATAACCTCTTTTCTCATTCAACCTAAAAGTTTAGTTTCAATATAACACACAGAATAAAGGTTATTATTAGATAAACATGGATTAATTAATGATATTTAATTAATTTAGTATAAAATATTAATAAAATATTTTACTGTATCATTATTCAGTCAAATAAGATTCCAATGGTAAACAACATGTTCTGAGTTCAATTAAGATAATAGAACACTAGCAATTATATAATAAAAAAATTACCATTTTCCCACCCAAACACTCCCTAGAGTAATACATTTACACTAATTTTTTTAAAAATGGAAGGTTTTAGTTCATGAGATACACCGGACCATAAATTCTACTAACCCGTGGGATGCCTTGGGGGTCAACTAGTTTCCAAGATTATGCTTGAACACTACTGCTTCCAGTTTTACCATGACCTTCTAAAAACAGGTCTCACATCACCCATGACTCTACCAATATATAGAATATTCAATACTAAAGGATATGACTATCCCCACCATATGATAGTCTTTATCATTTAACCTGAACCCAAAAACCAGTCACCCTAAGCCATGCTCTATCAACTACCAAGAACATTGCATGGACATATCCAGAATCACATAAACATGATTTAAAACAATGATCAATAACACCCAACCTCTGTTATCTCATTGGGAATGAAATCTCCATCACCTAATTGAACTATAAAAATGCGTAACAGGTCCTATAACATAATATATTTCATATTTCATTAATCTCCATATGGATTAACGTACTCCACTCTTTATGCACCAACCTATTGATCCAAATGAAAGTACACCTTCACAGGATACATATGCTTTCAATAAATAATTATTCACTCTAAAATCAATTATTTCCACCATATTCCTCTACATGGTAATTAAAAAATAAAAAACATCTTATGGTCTATCACCCTAAAAATCCATAACCTAAATTTCGTTGGATAATGCACCTAAAAAAATTAACCATGATCCTCAAAAAGGATATTTCCAGGAACCAATGAACCCCCAATAACATGATTAAAAAATTTTGAGGACCCCATAATGATAAGATAAACCACACTTCCACCCTCTACTAGTTCAATTGTACAATTCCATGAGATCCCAATAATGAAGTACCACACCACTAGAACCGTACCCAACTCCAAAAGGGCTAGTAATCCTTCCAAAAATTCCCTAACATACCAGACACATATATAAGAAATGATAGTGGTTGTCAATTAGCCACTTAGGAAACCTAAGGTTGCCTCATCTAATCAACTGAACATCTTGTGGCTACAATAACCATAAGGAAACTAAATATTGATCCAAACAACTCTTAGGTACACATACCATCATGAAGATAAAAAACATAATAGGGATTCCTAAAGAACATACCATCCTATAAGGGATTACATAAATCCATTTATGAAATTGAACTATCTCTATCTCCAAATAAGACCCCCCTAAAGGATCCACCTAACCTAACAATATAGTGAAAATAAATTTGGATTAGTAAACTAGTATTCCAAAATGTATATATTTGTGGAAACACTATATTTGTAGTTTCTAATAGTTTGAACATCATAATATATTCCATCAGTAAAAAAATTCATCAAATTTCATTAGAATCGAATGTGACTATCATGATGAATGCACACATTAATAATTATATAAGTCTAGAATCCAGAAATCCTGAATCACCAAACCCACAAACATAATTTTATCACTCAACATTAATATCATTAAACCAAAAAACTATAAACAGAAAACATTAATCCGACAACCTTATAAACCAATAAATCATAAAAGAAAATGTTTTCATTACATAGTAACTTAGTATACAAATAAAACTCCAAATATCTATTGCCCTCATTTCCACAAAATCCATACATAGTAATAAAATAGGATGATATGATAACATTTTGGGAAGAATCATCATAGTTTGACATGTCCCATCAACCAATATGGCTCATAATAAGGCCTTAGGTGTGCCTCATTTTTTGAAAAATGCATCCTACTAGAAATTAGCGAATAAGATCATATAGTGGGGTTACTATAACTTAATATTAAAGTGTAATTATAGTAGAAGTAAACCAAAAATATACACATCAGTTGGCGCTAGAGTTTACATAAATAATTACCAATAAATCCAATGATAATAAATAAAATGATGTATAATTACTCATGGATAAACATATATGCACTAGAGGTAAACTTTAATGACCAAATATAGAATAAAATACATAAAATAAATTATTAGGTATCTAAATTTACTCAGATAAAATCATTATACCCATTCTTAATGTTTTCTAGAAAACACTTGCACGAACGTCAAACACCTCACACAAAATCCAACTCAAGCATGAAAAAATGTGGCTTTGTACGGTCACCTTCATCAACTTATTGTCCTAAAATAATACATAATGTATATATATACCCCACAATTCAGGAGGTGTGGTGAAGAAACATATATCAATAGCCCACCCACAACAATGATCAACATATATAACTAAGTATAATATCAATGAAACATTCTATATACATTACCTATAGATTTGGTATTACTTCTATAAAAACAAAAAAATGGAAATGAAACAAAAAGGTAGATGTAAAATGTAAATAGATAGCCATGAATTTTTGTTTGATAGCTATATTAAATCTACCATTACTCTAGAAACATACAAAGGAATTATGAAACATTTATCACATAGTCACAGCATCAATAGAATCTTCCTGATCATGAATGAGGTACAATGTCCTACCCGGGTATATGAATGAATTCCGCACCATGAGATATAATAATTAGAATCTATAACACTGAGGTACATCTATCGAGTTAAAAGGATCAATTTCCATGTTCTAAACAAGTGAAATGGACTCCCTATCAACCTTATGCATATAGTACAAGGTCTCGAAAAGTCTGCATTGCTAATTAGGGGATAATGAACATGTAAAAACATCTATAGACTTCCTAATTTGACCTTAATCTCAATAAATAGCAACCAATGGAATAATAACCTCTATGGTCAGCTAACTGAGGACATAGTGAATCGAAAATCATGGTTGGTTTCACTCTTACAAATTTTCCACTATCTCTCTAGAACCTACTCATGATAACTAACCAATATATTAGATAAAAATACTAATCCATAGGGATAAGGCCCTCTCTAGTAATATCCCAAAGGCATCCAACTTCAACTAGTCCTGAAATTAATCAACTTCAAATCCCCTAGGCTCAGACACTAGGGTCAAATATGCCCGAAACAACTGACTTGAGCTACTAAGATATGAATTGACCTCCAAATATTCTAACAATCATAGGGAATCCCAATATTCTCACTAAAACATTGGCATAGGAATAAAGCCCTACTTGTGGTTCCCCTAAAAATTCCGAAACATTGGTTAATCCCACCAATATAAACTATAGTTAATCTCATAAATCATAATCCAAATATAATTCATGGAGAAAGGAAACCTCATGATCAACATGATGATTGGAAAAACTGATATAAACACATTAATCTAAAATTAACTCTCATGAGACACTACTCCTTGATGTGAATACCTTATAATTGGTCCCTTATTAATATATTAAATACTATCAATTGCACTGAACCATACCTGACATCCCATTAAGTAATCCCAACTCAAAGGATCCTACTACACTAGAACTGATGTCAGTATATCTAAAAATCCAGAAATTGAAATAACTATTTCCCCCAGCAAAAAATTGATATCTCCACCAAATATTCATTAAAATAACTAAAATAAAACACAAATAAAATCCTCGACCATGGTGATAAACAAGCACATAACCCCATCCAAGCATTATAAGTCACAAACCATCTCCAAAAAGGATTCTAAAACCAAAATCTTATAGGAATACATCCTCAATAATATATTAGTCTAAAAACCCATCTAGATGGCCTGAAAATGATGATAGTATTCCATAATCACAATCTTAAGGAACAAATGAAAAAATTTACAATACAGAAGTCCAATTATAACATAGGTGAACAAAAGAACCCATACCCTCTATCTTTAAAAGGTAAACAATTACCCTCAAAGGTTCACATAGTCATGTACGTGAACATATCCAGGTAACACCTAGGTTATGATGTTTAATTAGTACATTTTCATTATATACATGGGGTATTCTCATATAATATTTCACAACCACTTACCCCTCACAAGAGGTGTCTACCCAAGTTCCCAACCACTTGGTGTTGTACTAAGAGAATAAATGAAATCCAAGTACATGTCAATTATTTCCTAAATTTCATTATTCCCATGTATATGGAAATATTGAAACATATAAGTTCTTGGTGTTTCCATCTGGTACATGTTGTGTACTCGTGTTACCTATAGTTTATTACACAAAAATCCATATGACCATGTACATGAACACAATACCATAAACCACTACACTAATTGTACATATAATTAATGGAAGATTCTTCTATATAGTTCACATTCAATGAATATAGAGTCCTTGGGTGTGTGTACATAGAACCACATAATGTGTGATTAGGATTTCTGAATGTGAAACCCCTCTAAACCTCAAAACCAGTAAAAGTTTCCTAGAAACACTCATGATAAACCCTCTAAACTTCCACAACAACCCAAAAAAGTATAAATATTAAACAAAAAAACTACATGAGGATACATAGGGAAAATTAAAATGATCATACCTTTATTTGGAAATAATTAATGAAATAATCATGGAATCATGCAACATGTCCATTGAGCCCTGATTGACCTCTGTATTGCCTCCCCGACATGATCCCCTCCCTCCCTCTCCCTCTTCACAACCTATACCACAGTTTCATAAATACCAAAAATGGGGATGGACATTGAGAGAAAGAAACACATAAAGGGGAAAAAATAATAAAAAGATGAATAATTGAAATTAATTAAAATAAAATGAATGGGACAAAAGATGATATATAATAAAAGGTGGATTAATCAGGCCATATAACATGGCATAATGTTTGGAATCAACTAGGAAAAACCCAGAATCTAAAATCATATATGAATCTGAGGTTTCAATACAACACACCAAACAGAAGATATCACAGAGTTAGATTGTTAGAATAAATCATATTTAATAAATTAACAATAAAATATTCCTCAGAAATTATAATGACTCGTAATTCAAAAGAAACCCATTTCATGTGACAAAAACCCTATTATCGGACCAATACCGTTTTTAGAAACATTAGTTGACATATAAATGTTGTAAAAATTAAAATGTTTTCTCTTAAAAAATACCAATGATAAAAATCTCACAATTCCACTATTTTTGTTAATCATTAATTACATGGTTCATGATAATGAAAATAATTGTTTCTCAATATAATTGAATTAAACAATTTATTCACATATATGTGATATGAAATATCTTTGCTAATGAGAATCCCCTGTCCTAAAAAAGGTGGCCTTTTGGATTCACTATTAGACTACCATGATCTATGTGGTTCATGTAGTTTCATAGAATTATCATAGCCAATATTATCATAGGGACTAAAATTATATGTGGAATATTTTTATTGATTGGTTATAAATAATTAGGTAAATGGTGCTGAAGTCTCATGATTTCTTATCTAATGTAAGGGAACATGGTGATAATTTCATTGTTGGTTTATAGATACACCTAGATTCAGATAACCTACATTTCAAATTAGTATATAATGAAACCAATTGTATGGAATAATTTGTAAATGGGTCATATGATAATGGTTTTTTGATTTCCATGTGATTTTGGTGTCATCTCAAAAAAATGTTTCTCTTTATGGGGGTTCATCATGAATCATATTGGGTTCCTCTATGTATATAAACAATGATGATTCCATGATAGGATCGAGATGATGAATATATTTTCAAGGAGGCCTTATTTTCAGGGAATGTCATGAGGTGCTTACTCCCAATTGAAAATATATGGTACCTCGACAAACAAAACTTGTAGTGGACCCATAATTAGTGGTTTGGGATTATTTTTCACATTAGGATGATTAGTTAATAATTAAAATAATTTATCTTGAATACATTTATTAGATAATAATGGTTTATGAGTTATAGTTATAAGGACAACCATGATCTAGGGTAAGTCAGATCTTTAGATAATAGTGTAATGTATGTTGTCTACGTTTGGAATTTTTTTCTCATATAAAAAACTAATTCACAAATATTGGTTCTTATATCCATACATAATCAATATTTTTAAGGGCTCTATGGGATCCTAGAATAGTGATGCACGATGATGGGATTCTCCAATTTCATTGAGTTCATGAGTCTCATATCAAGGGATAGTTTAACATTGACTATATGATCAATGTTCATGTACTCATTATGTTTTGGGGTGGGGTGATTTACATGGATGACTATACATCAATGATCACTAACCGAACACATTACTCCCCAACATGATCCATGATATTTACTTATATTGATGAATGTTTAAGTGTGAACATATCCCATACAATCAATTTATGGAGGGTTCTATTTTAATCTCATTATATATTAAGGTGATGGATTATACCCAATTATTTTTTCAATTTATAAGAGATTCAAATTCATGAAGGTTGATCTAGTTTCAACTATGTAGAAGCTTCTCTAGTGACATGTGGATAGTGAATATGCTTGTAGGTCAGTATGCACAATGTACTAGTATATTCATATTTAGGGACACATATCAATAGCCTAGGGATTTAAATAGTGTTCACAATTCCTGTAGAGAAGAATTTATACACTAGTAAGCTAAGGGGATATATTAATATGGAATATGTGGCCCATTGGCTAGATGAAAAATAGAATATGGTAGATGAATCATCTATGAATTGAGAACAACACAATTTGATAAATGCTATTTGATAATATAATAATTATTATGTAGGTGGATATGAATGAGGAATTAAAGGAATTACAATATTTGGATATAACTATGTCTTGATAAAACCATTTATTTATTTTTTAGATCCTTCGAGGACCAGTATAATGGCAGTTAGAAGTATGGGTAGTTGCTAGTTTTTTTTGATTATGATCATGAGGCTCTATACACGATTTAAGGAATGATGTGTTTCCTATATAAATTATAAATTGTATTGGTAGAAAAAGGTGATAGATATTTATTATTGGACATATATCTAATTTTTTATATAAAAATTCATTTATAAATTATATAATGACCCTAATGGATTGAAACCATTTCTAGAGGAGATTCTAGAATGACCCTATTCTGAAAAAATATAAATTTGACCTTTCATGGGAGGGGTTCTAGTGGGATATATTTATATAAATAATTTGACAATATGTTTTCAATCTCGATATATACTATCTATCATTATCTCATACAAATACTGAGGAATTCTGTGATTCAATTAAATGAATTTAGGAAAATGAACTAGTTTCTCCAACATTTTTTAGAAGTATTTTTATAATTGATGAGGTCAGATAATATGTAGTAATATATCTCAAGTTTTCCAATTTTCTAACAGATTAAACCATAGTTAAATAGACTTATTTAATGTTTTGCTCTCTATATCGATAGATGAGTGTCCAAATGTCATCATAGAGGGATTTTTCTAGTTTACCTCCACTTTTAAGGCTATATTAAATATAGACAAGCATATTTTGAATGCATTGATATAACCAAATAAATATTGTATGGCCTATATTGTGCATAAAAAATCCGAGATTATAATTGGTAGACTATCTCAGTTGACATATTAATAGATTCATTACATCCCCTTAGGCATCCCTATAGTAATTTTCTATGATATTATATGGGAGAATCATGTTCTATGTCAAACTAATCATATGTAGAATGATAATATCAATATTTATAATAAAAAAATGATAACTAATGACCAAATATCTGAAAGAAAAAAATGAAAAATGTAGTTCTCCATGTTTTTCAGAGGCATGACAATCACCAGGTTACCATTATAGGGGATAAGATATGGTTGAACACATTTTAATATTACTACGATCGTTATGAGTTCACAGAAATTTTATTTGGCTTAAATAAATCTAGAAATGTGTTTATGGGTCTTATGATCTAGATAATTCATACCATAAAAGAATGATTTTAGGTGGTCTATATTTATGACATTATAATTAAATTCACATATAAGACTAAATATATTTATTATTGGATAATAATCATTTGAATACATTTTGATAATCAACATCATTTGAAACATTTAACGATTTTTTTTTCTGTTTCTCAAATTCATGAAAATTTCATATCAATGAGTGGTAAAATGGTATACCACACAAAGATCATGAAACTACTATCTTAGGATATACCCAATAGCATGATAGAGGTATGAAACATCCATGGGTAAGATAGTTATTCCATGAGATATATTCATTATTATATAAATATAATACTCATTGAATGCATTGGAAAAAAAATTGATGACATTATCGTTGATAGATATGGATTATATATATTTTTATTACCATTATTAGAAAATTAATAACACAAATATAATAAGAATTTTAGAGGATGGATTCTTGTATCTGGTGTTATACCAATACTATTGAGATGTGATTTGTTGTATCAAAATATAGAGTTTGTTAGTTGGTTATTATGAATCCCAATACATAATGAATCTGAAAAAAAAAATCTATATGACCCATAATTTTTAGCTCATCGTTATCGTATTCACCTAGAGGATATATAGACAATGCCATCTTGGTGAGTAGTTAATTCACTTTTCAAACCAAATGAGTATTATATGAATCATCACTAATATATATCTCAATATGATATTGAAGTGAAAAATATACTTTATGATTTATTTTGACTTTAATAATGATATAACCAAGGAGATTGGAAATGTGGTTGGATATAAAATCAATGTGAAATCATTTTCCTAGTTTTTTTGGGTGGGAAATTAGAGAAGTTGGAATCACAGTAGATTCAATTAATGTATGAGGTGGATAAATGTTACACAGATCTATGGTTGTGAACCCTCAACATCATCATCACATGAGAAAATTAAAATTTAGTTAAAATGATTTTGAGGTGTCCTTTGACTATATTTTCATATGAAATGGTATTGAAGGATAATTGAATGGTGGGTTTATTCTTGTCTAAATATTGATAGTGGTTATATATGTGATTTGAGAGGATTGAAAATGGGTTATTCCTAACATTCCTCTAATATTACATCCTAGGGTGTAAAATACGTATCTAGATATTCAATCAATGTTTTGGTGGCTATTGAAAATGAGATGATTCTATAGTTCAACATGATGTCTCACATCTGAGTATGTGATTTTATAGATAGTTTTTTCATGATAGGTTGGCATAAACCCATCACATTCTAGTTTGGAATTGAGTTAAAATACCAATGCAGTTGTTATGGGGAACTTGTATACATTTTAAGGACACTATGATTTCAATCGTATCAATAATCGTCTAACCATGAACTCTTATATTCATTTCATCAAAATAGTGTAATGTGTATTAATGAATAAGAAACTTGTAAGGGCACGGTGTCATCTAAAATATATAAGTTCCATAAATTATTTCATTACACCATAACTACCATTTCACATCCTATATGCAGAAAGATCATCAAGGTTATTATGGGACACAATTATGGAAGGGCATGATATTCCACCTCTTGTAGATAGTAACAATTATGGGACTATTTTGTTCTTGGAGGACATGGTTTGGCCTTTTATGTTTGTAGAGACCCAAACTTGACATACATATACATTACATTACATTTTCTGAATACATAATATATAACAAAAATAGACACCCAAGGACCGTAATAGTTTAGTGTCTTTGGAAACTCAAGACAACATCTTCTAGACATGGATAATGATCTTCCAAATCTCTCATAAAGGTCTTCCCTATTTATTTTCAAACCTAAAACATTTATCTAAATTATGGGGAAAAGAAAACATATAAAGGGTGAGCTCAAATTCTCAGTAAGGTAAAGCGTGGAAAAAATAAAACAGACCATATACATTTAAATTTAAAAACATGAACATAATGTTTAACTATAAAAATCATGAGCAATAACATAAAACATGGTAGTACGTATGACATAGATCATAACAGAACATCAATCATGATAAAATAACATGGGGAATAAAACATGTAATTGTGGGAAACCATTAATAACATGATATGATTTCCATAGTTCCAAGCCATTGCTGCCATGACCTTTAGAGTGGACAAATTCACTTACTGAACCGATTATACTTTCCATTCCAGCCATGTATTACTGAACCAGATTTACTTGTAATTCCAGCCATTTCAATCTCATGAGATATAAATCTTTACCTAATTCATTGGAGAGATATATAGGTCCCACCCATCTCATATTGAAATCATTCATACGTGTACCATAAAACAAATATAAATCATTCATCATAACCCACAGAATAAAATGGGTTTCATAAACATCATCCCATTTTTACATAATCCATATGAAATAAATGTATATAATTTCCTCATAATAAAAAACAAACCATGTAAATAATAGATACATTAGACATGAAACATAAATATACTAAATAATGTAATCTTATATGGAAGATAGTTTTGATAAAACACATGAAATGAATTCTTGAGAAAAATATCTTTTCATCTACAAAATCATTTTATTTTCTTAAAATTAATATAAATCTTAAAAGGAAAAATTTTTGTTGAAAATAATCATGAAATTTTGTAGAGGACGCAACATGAAAATTAGGTGTTATGAAATTTTAAAAAACTTGTTCAGGACGTATAAGTTAGAAAAACATTATCCCCATACTTTTTTCGGAAAATTCAAAAGGATCCACATATGGTAAACAGAAGAATGATTCCTTTCATAACACAAGGTAAAAGTCTATGAGGGGTAAACATGACTTTAAAAATACATGGAAGAATATTGAACACTTTATGAAAAAAATTATTATAGATGTCGCTGAAATATATAACCACAGTTAATACTTACGTATAAGAAATCTCGAATTAAAATGAGATTGCAAAATTATCCCTTACCTTATGTTTAATTTCTTCCGTATGTGTCCGAGACTCCTCTACTTCGATGTGCCACTTCTAAACCTACTCTTAGGGCAATAAAGGTGTTCTTTGAAGGAGAAAAATACCTCTAGTATGTTTCTAGATATGTTGAAAAGAATACTTTTCACGGGTTGGCCGAGCATGAAGGATCAAAGTGGTGTGGGGAGGAGAGGGAGGAGGTGACCTTTTATAAGGGAGGAGGGGGGCATCTTTGGAAACATAAGAAATATTAATTTATAATAAATTCAAAGCCTACTTAAAAACATCAAAAAATGACTCTAATACAAATATTAGATTATATATGGTTGTATTCCCATCAACAAATAAGATTTATACATGTTGATAATTTATTTTATACCTTATCAACTTGATTTATCCTTATTTACTCTATTTAATTATATTTTGGTAATAATATTATAAATTTTAGATTGTTATAAATAATTACTTATGTGTTTTGAATTGTCCATAATTGGATATTTTATGACATTGTAGACCGTATAAATTTCAATTTATAATTTTTAAATATTTTTGTGATTTTTAAACAATTTCATAATAAGTTATTTTTATAAAATAACTATAGTGTCAATTTTGACACTATTAATTTATTGGAATTTAAATAAATTCCACATAGAATATATGTTCAAACTAAAATATTTATTAGATTCATAATATGTCATATGTATCTATACAATTCATGTTTCACATTAAATTTTTCAGATATTATTTATTTTAATATTTTTAAAACCATTTATTTGATATTTCAATCAATAAAATAATTTCAACATCACTATTGTGTCATAATTAATGATAATTATTTAATCCTGAACAATTATTAATAAATTCACTTGATGTAGTTAATTTTATGGGATTTCTGGAGACTATTCTTGTTCGAAGTTATATGATGTTTATCACTAAATTAAAATTATTACACTTATATGATATAAGAGAGTGACATATTGTCACTTTCTTTGGTTTTAATAATAATTATATAATTTTCATGGTACAAAGTCCATGAAATGAATATATTATGACCCTTAGGTGATATGGGCTGACTTTCATTCATCCAATAGAATTTTGGCAGGTGTCATGGTAATTTTATAATATAATTTTTAACCTTAATTACCCGATTTTCCATTAATTGTACTAAAATATTAAGTACCTTAGTTACTATTCAAAATAAAAAAAAAGTAACATATTAACATAATTTGGACCCACTAAATCCAAATATAAAACCAATTTTTTAAAATTCAAAATACAGAATGTTTCTGCAATTAATTTACAATTAATCCAATTGTTAAGAAAATGGGTTTTAAAAGTTAAAACATTGTAAAAGATTGAAATGATTTTACCTATGAATTCAATTTAAAATCAATTTTAATGACATAAATTATATAAAATGGTAAAAATATATTCTATTTATACTTTAAAACCATTGAATATTATAATTTAACCATAGAAATTATTACGATGAAAAAAAGTTGTTTTTAATTAAAATATATATTTTTTACTATTCATTAAAATATGAAAGTTATCAGAATAATATTAAAGATTTATCCAAATGAATTTTTATATCTTGATTCCAAATAAGAATTTTATTTTGTCAAATTGAACTTATAAACATGTCAAAATCTAGAATTAATGTTTGTGCGCCATCAAAAGGTGGTAAAACTGCTTTTTTTTTTAATACTTATTTTACCCAAAAAAATTATTTTGTTCTCGTACCATGTTCTAGAAAATTTGTAAGATGAATAATAATGTTATAAAATTATAATTTTATTTAATACTATTCATAACGGCTATTTCATAATAATATCATAACAATATATTTTGGTTTAGTGAAACTCAATAGTGCCTACAACACAAGCTATCGAGGAAGGTCGCGATTGCATGTAATGAAAGCCAAGTCAGGGCTGCATATAGTGGTAGCTTCATTTGGTGTTACATTTAACATAATAAAAACTTATTTTATTTATACATTAAACAAAATATATACTTAATACTGCGTAGAATAATTTCTGCAAACCAAACTTGAAATTTTGAGTAACCTGAGCCAAGAATAGTGTTGCGTATACTGTAAGCTAATACGGTATTGCATATAGTACAAGCTAATCTTGGTGTAGTGTAAAATATAAGACATCAATGAAATTAAAAATATTACATCTCATAGAATCTCAGGGTGTTACATTCCACCCCCCTTAAAATGAATTTCTCCCTCACAATTTTCTCGGTTTATAAATAACTTACTACGTGAATGTTTCATTCATATAAATCCACATCGTAAAAATTAATACTAAAACTTAATTTAAAAAATTGAATTATGAAACATAACAGTTACCCAAATTAACTCTTCACTGGGTTTCCACATAGGAGAACATTGGAGAAAATATGGATATGGAAGAGAAATATAACCATGAACTTCTGATGAAGAATGGAAGAGGACATGGCTATGAAAAAGCTAAAAGCCAAAAATCCATATATTTGTGATGATATATGGTACCATATGATTCATCAGATATGAGGGCACTAGGACAACATGATTGGTTCTCAATATCATGACCCAAATGTTGAAGAATTTTTGAATTAAAAGAAATACTTATGGGATTTTGGTACAATCTCACTGTTGCTTATGCCTTGAACAATTTCCACTTCATCTCTAAAAGAAATGAATTTGAATTTGCCTTTTGTGAAGTGTTAGCAGATCATGAGATAGAATGATATGTCATTCCATCTGTCTCAAACATAAGTTTATCAAAAGTTATAAACCTAAGTCCATCTATGGGGAGATTAATCTTATATGGTTCCAAAAAAGGACTTGTACTTCATCAATCATCATGATTAATAAAATAAATATAGTTTCTACTAACTAGGGACTTCTTGTAGGCCAATGGTAGATGATACATGCCTCTCACACTTCGGATGTGGGTTCGATTCCCGCAACCTTATCTGACGTGACGGGTTGTTGCCTGTCCTACAGGTTGTCCTTTTTCTAAAAGTACACTTTTATAACATTATAGAAATAATATTGAAAAAAATTCTAGCCATCTACAATACTATCTAATGTCCAACATAATCTATTCTATACTTTAGGCTTATCCAAAATAAAACTGTCTAATCACATGGTATCAAGAAAATGATTAATAGAAAGGTCGCATAACAAGCACATGAATACCATCATTTATCCCCCATATATCATAAGATATATCTTGTTGGTCACATTTTAAACATGTGAATACCTTAATCAAGTCTTATCTTGAAACATAAATTACCATAGAACATTTGTGGAAACCATAATGAAATCAAAAGGTAACTCTTTCCACATACCAAAATCCCAAATATTATATTACTCAAACCATGATATCACTTTGTCCTTATTTCAGTCATGAGCTCATTAATACTATTAAACATATTATTTTCTCCTTATCCCTTCATTATGAGCATATCATCTTCTTTCCAAAAATAGTTCAATCTCTTTTCCTGGTTGCCGGTACCATATTCTTATGGAAAACAACAACGGACTAATACATAGATATTTCAATATACCATAAAAGTACCTCAATAACATTATTCTTGAATTCCAATACATAAGCCCTTCAATCCATCTTATTCAATGATGGGAATGGAATAGGTCCTTCCTTGATTTAGAAGTAACCTCTTAGGTAAGGTCATTGAGTTGGGTAATGCCCATGTTCTCCACAGATAAGACATTGAACTCTGTAATAATCTGTCACTCTATACCCCTTTTCCCCACACATAGAACATCTTCCCTTCCATTTGAGGTATTCCTCAAGGTTCAACTTCACTTTTTCTTGATATGTAAAAATATTAATATTCATTTCTCTATTTTTCTCACCATTTGAACATGCATAAAAGTCCATCTTTCAATTATTTGATGACATAGGAATAAAACGAAAGTTCACCATGTTAATAATATATTGTGATGACTGATTTGGCATAATCACAATATCGTTATCTTCAGAAATTACACAATTTTGTTGATCATAGTCACCAATTTTTGTATTAGAATCAATGTTAACTGAATTCCTTCTCATTCCTTCCATTTTATAAAACCAAAAACCATAGTGTAAGAAACAGTTAAAAGAACGAGGAACCACATAACCATAAAAATTCACTAATGGGATGTATAAATTATCAAAATTTCATTAATCCATGACACCTTAGGTTCACCCTAGGATAATCATGATCATCAACATAATTATATGAATGTAACCTATACTTCTAAATAACATTACGAACATCCCTAGACATACCATATAAATATTTATAGGGATCTCACTAAAGTTTTCACTTCCTAGATTCCAATGTTTAACTAAACATCCCTCTAATACCAACTATAGAGACCCAAAGATGACGTACATATACATTACATTAATTTTCCCAATACTTAATATATGAAAAAAAAACACCCAAGGACCTTAATTGTTTAGTGTCTTAGGAAACTCTGAAAAACATCTTCTATTCATGGTGAAAGTTCTTCAACATCTCCAATAATGGTTTTCCCTATTTTTTTCTTACATAAAACCTCTTATTAAATCATGTGGTAAAGAAAACATATAAAAGGTGATCTCAAATTCTCATTAAGGGTATGCATGGAGAAAATAATACAAACCATATACATTTGAATTAAAAAACATGAACATAATGTTTAAACATCAAATTCTTGAGCAATGACATAAAACATGGCAGTATGTAAGGCATAGATTATAATGGAACATCAATCATGCTAAAATATCATGGGGAATAAAACATGTAATTTTGGAAAACCATTATTAAAATGATATGATTTCTATATTATCCAAGGCATTGCTTCCAAAACCATCATAGTGGAAAAAGTACCTTACTGAACCGGGTTTACTTGTTGTTCCAGCCCTGTATTACTGAACCGAATTTACTTTCCATTCCAGCCATGTCTATCTCATGAGATATAAATCATTACCCAATGCATTGGAGGGAAATATAGGTCCCACCCATATCATAGTGAAATCATTCTTAAGTGTTCCAAAAAACAAATATAAAACATTCATCACAACCCAATGAATAAAATGGGTTTCATAAACATCATCCCATCTTTACATAATCCATATAAAACAAATGAATATCATTTCATCATAAGAAAAATCAAACCATTTAAATAAGAGATACATTAGACTTAAAACATAAAAATAATAAATAATCTCATCTTAGATGGAAAATTGTTTTGATAAAACACTTGAAATGAATTCTTGGGTAAAAAATCCTTTCTTCTTCAAAATCATTTTCTTTTTCCAAAAATCCATGAAATTTTAAAAGAAAAGTATTTTGTTGAAAATATTAATCAAATTTTGTAGAAAAAGATTCATGAAAAATAGGGATTATGAAACCGTAAAAATCTGTTCATGATGTATAAGTTAATAAAACATTCTCCTCATTCTTTTACGAGAAAATTCCAAAGGACCACGTATGGTAAACAAAAGAAATATTTCTTCCATAACATAATGTAAAAGTCTAAGAGGGGTAATCATGACTTTAATCATACATGGGAGATTAAGAAACACTTTATGAAAAACATTTTTGTGGACATGGATGAAAAATATAACCCCAGAAAATACTAACATATAAGAAATCATGTATAAAAATGAGATAGAAAAATTATCCCTTACCTTATGTCCAATTTCATCCATATGTGTCCGAGACTCCTCTTCTTTGATGTGCCTCTTCTAATCCTACTATTAGGGAACTAAAGTTTGTCTTTGAAGAAGACCAAGACCTATAGTATGTTTCTTGGGAAGTGGAGAAGATAAATGGGTTGGGTTTGGCCAAGCTAGAAGGCTCAAAGTGGTGTGAGTAGGAGAGGGAGGATGTTCCCTTTTATAAGGGAGGAGAGGGGAACCTTTGGAAACATAAGAAATATTTATTTATAATAAATTAAAACCCCACATAAAAAGATCAAAAAATGACACAAATACGAAGATTAGATGAGATATGATTGTAATCTCATCAACCAATAAGATTTATACATGTTGGTAATTTATTTTAAACCATACCAACTTGATATATCCTTATTTATTCTATTTAATTTTATTTGTGGTAATAATATTATAAATTTTAAATTTTTATAAATAATTACTTATGTGTTGTGAATTGTCTATAACGGGATACATTATGAAATTTTAGAGAATATAAATTTCAGTTTATAATTCTTAATATTTTGTGCGATTTTTAAATAGTTTTATAATATGTTATTTTTATAAAATAACAATAGTTTCAATTTTGACACTATTCATTTCATTGAATGAAAAATAAAATCCAAACAGAATTTACCATCAAACTAAAAACATTAATATATTAATAAAATGTCATATGTATCTAGAAAATTAATGGAGAACATTAAATAGTTCATATAGTATTTATTTTAATGTTTTTAAAACCATTTATTTGATATTTCAATCAATAAAATATTTTCAACATCACTATTATGGCATAATTAATGATAATTATGTAATCTCTAAAAATTATAAACAAAATGACTTGATGTAGACAATGTTATTGGATTTTTGGAGACTATTCATGTTCAATGTTTTATTATGTTTATCACTACAATAAAATTATTAAACATATAAGATATAAGTGAGTGACATGTCGTCACTTTATTTGGTTTTAATAATAATTATATAATTTTCATGGTCAAATTTCCATGAAAGGAATCTATTCTGGCCCATAAGTGATATGGGTATACTTTTATTCATCCAATAGAATTTTGGCAGCTGTTAGGGTAATTTTATAATATTATTTTTAACATTAATTAACCGATTTAACATTAACTATAGTAATAAAAAATTATCTTAGTTACAATTAATAATATCAAAAAAAATAAAAGTAACTTATTAAAATACTTTGGACCCACTTAATGAAAATATGGAATAAATTTTTCAAAATTCAAAACACATAAGTTGCAGTAATTAATTTTAAATTAATCTTGTTGTTAAAATAACGGGTTTTAAAAGTAAAAACATTACAAAAGATTGAAATGATTTTACCTATGAGTTCAATGTAAAATCAATGATAATGAAATACATTACATTAAATGGTAAAAATATATTGTATTTATACTTTAAAACCATTCAAAATTATAATTTAACCTTATAAATTATTATGAAAAAAATTGTTTTTAATTAAAATATATTGTGTTTTTAATATTCATTAAAATATGAATGTTATCAGAATAATATGAAACATATATCCACAGAAAATTTTTATATCCTGATTCTAAAGAAGAATTTTATTTTTCCAAATTGAACTTATAAAAATGTCAAAAACTAGATTTAAAGTGGGTGTGCCATCAAAAGGCGGAAAAACTGCCATTTTTAAAAAATATTATTTTACCCAAAAAATTTATTTTATTATTAAACCATTTTCTAGAAACCATGTAAGATGAATAATAATGTAATAAAATTCAAAATTATTTCAATAATATTAATAACTGCTCATTCATAACAATATTATAACCATATATCATTGTTTAGTGAAACTCAGTATTGCGTATAACACACGTTATCGAGGAAGGTCGTGATTGCATGTAATGAAAGACAGGTTAGAGATGCATGTAGTGGAAGCTACCATTGGTGTTGCGTATAACATAATAAAAACCTATTTCATTTATATGTTAAACAAAATTTATACTTAATGTTGTTTAAATAATATCTAGAAAACAAACTTGAAATTATGTGTAAAACGAGCCAAGAATAGTGTTGCGTATACTAGAAGGTAATATGGTGTTATGTATAGTACAATATAATCTTGATGTAGTGTATAATAGATGACATCAAAGAAATTAAAAATGAAAATATCTCATAGAATCTCGGGGTGTTGCAATGTTGGTAATTAAAAAATTTTATGAGGATCATCTTCCCATAATGGAATACATGAAAAAATCACTATTTTATTTGGTTATATCTATTTAAGGGACTATATTAGAGTCTATATAGGTTAAAACAATAATATTATGAGTTATGTGAACCAAAAATTACAAGGCTAGAGTTAGTGGTAATGATAATAAAGAAGGTTTAGATAATCCATTTTTAGATGAGGGCATCTTATTGCCATCAAAAATACATTTACAAGAGAATATGAAGGACTACTATATTTCTTTTTGGTGGCCAAGTGTTTCTCAATGTCTTACCCTAAAATAGATTGTGATTATATAGATAGGGAATTAAGATATCATTGATGTCAAGAAGTCCATTTTTAAATCTATAATGGTTTCCAAATGTTTTCCTCAACTAAAATTTCCCACCATATTTATCAGATTACATGATCTACTCCATAATACATATTTGAGATGATACAAGAAGGACGTGTCACAGAAATTTGACAAGGAATAGATATGCATTAAATATTGAGCTACATTCTAAGAGTATATATTAGAGACAATGGATTAATATGAAATTTTCCCTAATGTGTGAGAAATTTCCATCACATGAAATATTTGGTAGTAATAGAATTTTAAAAAAAACTCTTTGGGGAAGGGGAACAACATGAAATCTTAATATCCTTAAATTTTTTAGTAGTTTATTTGTTTTTTTGCATGAAAATACATGAATATGGGAATAGTGTAATTGTTCTATATTTTTGTTAAATTTTTTTATTGTTTTAAATGATATTATGTAAGCTATTCATGGATATTGAATGTATTTTCAAATGTATTTAAGCACTAATATTGATGTTTTTTTAATATTAACTACATTTAATTAAGGGAATCAATTTTTTTCTAAATTTTATCATTTATTCTATGATACAATCCAAAATTGGGAAACTACGATTGAATTTGTGTTTGGAACATATATTTTTCTACTAGAACAATATAATTTCCATTTCCATTAGGTTATTTCATTGTGAATTGTTTTGGAAAGATTAAATTTGGGATTAATTAATTATATAATTAAATAGATGTTTAATTAAATAATTTAATATATAAATTATCAATATTATCCCATGTTAGGTAATCATATGGGATAGTTTTATAAATTATTCATATTTTTCAAAGGTGAGCTCATATGAGAGATCATGTGAAACAGGTCATAGAATTGGGGACCAAACATGAACGAGTTAGAGAAATCCTCCATTACCATTTTTATCACATATATGAACAATATATTCGATAAATAAATCCTTTTTTGAGATAGGTATTTTTCTAAATATTATATAATATTTTAGGGTTATTTTATCATGTTTTAATTCTTTTAGAATTGAATCCATTATATTTTTAGTGTGAACATGTTAAATTAGTTCTCATTAAAATTTATGTGTTAAAATTGTCTAGGTTTGATATTTATATATCGCATACCTGTTATTTTAACATACATTGTTTTATAGAATATTCATGAAGGACCAAGTTGTATTATTCACCATTTTTTGTTTATGGATTCAATCATCATTTCCCTTTTTTTAATCATAAAAATCCATTAGTTAATGGTTTGAGAATTATAGTAAAAAAATTATCACTATGTTATTTGCAATCATTTTTGGGATTCATTATTGTTGATATGAGGAATAAAATTAAATAATGTGAAATTAATTTAAATATTTATGGATGAAATTATTTTTGTACCATAAGGGGATTCTATAGAGGATATTAATTCAAACATTGGGTAGTTCATTTTTAATTTGTAAGCATCATTTAATGATCATGGTTCTATAAATATAAGGCTAGAAATGGTTTTATAAAGATAGGGGACAATTTAATGATTCTATCGATAAAATATTCATGTCAGATTAGTGGAAAAATCCAAAAAAAGTGATGAAAAATATTGTATATGAATTTAATGTGTAGAGAATCTATGGATGGTGTGACTATAAAACATTATTTTTAGAATAATGTAAGTAGTCCGTTGATAATTTTTTAATTGTTTTTTAGATTGAATAAAATAGGACATATTTTTTTGTTCATCCACACGCCATGTCATTCCAACCAACCCACATTGAATGTAATGGGAGTACACTCTATGGGAACGTAAATAGTCTACATTCCATGTATCCTTTAAAATGCTATATACTCAAGAATTTTCACATAATGAACAATGTAAGTACATGAAAATGAGGTTGACATGTGATTCAATTCCATGTATGCCAGACAGAACCTTTTGATATTTTCCCAGGAATTGATTTAGGAAACTGATCATACCATCTTATATATCCATGAACAACATGATATTGGCCTTATAATTGAGGATATTGAGGTGGTTTTTAATGTGTCTTGAGTGATCAATCATAATCACATTATAGAGGTTGGGTTTAACTATCACATGTTTTAGGAAAATCAAAATTCCTTGAGAAAATAATGTGTGATACAGAAACTATTTTCAGTATAGTAACCAATAAATTTGACCATCCGAATGATGTTAAAAGAATCAAATATTTAATTTAAATACATTTTAGGTACATTTCAATCTTGTACTTTTAGAGAATTATTACAAAATATTAACTAAAAATGTTTTTTTCAGAACTGGTTGATTTTTTACCACTATATGAACACATGAATAATCCATCATAAGTATTCATTGTTTTTTTTAATTCTTCAAATAAGTAAACCCAAATGATGTGTATTAAGTATTAAATTTCTCCATATCATATTATAAATAAAACATCAAAATGTTGCGAGATCATATTCTTCGTAGGTGTAACCAATATAGGTAAAAAATTATATTATGTGATCATAAGATATAAATATAGTTAATATTACGATATATATGAATAAAATTCTCAATAATGAAAATAACATAGGATTTAAATTATATAATTCTAAATCTATAAAATTAATATTATCATAGAAAAATGTAATTGATGACATTTTGTTCACAACCATAATCAAATAATTGCTAACATTATGGATAATGATTCACTCATATATTTAACAAAGTGGTTTCATGTTCACTTACATTTTCCCCATAGTAAATATGGCATCAAAATTTATTTCCCATTTTTGATGGATTATTAATGAACATTTCAATATTTTTTCATGAGAAGATAATCATTACTAAATGATTTCGACAGATATATAGGGAAAACCTTTCTCTTAATGATTAGCGATGCATATTTTTTCTATATATAATCATATTAAAAATAACACAGGGAAGAAAAATGGGGTTCATTAAACACAATATAAATAACCAATAGAAATAAAATGAGTTTTATATCATTTTAAATTGGATTAAAAATCTGAAATAATTTACGATTATATAAATAATAATAAAATGATAATCCTATAGAAAATAAAATAGTAACCAATGATATTAAGTACTATTGTAGTTTAATTCAAATTTTTTAAAAAATAAGTCATATTATATTTACACTATATAGATAAATGTTACAATGTTTAGATAATAATTTCCCTAATTAATAGATGAATGAAATTTATATAAGCACCATTAAATAAATGGAATAAAATATATGGTATTAATAATGAAATAGAATTATATAAAATGATAGTCCTATTAAATATTGGTAGATAGGTTTGAAAAAAGGATATTATATATCATATATTTGATATAAAAAATCACATCCACCATCTAAAGGCTTACTCTGGATAGTTTCAAATGAACTCTCCCCCATTATAACAGAGGAAGCTCTGAAGGATGTTGATGTAGATGAAAACATCCTGTCAATTGAAATATTTTAACAATAACACATGAAAATATCGGGAATCAAATTATTTAATATGGAATGTTAAATCAACCAAATTATAAATATAAATTTTTATATAAAAAATAATTCAATAGAAATACTTGGAATCTATTTTATATTCAATATGAAAAGGAAAATAGAACTAGTATATTTAACAAAATTTTGTAAAATAATTATCATTGATGTAAAATAAAAAATTTGGTATCAAATTAAATGGTTTCTTTTAAAATTTATATTTCATCGATATTGAAAATATTTACTTTTAAATATTATTTAAAATAATTCACCCTTGAAAATAAAATTAATTTTTATATAGTAAATATGTATCTAATAATAAAATATTGATTATGAAAAGGATCAGTTTTAAAATATTATAATTACCACAATTGAAAGAACACAATGTAAAAAAATTATGAAAAATTATTGATGGGAATTTTTTCCCCAAACATTAATATAAATTACCCTACAAAATTTGGGCTGAAGATCAAGAGAATATTTAGATATTGTTAAAGATAAAAATATTTGAATCAAAGGAAGGGGATTTTACTTATCATTATCTGATAAAAGTTACATACTCCACATAGAATTATATATTCTAAATGGGTTAATATTTTAAAAATGTTAACAATGGGAGAATAACATATATTTTAATCATATTATATAATGATCCTATATTATATAAACTATTAACATTAAAATTATCATTATTGTCACAACTAGATTTTTTTAATTTCCCTTTGTTATAGTTCGAGTTTTTTCTTCGATTAGTGTCTCTAGAACTCGGCGTGACAGGTTTTATTTTTGGAGTATTCGTCTATTTTCACATTGGACTAGCATTCACCCTAGAGTTTATTTTAATTATTTTGATAAAAATTCATCTTTCTAGACTAGGAAATTTGAAGCACATGGTTTCTTCACGGTTAGTAATAACCAGGCACCAACCTAGAAAACTATGATGTATGACATATAACCTACTACAATATTGTGCACCACATCCCAATAAAGTGTGTCGCTGGGTCTCCTTCGATATAGGTGATCACACAGTCTCTGTAATGTTATGGAAACTATGATACTATTTCAAATATTTTAAATTTTTTTCCCTCTTTTTCTCTCCCCCTGAGTTTAATGAAAATGGCCCCACATTCATGAACCCCATGGGCCCCCAATCCCTTATTTCACCACCCACCTTCTCCATCCTCCATTGGGAATTTCTGTTTGGGTGGTTTTCATGCTGATTCATCAAGGAACCCTCTAGTAAGTCTCTTCTCCCATTTTTTCAATTATTGTATGGTTTCCCCCCTTCTTCATTGGGGTTTCTCTTCTCCATTGGTTTTGGGATCGATTTAAATATTTAATTATTGGCCTTTTGGTATTATATTCTTGATTAGGGTTCCTTCTTAACTAATTTTAGTGCTATTGAAGTGTGCTTGGAATTTTGCACCTTTTTTCAGAAGGTTCTTCACATTAGGTAGGTGGTTCCATGCTATAACATTACTATATGAATTAAATTTGTTTTTATAAGTTTATAAATGTGTTATTTGGTTTGATTTTGTGGTGGTAATAGTGTTCTTTAAATGGTCAGTGAGTTTAGATGGTATTAATGGAATTTAAGAGGGGAAATGGTAATATTTTGTGAGTGTGCTATAATTTAATGTTTCTAAAAATGGTGATATGGATTTATAGTAAAGTGTTAAATTTTTTTCAAAGGCACTTTAGTTGTGTAAATGAATAATAGGTATGTTAAATGTAAAATGGATCATTTTGAGAATGTTACAAATTTTATGTTTTTGGAGTGTTAATTGTGAGATTCTTTGGATGATGCAAATCTTGTTTTGAAAATGGTTTTGTAGTGTTAATAAATTTAAGAAGGGTATTGTCCCATTATCTAGGTTGGTTTTAATTGTGTGTTTTTATTTTATTTAGAAAGGGAAATTTTTTAACCTTCTACAAAATGGTGAATACATTTTGAAAGGGGTTTTATTTGGTGTGTGTAAAATTGTAAATGGGTAATTTTATGGAAATAGTTGATTTCATTAAAAATATTAGCCTTAAAGTGAAAGTGGTGGAATATTTAATATGTGATCATTAACTCAATCAAAATAGAACCCATGGTATCTATGTGGTAAGACTATAACTAGTGCGCTAGTGATATGGAAGTGTACATTCCCAATTCTACATAGCATGATTGACAATTACAACATTAACTAAACTATGATGATGACTGATCTCCACTAGAATTTTGGATGATTCTTCTCTCTATTGTCTCATGTATGAGGGTACTGATGGTTCTGGTTACTATATCGCCTTCCACTAAGACATGAGTTTCTAGGGTCCCACTTGAGATAGATGACCCTCTAGGATTTACTAATATATCTTTATAATTGCTGATGTGGTTCCCTCTGTCAGAATATGAAGTACCACATTATAGTTTGTTCTATTTAATTATTTCTTCCCTCACATAACCTGGTGTTTGTGAAATGGTTTTACATTAAAGTGTTCCTTTAAAATATTTACCTAATAAATTTTACCTCAGAATTTTTCCTTTAAAAATTTTAATTTAAATAGACTTATTACATTATCTTTTTAATGTTATTTCATGGTAACTTTCTATCTTGTATTAATCCAAATGAGTGTTTTCTCACACCGTACATACACCTTTGGATGTATGTAGATATTGTACCTTGTTTATTCCAGGTACATCGGGAATATTTGGTAATCATAGTGACGGTTTTTAGTGGTCTCCTATTCTAGGATGGGTGGTAATGACTTCATGATATATTCCATCATATGGCATGAATGTGTGGATTTGAGTTTTTAGTTTTCTTTTTGGTAGTCCTTTTTTTGTGGTTTTGGTTTAATGTTTAAAGGTCAATCATGAAAATTGTTTAATGATTGTTTGGATTGGTATTTTCATATTTGTTTTATTAAGGTTTGTGGTTGTCGTATGTTTTTTGTTTTGGATAAATTATTCCCATTTATTGTTTAGGATACCCCTGCACATGTGCCAGGTCTTGGGGATCAGAAACACTCCTTGGGCCTTGATCCAGACTAGGTCAGGTGCTGGGATAGATGGTGGCCTATATTGGTTCGTGAAAAAAATAGAATTAGAGAATGTTATCACATTTGGGTTATGTTATTTCATAATGATTCAGGGTGGAATGAAGTTATTATTTTCAAGACATGAGGTTCTGGTAACATGTAGTGTCTATGGATAACATACCTACAGACAGAACTCTAGTCTCCTTAAGGAGTCCTATTTATTTGATTTCCCTTTTCCTTGTGGTATGTTTTTCATCAGGAAATGAAAATAGAGATGGGTAAATAGTCTTGGTTATCTTGCAGGACCTGGAAATCAATGTGAAGCCGGGGAAATTTCCCTAGAATACTCTCTGTTATGTTGTTGTGATCAGTATATGGCCACCAACCATTTGTCGGATTCACCCATAAACAGTAGTTTCTCCTTGAGTTTTATTTTTTTCCATTGTGTTTTTGGATAATCAATTGAAAAGACTTGTTTTAAGAATTGTAAAATGGGATTTTTATTCAAAAATGATTTGATTTCAAAAAAGGGGTGGAAATGGAATTTTGTGATTGTTTGAATGATGAATTAGGAAGATGTATTTTTGTAAAATGGTCCTTTTTTAAGAATTGAATTATTTTATGATGATGGATTTTTAAAATTATAATTGGCAGTTTCCAAAAAATTGATTATCTGGGAAATGAAAATTGACGTTATAAATTAGAATAGTGGGATTTTAATTGAATTTTTTTGGAATGATTTGAGATTCATAATGTAGAAAATAAATATTTGAAATGGGGAGAAAGATTTTTTAATGGATTAGTAGATTCCTTAAACTCATTTTATTTGAAATTGTTTTTGATCTAGTGCGTAGTGAATCATGATAGTTTTAATGAAATTTTGAAGTGAAAGTGTGGGTTAAATGTTTTGGTTTTGAAATGTGGAATGGAGTTGTTCTGACTATTGGTTTAATCATGGGCGACCACATGCATGAGTAATGTGAAAAGGTGGATGGTCAGTGGCATGAGTGTGAGAGTGCCTTGATGGACATGAGGTGGGTGTCCAGTGTGGCCCGAAAACAAGCATTTTGAGGCTTGTGGGACACCATTGGGGAATGTGCAACCCAACAACCATTTCTATCGTCAAAATTTATTTTAAATGAAAATTTTGTGACATGAAAGTTTTTTATTTCATTTTGTGTCTTTTATTATTTTTTAAATGTTTTTCTGTGGAGTTTTGATTTCAAGAACCCCCTATCTTGTTTGATTGATGTTTGGGTTTGTATTCTAATAATGATTTGGGAGGAAGTGTTGGTTAATATTCTTTTTGAGATGTGTTTTGGGAATCCATTATGGTGGTTCCCCTTATGTTTTTTACTATATTTGTGTCATGTTTTGGAAAATGGTTCGGTTTTATTTGGTTCTTGGTTTTCCTCATTGACAAGTTTACACCCCCATATAATGTTAATGTATTATATAAGTGCGTCCATAGGTGATTCGTTGAGGGACGGTCCTCTAGTTGATCATTATAATAAGATACCTCTTGGGCCTTAAAGATTGAGTCTACCCCTCTTATTTTTCAATTATGTGACCCCTCTTGTAGTGGGAGACTGGATATGGAATAATAAAGGGGACCTTGGTTCCTTTGGTTTCTTGAGTCATCAATGTGAAGGCAGACCCAAATGTGACTGAAGGTCTTGTTAGGAAATTTTGAAGGTAATTTCAGTGAACGAAGATGGAAGCAGTCTTGAGTCATTTTGGTTGGTTGTTGTTAAATGATTCTTTGTTCTTCCATTGGATGTGTCCAAGAAAAGATTCATGCTAGGTCACCAGTGTGTCAAGTCTAGTAATAGAAGGCTACTATAGCATTTTGTAGGAATCATGTTCTATTTGGGCTCGGTTTAAGGTCCCTCTCTATATTTTGTTTCTATGAATCACAATGGTTATGTTATGTGACCCTTATCGGTGTCATGTTCTCACTCTATTTTATGGGTGACAGTTATAAAATCTTTTACAAACCCATATTCTGAAAAATGTTGGTTCCCCTTAGAAAAATTTATATTCCCTTCCTCCAGATGTCTATCATTCAAATTATCAATGGGGTGATGTTTGTAAACAATCTAAGCCCTTTTCTTGGTGAGTGTGTCATGTTAGACTAAGTGGTTGTAGGATACTGTTATTTCTTGGTGATTCCATATTGGATCATAATGCAGTTTCTTGTGGAATTGGATGGAGAAGTTTCATTAAGAGGATTTTAACACCTGAGTGTGAGGTAGAAGAAGATTCAATCAACTGATCTCTAGCCATACATCCCAAAGTGAAGCTAGTGTATACTCAAGAGAATAGAAGGGCCATGAAAGGATTTGTTTTAATTTTTTCCCTTTTTTTTGATGATGGGAAATGTTTAAACCTCTGGTGTTGATGTCCATGTTTAGTGGTTCATATTAAGTGGAACGTGGTTGGAGGACCTCATTTCCATGTTGAGGACTATTTGAGAGTAATTTCTATCCATTAGTTATATGGAGGCTTAGTCAAATGTCTTTATTAAAACCTTGGTGGGGGTGTCTCATAGGGTGTAGGCATGTTTTTAGTGGGCCTTATACGGTCTGCTTGGGTGAAATGGTCTCAGTGTTTTATTCTGAACATTTGGGGATGTGAAGTTATTGGAGTTTCATCTACTTTGGTTTTGAATCCCGGATGGTTAGGATCATCCCTCTATTTCCCCTATAGTGAGGGTTTTTTCAGTTATAATAAGTTATGAGTTTGTGTAATTTCGTTAGTTCTTATGATGGGGACACCCATTGCGGTACTCTTTGAATTCAGTGTTAGGTCAATACTTATGGTGCTGAGTTTGTTCAGGCCTCCCCATGTTAGTATGTCGACCTTGTTTCTAGTGTTGTCTTTGAAAAACATAGTCTCGCTCATAGATATCTTACCCCTATATTATCTCTTTGGTAAATTTTGGGATTAGGGTGTTCCCAATAGTTTTGTTGAAGTGAGTATATGGTTGCTAAATTCGAATCTGTTGTTCATTTTAGGCAAATACATTAGTTTCATTAGATGGTGTTTAGAGTGATTGTCATGGGATGTGGTTTTATTTATTTTTTTCATTTCATTAAAGTAGTGTAAGGATTATTGGTGACATCTGGGGTGTTTTAATTCTGTGGTTGGATTATGCATATTATAAAAACATTCCTTATATAGATCAAATAGAGGTGTCCTTACTTTTGGGGGTGGGTGAATGTTCATGAGGAGTCCATTCTGGGCCACCTGAATTTATTTTGTAAATATATTTCGTTAGTAATAGTTTCCTTGCTTCTTCTCGTTTTTTGGTTCATTGGGAATCTCTTTGAATAGTGAAGAGGTAACTTTTTTGACCTAGGGACCTGTCTTGCTGTGGATTTATGGGGTTGAAAAGAATTATGGTGGGGAGAATAATCACACTCGGGTATTTTGAATAGTCATTTGTTATGGAAAGGGTTTGGTCCTTGGTTATTATTTAAGGAACTAGGTGTGAGTGGTTTTATGTATTAGAGTATTATTTCCTATTATATATTTTTTATTATCCCCCTCAAGATTCTTTTGTGTTTTTTGAGAAAAAATGTATGTGTTTGGGCTAGGATGATTGAAGCACACGGTTTGTGCATGGTTAGTAGTAATCATGCACCAACCCAAGAAACCGTGTTCTTAATGATAGAACCTACTGCACCTGATCTACATTTCCTTTCTCCTCGACCCATATATGTGTATAGTTGGGTATTACTCTATAGAGGTGATCACACAGTCTCCACATGGTTTTAGAAGTCGCGTGGTCGTTCCGTCACATAAAATATGTTTTCCCTATATACTTTCCTCTCTAATTTTAACCTGTTTTGTCCCCTTGCCTAACCCCCACAGACTCCCAAGCCCTAGGACACCTCCCTTATTCCCCTCCCTCCCTTGGGATTCTTATTTTAGGTTTTTTTCATCTTTATTCTTCTATGAACCCTCATGTAAGTCTCTTCTCCCTTGTTTTCTTCCACTGTTATAGTATTTTGCTCCATTTTCATTATGGTTTTATTAATCCAGTAACATGGGGTTCGATTAAGGGTTTTAGTCATGGGTCTTTAGGTTTGAAATTATAGAACGGTGTTATCTCATTCCTTATTGTGGTGAGATTGATGTGCAGATGGGATTTTGCCTGATTTTTTGGAATGTTCTACACATGTTGTTGGTGGTTCCATGATCTCACATTAATATATTAATTTAATATGTTTTTATGTTTATAGATGCATTATTTGGTTTCATTGTGTGGTTCTAATAGTTTTATCTAAATGTTCAGTGTGTTTATTGCTATGAAATGGATTTTTACAAGGCCTATTTTTTGTGTGTGTTTGTTAAAACTTTATGTTTCTAAAATGTGTGTTATGGTTTACTTGGAAGTTTTCAAACGTATTTTCAAAGGAACATGTTCTTTTTAAATTCATAAAGGGGATTTTCAATAAAAAATTGATCATTGAGGGAATTTTATCCTTATTATGTGTTTTGAGTATGAATTGAAATACTGTTTGAAAGGTGAAAATCATGTTTTATAAATAGTTTTAGTGTGTGAGTGGGTTTATAGAGGGGTTCGGCCTATTAAATTGGTTTTTTTGATTGTGAGTATTTCTTATATTTGGAACAAATAATTTGATAAATTTCTAAATGGTTTTAATGGAATTTTGAATGGGGTTTTCTTTGGTTTTTGTAAAATGGTAAATGGGTTTTATTTATATAAAATAGTGTTTTACCTTGAAATGTTTGTCCTTTTTTGTGAAATTGGTGGATTGTGTGATACGTGAATTTTAACTCGAGCATAAGGGAACCATGGGTTTCTAGGTAGGAAGACCGGAACTAGTGAATTAGTGATAAGGAAGTGGGTTATCTCGGTTTCACATAACTTGATTGGAAATTAAAACAATAACATAATTATAATAATGATTGATCACGACGAGAATGTTGGATGGTTCTCCTCTCAAGTGGCATGTACATGAGGACGCTGATGGTTGGGGTAACTATACCAACATCCAATGTGACATGATGTTCTAGGGTCCCACTTGATATAGATGAACTTGTGGGATTTACCCATAGTTCCTTCCTATGCATGATGTTGTTCCCTCCATCAGCATATAGAGGACCACATGATTGTGTCTGCTATTTATGAATTTTCATAATCACTTAAACTCGTATTGGTGAAATTGGTTTTCTTTCAAGGTGTTATATTAAACTCTTTACATAATAAATGTTTTCTTATATGTTTTACATTAAATGTGTATATTTAAATGAACATGTTAGATTATATTTTTAATCTTATGTCCTAAAACCTTTTTATCTGGTTGGCATCCTACTGGGTGTTGTCTCAAACCCTGTATACACCTTGGTGTGTATGTTGATCTTATACACTGTGTACTCTATGGAAATCAGGGATCTTATTTTATCTTGGTGAGGGTTTATAGTGATTTTTTCGTGTGTTTTGGGTGGCGGCAGCTTGAGGATATGGTTCATCATGTGGCATGAATGTCTGTTATGGAGGCTTTAGTATTCTTTATTATAGTCCCTTATTTGGTTTTCAAGTACAATAATCAATTCTAAAAATTGTTAAAGGATTTTTTTTATTGTGTATTTCTGCTTTTTTAATTATGTTTTATCATGTTCTATTTTTATTATTTTTATAAATCATTCCCATGTATGTTTTAGGAATCCCAGGAACTTGTGATAGCCACTGGGGATTAGGAACACAACTCGGCCATTACAGTAGACGATGTCAGGCATCGGGTCAGATGGAGACCTTGCGTGGTTTGTGATAATTACTATGTGATCAAAAAATGAGTATCCAAAAAACTCTAATGCATAGTGTAATATGGTTCCATAGAGAATAGCTAACCATACACTCAATAGGGGTATCAGATGAATTGGGATCTTGAAAATATTATTTTTTATAAGCCACTATCTTCATGGGGTTCTAGTTTTAAACAATTTATTAACATATTTTGGAAGAGGAAAAAATATCAATTGAAGAAAGAAAGAAAAAATAATATTTTAATAAATTTGGTGAACTGAAATCCCCTAGCCCACACAACCAATACCCGACCCCATTAACATTTTGAGGATTACTATGAAAACCCTTTTTGTAGGGGCTCATATATATTTTCCTGCAACTGCTACTTATTACAATGTTCCCGGAGATTTCAAATAGGCCATCCCTTCACAATACATATCAATAGTATCATTAATGT
Organism: Viscum album; assembly: GCA_963277665.1. Taxonomy (NCBI): domain Eukaryota; kingdom Viridiplantae; phylum Streptophyta; class Magnoliopsida; order Santalales; family Viscaceae; genus Viscum; species Viscum album. The sequence continues at coordinate 175,012,823 of OY728160.1, forward strand.
AAATAAAAATGAGTAAAAATAGTAATTATAATAAACATAGTTAGTAATAATTATTTGCATCAAAACTTCAATTAGCTACTAAATGTTGCTTAAGATATATATAGAGAAGATGATATTTTTCCACGCTCTTCTCTAGAAGTTCATTGATTTCAAAGGATAATATTTTAAAAATGATACTATAGAATAGTATTGTGATATGTATATCCATGAAATGAATGAAGAATGTATCATATATTATACTCTTTATGTACATAGCTTCACATATTATACCTTTCACTTGTATACATACATATATACATATTTTATATAACTGTAAAATCATTTATTCATATAATCATATTAAATTTGAACTTAATCACTCTTAATATTCAAAGTATTCTAGTGAATAATCCTTTGAATCCCTATTGAAAATATTTCTTCACGTAATATGTCATTTTTATTTGAAAATGTAATAAATAAACTTGAAATATATATTAAATATCTTCTTATTACGATCCTTTCATTATTGATTTTTTTGGAAAAATATGTCATTAATCTTCTAGATAGATTCTATACTAATGTACTATAAAAGAATTGATATTTTATGATGTTATTAAATATTTAAAAATATAATGCATAATATGCATAATATTGATAATTCATCATAACATAAATGTCTGATATAACTATTTTAGTAGGATGATATATAGTGTATATTCAAAAGTAAAAACTAATATATATAATCCACATTGCATATTATGATTCATATTCATTATGTAATTTCTTACTAAAATTGATAATGGGAATTCACAACATACATTAATACTTTCAAGATAATATTTTTATGAATGACCATTTTGTAAAATAAAATAATTCTCATAATTTCATTCTGTCTGAGCTTTCTAATATTTACTATGAAGGTGATAGTTTACTCTCCTAATAATATATTCCTCTCATGTAGTAAGATAGTATTTATATACAGGTCTTCTATAAGATAAATTAATTATTCATAAACTAATAATACAACATTGATGTTGTGTTTCATTCTTCATTTAATTATGTTACAAGTCAGATATACTTCAAGCATAAGATAAATTATTTGAAGAAACTACCAAATTCCATTATAATAAATTTAAATTCACATTATTATGATAAATCCATTTTAAATATATTCAATAAAAATCTTAACATATTATAAATGTTTGTGATAATACCTTAAAGACATAAGAAAAACTCATTGTAATTTAAATATAGATTTTATGAATCATCAAAATATATAATTCACCATGTAGTTTTGAAATATTATAAGTATGTCAAAAAATATATACATGTTTGGTGGTCCAGGATAACATTGAATTATAAAAATAATCACACGACACAGTTTAAATGGTTTCAAATTTTTTATGGACTATTTTATTCTTTAACATTTTATAATACCTAAGAGAACTATGATAATGAAAATGGAATAAAAATAATTTAAAAAAATGTACTAATTTAAATGGTTGCAATGTGATATAAAATATATGAAAATACTTTTTTTGGACTTATAAAAAAATTATGACACAAAATAATTATAATAACGTTTATCAAATGTAATGATACATATAATAGTATTAATAGTAATAAAAATAAGAAATTAATCCAATGAACAATAAAACATAAATGTAATTCAAAAACAAAACATTAAATAATAATTATGACTAATAGTTCATAGAAATATTTATATACATCCTAAAAAATAAATAAGTAAATAAAAATATTAATAATAATTATACCCCATTCAAATGTTTTACAGACATCAATATCAATTAAGAGATGTGGTTATGAAGAAAATATTAGCCTTTTGGAACTAGTCGATGTTTTGGATGATGTATTTTAAGAAATCAATAGTTCCTAGACATTTATGGAAGATATAAGTAGAGGAGAATAAAAACATCTCTAATGAAATCCTCCAACATATCGAAATGTCCCCCATGTCCTACTTTATCTCCCCTAGACATCCTTAAAAAACTGTATTATATGCTATGAGTGGTTGCATGAGTTTATTCCAAATCAATGTGATCTTCCTAGATTGATGGTATCTTATAATTAAGAGAAGTTAAATGTAATTAATATTCACACGAAAACTATAGGTTCTAACTGTAATATATCTCATTGGGATTGATTATTTCATAATATATTTGATATATGGAGGCATGACGATCTTCCAAGGAATTTCCAAAAGTAAAACTTAACCGATGATAATAGAGTGAATCCATTAAAATTTAAATCCTCTTCACCATGTCATTCATGAAGAAATAAGAGATCATTGTAATGAAATTCCAATATATTAAAGAGAAATTTATTAAAAAATCACATATCCATTATTGTCTCAATTCAAAAAAATTCATTCAAACATCACAATGGAATTCATGATGACTAGCCGAGCTGATTTCATGTGTCAAAATAGATGATGCAATGTTATAATCATTAACTTTTGATGACATCTATTCTTCTTGGGGATCGGTAAAGGAATCATATTCTTCAATAATTTAATATTATGATATCCTATAATTTTATCTAGTTTATATTAATTTAATATCTTTTCTTTTATCACTAAAAATTGTTTTCATTAGATTCCCAATTTTTTTAAATCATTTAATAATCAAAGTAGATTTTTTTTAGATTGTACCGAGGAATATGGAATTAACATTGGACAATACTTTGGAATTTAAATGATTTATTTTCTATATTTGAAAATATTTATCTAATGCATCGTGGTATTATAGGAATCATCATTAGTTCTGCAATCACATATCTCTGTTAATCTCGTACTATAACATTTCAAATGAGTTCAAACATCATACACATTATTTATATCATCAATCCCATAATTTCAAGAGGAATGTTTTCCAATTTTGATTCCAAAAATTCATGATTAATGGATCTATAAATTAATTATTCACTAGTAAAATATTTATCCCTAAAAAGATGAATCAATACATTTTACTCATTAAAATAATTTCTGGAAACTATTTTCTCATTAATTGTCCTTTAATATACTCAATTCTTCGTCAACAGTTTCTTTAAAAAAATATTTGACCATCAACTCAAAATATCTCAATCAAGTTTTTGCAGTAGAATAAATGAACTCTGGTATATATATTTCATATCATTTATGATTCAAGTGAATAGTTTAAAACACATCGTAGTGTAATTTTGTACAATGATCCTCATCAGTATAATAATTTTCATCATCATTATAACTTATATGAATATAGATAGTTCACAATATTTTAATATTTATCATAATAGTAAAATAAAAATATAGGATAAATCAACTTCATATAATGCTTCATCATTATCCCCAAATAAATTAGGACTCCAAAAACTAACTAATTCAATTTTCACCTTTCAATAGGTCACCCTAGATAGAGATATTTAAAAAAGAGAGATTTATCCTTATTCAATATAGATGTTTTTTCCTTGAACAGAAACAACTAATATCAAATTATTTTAGAAAAAATATTTCTCATATAGAATAAATAATTACAACAATTGGTTGAAGAACTGCAAGATCAAAGATGTCAAAAATGTGACACGTCTCTAAATGAACCTCGAGATTAATCCTGTAATCCATTAAATATTTTTCTAAATTATGAAAAACAAATCATACATGAGTATAAAAAAATTAATTGTCTAAATGGCCTCTTATATCTATAATTTCAATTGTTTTTTCTATACGTCCTAGTAAAGGTTAAACAACATGATAAAAATATTGGGTCCATGCCAATAGAATTACCCCTAGGGAAATTGCAGTGTCTACATTCACATCATCTTCTATTCTGACGTGAAGAAAATTATTCACAAATTTACTCTAATTAAATATACTATTATTAATACACATTCAGTAAAAATTATTGAACCATTACAATGAGTGGTAGTGATCTCATCCTTGTAGACACAGGTTTTACCAAATATCAGTGTTAACAACCTTCAAACTATAGTATGATATACCAATTTATATTTAATATGGAACATATATCTCATAACATATTATTCTTTATTTATGATATTTTATATCATAAATATTATAATATAGTAACATCATGAAATATTACTTTCTCAAACACACCATTTCACATGGTGATTCATGATTAAATGACAATAAAAGAACTTTTTCCCATGTTTCATTAATATATCGGACATTATCAATATATCATAAAATCCAAGTAGATATTTTATTTTATCTGGAGTAATCACAACAAGAATCTGATATAACATGGTATTAAAATCAAAATAACCTTCTTTAGGTCATTAATAAATTACACCCATCACAATTAAAGATATCAAAATGTCATTTTGGTTTATAGTCATTGTTATGTATTTCTAAACATCCCCAAAACAAAACATTGTTATTTCATATAAATCGAATATTTATTATTTTATAAAAACATTGTCCTCTTACAGTAAGAAAACACCAATCCTAGATGATTTATTACTTTTTTTAGATGAATATATCTTCCGTATAGATATTTAAAATCAATAAGTCTTCCACTACCCACAATTATTATATGAATCAAACACAATGATATAATAGAAGTAACAATATATTCCCCATTACTATATACCATTTTTTATGACGGTTTATATTATTTAAGGTTTAGGGATGATAAATTAGATAGAAGATATGGAGAGGGATCAGAGGGGTTCAAAGTGTTAATATGAAGGATTTGTTTTTATCCATTTTTTTACTGTAAAAAAGGGGATTTAAGAGGATGAGTGGTAATAATTAAAAAATAATAATTTGTGTAATATTAAGATGTGAAAAATATTTATAATGGTGTACGTAAATTAATAATGAAAAACATTATTTAGAAATTAAAAATTATTAATTACAAGTAACTATAAAATTAAATTATTGAAAGGGAATTTTGAAATATAAACAAATTTATATTTGGATTTAAGAAACTCAAATATATCTTTAGAAAATTATTTTTAAAAATATGTATAATTTGTTTTATATTTAGGAAAATTATAAAGAGATATCATCTTTTTGTGCATGATCTCTTATGATGTTATTCCTTCGATCAATGTTCTTTGTTTTAGAATTGTAAATCAAGTTATTTGAAATGTTAATATAACTTGTGTAATAAAATTTTATAATAATATTATTAAAATTGAATCATGAATACATTGGGTGTGTTTCACCCATAGAACATATGCCCAAAAAATCTGCTACAAAATATTCTTCTTTAATAATTGATAATGCTATAATGTTTTGTTTCTTACTTGACTGTGATACTAATAGTTTACCTAAAAAATAAAACTTTCCAATGTTTCTCTAATGATAAAATATAAATAATAATTTGTGAAATTAAGTATGAGATAAAATAAAATATATTTTTTTGGATCAAGTAGATAAATCGAAACAAATCATTTTAAAAACATTATAATTATCTTTTATTTTTTAAAAATAGACTATATTGTATTTTATTGAAATATAACATAACAACAAATAGAAATAAATTTTTTTTCCTAATTTTAGTAACATATAGTACACATCCAAAAATTCATTTAAAAAACATATTTTCCATTGGTTCTCTAGCCTCATCCATATCAAGACTGTTGTCAAAACACATATGATTATATTAAATCATGTGGTTTTCAAGTACAGTAGTTTTATGTAAATAAATTATGTATCTTCATCAGTTCATAACATTTCAAATTTTTTAGATAAATTTTACAACCTTGGAAATATTTTAACTCAATAATAATTCTGAATTCAAATTCTATCATCATGATTTGGAGTAATTATTACATAATTGTTGATCTTTTTATAGAGAAATAATATAATCAAAATATATTTGAAAAAAAATGGAAATGATTGGTGAATTTTTATTTAAAATAGTTGGTTGTACCATTCCTATATGAAAACAATTTCCAATAAAAAAATAGATTACTAATTCATATCATGATATTAGTGTTAGTTTATGTTTATATAGGTATTAGCTATGTTTAAAAACAATGTTTGAAAAATTAGGAACATTAGAACCTCATGTTTTATAACATAAGAATCATCCAATAAAAAATCCATTTGAAAATTAATTTTAAAATCAAACATGATATAGAATTAAATTCATATGATATGAATATGATAATAAGATTATAGTAGCTTATAATATAGATATTGGGGAGAATAACTCTTCATAATCTATATTATATTCTAGTTTATAACCATTTAGAACTAATCTAGAATTATTTTGAGTAGTTAAAAATTGTTCCGACTTTTTGTTCATGAAAACTGATTTAGTTAAAATAAATGTGCAATTATAGTGTCTAAAAAATAATTCACATACCATATTCTTCTTGAATATTTTTTACTCTTACTTCATAGATAAGACCCAATTCTTATCATCATAAGAATCTTCTACACCACAACATTCTAGATGGGATAAAAATGGAGATAATACTTCAAGGTCACCATTATTTCTTCTAATTAAAAATCATTCACCTAAATATTCAGTAACTTTTTTAGAAAATTTACCTTAAGGTTTCATGTTTTTCTAGGTTATAGTCATTCTGAATTACTATAATCAAAACATTTCATATTTGTTTACCAAAAAAAATCCAAATCATTATCCTTTTTATTTCTAAAATGAGGATAATGTCACGTGCCTTTATGACAGTCACATAATTCTTCATCCTAAATCATTATGTTGCCAAAATTGTCATATTCATCAAACCTCACGTGAGTTGAATATTCAATAATATGTCACCTTGTATTTTTAACTAAAAAAACTGTGGATGTAGTTGATTAACATATGATGAATCATTCAGTGTATTTTGGATCAAATTCACAATAATTATCTTTATTTCTCCTAATGTAAACCACACATGTTACAATTTTAATGTATCATACCATTATATTTTTTTATTCCAAGACACATTATTTTTTTACATTAATATAGGCCATATTATATCTATCTAAATCTCATTCCAATCATTTTTTTCAACGTAATCCTAAATATTACTGGGAAGGTAATATTTTCATAACATTGATCTAGTAATATCATGCAACATATTATTCCTCTTTTCAACGACTATATTCTTATGATGTGTCTGAGGGGAAGAAATGGTATCTTAAATACTATGCTTTGAGAAGAATGAATTAAATTAATTATGTCAAAGTCTCCCACGTGGTCACTTATTAAGGGAACTATTTTTTCACCTTTTTCAATTTACACATGATTACAAATATTTTTGAAAAAAAAATTAAATTCAATTTAATATTTAAAAAATTAAACCAAGGAAAATATTGAAAAAGAATCGACTAAAAACATTTCCCAGTAAGTATTTCTATTTTGTCCCTATCAGACATTGGAAAATTCATATGGATAATTCTAAAACTAGGTGCACAGACGACGTGTGATTCCACGGCCCGGTGTTCCGAGAATTTATTTTTATAAAAATATTAAGTATTTTTTATACTATTCATGTGGGGGTGTTATCTCCTAAATGGTATCTCAGAATGGGCATCTGAGAGAACAGTTGCGTCAGGAGTGTGCCATTTACCCCAGACGGGGTGTAAACATTGTGGGCGTGAGCCTATTGTGGGAAAAGACACCAGGGGCATTTTTTAAATAAATGGAAAAGTTTATTTATGAACATCGGCTTGAATAACATCAGAATTGAGTCTCAGATTGCAATTCTGAGTGTGTTGTTGAATTTAGAATGTCGTGTTTACCCTAGACACGACATAATTTTAGTCGGTGCTGGGTGCCGGGTCGGAGGCGTGTTGGTGGGGAGTTAAAATGAAGTTTTATTTTAAAAAAATGAAAGAAAATCCCTCACTCCACACCTCCCTCCTCCTGCATGCTGGAAAAAAACCCCTCCCCTACCTCCGTTCATCATCAAATCGAGCGACATGCATCCGTTTTTTTGGCGCTGATCGTCAGCGCATCAAGCTTCAGGGTGTTGCAGGCGACGTTATACACCCAATGCTTTGGCGATCCGCCAACAGGTAGGCGTTTGAGTTTTGAAATCCCGGATCCAAATTGGTTTGTTTTTTCTCCGTCTTGAGAATGCATATGCATAGATCTGGTCCTAGGGGGCATGCAGATGGCTTTAGAAGCACGTTTGGACCCCGGGGTGCCCCTTGCAGCCCTCGGAAGCTTCGCCGACGACATGCCACGATGGAGAAAGCGGACCGCCGTAGGGGAGGCGGTCTGGCCACCAATCAATGGTGACCCCATGGTCGGGGGGTCGGTCGTGCATGATTGGGTTGTGTCACACCGTGTCAGTGGGGTCCGCCGACTAGAACGGCCAGCGGCGGCTATGGTTGGGTCGGCCAGTCCGACCCTTTTCTTTTACACGGGGGTTTTAAAACCACAGTAATTTTCTCCCTAGTGGTCGGATTCACGTTTCGTCTACGGCGACGGGACCCTAGTGATATGGTGAATCCTTTGAGGTGGGGTTTAAAAGTTTATGTTTCGGGATCGTGGGTCGGGATCTTGAAACGTCAAATAAAATAATAATATTTTATTATTATTCGACTTTGGACTGTTGTGTCTTCTACCTGGAGCGTCCGATTGACGTGATGTCAGTGGCATTGAGACCCTAATGGTACAGTGGGATTTTAGTTATGTTTTTCGGGTGTTCTGACCTTGAACAGGCTTTGGACCCCACGAGGGTGCATTTTGGCATTTACGGAGAAACATGACTTTTCCACCAGTCTTCTATTTTTGATGAACGAGTAGTTGATCCTGTGTGAATTTTCAATGGGATCGCAATGGTGTGATCCACTTGACGAGTTTCAGGATCATGTTTTGGGCCCCACTCAGGCTCGCTTCGGTGAGTAGTACCTTTTTTCACTGGGTGTTTGTTTGGGACGATCGAGTAGTCGATCTCGCATGTTTTTTTGAGGGGATCGTAGTGGTATGATCTTCTTGATGAGTTTTGGGATCGTAGTGTCGACCCCACATGGGCTAGCTATGGGGAATAGTGCCTTTTTCACTGGTTTTCGGTATTGGGCGAGTAAATAGTCTATCGTGCGTGTTTTTCAGCATGGATCATGATGGTAACCTCAGTATCGGCCTTGGAGGTGCGTGGTGTGGCATCGTGGCGGGTCGCTCGGGTTAGCGACGTTTGGACCAGCAGTGCTTGATGGTACTCCATTGGTTCATTCCTATGAGGGTTCACATGGCATCACAACCTAATTAGAGGATTGGGGTCCTCTCGATGGAATTTTTAATCTGGAAGAGTTGTGGCATCCCTATGGTGGGCTCAGAGTGGGATCCTCTAGCATCGTTTCCCTAGATCAGGTTCTTGGTATCGTTGTGACCACATATCCATGGGCAGTGATCCCTTATCTTGAAGGTTAACCCCATAGGGATTTTGGAATCATCGTTAATATGATCCCCTATGCAGTGGGCCGTGCTCAGTAGGGTTCGGGCATTGTCAAGTATATGATCCCCTACTGAGCATGAGGATTGTTGTAGTGTTGCGGTATCAGTGGTTATACGGTCTCCTACTTAGCGCGTGGATTTCTTAGGGATGCGGCATCGTCAGCTCGATCCCCAACAGTGTGAGATGCACTAGTTAGGGTTTTGGTATCATCATGACCATTGTGACATGGGTGATGATCCTCTATCTGAGTGACGTGTTTCTGACGAGCGCTAGATCGTGTTGCGGTATACACCAGTGGATACTGGGAGTGATCCCCTATCTGTGAGATCGACGAATGCCATATCAGGTTGTGGTATTCCCCAGCAGACCCTGGGACCGATCCCCTATCTGTGAGATCTTTGTATACCTGTGTGGGTTCTGGTATCCCCTAGAAGACCCCAGGAGCGATCCCCTATCCAAGGATTTTGGTGTTTATGTTGTTTCAGTGAGGTTCCTCAGTGATGATATCTGATGAGCGTGATCTCTCAGGTGAGCATCTGAGATGATTGTGTGGGACACGATGGAGTTTATCACTTTGATGTGTGACATTTGGGATGACAGTGATTGTGGAGTGTTCTCTTCAAGTTGTGAACCACTGCTGGTGATGAGGTCGGTACAACATGTGGCTTGGTGCGTGAGCTGAGTATATCTGGATGTTCAAGGTGAGTGTATGTGCATACACCTAGATTAAGCTGATTAGTTTTCATTAGCCTAGGATGGTCATGAGATGGATATTCTCTCTCATCTGGGTTCCCTCTGGCTGGGATGAGAGGACTGTCGCCTTTCAGTTTCTCTCTATTGTTTTGGGTTTTTTGTGTGCCTATTGAGTATTGTTATACTCACCCCTAAACGGGCTTTTCCGCACTTGTTTTTGTATTCTGCAGACCATAGGCCTTTCGATGGTGTCCCGAGATAACCTAGAGGAGGCCGAGCTGATTGAGCGGGACTGACCATGGAGTCTTACCGGAGCTGTGCTGAGGAGCATACTAGCGGGTGCATTTGGCATTGTTTCCCTCCTTTTGAGTAGGTTGGAAGCTTTTGTAGTTTTCTTTTGGCGGTCCCTGTATTGCCCTTTTGTACTTTTGTTGTACTCTGGTTGTGGTTTAGTTGTATGCATGCATTTTCTTTCCAGATTTATATATCTCAGCACTATTTCATGGAGGTGTATGTGGGTGCATGTGTATAAGTACCTTAATTTAATGTCTCCCATGTGTGTGATAGTCTACCCGGTGCTAGTCGCCGTCCCCTGGCCAATTAGAGGAGGGATCAGGGAGTCGCAGATCGATCCATGTTGGGACAGTTCATGATAGAGTGGTATCAGAGGAGGTTCCACCATTGGGATCTCATCACATAGTCGGTCTACCTGTGAGTTTGATTTGGGCTGCATAGCGGCAATGTGTAACGCCCAGACCCCAGTTACCCAGAGCCGGTGCATTACTTCGTAACATTGGCATGATCACAAAAGATCAATTCTCGAAAGACCGATTAGTTTAGTAGCCTTGGAAACACTAGATACATTTATAAATCTTACATTACATCATAAAGTGAAAAACTAATAACAAAGTATTCATAGTCCACACTCATATCCTCTTCTTACTATCCCTGCAGGTCATTCATAAAATACTTCTTCACATCCTGGAAAATATTAAAACATTGAAAGGGGTGAGCTCAGATGCTCAGTAAGGTTAACAATATAGCGGAAGCTTTCATAAATAAACATTAACATTTAAGGAAATGTATAACTAAAACAAAAGCCTTTTAAACATGAACTTCAACATAATATGGCAAAAGTAAAATGAGATAATTCCATTTACTTCATCACATTGATATTCTACTGGTCGAATAATCACATGCAATATCAATAACCAATTTCATAATGAGGGAATGTATAATTCCAGACATTCTGAAACATTTTGTCAACCCCTCGGCCAAGGCGTCTAAAATGATTAAGGCCTCGGCCAAAACCATAAATCAAATTGGGAAAGGTCCTCGGCCAATTCCACGTCTAGTTGTCTCATGAGACCTACCGATGCATCGAGGAGCTATAGCGGGCTCCACCCGTCACTTATTAAGTCTAATACATTCCTCATATGAACAGGTTTAAACATAACATAATCGTATCACATAAAACATGCATAAAGGAAACATAAAATTTCAACATTTCAATCATAAGATATCAATACAACACATTGATATAATAAAAATTCTTTCAAAACCATTTTCAATACCAAGATAAAAGAAAAGTATAACATGGTATTTATTTTTCATTAAAAAAAAGGGTATGGCTTGTAGAGGAAGCCGAAACTCAAATAGTGGTCACGGCGGCAGAGAAGTCGTTGTCGCCGCATACGTACGACAAAAACATTCCCTTTTTTCGTTTAGTAAATGCTTCATATAAAAAGATTCCTTTTGAATAAACGTAAAAGTCAAAGGGGTTTATACACCGTATAAAAGAAAGTTGTGTATAAAACCAAATATGCCTCAATGAAAGGGGATTGAGACGAAGTCCTTAAAAAGATCATTTTTTTAAAATAAAGTACATATATAATGTGTATTCACTATAAGTACACATAAATAATGTAAAAATACAAGATAGGACATAAAAATATCATGACATAATTTGAAAGTAGGAGATTAACCCAAAGAATAGAAATTGGGTTAAGAAGTTCCCTTACCTCATGTCCGACTTGACTCAACCGTTCTTTAACCTCCTGAATAATAAACTAGAGTTAATATATACCTTATTAAGAACCATTTTCAATTTCATTAACCTTTTTATATCACTTATTACAATGTTATGAACATTATGTAATTATTTTTGTTAATAACGGTCGTTTTGTCGATCTTTTGTACTTGAGTCAACAATAAACTTCTTATAATTACATGTTGTTTATGTGGTAGAATATCCATTATCTCCAGAATTATATTCATGATTTAGATGTCATATATATCATACATATCCAGTATATACATTCATTCATAATATTACGTAACATTTAGAGGTAAGAAATGAAATGCACCGTTCATGGAGACGGTAAGCCGTACGTACACATGAACGCTACTTTCATTTCAATTTCATATTTAATGGAAAGAAATCATAATGATATAAATGTATAATATAATTCCAGTATATCATAGTGTATAATACCATTTACTCCATCCTTTATACATCCCACATATGGCATTAACGATTCAAATCACTTTGAGGGGGCGGTAGTCCGCACTTCCTAAAATGAAATTATCGCGTTTTACCCATAATGGAAATCATAAAGTATTCCATAAATGAGAGATACAGAAGCATAAGTAAAACATAAACATATCATATATAATATATAAAAATAGTTACATCTTAATGGCCACCTTTGAAGGTGTTATATGAGTGTTGAACAATCATCGTTTCGTGAGGTAGAAATTCGCCATCCACAGAAACCGTATGTTCTTTAACCATTAGATGTAGGTATGTGTAAGTGTAGATCGAATCCTTCTTATAAAAACATCATAGTATATTGAGGATACTGTTGTTGTTACAAAAGAAATGAATAAAAATAGTTTAGGGGGATGGAGAAGAATAACAAAACAAAACAACATTAGAGAAGACATTACCTCAAAACCGGGTAACTCTTTTTGATTTGAGCTAAAGACTTCCTTGGGAAGAGTTCTTCCCAAAGTGAGGCTTCTAGGAGTAAGAGGGGTAAGTTGGGAGAGTATTTGGGCAGAGTTTGGCCGAGACAAATGGCTTGAATGTGTGAATAAGATGAGAGTGGTGGGAGCCTTTTATAAGAGGAGAGGAGGGGCTCTTTTGGAATGATTGAAATATTATATTATTATACAATGATTTTCGGATTCTAAAGGTCCGAAACATATATAATTCGTGGATAAGGTGATAATGGTTCGAAATATCCTCATCCAATAGGCTTTGGACAAGTGTAAGCCTTGGATTTTTCATTATCTTCTCATTTTATTTAAATCGTTAAATAATGAGGTCATCGCTGCATCATAATGATGTCATACATAATTTAATTTATGTATTGTCTAAAAATTATAAAAAAATACTATGATGTAGTAAATCTTTTTATCTTTCTAATGAATATTTATAGTCAAAATTTGGACTTCTTTAACCCCACATAAAAATTGATTTAGTAAAATAACTCATGTTTGTATCAATTTAATTTTAACGTTAAATAAATATATATTTATGTCATTTTCCAACTAAAGTGGCTCCATGGGGTCCCCAAGTTGACCCATGGGTTGTCTTGGTCGGCCATGACTCATCCAATAGGAGTAGGACAAGTTTCATGCTTATCTCATATTATTAAAACATTATTTTTGCCTTAAACTAACTAATTACCTCTAATCGCGATTAAGAACTTAAAAGTTACTATTCACCAAAAAATTATTTTGATCTCATTGAAACACATTTTACTTCTTAATGACAACCATTTATGTCGGATTTTTGAAAATCAAATCACAGAAGTGGTAATATTTCATTTAAACAAAAAATCTGTTATTTAACTACCACTTAGTGGTTTCACTATTCATCAAAAATTGAAGTTTTTCAGAACAATGCCAAAATTTCACCCTGAGCTATAATTGATATTCCGAATTCAAAAATGATGTCTATTTTAAAAAATTCCAAACATATAAGTTGAATTAATTAATTTTATAATTATTTCCCGTTGTCACAACAAATAGCGTGTTTTAAGAAACAATTTATATCAAAAGATTGGCAATTGTTTATGTCCAATTTCAATGTTAAATTAATTCTAATGACCACCATTGGATAAAATAGTAAAAATATATTCTAATTATACTTTAAAACCACTAAATAGTATAATTTATCACAATAAATTATTTTTATTAAAAAAGTTGTTTCAAGTATTTTTCACTATTCATAAAAAAAATCGGAAGTTCTCAGAAAGTTACAAAAAATTCAACTTAGGATAATTTCGATATTACGAATACAAAAATAAAGTCCATTTTGAAATATAAAATTTATATAATTTTAAAAAGTGGTTATTACTATTCATAATGGCTACTTTGATTAGTCGCGGTGTTTTAGAACTCGAAGTTGCAGACAATGCAAGCTGTTGCATTATTGAATGAGAAGTGTATCGTGGAAGCTCGGGGTGTTACATTCTCCCCTCCTTCAATAAATTGCGTCCTCACAATTTGAAATTTTCCTTTGAAAATAAAAGGTTGAAAAGAGAAAATACCTTTGAGGAAAACCCACATCGGAAATAAGATTCATAAAATTTAGCCTTAATAAGAGGGAAAGGAAAATGAAAAAGTCACCACCCAATTATGATCTTGATTAGGAGAACATTGGTGGCAATTGGAGACATATAATTGGAGGAAAAACTTAAATATTTGTAGGGAGTGATTGAGGTCATCAATCACAATCAACTGTCAAATTGAGGGCCTCAAAGCCTTCAATCTATGTTGATTTAAAATATCATCAGTTCAACAAGACATAAGGTATTAGGATAACACATTTTTTTTGTTTTAATATCCCTTTACTAAAGTTTAAGAATTAATTTATTCATTGAATAAGAGATAGGTATATATATATTTATGCCTGACAATTAGAGTTTCAACCTTCAACTCATATTTCACTCAAAAAGATAATAGAACTCAAAAATATTATACTTATCCTAATTGTATAGGGTTCCAAATGTTAACACATACCATTTAGATTAGTAAATTTTTTTTGTAATAACCGGGGACTTTCTGTAGGCTAGTGGTAGGAAATAAAGGCCTGTCGCACTATGATTGTGGGTTCGATTCCTGCAGCTTTGTCCGACGCGACGGGTTATGCCTCACCCTGCGGGTTGTCCTTTTCCTAAAACTATAGTATTATAATATTCCAAAAATAATCTTCAGAAATGATTTAACCTTAAACAATACTATCCAAAGATCAACTTAATCCATTCCAACCTTTATAGTTATCCAAAATACTTCTGTCCAACTCACAGTCCAAATTTTATAAGGAAGGTAATCATAATGAAGATCCTTTTTCACCATGTAACAACATGTGAACACCTTCATCATGTATTCTTTTTAAACATACCGAATTACCATGATCCCTTATTCCTTATAGAATACTAGATATACTCCTTCTATCCAAAAATGTATACAAATCATCAATCAGTTTCAAGGAAGTTAAGAATATCCAATATAATTTATCCAAATTAATCACGTCTTATTCCAAAATCACTATCTCGGTACCAGAACCATATTATGGTTTATCTTTCCCTCAACCATATATTTTGCAAAAATTTAACCTACTGTGGAGTCACTTTTCTTGGTTCCACACAATCTTAAGTCCTTGATGAAATAGTACTGCAGTACAATCCTTATATACTCCATAATTATTATAACCAGTACATCATTGATACAACACTCAAATTACAAAATTCTTTAATAACAACATAAGAACTCTAATCATTACTCCTCATCTGTGGTAGTATCATAACATGATTACTATCCAATATCATCATTTGGGGCATACTTTGATGATTTGGACATTGGTTTGCGTAGTGTCCCCAATCCTTGCAGAAGAAGCATTGTACATTTGAATCCATTTTCATACCCTTGCAGTCATGCACTTTGTGTCCTTTTTCTCTACACTTATAACAAACTCCCATTCCCTTTAGGAAAGTTCCATGATGTTTCTTCCCACAATTACCACATATTGGAAAATTCTTCTTTCCCCTAATCCCTTTATCCATCATTCTCTCTTCCATCCCCTTCATCTCTTGCTTCGCTTCAAAGCCATAGGACTCAGAGAATTCTTTACTTATCTTATTAACACATGATACTATTTCTTCATATGTTGAGAACACATGGGAGACTATTTCCCTTCTAAATGTTGGCTTAATACCATGAAAGATATGATCCTTCTTACTCTTTGTATCATATGTACTACTGGAGTTCACATTCCTTCTACTGGGCGCCATTTCTATACAATGGCATAAACTAGGTTAGTTTATGAATTACAATGAAAAATTCCAAACTTTTAAAATACTTAAAGTAAATTGAAAGGTTTATGGATATAATCCATAATCATAAGAATGTTTTCTTTGACGAAGTATATACTCATAACCCTTCATAGTGGTTTGTAAAGAAAATGAGAATTATCCTATGCATATCCCCCGGGAGTGTCATAACCAAGAGTGCAGCAAGGCCCATTGTCGTGCTCCAGTTCCCGTTCGAGTCTAGCTCAAAGCGGTGTTTTCAGGTTTTACCCCTAGGTACATCTGTGCCAGAGCCGCCTCTACTTGCTCGTATCCAGACAGGGATGTATTGCTCGGAAAACTCACAAAATCTGAACAATAACAAAATTCTAGGAAGTTCTTCTATACTAATCCTCAAAGTCTATCTTTGGGCTATGTGCTCTAATCAGAGTTTATCTAAATCTAGCTTCTAAGGTTAGTACTAAACTGCCTCTGATACCAACTGTAACGCCCCAACCCCAGCTACCCGGAGCCGGTGCATTACTTCGTAACATTGGCATGATCACAAAAGATCAAGTCTCGAATGACTGATTAGTTTAGTAGCCTTGGAAACACTAGATACATTCATATATATTACATTACATCATAATGTGAAAAACTAATAACAAAGTCTTCATAGTCCACACTCATATCCTCTTCTTACTATCCCTGCAGGTCATTCATAAAATACTTCTTCACATTTTGGAAAATATTAAAACATTGAAAGGGGTGAGCTCAGATGCTCAGTAAGGTTAACAATATAGCGGAAGCTTTCATAAATAACCATTAACATTTAAGGCAATGTATAACTAAAACAAAAGAATTTTAAACATGAACTTCAACATAATATGGAAAAAGTAAAATGAGATAATGCCATTTACTTCTTCACATTGATATTCTACTGGTCGAATAATCACATGCAATATCAATAACCAATTTCATAATAAGGGAATGTATAATGCCAGACATTCTGAAATATTTTGTCAAGGCCTCGGCCAAGACGTCTAAAATGATTAAGGCCTCGGACAAAACCATAAATCAAATTGGGAAAGGGCCTCGGCCAATTCCACATCTAGTTTTCTCATGCGACCTACCGATGCATCGAGGAGCTATAGCGGGCTCCACCCGTCACTTATTAAATCCAATACATTCCTCATATGAACAGGTTTAAACATAACATAATCGTATCACATAAAACATGCATAAAGGATACATATCATTTCCATATTTCAATCACAAGATATCAATACAACACATTGATATAATAAAAACTCTTTCAAAACCATTTTCAATACCAAAATAAAAGAAAAGTATAACATGGTATTTATTTTTCATTAAAAAAAGGGTATGGCTTGTAGAGGAAGCCGAAACTCAAATAGTGGTCATGGCGGCGGAGAAGTCATTGTCGCCGCATACATACTAAAAAAACATTCCCTTTTGACGTTTAGTAAACGCTTCGTATAAAAAAGATTCCTTTTGAATAAACGTAAAAGTCAATGGGGTTTATACACCGTATAAAAGAAAGTTATGTATAAAACCAAATATGCCTCAATGAAAGGGGATTGAGACGAAGTCCTTAAAAAGATCATTTTTTAAAATAAAGTACATATATAATGTGTATTCACTATAAGTACACATAAATAATGTACAAATACAAGATAGGACATAAAAATATCATGACATAATTTGAAAGTAGGAGATTAACCCAAAGAATAGAAATTGGGTTAAGAAGTTCCCTTACCTCATGTCCGACTTGACTCAACCATTCTTTAACCTCCTGAATAACAAACTAGAGTTAATATATACGTTATTAAGAACCATTTTCAATTTCATTATCCGTTTTATATCACTTATTACAATGTTATGAACATTATGTAATTATTTAAGTTAATAACGATCGTTTTGTCGATCTTTGGTACTTGAGTCAACAATAAACTTCTAATAATTACAAGTTGTTTATGTGGTAGAATATCAATTATCTCCAGAATTATATTCATAATTTAGATGTCATATATATCATACATATCCAGTATATACATTCATTCATAATATTACGTAACATTTAGAGGTAAGAAATGAAATGCACCGTTCATGGAGACGGTAAGCCGTACGTACGCATGAACGCTACTTTCATTTCAATTTCATATTTAATGGAACGAAATCATAATGATATAAATGTATAATATAATTCCAGTATAAAATAGTGTATAATACCATTTACTCCATCCTTTATACATCCCACATATGGCATTAACGATTCAAATCACTTTGAGGGGGCGGTAGTCCGCACTTGCTAAAATGAAATTATGGCGTTTTACCCATAATGGAAATCATAAAGTATGCCATAAATGAGAGATACAGAAGCATAAGTAAAAGATAAACATATCATATATCATATATAAAAATAGTGATATCTTAATGGCCACCTTTGAAGGTGTTATATGAGTGTTGAACAATCATCGTTTCGTGTGGCAGAAATTCGTCATCCACAGAAACCGTATGTTCTTTAACCATTAGATGTAGGTGTGTGTAAGTGTAGCTCGAATCCTTCTTATAACAACATCCTAGTATATTGAGTATACTGGTTTTGTTACAAAAGAAATAAATAAAAACAGTTTAGGGGGTTGGAGAAGAAAAACAAAACAAAACAACATTAGAGAAGACATTACCTCAAAACCGGGTAACTCTTTTTGATTTGAGCCAAAGGCTTCCTTGGGAAGAGTTATTCCCAAAGTGAGGCTTCTAGGAGTAAGAGGGGGAAGTTTGAAGAGTATTTGGGCAGAGGTTGGCCGAGACAAATGTCTTGAATGTGTGAATAAGGTGGGAGTGGTGGGGCCTTTTATAAGAGGAGTGGTGGGGCTCTTTTGGAAAGATTGAAATGTTATATTATTATACAATGCTTTTCGGATTCTAAAGGTCCCACACTTATATAATTCGTGGATAAGGTGATAATGGTTCGAAATCCCCTCATCCAATAGGCTTTGGACAAGTGTAAGCCTTGGATTTTGCATTATCTTCTCATTTTATTTAAATCGTTAAATAATGAGGTCATCGCTGCATCATAATGCTGTCATACATAATTTAATTTATATAATGTCTAAAAATTATAAAAAAAATACTATGATGTAGGAAATATTTTTAGCTTTCTATTGAATATTTATAGTCAAAATTTGGACTTCAGTAACCCCACATAACAATTGTTTTAGTAAAACAACTCATGTTTGTATCAATTTAATTTTAACATTAAATAAATATATATTAATGTCATTTTCCAACTAAAGTGGATCCATGGGGTCCCCAAGTTGACCCATGGGTTTTCTTGGTCGGCCATGACTCATACAATAGGAGTAGGACAAGTTTCATGCTCATCTCATATTATTAAAACATTATTTTTACCTTAAACTACACTAATTACCTCTAATCGCGATTAAGAACTTAATAGTTACTATTCACCAAAAAATTATTTTGATCTCATTGAACCACATTTTAATTCTTAATGACAACCATGTATGTCGGATTTTTGAAAATCAAATCACAGAAGTGGTAATATTTCATTTAAACAAAAAATCAGTTATTTAACTACCACTTAGTGGTTTCACTATTCATCAAAAATTGAAGTTTTTCAGAACAATGCCAAAATTTCACCCTGAGCTATAATTGATATTCCGAATTCAAAAATGATGTATATATTAAAAAATTCCAAACATATATGTTGAATTAATTAATTTGATAATAAATTCCTCTGTCACAACAAATAGCGTGTTTTAAGAAACAATTTATATCAAAAGATTGGCAATTGTTTATGTCCAATTTCAATGTTAAATTAATTATAATGACCACCATTGGATAAAATGGTAAAAATATATTCTAATTATACTTCAAAACCACTAAATAGTATAATTTATCAAAATAAATTATTTTGATTAAAAAAGTTGTTTTAAGTATTTTTCACTATTCATAAAAAAATCGGAAGTTCTCAGAAAGTTACAAAAAATTCAACTTAGGATAATTTCGATATTACGAATACAAAAATAAAGACCATTTTGAAATATAAAATTTCTATAATTTTAAAAAGTGGTTATTACTATTCATAATGGCTACTTTGATTAGTCGCGGTGTTTTAGAACTCGAAGTTGCGTACAATGCAAGCTGTTGCATTATTGAATGAGAAGCGTATCGTGGAAGCTCGGGGTGTTACACAATGTCAAGATGTTTCGAGTTTGGATTTCTGGACAGGGACTCCAGTTTTGGTGTGGCGGCTGACGAATCCATTCACTAGGACTCTGATAACCTGCCTTTTGACTTGGGAGGTTTGGAAACTAGTCACAAGGACATAATGTTACATGTATCATATAGGACCGTGTTTTGGGTATTTCGTTTTATTTCATTAGTCATCTCTACATATATACTCTTTTACCATGGTGTGTATTGATTTTATTTCAGGATTCCTCCACTATGACAGGCAGCGAGAGTTCCGAAGTGGGGTTGTGGTGACGATCCACCACATGTAGAGGCTATGGAACATTGCGTAGGTTCTAAGGTTGTACCTACAGGTGGTCCACTAGTTGAGCCACCACCTGTCGAGCAGCTGGTTGTGCCGACAGTGCAGGATGAGGTTGCGCGTAGGCTGAGTGCACTGCACAAGTTCTAGAGACAGCAACATCTGAGGTTCTAGGGAGATCCAGACCCTCAGCTAGCTGATGACAGGCTCGATGCAGTCACTTGAGTTTTCCACCTAGTATGGACAACCCATATCAGATGGTGGTCCTATCGGCGATCCTTCTGCATGGTTCGGTTGGGCGATGGTGGAGTTTGGTGACACAGTCCCACAATAAGGAGATGCTACCAAGGGTAGAGTTTGAGAGGCTCTTTCGGGAAGAGTTCTATCCAGTGTCACTGAGGTCAGTGGGGATCCAGGTGCTTCTGCAGCTTCGACAGGTGGGAATGACCATGTTAGAGTACTCAGAAAGGTTTACCGCCCTATCGCAGTACTCCCTGGATATAGTTCGGGACAAGTTCATTAGGGCTCAGAACTTTGAGTAGGAGCTATGTAGAAGCATCTAGGAAGGTGTGTATTTTTTGTGTCTTCCCACCTATGTTGGAGTGTTAGAGTGAGACTTGGTGGTGGAGAGGTTATTGGATGAGAAGATTCAGCCCGTTAGTGTTGGGAATGTGGTATTAGGGACGTCGGTAGCTAGTAACCAGCGGCATGCGCAAGGGATTGGACGTGGCTGATGTTTTAGGTAGTGACCCCAAGATGGAGGATCTAAGGCTCATGACTCATATTGCTTGTAGTCCAATTTTGGTCAACTGTAGGACAGGCGGTGTTATGCATGCCATGGTCGGGGACATATTACTAGAGATTTTTCGACCTGTCATGCTGCTGAGAGGGATTCGGTCGAAAGGCCACCTTGGTAGTGGCAACGTCTTCAGTTTTGAGGTCCTCAGGGCAACAGATGTGGTGATGGAGCTGGTGCAGTAGTGAGAGGTGGTAGGCACTATAAGATGCCACCACCACCACCCCCAGGTGGCCCATGCAAATCTCAGGGAGCAGGAGGCGGGGGTGAGGACAGCTTCATGCCATAGAGGTTGTTGACTCAGAGGATCCATGGATGGATTGAGGTATCCTTTCGTCATTTCTACTTTCTGCAGTATTTTTGATAGACATTGTTTAGATGTATTCTTCCATTTTTGTTGCTTTCTCGAGTTTTGTTTAGGGCGTCGGTAAGACCCAATGTGGGTGTTGTTCGAGGTAATTTGAATGCGTGAGGAAGAGGGATCATTCCACTATAGAGATAAATTATTGTGACACGATAAAACGGTGTGGGCGAGTCAATGCCGCCCAAAGTGGATAGTGTTGAGGTGTGGTGGATGAGTACCTCTGACTTATGTGTTTAGGCAGGGGTGTTTGTTGGTGGACTCGCTGGCATGGGAGACCCAGTTGAGTGTCCGGTTTCATTCCTTGTGCTTATGGATTTTCAGGGAAGTAATGTTCTAATGTGGGGAGGATGTAGTTACTTTGGTTTTGGCTCTGTCAGACTTCGGAATATTTCTATGGATAATTCCAGGGTTAGGAGCAAAGATGTCGTGCGATTCCTAGGCTCGGTGTGCCCGAAATTAATTTTTATAAAAATATTAAGTATTTTTTATACTATGCACATGGTAGGGTGTATTATCTCCTAAAAGGTAGATCAGAATGGGAATCTGAGTGCAAGGTTGCGTTTGGAACGTGCTTTTTACCCTATGTGGGGTTTAAGCATTATGGGCGTGGGGCTGCTGTGAGAAAAGCCACCAGGGGAGTTTTCATAAATAAATGGAAAAGTTTATTTTTGAGCATCGGCTCGAATAACTTCTGAACAGAGTCTCAAATAACAATTAAGAGTGCATCGTTGCATTTAGAACGCCATTTTTACCCTAGGCGTAACATAATTTCAGTCGGTGTCGAGTGTCGGGTCGGAGGCGTGTTGGTGGGGAGTTAAAATGATGTTTTTATTTAAAAGAAAAAGAAAACCCCTCACCCGTCACCTCCCTCCTCATGCACACCGGAATTAAACCCCTCCCCCTTACCCCCGTTTTTCATCAAATCAAGCTACAGACATCTATTTTTTGGCACCGATCATCAGCGGATTAAGCTTGAGGGCATCGTGGGCGTCATTCTGCACCCGAATCTTCAGCGATCCACCAACATGTAGGCGTTTTGGAAGCGCATTTGGACCCCCGGTGTCCCCCAGCGGCCCTTAGAAGCATCATCCGCGGCAGTCTGCAGTGGAGAAAAAAGACCGCCATAAGGGAGGTGGTTTGGTTGCTAATCAGCGATGACCCCACGGATGGGGGTTGGTTGTGCATGCGTGCGCAACACCATGCCGTGGCAGTGGGGTCTGTGAGCTGGAATGGCCAGCAACGGTGATGGCCGGGTTGGCCGGTGCGGGCCGACCAGTTCCGGCCGGTCCGACCCTTTTCTTTTACACGGGGGTTTAAGAACCCCTGTAATTTTCTCTCTAGAGGTCAGAATCATGTGCCGTCTATGGATATGCAACCTTGGAAATAAGGAAAACCCTTTGAGGTGGGTTTGGGACTTTAATTTTCAGGATCGCGGCCCAGGATATTGAAACGTGGAATAAAATAATAATATTTTATTATTATTCGACTTCGGGCACTGTATCTTCTACCCAGAGCGTCTGATTGACATGTCGTTAGTGGCGTTGAGACCCAGATGGGATAGTGGAATTTTCATGATGGTTTTCAGATTTTCGTAATGAGAATACGGTGTGTGCCCCATGGGGCAGATTTTGGGCGTTTATGGTGAAACATGACTTTTCCCTCGGGCGTCTGTTTTGGACGTATGAGTAGTCGATCCCATGTGTTTTTTGAGGTGATCGCAATGGTATAATCCATTTGATGAGGTTTGGGATCATGGTGTGGGCCCCAACCGAGCTGGCTTCGGGGAATAGTACCTTTTTC
The DNA here is from genome assembly GCA_963277665.1 of Viscum album. Taxonomy (NCBI): domain Eukaryota; kingdom Viridiplantae; phylum Streptophyta; class Magnoliopsida; order Santalales; family Viscaceae; genus Viscum; species Viscum album. The sequence goes on from OY728160.1 coordinate 175,036,681, forward strand.
ACCGGGAGTCTGCTTGGGATGATCGAGTAGTCGATCCTATGTGTTTTTTTGAAGGGATAGAAATGGAATGATCCGCTTGATGAGTTTTGATATCATGCTTGTAAAGACCCAGTAATTTCAAGGAAATTTTTTTTCTTACATTCTTTAGAATTTTATGAGTCTGAAGTTTCTAACGGCACCTGATTTAGAGACCCGAATTGCCCGAAATGATCCGTCAAAGTTTTGTTAAGCTTAAATTAACGAGTGTAAGCAGTTTTCTGAGAAAAAATGGAATAATTCTTAAATGGTTACTCGGATCAAAAATCTAAGGGCATAGTTTCACTAAGGATGGCAGGTTTACCCTAGGCGTGACTTATGTTTAGTCTGCGCGAGCCTCCTATGAAAAATCCCAAAAATGGCATAACCATAAATAAAATAAATAAATAAATTATTTTATTTTTAAAATGCTTATAACTCACAATCGGTAGCTCGGATTAAAAGTATGAGACCACCGTTGAACTCATGAGGGCGTGCTTTGTTTAAGTTGATACAAACATTGGCCAGTGCGGGCCAGCATAAAAAGATAGTTTTTTTCTGCAAATAAAATAATTAATTGAAAATTATTTTATTGCAAAATTCATAACATCTAAAGGGAGAGTCGGATTAAAAATCCGAGATTACCGTTGGGTTCATCGGGGCGTTTTTCACCTAGGCAGAGCCTAACCTCGATCAGCGCGAGTCGAGGGTTACAGATAATAATTTTCTGAACTTTTTTTCAGGTACATTTAGTAAATGTATGTTCGTAATTTTATATCTTTTGAAGCAGTTCTCAGAATTGAAATATGTGGGAACCGTTGAACTTTCATCGTCAGTAATTTATTAATAAGACCTTCACCGTAGTTGCGTTCTAACGAGTTTGGAATTTTTTTTGGATTTTTATCAAAGAAAATAATAATAAAATAATGTACAACTGTTTATTTTTTTAATCTGTCATTTGTTGTATGTGCAGTTAGTTGGTTAAAAGATCCCCTTGGAAGTGTGTGGTGGGACCTCCACACCCTGACCTCCCATGGGAGAATAATTGCGGTGGGGACCACCTGAGCAACATAACCTCCTACGAGAGGTTATGACTTGGGGTCCACACATGGATTAAACCCCCCATTAAATGGGGAGGGAGAAGAAACCTCTGAATCCCCACAATTAATTTTATGTGTCGACATAAAATTAATTTTTGTCAATTAATTTTATGCGACGATGTAAAATTAATTTCACTTAATTAATTTTATGTGTCGAGGTGAAATTAATTTCTCTCAATTAATTTTCTCTGTCCATAGAATAATTTATTGTTGTAAATTAATTTTATGTGTCAAAATAAAATTAATCCATGTCTTTTTTTATGTAGGATAGGTGGGGGAAACTTCTTCACATCCTCCCCTTTTTATTATGCCAACGCACCTCTTAAACCATGCCAACACAATTTAATTTGCCCGACCCCCCATTTTAATTAAGTAACTGCATCGTTGGAATTTATGAAGGCTCCTAATAATTGAACCGTCATAAATTTCAAATGGACACATACCTCTCCCACTCTCCTATATATAGGGAGCTTGGAAGAAGGTTTTCGGATGGTTCCAAAAAACAATGAAGCGCTGGTAAAGTTTTGCGACGCCCAAAACATGGAGAAACTTATCTTATCCAACGAAGAATGCGAAGATGCCGATGATGACGCTACTTCCCAAGCTTCATCTTCGGAACACCTTTCCGACGCGGGACCTCTCTGACAACCCTTCTTTCTTCCTCTTCGTCGTCAATGGACTGATGCACGAGCTCGGAAGTGGAAGCGTACGGAAAACAGTGACAACATCGTCTTCCCTCATGACGAACGAATTCTAGAAAGTTAAAGAGGTAGGGGTGTGTTTGGAGTTGTTCAATACTTAATCATCTCTCGTTAAATAAAATTCTTGAGCCGCTTGCTATCATTTTGACATGGAGGGTTCTGGCCGCACAAACACGACCCGAACCCTCCGCAACCTTTATTGTTTCTTAACCAAGGATCGAAGATGACGTAACTGAGGTATGGAAATGTGGTGATTACTACGAAGACGGCGAATAGAGGTGGTGATTCCCGCGACCTCCGCGAACCACGCCGCTGGTTGAGAAGTGCCCAACCAGCCTACTAGCGCGCTACTCGGCGCGCGCCCCGGCTGAAATTGTGGCTTGCCCGGCCCGCCGGAACCCTGCTCGCGTGCCCCGTGCACTGCTGGTGCACCCCGCGCCTATCTGGCGCCTGGCCGGCTGTCTGGAGCACCTCACGGCCTTCCCAGTCCACCTGCAGCCGGCCCGCGCCCCGCACAGCCTATCATTGGCCTCTTGGGTTGAGCCGTCCGAGGCGCGACCCTCGCGGTGCCGGCCAGACCAACCATTGGCCTTCAGGCCGAATCGCCCACGTGGCGACTTCAGCCTGAAATGTCCATGCAGTCCGCTAGGCCGGGCCCAACAGAATGGGGAAAAATTAGCGGGATAAACCACCTAATGGGCTGGGTCAGACCCAGTAAGTCTTACTGGGTCGAACCAGACTGAGTTGGGCCGAGTCGGTCCAACCGGGTCAAAACGGACCCGGGCCAACATTTGACCATTTGCTTGTGTTAGCCATATCTTTGGCACCGGACGTCCATTTGACGAACCGACAGTGGCGCTGGTAATCTCTTGATAATTGGTCCCTTTATAAATACCCCATGGGAATTCGGGGTACGATTGTGATATGGTCGTGTTGGTTCGTACACAAAACCAACCGGAATCCTGGGACAAAAAGGCTAATAAATCACAGACCGAGCATCTGATTGATGCGCTGTCTGTTGAGTAGAGACCCCTATGACGAGGAGGTCCTTTGTGTTACTTATACGTGAGACATTGTGACACCTGAAAGTAACGACCAGTAGCTCGTGGAGCGGACCCTCCTATAGACGAGCATACGGAGTGCGGAGACCTAGTAGCTATAGACCTGATGACTGCATGACCGATTTGACTCGGGGTGATTCGATTAGCCCATTGGATGGAGCACCTGGTATTTGGCGGCATACCCACGGTAGGCGAAGCGCCTGGTAATTGGTAGCAGACCTGTGGTACTCGATAGGAGGAGTACCTCTGTTGGCTATTTGGGGGAGCGCCCAGAATTTGGCGGCAGACCCACAGAGGATGGAGCACCCAATATTTGGTAGCAGACTCGCGGTACTCGATAGGAGGAGTACCTCAACAGTCTAATGTTAGTGAGTAGCGTCTCAGTGTCGTGACAAAGCCACTGTACTCAATAGAGAAGGAGTTCTCCAGTAGTTGTGGTATCCATAATGAATATCCTGGTTTGATCTGAGTCAATGACCTTTGCATTGTAATCCTGATTGAGATGGGTTACTTGATAACTTAGGTATATGTATGGGAATATAACTATGTAAAGGTTATCTGTTGAGATATTTTTTTGTGGTTTATCCTTGTTGGATTTAATGAGACCGTGAGAGTCTCGGGGTCCCTAGTGAGTATTGTTATACTCACCCCTGCACGGGCTACGCCCGCACATCGTTCTGTTGGTTGCAGATGACAGACAACACTGATTGTGGTTGAGGCTTGTAGAGCTGGACAGTACCCGGAGGTGGAATTCACGACGAGATGGTACCCGGAGGTGACAGATGGATGTGAAGAGCTGAGGTGGCCATCTGTACCTACACATCAGGTAGGTTCTTCGGAGGACGATCCAGGAGCAGCTTCACACCTTCTTTCTATACTATCTTTTCCTTGTACTTTACTATTGGGGTTGTATTTCTGGCCCCTTTATGTTTCAGTACATCCTTTGTGGTATAGTGTTAGCTTAGTGTTTGCTTCCGCATGTACTCCGGTTTTGTGTTTGTGTATACGTTTTATAAAGGAAATGCCTTCCCAGTTATAGAGATTTACACCTTTGGTGCTAGTCGTCAGCCCCTGGCCTATGGAAGGTGGGATTGGGGTAGTTACGACATAGGCCCCGGGGGACGGGTTGTGACAAATTGCTACCAGAGGAGTCGGTTCTCCTGTCGTACTTAGGACTCTGATATTTTATCTTAGGTGATGTAATAGTGTTAAGAATACTGAGTGTGGTTTTCAGTTCAGGGAGTCCAGTGTTGGTGCGGTAGCCGACATATCCATACACCATGACCCTAACTTCTGATTTCTGACTCACTGGATGAATACACTGATTGCATGTGTGTTTCCAAAAGTTTTCTTTACGTTAAATCAAACCAGGTCAGCTCACCAGGTATAGTATTTTGACCGTGTTGAATCTGTTTCTTTCAGGATCCCTCCCAGCGGATGACAAGCTAGATCCCTGAGAGTTGTACGTATTGACAGCCCGCCGAGCGATGAGGCCTCAGTACAGGGCCCTCTTCTAGTTGTGGCACCAGTGGAGGCCTTTGTTCTTGGTGCTTCTAGTTTCCATGTTGTTGTTGTTTGTAGTTGTTGTGTGTATTTGTACTTGGGCGTCAGTAACAAAGGACACTTGTCCTTCTGACGTTTTCTTTCCTTCCATTTTATATACAAAGAGGTTTCAGTTTAAACTATTGACGTGACCCTCACTTTTGAGATTCCTACTGGAGGAGACCCAGTTACCACACACTGATGCCGACAGTGTGACTCGACCCATTCAGGTGAGAATAACGGTTGGATCTCTTGTTCGTAGCGTTGAGCCCTTACGACGTCATCCATGACATGGATTGTACTATTCATGTCAGGATTGACTGTATTATGCAAAGAACGTGGTTCATCTAGGGGATGAGACCAGATTTCCCTTTTTGGAAAAGGGGAAATCTCAGCAACTCTTGTAGAATGTAGGCAAGGTGGCTTACCACCCGGCCCTTCCAACTCAGTTGCACCAGGTGAACGACGTCTTCCACGTATATCAGCAGAGGAGATGTTTTCATGACCCGTCCCACATCATCGACCATGGGATGTTGGACATCCATGACGAGGCGACATTCACGGAGTTTCTAGTGGATATTGAGGATCAATAGGAGTGGGTCATGTGTGGATGATCGATTCCCTTGGTTCGCATTGCGCTAGCAGCATGGGAACCTCCAAGAGAGCACATGGGAGCAGGAGGCTCATATGCGTTCTCGGTACCACATTTTTGATTCCCTAGTGTGTGTTATAGTTTTATGGGGACGTAAATCCCTAAGGTGGGGGTAATGTAAAGACTCAGAAATATCAAGGAAATTTTTTTTCTTAAATTTTTTGTAATTTTACGAGTCCGCAGTTTCTGAAAACACCGGATTCTGAGGCCCGGGGTGCCTGAAATGATCCGTCAAATTTTTGTTAAGCTTAATTTAACGCGCCTCAGCAGTTTTCTTGAAAAAAAGTGGAATAACTCATAAATAGTTACTTGTATTAGAAATCTGAGGGCATCGTTGCACTCAGGATGGTGGGTGTACCCCAGGAGTGACATAAGTTTAGTCGTCGTAGGCCTCCTATGAAAAATCCCCAAAATTGCATAACCGTAAATAAAATAATTAAATAAATTATTATTTTTTCAAATGATTATAACTCACAAATGGTAGCTCAGATTAAAAATTCAAAACCACCACCAAATATGTGAGGGCATTCTTTATTTAAGAAGATACTATCTTTGGCCGGTGCGGGCCAGTAGACAAAGTATGTTTTTTGCTGCAAATAAAATAACTAAGTGAGAAATATTTTATTATAAAATTAATAACTTCTAAACGGTGTGTCAGATTAAAAATCCAATAGGACTGTTGGGTTCTTGGGGGAATGTTTCACCTACACAGAGCCTAACCTCGACCGACGCGAGTCGACGATGACTGATAATAATATTACGAACATTTTTTCGGGTACGTTCAGTAAATGTACATTCTGGATTTTATATCTTTTGAACCAGTGCTCGGAACTGAAATCTGATGGCATCGTTGAACTCATAGCATCGGCAATTTAATAATGATACCATTACCGAAGTTGCGTTCTAACGAGTTTGGAAGTTAGTGTTTGGCTTTTTATTAATGAAAATAATAATAAAGTAAATTAAACCACTTTATTTTATTTTTAAGCTGTCATGTGTTGTATGTGCGGTTAGTTGGTTTAATGTTCCACTTGGGAGTGGGTGGTGGTACCTCCACACCCTATCCATTCATGGTAGGATAATTGGGGTGGGGACCAACCGAGTAGTATAACCTCCAACGAGAGGTTATGACGTGGGGTCCACACCTAGCTTAACCACCCATTTAATGGGGAGGGAGAAGAAACATCTCAACCCACCAATTAATTTTCTGTGTCGACGTAAAATTAATTTTTGTCAATTAATTTTATGCGATGATGTAAAATTAATTGCTGTCAATTAATTTTATGTGTCGATGTGAAATTAATTGCTCTCAATTAATTTTCTATGTCAACAGAAAAATTAATTGTTGTCAATTAATTTTACGTGTCAACATAAAAGTAATTTGGGTCTTTTGTTTTGACACAGTCTAGGTGGGGGGATCTTCTTGGCATCCTCACCTTTTTACTGTGCCAACGCACCTCTTAAATTCTTCCAAAGCAATTTAATTCTCCCGACCCCCCTTTTTAATTATGTAACCGCAACTGTTGAATTTAGGAAGGATCCTAATAATTGAAACATCATAAATTCCATGATGGTTACATACCTCTCCCCCTCTCCTATATATAGGGAGCATTGGAGAAGGTTTTGGGATGGATTTACCAAGCAACGAAGCACTGGTAAAGTATCGTGACGCCCAACACTTGTAGAAACTTATCTTCTCCAACGAAGAATGCGAAGACGCTGATGGTGACTTTAATTCCTCAGCTTCTTCCTCGGAACCCCCTTCCAACGTGGGACCTCTCTGTCAACCCATCTTTCTTCCTCTTCATTGTCAACGGACAGATGCACGAGCTCGGAAGTGAAATCATACGTTCAACGGACCCAACATTGTCTTCCACCGTGACGAACGAACGCCCGAAAGTTAAAGATGTAGGGGTGTGTTTTAAGTTGTTTAACGCTAAATCATATCTCCTTAAATCAACTTCTGGAGCTACTTGCTATCATTCTAACGTGGAGGGTTCGGGCCGCACAGACATGACCCGACCCCTCCGCAACCATTATGGTTTCGGAACCATGGAACAAAGAAGACGTAACCGGGGTATGGCAATGTGGAGAGAGAGAAAAAGATGACGAATATAGATGGCTCTTCCCGCGACCTCCGCAAACTACATCACCTGTTGAGGGGCACCTGACTAGCCTACCAGCGCGCAGTCCAGCGTGCGCCCCAGCTGAAACCGCGGCTGGACCGGCCTGTGGGAAACCTCCTTGCATGCCCCGTGCACTTCCGGTGCACCCCGCGCCTCTCTAGAGCCCTCTCGTCGCCTGCCCGACACCCCCGCCGCCCAGGCCACCTTCCTGGCCCCTGCCCGGTGCCTTGGGCCGTTTTCCCGGTGCCCGAACGACTGTCTGGCGTGCCACGCGCCCTTCACGGTCCACCCACGTCCTACCTGCGCCCCGCGCGGCGCCAGCTAGACCTACCACTAGGCTTTGGGCTGAATCTCCCACGCGGAGACTTTGGACCGAAATTTCCACGTAGTCCGTTGGGCCAGGGCCAACGGACATGGCCAAACACAGCGGGCCGAACCGCCCAACGGGCCTGTCAGACCCAGAAAGTCTGTCTGGGTCGACCCAGACTTGGACGATGGAGATTGAGTTGTGCTGAGTAGGTCCAACCGGGTCGGAACGGACCCAGGCCCACTTTTAACACTTTACATGCATTAGCCATATCATTAGCATCGGATGTCCATTTGATGAACCATCAAGGGCGCTGGTAATCTCATGAGAATCTGTCCCCTCAAAAATACCCCATGGAAATTCAAGGTACAATTGTGATATGGTCGGGTTGGTTGGTACACAAAACCAACTGGTCCCCTGGGAAAAAAGGCTAATAACTCACAGACCGATCGTCTGATTGACGTGCCATCTGTTGAGATGAGACCCTTATGAAGAGGCGGTCCTTTTAGATACTTATACATGATACTTTGTGACACTTGGAAGTAATGACCATTATCTCGTGGAACGGACCCTCCCGAAGATGAGCGTATGGAGTGCGGAGACCTAGAAGCTGTAGACCTGATGACTTCTTAACCGATTCGACTCGGAGTGATTCGATTAGCCCAGTGGACGGACTGCCCGGTATTTGGCGGCAGACCCACAGCGGACGGAGCGCTTGGTAGTTTGCAGTAGACTCGTGGTACTCGACAGGATTAGTACCTTTATAGGCTATTAGGGAGAGCGCCCAGTATTTGGCGGCAGACCCACAATGGACAGAGTGCCAAGTATTTGACATCAGACCCGCGGTACTCTACAGGAGGAGTACCTCAGTATTCTAAGGTTAGTGAGTAGTGCCTCAGAGTCGTGACAGGGCCACTGTACTTGATAGTGGAGGAGTTCTCCAGCTCTTGTGGTTTCGATAATGAAAATCTTGGTTTGAGTTGAGTCAATGACCTTTGTGTTGTCATCATGATTGATATGGGTGACATGATAACTTAGTTATATGTCTGGGAATATACATAAGTAAAGGTTATCTATTGAGATATTTTTTTGTGGGTTATCCTTGTTGGATTTAGTGAGGCCTTGAGGGTCTCGGGGTCCCTACTAAGTATTGTTATACTCACCCCTATAAGGGATACGACCGCACCTCGTTGTGTTGGTTGCAGACGACGGACATCACTGATTGTGGTTGGGGCTTGCAGAGCTGGACGATACCCGGAGTTGGAATTCACGACGAGACGGTACCCAGAGGTTACAGATGGATGTGGAGAGATGAGGTGGCCATCTGTACCTACCCTTCAAGTAGGAACTTCGGAGGACGATCCAGGAGCAGCTCGAAACATTCCTGTTGTTTTGTCTTTTCCTTGTACTTTACTATTGGGCTTTTATTTCTGTCCCCTTTACTTTCTAGCACATCTTTTGTTGTATAGTGTTAGTTTAGTTTTTGCTTCCGCTTGTACTCTGGTTGTGTGTGTTTTTACGTTTTATAAAGCCAATGTCTTCCCAGTTATAGGGATTTACGCCTTTGGTGCTTGTCACCAGCCCTTAGCCTATGGAAGCAGGCATGTGCTAGTTACGACACGGGCCCTGGGTACGGGTCGTGACAGTACTATGGGCCCCACACAGGCTACCTACGGTGAATAGTGCCTTTTTCATAGGTTGTCTATTTTGGGTGAGTAAACAGCCTATCCTACGTGTTTTTCTACGTGGATCGTGATGGTAGCCTCAATATCGGTCTTGGAGGTGCACAGTGTGGCATTGTGGAGGGTCGCTCAGGTTAGCAACGTTTGGACCAGTAGTGGTTGAGGGTACTCCCTTGGTTCTTTTCTACGAGGGTTCGCGAGACATCACAACCTTATTATAGGCTTGTGATACTCTGGATAGGATGTTTAATCTATTAGAGTTGTGGTATCCCTCTGGTGGGTCGATAGTTGGATCCTCTTGCCTCATTTCCCTAGATCAGGTTCTTGGAATCTATGTAACTACTTATCCATAGGCTGTGATCCCCTATCCAACAGGTTAACCCTTTAGGGTTTGTGGCATCATCATGAATATGATCCCATGCGCAGTGGGACATGCTCGGTAGGGTTGTGGAATACCATGGTATATGGTGCCCTGCTCAGCATGAGGATTATAGTATGATTTCGGTATCATTGGTTATACGATCCCCTAATCAGCACATGGATTCTGTAGGGTTGCGGCATTCTCAATTAAACCCCCTTTAGCGTGAGATATACCAGATGGGGTTTCAGAATCATTGTGACCATCAGGACATGGGTGAAGATCCTCTATCTGAGTGACATGTTTCTAATGAGTGCCAGAATGGGTTGTGTTATCCCTCAGCGGATCATGGGAGTGATCACATATATGTGAGGTCGAAGAATGCCAGATCTGGTTGTTGTATCCCCCAGCGGACCCTTGGAGTGATCCCCTATCTGTGAGATCTTCGTATACCGGTATGGGTTATGGTATCCCATAGAGTAACCTTAGAGAGATCCCATATCCAAGGAGTTTGGTGTTTATCTTGTTTCAGTGAGGTTTCCTCAGTGATGATATCCGATGAGCATGATCTCTCAGGTTAGAGTCTGAGATATTTGTGTGGGACCCGATGGAGTGTATCTCTCAAACAAGTGTCATCTAGGATGACAGTGATCATGGAGTGTATTCTCTTGGTTGTGAACCGTTGCTGGTGATGAGGTAGATACCTCATGTGTCATGGTGCGTGAGCTTAGTATATCTGGATGTTCATGGTTTGTGTTTTGTCATACACATGGATTGATCTAACTAGTTGTCTTTAGCTGAGGATGGTCACAAGATAGATTTTATCCCTCCAATGGGTTCCCTCTTGCTGGGATGAGTGGAATGTTGCCTTTTAGTTGCTCTCTTTTGTTTTGGGTTTTTGGGGCACCTAATAAGTATTGTTATACTAACCCCTGTACGAGCTTAGCTGCACATGTTTTTGTCTTTTACAAACCACATGCCTTTCGACATTGTCCCGGGAGGACCTGTAGGAGGTGGAGCAGAGTGAGCGGGATTGACTCTGGAGTCTTACTGGAGCTGTGCCGAGGAGCTTACCAGCAGGTTCATTTAGCAGTGTTTCCCTCCTTTTTAGTAGTTTGGAGCTTTTGTAATTATCTTTTGGTGGGCCCTTTTTTGCCCTTTTTTTTTACTTTTGTTGTACTCTGGTTGTGGGTTAGTTGTATGCATGCATTTTATTTTCAGTTTTATATATCTCTGCACTATTTCATGGCGGTTTATGCGGGTGCATGTGTACAGGTAACTTAGGTTAATGCCTCCCATGTGTGTTACAGCATACTTGGAGCTAGTCTCCAGCCCCTGGCCTATGGTAGGTGGGCTTGGGGAGTCGCGGCTTGAGCCCCGTTGCGTCGGTTCATGACATAGATAGTTACTTTTTATCAAATTTACGGTCTGTAAAATCCTAAATACAATTTCATTTTAATAAAAATCTCAATAAATAAACAACTAAATTTCTAATACATCAATAAATAATAAAATTTTATTTACCATAACATTTAGAAAATTAAATTCTGGTTGGAAACATAATTTTGTGTGATAGTATGGGAATTATTTGTTTTTATTTCTCTAAACATGATAGATTTTTCATTATCTGTAGAGCATATATTGTTAAAAAATAAATTATATTACCACCAAAAAAATATTAATTAATTCATACTAACATGATAATTAATACTTCAATATAAATTAATTTATTAATGTTGAAATATTATGGATTTAAAAGTTAGAAAATTGAATATATTTTCATTTTTTATTGTCAAAAAATGAAACTTATCCTCTATCGGTCATATATATTGAGTAAAATTTGGATAAATATCCTTGCATGTTCTTTAAATTGATACCTTATATAAACCAAATTCCATTTTTTATGTGTCCAAATTACCAGAATTTGAAATTAAACAAAAATATTCTTTGGTACTCAAACACTCAAGGCTCTATGAAGAATAAATATATTGATTTCAGAACACAAATCTACCTTTCATTTCTAAAATTAATGATTCAATTGGATAATTTTTTTTTGAAATAATAGATTTATTTATTTCACTTTTTTCATATTTATGAGATAAAAATAATTTTAAAAATTTCCAATTATTCCAAAAATAAGTCCTGTTAAACTAGACATGATTGAAATTTAAAACACATTATGAAATAATTTTATTAAATATTTGGGTTTCAACCCATTCAACCTCTATGGTACATTTCTTTTTTTTAATTTTAACTAAATATTAATCCTAATATTCTATCCTCTTAGTAAAAAATAATTACATCATCATTATAGAATTGAACATATTTTTATAAGAAAAAATATGTACAATTGATTAATAAAAATATTTTAGAATTTTCAAAGTAGTTTTTTAAAAATAACTTATTTAAGTTATCCACTTGACCAGAATGGCCTGAAGGGATTAATTTTTAATGATTTTTGATTTCCCACCTTTCAAAGGGATTTGGGGGAACCCTTAAAAGGCATGTTGTCTTAGTGATTACATTATCTATAGGCCTAAAAGATTAGATGTCTCGAAGGACTTATTGAATTCAACCAGAATATAACTATAAATAACTACCCCTCCCACACAACTTCATTATGATGGTAGATATCCCCTTCATTAACCATTTTTTATTAATTTATATTGGCATTATTTTTCATTTTTGTGATTTTTTACATAGCTTCAAATTGGTTATATTATTCATTTTATTAATCACCTAGGAAATTTTAGTTTTCAATATCAAACTCATGATAAGAAGAAATGTATTATTATACCCGCTTCAAGTGTTCAATAAAACGCATATTGATGTAATTAGTAGATACATTAAATTATGATTCGTAAAATGTATAATCACTAGAGTCCCTATAGGCACTTCATGTGTCATTATTTTAATTTTATATTCCTTCTTATAGCCATCCTTCCTGTAAACAATTTTGTCCTAGGTTTTCTCATATATATGAGGGAAATCATTCATGAGGAGCATGAGATGTTTCCATTTTAGAGGCACCACATATTCATAGTTTCATTCACATTTATTCTTTTCCTGAAAATTATTCTAAAACATCCTCTCATGTTATAGATCATATTGATCTTCCAATACATAAATTGATATTTATCATTAAATTCCAAATTGATTGAGGAATATACTTCATCAGATGATTCATAGGTATTTATACCCTTATTCTTTTTTTCCATATTGAGATTTAGAAACATTCAATTAAAAATTAATTTATTAAACATGTAATGTTCTCTCAATATAGCTACCATTTATTTCTCATACATCATAAGTGTTATAATGAGAAATTTTTTTATAGAAATTCATGAAATTGGTATATTTTATAATGTCAATTGAGATTACACTCCACCTAGGTGGTGAAAATATTTCATCATTGATATATATATATATGGATCTATAAGTGATGCTTATAGAATTGAAATATTATTCACAATATTAGTGATACATTCATTAAACTATGTAGTGGGATTTAATTAAACCACTTTGAATGTGTCTAACTTATGAATGGTAGTATCATATCCAAAGTACCACACATTGTCATTCCATCATAAGAAAAAACAATATATTTCCACATTACATTGGTAGTTTTAAATTAAGAAAATATATTAAAATTATTTGAACCTAGTCCTAATAAAATAGATTTCATTAGCACATTTTTCTGATCTAGTATCATTTAGTGTATGCGAACCAAATTTTTGGTTGTGTCTCCAGAATTTTATGGGGCTTCATTACATTAAGATAAACATGTTGACGAATTATATTCAAATATATGTTCATATGATTCTCCTAGAAACCATAAATATCAAAAATAAAATTGGGAGCTCTAAATAATTATAAAACATATTAGTTATCAATTGTAGAATAGATACTGAAGAATATCATTGGACTTAATCATTTAAAATATAAAGAATTTGGAGTCTTAATTAATGATACTAGTTTTTTTTCATAGAGAATGGATAACTAAATACACTGTAGGGGTGAATGGATTTCTTGAATATTTTCATTTATATAAAACCAACCTCTTTAAGTTATAAAAGTTATAATATTTTTATTAAAATAAGTATGATGTTGAATAATAATATTAAAATGTAAGAAGATCAAACCCAAGTAATTTGTTGATTTTTGGGTAATAATAAACCCCTAGTCTCCTCCACCAACGTGCTTTACCATAAGTATAGTGATTTTGATTATGTCACCCCTTTTTTCTGATCCCTCTTAAGTTCATGAAGAAATTATATATTAAAAATGATTCATACCTATCTAAAAGCCTTTTATTCTCATGTTTTCTATATTGTCTCAAAACACTCAATTGATATGAGTGAAAATTGTAATAACAAAATACATTCCTTGTAAAAATGATGAAGAAAGCATATTAATGAAAAAATACTATTGGGAGAAGATACATCTACATAAGGTTAAATTTTTCTATGTTTGGGTTTATTTGTTATCTTATTTGAAAGGATGTTATTATAGGAGTAGTAATTTATAATAGATTATTGTTATGTATCATAAAATGTTTTATTAATCTCTTATCATATATTATATTTCTAATGTGCACAAATTTAGTTGTTCATGTTTTTACATGCATTCATCAAATGATCAAGAAATATAAACCCCTTCTATTTAGAAATTATATTTCAATTTGATCATAATGACACTTTATAATCACAATAATAATGTCCATAATCTATTAAAATGTTGTTCATAACGTACCTTAATTGCTTGTGCCCAATATTTTTTAAATATTGATAATCAATTATTGAAGATATCGTAAAAATCATCTTTTGATCCTTCCAATCTAGAAAAAAGACACTTTAGATAATTTAATAGTTCCTTACATAGAAATATCTTTTCTAGATGTATAACAAATCATGAATTATAATATCTAGAGATTATAACAGAATTAAAGACATAATCATGATAATATGTAGTATGGAAAATAATTTTTAATGAATCCATCTAATTGAAATGTTCTCATAAGACACTTTTTATAGTAGTTTAATAAGATAAAATATATCATTGAATTACACACTAAACAAGATAATAATACAACATAAAATACTATGTTACTATGATTTTACAATTTACATTCACATAAACCATTGATTTTTGAAAGATAATCATTTTACAAATGTAATTTTCTATGATAAAATACATCTCATAATTTCTCTAAGACTAAGATATCTGAATTTCAACATTCAGAAGATTAGAAATATTTTTATACGATAATAATATTATATAGTAAGATAAAATTTCCAAACTAGGTTTTTACATTATAAATTAAATTCTCACAAACATATGTTTAGGGATAGATACAGAGTCACATTCGTATAAAAATTACACTATGTGTAAGGTATCATCTAACCTAATATAAAATATTTAAATAAACATATTTATTCAATGCATAAAAAATAAATTCTCACTTCCATTTGATAAATCCTCTAAAATTAAATTAAATTACAATCTTACAAATTATATGAAATTTTAGACATAAAATATGAAATAGTTAATTTAAAGTCCTTAGAATATAAATAGAAATTTTTTATATACCCAAATATATAAATCATTGAGATAGTTTGAAACATCATAAGTCTACCATAAATAACACATAATTAAAAGAATAATTTTGAAAATAATTTGATCTATCATAATATATCCAATTATTAACAAGTATATCAATTATATATATTTAACATAATAAAAAAATAAAAAAATAGAATATATATTAATCATGGGGAATAACAAGTAACTTCTCTCAATGAATTATAATTGATACAATGAATACCATTAAATTATTTCCCTTAATATATATATACATTTTAATCTCCCATATAAAAAACCTAAATATCTGAAGTGATATTTTTCAACATTATTTATAAAAATTACCTTTTATAATAGTAATTTATAAGAATTAAATAAATTTATATTAGTTAGATTATATTTATTTTCCATATATTTTTTTAGTAATCTTAGTCATTTTAAATTAGTTTTAAAAGAGTTATTTTGTAAATATTTACTCTCCAAACGGTCCCTATTCTAATATATTAATGTTAATATATTTTATTACTTTTATTTGATTATATTTTCAAAATTTCATTCAATGTGTTTTTGGTTAATGTTATTTAATGATGAATTTTATGGTTAGAATATTTATATGATTCTTTGTAATTAAAGAAGTTTTTCAGAAATAACAGGTTAAATATTTATATTTTTAATTATGAACTGGAATAAATGTTATATAAATATTTATATTATATTATATAGGTAATAAAATTCTCACAATCCTCTATGATATAAATTATTAGCATTGATCATGTAGGTAGTTAAACCATCCCAAAAAATAACATGACATAAATAATTAATGATTTTGAGGTGATTTTGTTATAATATCGTTATAGTTGTTTCATATTGTTATTTTTTTTATTTTTAATAATGTTTCATATCATTTTTTAAAAGATAAATAAGAATAAGATAATCTATATTATGTTATTTCAAAATACAATGAAATAATTTTCCACTTAGAAACCCTTTTGGATGAATGCATTTACCATGGATGTTTATTGATAATTTTTTAAATTGGTTGTGAAATTTTAAATTCCCTAACTATAATAATTTAATAAATAGAAAAAAAATTAGTAAAATTTTTTTCAAGACTATCCATGTAATGTGGTTATGAAAACAATAACATTAACCAATTGTTCCATTGAAGTGGTAGTATACATATACACATGAATGATGATTTAATTACTCTAATAATGTGACAGATGAGTAAAATGGTATATCAATAAATAATCTAAAATAATTTATAGATATCATATTTATATATTATAATTAATTCTATAAAACACCCGTGGTTGTTAGTGAATGAAAATGAAACATGTTTCATCTTGTAGGCGGTATTTTGTAAAACGTTTGAATGGGGGTAAGTGTATAGAGAACCAATATAGAATCTCATTACTAAAAATATCATTATGTTAATTGCTACATCACAACCAACTGAAATCACCACACCTCGAATATGGATCCCATTATTTACCAAACAAGGAATTTTATACATAAATCTAGAGTTCATATAAATTCTAAAACTATTTACAACAATTTAAAACAATATAAGGCCCATGATAAATTAAAAATAATTAAATAATACTTTTTGAATAATATAGAATTCAATATCCGGACATAGTCAACATTGCAATCAAAATTATCCATATGATATGTTATAACATATTCAATGATTTCCCACATTACCACTTCATTGAATGTTAGAGATAATAAATCAATAAAAAAATATTTTGTTAATAAATAAGTCAATATTAAACAACAAAACTATGATCATACTTAATATTTTGGATTGAGTTACATCCACATCACTAAAATTAAATAAAAATTATTAAATATATATCCCATTTAATTTAACATGAAATTCATTGAAAATTATTACCCCTTCATTGTAGTAACTTATCATTTGTGTAACAACCATTGATCAGTTTTGAATCATTAATTCATTTAATTCAAATAATTATTAATCATTTTCGTCATATCCAGCCTTTGTAGTCAAGCCTATTAATAAATATTTGTTTTTTCCAATAAATTTTATGTCATTGAATGAATAAAATAATTTCTATAATCCCAATTACTATTTTGTGTTTAATGATATAAAACTAATTTATGAAATCACCAATACTATTTATTTCATCGTTTTCAAGTAATGGGTTTATTTACAATATTTATACATTTTTTATCATTATCATCAGATTATGATAATCATTATATATTTTTTCTACTTGAATAAATATTCTAACCTATGTTATCATTTATATGATATTAATTTTAATTTATCCTTTGCCTAAATATTATTATTTTTTAAAAAATTATAATAATAATCCACAATTAACACATCATTATAATAAACAACAATTAAATGTAAATTGAACGAGTTCTTACCCTATAATTTAGGTTCCATCTCTTTTCCAATCACATAAATAGGAAACAATTTATTTTTTCATACTTTTAGAGAAAACCATAACACAACATTAATTGAACTAATGCCTACATTTATGTTGGATATGGCCTGTTATATATTATTTTAATCAAGTAATAATTATGTATAAATCATGAATAAGTTATACTAATCATGACATCCTAGCATAGTGGGGCACAAGTTAATGATTTTTTAGATTTTATTACATAAATTATTCATTTTTAATTCCCATTATACACATTTCCACTGTATTTTATAAAAAATTATATATATTAATATTTATTTTCACTATTTTTTGTTCAAATTTACCCAATTACAATACTAAATCATTTTAAAAATGATCCAAGAAATGAAATATTGTGTATGGGATGCTGTCATGTTTTCGCTATAATTTATTGTGTAAAACCAAGATTCCCACATGACCCCACACACCTCATATTCTCTAAATAAATATTTGTATTCTTTCTTGAACCCGTTGTGACTATAATTTTTTTATAAAAAAAACAAAAAAAAACAAGCACCACTTATACACAACACTAACCCTCTTAAACATCCATATTTTCTCATACATCAAACTAAAAATTATTCTATATTATACAGAACAGGGTTTCCCATTAAGAATTTATTTATTTATTATTTGATAATATAATTTGATTTGTTTCAAGTCATTTATGAATCATAATATATCCCCATTTCCACTGTATGACATAGTGACTCATTACCATTAGTTCATTTGATCAGATTTCTATCTCTATATAGTACATCCAGCATCACCCATTCAAAATTAGAGAATAGAATTTATGATTCTCTTCAATGGATAATAAAAATACCATTATCTTTTCATTACCCTACCCAATGGTACCACAACATTCCCCCACCAATTGTTGTAACGACCCTGAGAATATGAGTAGAAATTCTACATATAAATATATATGTCGGTCATATAAGGTTACATTAATAATATAAACTAACATAAACATATATTTATTTATTAACAAAATTATTTTATAATATAACCTTTAGGATAAAATTTTATCTTATGTTATAGTAATCATACCTATATATTTCATGATTTATAATATGATTTCAATAAAACACATTTCATTTGAATTATAAAAACTTATATAAATAAAAAATCAATTATATAATTTGTATATAAAATAATAGACTTCCATTTTGTGGCTCATATTTATAAAATGATCTTTTAATTAGTAAATCAATATTTATTTTGTACTTACTTATGTTGTAATGTTAATGAATCCTTAAATACCATATATGTTTCTTGGGTAGTTAACCTAAGAACACAGTTTTTTGATAAGATTTGTTTAGTAATATGATAATTATGATGGTGGTCACCGTATTTTTTATTATCATTGTGGTTAGTGATAACATATTACATTCATTCCATGCTTTTTTGAAAATTATAGATGCGTATGATTACATTATTTTATGTTTTCATTTAGTTATTCCTTGTTTCAGTACTATTGACCATCATAATTATGATGTTATGTTAGGCATCTGACTCTCTTATTCCATCATTATTTACTTTGATTTTTTCCATTCTAAGATTTTTATCCTAACCATAACTTAATATATTTTTCCATGGATATCTCATGAATTTTTTTGAGCATTAATGTGAGTTGACGCACTATGCTAATTATTAAATAAAATTTATTATGTGTAATATGATTAATTTATGTATCTAATAATCAAAACTAAATAGACACAAAAATACTTGGATTTTATTTTTGAAAATATGTATTATAAATATTGATATATTGTATATTTAATGATTGGGTCACTATAGATTTTATCAGAAGAATGTCTATTAATTTTTAGAGGTTATTAGTAAGAAATCATTGAAATCCTTTAGGATAATCAGTAAAAAGGGAAAAAATAATGGTTTTATACAAAATAATAGGATGTGTGGTTTTAATATAAAAATATTCCTTCTCAAGATATTTGAATTTGGATTATTGGTATGGAATAGTTTTATGATGGGGTAATAAACTCGAACATGGAATATTGTGTATTAACTCAATTAAAAACTGATTAATAAGAAATAAACCTTACAAGACGCATGTGCATACACTCCTAGGAGACATAACTATGATAAGTTACATTTTCAATGAAAAATATTATGAATGATATTGGATGAATTTTAATTTTCATTGATGGAAATTACATAATAGAAATGATTCCATAGATAATTCATATATAAGTTTAGGAATTCATGTGTTAGGATATTCGTAGAAATCATTAGTAATTTCATTTCTATTTTCAGTTTCAATATAAATTTATAATTATTTCATTATTACCACCTTTAATATCCATTTAAACTATAATATCATTGGAAATAGGAGAAATAATGTAACCAATATTTGTATTGTCAGTTTGATGATTCCATGCTAACCATAACTACCATGATGAGAAATGGATTCAATAATATCATTATTGTAAAATCACAACATAAAAAAGTTTTGGTTAATAACTAAAATCATATTGAACTCACCTACTCTTATAAGAAATCATGTAGGGGTGGAGATCATTGTGAATAAATGTTCTCATATATTTAGCATATTTTTTAATTCCTTAGACATAGACCAAAATATTTAATCTATTAAGAAAATATGCATCATCATCCAATGTGCTAAGAGGGGGAATGATATATTGAGATCTAACTATCACATGGGAAAATATGATGATTGGTGGAGAAAATAACATTTTAATGCATATGTAAAAATTGAATATATAGAAATGATAGTTTCCCCATGGATATTTTTCAAAAAATATTTCCTTCATATGGTTAATAAAAAAATAAGAAGTTTATTTCCTAAACTCAATATAAATGTGGGAAATTGTTTAGGGGTATATGGGCCAAAATTATATTATTTTTCTAGAACACATATATAATTGTCACTATTAAGAAAAATAATTTTTCCCATTATTTTAATGTTTAAATTAAAATCATCATGAATTATAGGATGTTTTTAAATTATATAGTTATGATGATGTTTTTAGATGTTCCCTCAATGATGATATGGATAATAGTGATATGAAGTGGAAAATATAGTTCTGTTATAGAGGATCATCATATGGACATCAATATGGAAATAAAATCAAACTTCCTACATGTCATAATTATGGGATGAATCATGTTAGAAACATCCTAAATGGGAAAAAAGTATTTCAAGTGAAGAATGGAAGGATAAACATATAATATATGTTTCATTTAGATTATTTTACATCCAATTAGATAGATAAAATTATAGTTATTTAAAAATCCTTAACTAATTATTGGATTTTTTATCTTTAGGAAATATTTCCCCTAAGAGAACACATACAATAATATAAGGGTTGTCTATCTTAACCAACGATAATAGTCTCGATGGATAATAAATAAATGGTTGGATTAAAATATCACTACCACAATGGTGCAATGATATATTTGTTTTCTGATTGATATCCCTTTTATTTACTTAATAATAGAGATTATATTTAATTTATTTTTGTAAAATGCATCCATTCGTATCCAATTTATGATGTATTATTATTCAACCTGTGATGCAAAACATATATGTTATATTATCAATGAAAACTACTGATATTGATGTTTATAGCATCCCAATTTCGAAATTATCACCTATTTAATATAATTGAGATGAATCTATGTGGAATCCATTCATACTTAATTTATTGGAATTCAATGTTTTACTAGGTAGGGGATGTTTATATTTTTTTATGGATTTCATGAAATGTATGATGAAGGAAATGACATTTCATGTTTTCTACTATCATTTTATTATATATATGTGTAAGGAGATTAAAGACAAATCCCATTTTTATTCATCATCTCAAGAATGGGTATTGGTTCTCTATGAGACTTTATATATATATATTAGTTGATTGAAAAAAAGGTGTGTAAAAATGTGGATAATATTCCATTTTTATGTGAATGCACTTATGTATTTCTTAATGAGTTATTTTAATTACTCTTGACTTAGTTATTGATTTGTCAATTGAACTCATATATATACATTTTCCTATTTTTATATCTAATAAACCTAATATAATGTACCAAATTTATCTAAATTATTAAAAAAGAAACTATAATAGAATTAGAAAAATGCCATCATACATCTATGGTCTTCACAACATGGTGCAATGGATCTCATTATAAATAATAAGAGTTTTTTAATGCCTCTTTTATTGATTATGATCTGATTAAAAAACATTATCATGTATGATATATACTACCATGTATTGAATACATTTATCATCAGTTACACGAATCTAAACAACGACCAGAAGATAAACGTTGATTAGTGTGTCATAAATTAATGGTGAGTTATGATAATATTTGTAAGACCACAATTTGTACAATTTATAAACGCTATGGGTTCATTTTCATTCCATTTAGACTAAAATATACATCAAGAAATAATTATGAACATATTTAATAGTTTTTTTTAGATTTTACATTGATTGATTTGTTGTATCCATTATAGGTGATAATCTTATATTCCACAAAACCAAGGATGAACAAGATGATTTTGTATATAATTTTCTATAGTAGTTAATGAAGGATAGTTTATATTCAATAAATTGTAAAGATGTTTTTTATTAATATAGTTTCATTCTTAATGCATGTAATAGTTAAATAAAAAATAATCATTGTTCACTCAAAGGAGAATGTAATTATATAATGACCCATTACAATATATGTTATAGAAATTTATATTTTACTCTAACTATTTATGTATTACTGGAGATGTTTTAGGATTATATCATGATTATTAAAACCTATAAAAATTATATCTCAAATGTTATTGATGTATAATTGGAATTACTTTTATATTTAATGGATCTAGGTATTTTATGAGATTATATTCATAGCACATGTACTCACACTTCTTTCAAGAGGGAAAGGAGTATTAATGTATGTTGATTCTTAAAAAATGGGTCTAGGTTATGTAGTCATCCCAAATTATAAAGAAAAAAATAATTCTACAAGATAGAATATGGTTGGTGAATAAAATTTGACACATAATCTGTTGCTGGCTGTAATAATCTTTTCATTGATGACATTGTATCATTATCTTCATGGGGAGAAGTGTTAGATGTATAAAAATCACAATTACCTAAAATATAAATTATAAAATAATTATCTCAATATGAATCAATTAATATGTTTGGATCTAATAAAATATTACTATTTATTACTCCATTTCAATCTTAATAATGTATGTAAATCAACATATGATATAATAAGAGAAGATCCTACAACATTATCCAGG
Source organism: Viscum album (assembly GCA_963277665.1). Classification (NCBI taxonomy): domain Eukaryota; kingdom Viridiplantae; phylum Streptophyta; class Magnoliopsida; order Santalales; family Viscaceae; genus Viscum; species Viscum album. The sequence continues at coordinate 175,059,542 of OY728160.1, forward strand.
TAATAATTTGGAAGTATTCACTCTCCTAATACATGAAATTCATTAAAATGGGAGTAATAAAGGAGGTATCATCATCCTAACATATTTAAATGTTGGTTTTAAAATTTCGTTTGGATATAATTTACTAATACCAATGGAATGAATTAGATATAATGAAGAAGGTCAATGCATTGGGAATGGGAAAATCCTCCTTATTCATGAATGATGATAATGGAGTGGTGAGATTTTTATGGCTATATTTTATATTATGGACAAGGATTAAGGATTTGTTGAAAGATTATCATAGTCCCACATTATCTATCCACCATTGAAATATGATGACACACACAGACACATATATATATATCACCATGAACATTATTGGTGGGTCAATATAATGATTTATACTAGATCAAATACAACAATATGACAATTTTTTAAATAGGTTTTTGTATGGAGAAAAATTGTAACGAGATGATTCGACAATCCCAATACCAACAAAGAAATTGGAAAACATAACTACAGAATTTTCATGGTACTAAAAAACACATTGAATAAGGAAAATAATATATTGGTTGTGGTGGATAGTCTTATAAAGGGAAATCAATTAATTTCCATTAGATTAGACTTCTTAATCAATATTCTTCATGGTTTCATAATGTTAGTGAAATAATTTTTCTAGGAATTTAGATGGTTTGGAAAATGGTATAAATATTCATGAGTATGTAGAAACACATCATAAAGATTCAATTTTGATAGAATATTTTACTAATAACCTTATGTGGCACATGGACTGTAAATTATATGATAAATTTGTTTGGTTTTGATCTCTATAGAAGATACTAATAATGTTTCTAATGAATGTAATTATATTTTGAAGGAATATTATCCATTTTGACATCCATAATTTGGTGGGACTTATGGAAGACTGACTAATAGTTCTTCTGAACCTGTATTATTTTCTTGTGGTGTTACATGTATCTCTATTGAATAATTATTAACATGAATACTCACATATACACAGTCAAAATATGGCGCAGCTGGAGAATGATATCTCTTAAAAGGATAATCTAATATATTTTTTGGACCATGGATAAAAATATATTCTCAATAAGACAACTCACCTTATAAATGAACATTAGATAAATATAAAGTTTGATGAGGCCAGATGAAAAAATGTAGAGGATATAGGACAAAATCACCCTCAATAGTTAGATATATGATATATGGAATAATATTTTGATGATAAAATGTTTAAATGAGGAAGAATTCAACACCCCTGAATTTATAAAAATATTTTTCCATCATTAATATATATTTTTTGTATATAAGTTAATATATTTTATATGAAATGAAATCCCCTTATCATACATAAATAATAGAATATGTATATTAAATAACATTTAGAATAATATTGTATCTTGGATTATAATATTAATATACATATATTACATTAAATAAAACTCATCTTCAAATAAAATTGTTTTTATGAAATTCTATCAACTAATATATAATTATTTTTTAAGCATTAATAATATTAATTTATAAAATAGATATTAATTTTTGGATACATCATGAGAAAATGATTTTTTGTATGATATTTCGGTTTTTTAAATATTATAATTTTCTTAAACAGTGGTGAATAATATTTATTTTTCTAAAACAATAACTTTAACGACATAAACTATTTTTGAATCATTTAAACTATAAAAAAATTAATTTATTAGGGAAAAATAATTTTTTTAAAAATTAATTTTGATATCAAAATCTTTTGCATAATGTTTTGAAAATTTTATCAATATTATAAATTAAAACATTTTTCATTTTTGTATTTTAATAAAATTATCACCTGGTGGTGTTTGGTTTTCAACATTATTTAATTTTGATAAAATATTCATTAAATAATCACAAGTATATTAATGATGAAATAATTAATAACAATGATGACGTTATCCTAGACATGAATATTTTTTCCAAATTAGACTTTTTAAATGGGGTTTTACGAATTATGTTCACTATTAATTAATTTAAATTCTAATATTATAAAAAATTATTTTTTAAAACTAAACACATTTTTAAAATCAAAAATATATATGTATATATAACAACCCAGGTTTTTATTGTATAATAAATTTTTCATATCTTTCAATATTTTCTAATAATATAATAATTTTATTTAAAAGATGACACCTTTTTCTAGTAGCGTACACAACATGCTATAACATGTTTCTTTTAAATTTAATGTTGCACACAACATAGAGTTATACCAATATAATAATATAATATCATTATTATTTTCAATTATAGTTAATTCCTAGACATTTTATTGGAGGTAATGAACTTAACTAACAATAATTTTATTATTTAATGCCTTCAAACTTATCTAATAAAATTTAGTTGCATAAAAAATATTTAATTCGATTTTAAGCATAAAAACACTAATATTTGTATTAGGTCAGTTTACCGCCTTTTGATGGTGCACACTTCTTAAATCGACTTTTATTCACATTTATATGTTCTATTTGAAAAATTAATATTCTTTTCTACAATAGTGACATCATAAGTTACATTAGATGAATTTTTTGTATTTTTGTGATAAAGTTAATTTTTTAATGAAAAGTGAGAAATACTAAATTGATATTCAAAACTACATTTTAATCAAATTTATTTATATAGAAATATTTTGCTATTAATGGGTGTTAAACTTTAATTATATTATATTTTTATAATTTTGATCTTATTTTGGTAATTTTTAATTATTTCACTTTGAAATTGGACATTAACACATGTCTATATTTTTGTAATTTTACATCTAAAAAACACATTTCTAGGTTTTGAGTACAGATATTAATATTAAATTAATTTTTGTAACATATTTGTTTTGAAGTTTAGAAAATTGATTCCATATTTGAAATCAATAGTTTTAACTTCTGTAAATAGGTAAATTTTATTTTTAGATATTATGAACAGTTTCTTCAGAAAATATTTTATTTTCCATGGTTAAAGGGTAATCTAGTAAAAAATGGTTAAAATAGTATTAAAATAATATTAGATTACCCTAAAACAAGTCCTCACCCTATTTTAGGTGATATTTATGACCATGGGAATCCTTGGGTTGATTTTAGGACCCCATGGAGCCACATTTGTGAGATAATGGCATTTAATTATTTGTAATTTAAAGTAAAGAAAAATATAACATAAAAATATATATTTAAGTAGAAAAAATTATATATGGGGTTATAAAAGTTATATCATCAACTATAAATATTAATTAGAAAGATAAAAATATTTCGTACATGATGGTATTTTATTTATAATTTCAATACATTAAATAAATAAATTTAATTATGACCTAATGGTGATGTAGTGATTGCTTCATTAATAAAAGATTCATATAAATGATTTTATAAATGTTTATATAAATGTAACACTATGATTTTTAATACATCCACGAATTATGGTGAATATATATACATGTTATATTCTTATTAATGTAGTTTTCTAGAAATAAACATTTTATTATGGATTTTTAATAATTCATAATATAAATAGTGTCCAAATTGACATAATTCATATTTTAAAATATAAATTTTTTATTAAATATAATAAAATTACAAAAAAAAATTTATTGATCCAAAAAGATTATTTAAGTATAAAATATTGTTACTGATTCTTTAATTGGATGTTTTTCATTTTCTGGTAACTATTTTTATTCTCAAAGTGTTAAATACATGATAAAATTGTAAGTGTAAAAAAGGGTTAAATGAAAACAATAAGGATTAAGAAATATCCAAACCATTTTATTTATTATTGTATGGTTCTATATCTAAATATATTTATATTATATTTGATTTAAATTAATCTGGACTAATTTACGATATAAAAATAATTGGTAATGAAATATAATTTCAAGATATTCATTAAGTGCCCCACCTTCCTCTTATAAAAGTTCACCATCTATGACCCTTAATAACACCTCTCAAGCCCACTTTAATTTTCCCAAAACTTTCCAAATAATCTACTAACATCCTTATATTCCCTCTAGATTCTTTACCTTGGGCATAAGGCAATTCATGAAGTCTTTTTAGCTGAAATCAGAAGTAGTTGCCCGATTTATATTATTGTCTTCTCTCAGTCTTCTCCTATTTACATTCCTTCTCCAAACCGATAAACAATTTTTTACCATTATTTTATAAAAAAATAAGTATATTAAATATAATATTATGTTTTTATGAGAAATATTTAAACTAATCTTCCACACACCTCTATCTAATGGATATGAACACACAATTTTGTGGTTGGTGAACTATAACCTCAAAAACGAGGATTGTTCAATTATCTACTACCGCCTCTCATGGGGGCCATTATGAAGTTGTTAAAATTAAATATTATAAATATTATATTTATATTATCTCAATTTTTTTGTAATTATTATTTAAAACATATCTTTATTCTTTTCATGTGGTATAAATCCGTTAATTTCATATGAGGAAGTTCAGACTACCGCCCCCTCAAAGTTATATGACTCATTCTTGCTATACATGGAACATAAAAATGATGGAATTTATGAAAATATATAACATATATGAAATATATATTATAATTTAATTATAATAGACCAATGTATCATTTATTTTTAATTCCTTTAAAAATAAATAAAATGAAAGTAGTGTTCATGCGTACGTACAACTTATCGTCTCCATTAACGGTGCATTTCATTTTCTTATATCCAAATGTTATGGACAACTAAAAAATAAATATATAATGGATATAAATACATATATAGTGGATATATATTATATTTAAATAATGAATAAAATTATGCAGATAATGGACTTTTGACCACATTGGAAATTTTTAAATAAAACAAGTTCTTTTTTGACTTATGTACTAAACATCGACAAAATGGCCGATATGAACATCAATAATTATATGATTGTTATATTAGGGTAATAAGTTATATAAAAGAAACAATATACTTTTAAATGGTTCTGAAGAAAATAATATTTTCCATATTTTATTATTCAGGGAGATAAAGAACAAACAAGACAAGTTAGACACAAGGTAATAGTACATGTCACCCTCCTCTATTTGTCAAAGAATTAATTTATGTTATGTGTTTTTATTTCCATTTTATAATCTTGGAATATATTTTTAAATATTATTATTTCTAGAAATTCAATATCCAAGTGATTATATACCATTTTCTCTCTCATAAACTCATTTTCTGAATTTTAATGTAACGTCGTTAGACTATCGAATTTTCGTAAGGGACTACATCTCCATCTCGTTTAATAAAGTAATATCTTGATATTGTGAACTTTTACTATCCTATAAGGTTTATATAAAACCCTTTTTATATTTTATATCATGAATTTATATATTCTCATTATATTTATAGTTACCATCTATGTTATAAATTAATTATTTTTATTCAAGTGTTTCTCAAGTGGTAATTGATTATTTAACATAAAAATATATTTAAATATGTAATTATTTATTGTTTCATATCCTTCTATGTCTTATCCATGTTTGAGAAATGATTTGATGGATTTATTTACATGGCCATGAACATTTAAAAGAATAAATTTTCTTCAAAGTATTCAAAGTTGTATGGTACACATTGATTCAACACTATTCTTTTTGAATGTTTTTTATGAATTGATTATATCAATATCTCAAATGATATATTGTGATTTCAATGTTGAAATATTATATTTACATTATGATTGTTTTACGTGTTATGATTAGGTTAGGGTTCTTGGTCTTTTTTTACGTATATGGGTTGTTATGTGATTAACCTAGGGTGGGTCAGCCCATGATTGCTCCCCAGTGCATTGGGTAACATGACAGAGGAAAATGTTTATGTTTCTCCTAAGAGATTTAGGGAATATTTTGTGATGGTATCAAAAACGTTACTCCACATGTAGTTGTGAATGCGAAAATATCAGTATGATGTTGATTCCTCAAGATATCTTTATGATTTATGATTTCTATGTGTTATTCATAATTCTTATGATTTTGTGATGTATGTTAAAAATATTATGTTTTATGATGGAGAAATATGATTCCATTTATTTTTATATATTGACAGACTAATGTTTTATTTCCTTATTTTATAACCCATACTGAGTTTTTTATGATTATTCCATGTTTTTTAAATTATTTTCACAGGGTATAAGGACATGTATGATAAATTAATAATTCAATAATATTTATATCAAGAAAATAATTCTTTTTTTCTTTTATAAGTTTTTATTTTATAAAAAATGAATATTCAGTAGAAGTGTCTACATGTAATATTCAAGTTGTTGTGTATAAGTTATGAACATATTCTATAATGTTCTAAAACTGAAAATATACTCAATGTGAATTGTTAACATAATTCAATAATTAAGTAATTTTATAGGTTAAGGCCTATAGTTGGTATCAGAGGCCAATTTAGATAACTTCAGAGGTTATAGTGTTATCTTGGTGTAGGTAAAGAATAACATATTACTAAGTGGTTTATTATCATATGTATAATTTTGGAGTTTTGTGGTAAAATAATTTGTGTGGATAAAAACATGAACAATGGAGATATAAGGAGGTTGATGGATTAGATTAAAATAATAAATATTATGTAATCATAAAATTATAGAGGGTAATTTTTTAAATTATAATATTTCATTTCATGTTTAAGTGTTGATTCTATTTACCAGATTAATGATCATTTTTGAATACATAAGGAAATAGATCTTTCACAACCTTTTTGTCCCTCTCAAATTATTCGATCTTCACTATTATGGAATATCCGCCTCGAATGATTTTAAAGGCTTCTCGGTTATTCAAATCACCTAAAACAAATTCTTTGAGATATCTAACACCAAATAATTTTTAATAAAAATTTATAGTTCATGATTTCTTTTTCATATCATTTCATGATCTCAAATTTTCTAATTCTATCAAAAAGTGAAAATACAGAAGTGGAGAGAACATTTACTTTTTGAAAGTATGTAAACATGTCAAAAGACAAAGGTAATATCCTAAAGATCATGATATATAGAATAAAGGTATGATTTATTTTATTATCCATAAATAATAGAGCCCATTTGGATTGATATCTATAAATGATGAGAATATTTGATCTGTAGGAGTGATGTATTAAGAAATAGGGTGGAAATTCATAGTTAATGGATTATAAAGAGGACTGAATGAGTATGAAGTCAACATATAATGGATTCAAGAGTTATGACAGATTATTGGACGATGAAATGTTTAAAAGTATTAATTCTCAATTAATGATGGTATAACTCTGGGAAGACTTTTTCTTATATATGTAACAATTATGTTTGATATGTCAAAATTTTAATCAAGGAATAATTACATTTTCTTTTGTGGATATAATGGATAACGTTAGGGGTTCATATGATCTTTTTTTTAAGTGATTAATGGTTATTAGATTTTAAAAAATTAATTTTATTAGATAGCATGTGAGGATAAAGTAGGGTGTGGTAATTTTTTAGAAAATTAACTAACTTTTGAAAATTTTATATGAATGATATGGTTTTATAAAAAGGACAACCTGAAGTATGGGTGAAAACTAATCACATTAGGCAAAGCTACAGTAATCGAATCCACAAATAAAGGGTGGGAATAGTGTTTCACCTACCACTGGCCTATGTGAGGTCCCTAGTCAGTATGACTTATTTATTTTAGTTAAATTATTTTATTTATCAAGAATAAGTTGATGTGAGATCCTATGTTTTTATCAAATGGATAGGCTTAGTATAATAAAATTATCTGGTGATTAAGTGATAAAGGTTATTTGGGAAGGTGTTTTCTTTTTTGGGAACACTATATTTGTTAGGTCCACTAGGCTGGATACCCTGAGAGGGGGGGGGGGTGAATCAGGGTATGACTAATTAAAAATTAATGCCCGTTCTGATCTTGTTTCACTGTCAAGCAAAACACTCTTCTCTCTTTTTCCTGCTGCATGATATAAACAGAATGTAAAGCAAGCACAGGACATAACAATTTTACTTGGTTCACCGCTAAGGGCTACGTCCAAGGAGAATACGCCGACAGGTTGTCGGTCGTACCAAATTACACTAATCTTCACTAGATGTGGATTACAAGATTCGGGCTAGATCACTTCTATGACCAGGCTCACGGCCTTTACAATGTTTAGGGTCAGCTCACTGCTTTCCCAAGGGTCACTCCCTGTTTCTCTCTCTCTGGCTCACTGCCGGTGGAGAGGATCACCTTCTTCCTCTTCCTAAGCTCACTGCTCTTGGAAGGAATCCACTCACAGTTTATAGACCTGTAGGTCTCTTCATTTGCATGAATGAATGCATCTTCCTCTATGTGTAGATGCTCTGTTGAAGTACAACTTTTACCCGTAGATGAATATCTCTTTTCACCGAAGGTATCGGGAAAACTTCCATCTTCCACGCAGCCCGAAAAACACTGCTGGAACAAACCTTACTTGGCGCGCAAATAAACCTCGGCGCGCAGGTATCGGCGCGCAAGTCACAACGGGCACGCAAGTCCTCCTCAGACACTTGCGCGACTCAAGCTTCCTCAACTCCAAACTTGCGCGACTCTCTTCCTTTTACGCCCAAACCAATATTGGAGCGTAACTTCCAACCAGCCCGCAACTTCTAACACCGGCGCACAACTTCAACCACTGGCGCGCAAGTCCCACCTGCGCGACCACACACACCACTTGTGCGACCACCACACCTGCACGACGGGAGCTCTTGTTTTGAAATCCGGTAAAAAATGAGGAGGGGTGGTCCAGTATTTATAGGCAATATGACCACCCTGCACGACGGCGCGCAAGTCACCTGCGCGACCCAATCTCGGCGCGCAAGTCTTCTCTCCTTTTAGACACTTGCGCGACCAACTCCCAAGTTTGCGCGAACCTATTTCCTTAGCCATATTTTGATCTTCTGATCTTGAAAAACATATGGCGCGCAAGTTTCCTATACTCCAAGTCCACGGCGCGCAAGTCCCTTTGCCAAAAACACTTTTCTTCATATGCCGATTTTCAGGCCCAAAAATTTGGCAAACACTAGAAAACGGTGCAACCTTGTATCTGTTCTTTTGTACCGCCTCCAGATCATCCATTCCTTTTATCGACGTTCTTGAATCAAACATGGATCTTTGACCTCAGCTCTTGAACTCGACATTCCACCATAAAATCCTCTTTGTCAACAATCAAAACTCAGATGTCCACTTTTTCAAGAAACACAATCACCTCAAAAAGGCTTCAATGATACCTTGTGGGATTTTTGCCCAACAATATTCCTAATGAAAATAAATTACTTTTGAAATTAAATTGAGGAGTAATGGTGGAATTTTATTTTGGAAGAGTATATATTCTTATTATGAACATATAGTGATTTGGGTTGTTTATAGAAATGATTAACTTGTAATAGAGAATATTTGATTTGGATAATTACTTTTCAGAATGAGAATTTATTAGTAGCTGATGTTATTTAGAGATAAATGTTATGAATTTTGTGGAAGAGAATGTGATCAAATTCGATTGAATTTTGGGCTTTAAACTTTATTTATTTTATTTTGAATAATTTTAAGGACTAATGTATATCTATTTTCCTTTTTGATATTTGGTTATTATTTGTTTAATATTGATGATTAAGTGTTGTATTTATTTTTTATAAATGATTATCCTTTTTTTATTATCCTATCTTGTACTAAACCTTTTGGTTTTGGTAAATTTCAATAGACAAGGAAAATATATGGTTTATATATTTTGGATCAATTAATTCTATATAATTTGACTTATTTCTTCATGTATGACCATGTCATCTTAAATACTCATCTTTTGGAGAAATTATGAGTTTTTGGTAGAAACTTATTAAAGGATGAAACTATACAATAAAAGTAAGTATAATTCATTACATTTATAGTCAATATAATAAATAAATTCACCAATATTATGAAAGGGTTCCTAAAAAATGTCATCCGTTTAATTTTCCAACTAGAGAATCAATGACCATTTATCATATCACATGTTTGTTGTTTTCCACTGGTTATCTTTCTCTTGATCATGTTTTCTATCACTCTCCATCTGAACATGACACTTGGTTTCTCATCCATATATAAGTTTTCATGTAATCCTATTTTGTGTTATCTAAGGTAAAATTTTTACTACTCTATATTTCTTTCAAAAAGATATTTTTATTGAATCTTTTTATGATGTGGTACTTTCAATGAAGTTTTCCAGCCCAATTTTATAATTGTGAGGAAAAAATTTCACAAAGGAATGAAGGATGTAACGACCTAGGTATTTATAAAACAATAAATTTTCATATCTATTAATATTTATGTATAGGATATTAATATTAATATAAATATGCCCATTTGTTTGATAGCATACTCAACACATGACAAAAAATTTCATTGAAATTTTACATTACCAACAACTTTGAGTATTACCATAAATATAATATAATATTATGATTATATTATATGATAGTTGAAGGCTATCCATTTTATTTAAAATATTGAACATAATTAACTTAAATGTGACTCTTAAATGTCTTTATACTTATCGAATAAATTTTAGAGTCATAAAATAAGAATGAATCTAATTTTAATCATGAAAAATATAATATTTTTTTAAGGTTGTTTTACCACCTTTTGATGGAGAAATATTTTTAAATATATTTTTTGTGACTTTTATTTTTTATATTTGAAAAAATAATATTCATAATTATAATAAGAAAATAAAAATTAACATTGGTTGAAGTTTTTGGTATTTGTTTTGATTAAATTTAATTTTTAATGAATAGTTAAAAATAATGAATTTTAATTAAAAAATACATTTTAATATAATATATTTATATGGAGATTTTGTAATTTTAATTGGTTTTAAAGTGAAAATGTATTATATTTTTATCACTTAATCTAATTTTAGAAATTGGATTTAATTTCACATTGAAATTGGACATAAACTCATGGAAATATTTTGGTAGTTTTTACTTCTTAAAAACACGCTTTTCGGTTTTGAGATAGGGAATTGATTTTAAATTAATTTCTAAAATTTATGTGCTTTGAATTTTAAAAAAATTGATTACATATTTGGAATCGAGAGATACATGTTGTGTTAATAGGTAACTTATAATTTTAGACATTATAAATAGTATCTTCAGAAAATATTTTCTTTACCATGGTTGAAGGGTAAAACTATTAAATAAGTGTAGAAAAATAATATTATAATAATTTTAAATTACCCTTAAAATATATTATACCTATTGAATAGGATATGTCTGACCATGGGAATTCATGGGTAGATTTTAGAATCCCATGGAGCCACTTGTGTGTGAAAATGACAATTAATTACCTTAAATTTAATGTTAAGGAAAATCTATCCTAAATGTATATCTTTTAGTAAAACAATTTTTATATGGGGTTATATAAGGGATATCTAAAACAGTAAATATTAATTTAAAATAAAAAAAATATTTCATACATAATTTTATTTTTTTAATAATTTCTATACATTAAATAAATAAATTTAATTACGACACAATAGTGATGTAGCGATTGCTTCATTAATGAATGATTTAAATAAATGAAATTATAAACATTAAAATAAATATAATTTTTTCATAATGATGTCATACAAAAAAATTTTTGATTCTATTTACATGTTATATATTTAGGAATTAATTTTTTTCAATGAAATTAAGTTTTCATGTTTTTTTAAAAACCCTATAATATTAGAAGATCCAAAATTGACATAATTCCAATTTTAAAATAAAAAATATTTATTAAATATTATAATATTCCAAAAAAAATGTATTATTCAAAAAAATGTAATCATAAGTCTAAAAGTTTACTATTTTCTCATTAATTGGATAATTTTCATGTTTTTGTTTCTATTTGTATTCTAAATGTGTTAAATACTTGAAAAATGATATGATTAAAAAAGGGTTAAATAAAAATGATCAGGATAAAAAAAATACTAGATTACTATATAATTATCATTGGATAATTTTATTTCTACATAATTAATATTATCTTACACAATCTGAAATTGGACTCATTTATAATTGATGTATAATTTACAATAAAATAAAATTTCAAGATATTGCTTAAGTGCCCCTCCTCCCTCTTTTAAAAAGGTCCCCACCTCTAACCCTTACTCACACCTCTCACTCCCCCTTGGATCAACCAAACAATACCCAAATAAGATTCCTACATCCCTATATTTTTTCTAATATCCTTAACTATTGCATAAAGAAATTCAAGGATACCTTTTTGCTTAAATCAAAAGGAGTTACCAGATTTAAGGTAATGTCTTCTCTCAATTTTCTTCCATTTATTTTACTTATCCAACACCATAAACACTAAATATTACATTATTTAATAACAAAACCAGTATTATCAATATAATAGTATGTATTTATGTGATTTATTATAATTAAAATTCCACAAACCTTTATCTAATGGATACAAACAAACGGTTTCTTTGGATGGTGAACTACTACCTTACAAAATGATGATTGTTCAATTATATCCTACCACCTCTCATGGTGTACATTATGATGCAACTTAAATTACATATGATACTTATTATAATTATTTTATCTCTAAGATTCTGTATTTATCATTTATAACATACCTTTATGTTTTTCTTGTTTTATAAATATGATCACTTCATTTGAGGAAGTTCGGGCTAAAGCCCTCTCAAAGTGATATTACTCATTCATGCTATACATGGAATGTATAAAGGATAGAATTGATGAAAATATGTAACATATACAACATCATTATTATTTTTTAATTATAATATACCTGTGAATCATTTAGTTTTCTTTCTTCTAAATCTAAAAAAATTGAATGTAGTGTTCATGCGAACATACGACTAACTGTCTCCATGAATGATGCATTTCACATTATTATATCCAAATGTTATGGAATATTATAAAAAACCTATATAATAGATATAAATAATTATATACTGGATATTTAATATATTTAAATAATGAATAAAATAATGGAGATAATTTACTTTTCACCACATGGACAATTTGTAATTATAACCAATTCATTTTTGACTCAAGTACCGAACATCGAAAAAAACACTGATATGAACATGAATAATTATATGATTTTTATATCCATATAATAAGTGATATAAAAGGAATAATAAACAAAAAAAATTTTCTTAATGAAGTAGAATTAACTTATTTTTATTATTCAGGTAGATAAAGAACGAACAAGACAAGTCCGACACAAGGTAAGGGTAGCTTTCACCCACCTCTTTCAGTTAAAGACTAATTTTATGTTATTTATTTCAATTTCCATTTTCTTATGTTGTAATATATTCATATATATCATTATTATGGTAAATTTTATGTCAATGTTTTTATAGACCCATTTCACTCTAATGATCTTATTTTCTGAATTTTAAAGTGATGTCGTAAGGCTGTCAAAATTTCAAAAGGGTCTACGTCTCAATCTCCATTCATTGAAGCATATCATTATATTGTGCAGTTTTATTGTCCTATAATGTTTATATAAAACCCTTTTGATATTTTATATCATTAATTTATATATTCTCATGATATTTATATTTTTGTTCTATTATATTCTTTAATGATTTTTATTGAAGTGTTTCTCAAGTGGTAAGGGATTATTTATATCGAACATAGTTAAAATATTTTACTGCTTTAATATTATAAATCCTTATCTTTAATGTACATGTTTAATAAATTATTTTAATGAATTATTTAAATGGACATGAGTGTTTTAAGGTGTAAATTCCTTTAAAAAGTTTTAAAGTTGTATGGGACACATTGACTCAAAACTATTATTTTTTGTATGTTTAATTTGAATTTATTATATCAATATTAAGAATGATATATTGTAATTTAAATGTGGGAATATTTTATTTACTTTGTTATTGTATTATTTGTTAAGTTAGTGTTACAATTCATGGGCATCGTTTACCTATACGGGTGGTTCTGTGATAAAACAAGTGCGGGTGAGCCTGTGATAGCTCTCCAATTCATTGGATAATGTGACAAAGGTAAACGTTAATGTTTCTCATAAGAGATTTAGGGAATATACTGTGATGGGTATTTCAAATGTAACTCCATATATAGCTATGAAAGCAACATTATAAGTTTGACATGGATTCCAAATGATTCCTTTATGATTTATTATTTCTATGAGTTGTTCATAGATCTTATGATTTTGTGAGGTTTGTTAAAGAGCTTATATTTTGTGATTGAAAAGTATGAAATCATTTATTTTTAATTATTGATGGAATAATGTTTTATTTCATTGTTTTATATCCCATAATGATATTTTTATTCTCATCCTATATTTTGAATTTATTTCATAGGGTGTAGGGTGGGGTAATAGAAAGAAGTAATTCAAGAAGATTTATATTAAGAAAATAATTCTTATTTTTTAAATAATTTTATTTATAACAAAAAATGGATACTGAGTATAAGGGTCTACATGTAATATTCAAGTTCTTATGTATTAGTTTTGGACTATTTCTCTAAATATATAGACCTTAAAGGATCGTCAATGTTAATTATTAACATAATTAAATAATTATGTAATTTTTGAGGATAGGGCCTTAATGAATATTCACTAAATATAAACAATTTTAATTTTTTCAATTACAATTATTTTTCAAGGGGGAATGTTGAGTTTCTATGGTAAGGTAAAATTAGGGTTATTGTTGTCTAATATATTTAAAAAAGATTAAAATTAGAAAGGAATGTTTGACAATAGATTTTAAATAGACTATTGAACTAATATATATATCCACACCATTATTAGGCTTTTATTGGATCTTTTAGACATCAATAATTGAGTAGTATTATTGATAAATGTTAGGTTTTTATATAATTCTTATTGTCTCAAATTATAAATGGAGTCCATATCCTCACAATTTCTCCTGAAATTATATATACATGGATCCCTAATAAACTATTCCATCATCTCTCACAAACACTGCCGACATTTATTTTAATCCCTTGTCTCACAAAAAAGACCAACCTATGGAGTCTAAAAGTGTTACCCAAATGATAAATGGGAAATGAAAGATAATACACCCACCAAAACTTTTTGCTGTTCTTGTATCCTTCTATAATAATCAGGTTCCCTATATTCGTGATGGAATGGTGAACACATAATTTTCAAAATACTAATATTTTACTATAATAATGTAATACCCAACTTACTCATTCCTCTAAAATCAATGATGAAACGAAACGGTCATCAAGTGTGTGTGTGGACTACCAAATCCATAAATGACATGTTTTATTTCCCTGACCACCTAAAATTGATGAAATTTATAATTTATTTAAAATTTTAAAATTTTATTTTTTAACACTACTAATATTCTGGAATGAAAATATTTGATATATATAAGTAATGAAAATGATAATTTTTATAGTATAACTAATCAAATTAAATGGATTTATCATGGAACCATTCACAGTATGTATGTTTCTACGATACCATGGATATTCTATAAGTATATTTAAATTGTAATAATAAATAAATAAACAAAAATAATCTATATCTCATGATGTAATTTTACAATATCTTTGAACATGGCCAAAAAAATAAAAAGAATAAATTATCAAAAAAAACCCACGTAACTGGAATAAGTAAAATCTGAAATAACATTACATACCAATATATTCTAAATACAAAATATAAATATAAATATTTAGGTGAAAAATATTCATGGGTATATATAATAAATAGAATTTATTTATTCAAGACGTTATGTGCTAGTGCAGATTAATTCAAGCATGAGGTAACATTTTACTTCTAAATCAAAGAATATTAAGGCATGGTTTTATATAATTAACCAATCATATCATTAGGGTGTACCAAATTCCTTTTTTTAAATAATGTATTTAATTATTTATATATTAATATTATTATTATTTCATGTACTTCTATTATATGGTATTTTATTAACATCTACTATAGTTTTTAATGTTCTTTCATAACTCAATTTCCATTCATGAGTTATAATGATTCCCCTATGTTTTTTGATAATTTCATATGGAATACCATATTATCATATCACCAGATCACTTTTGAATTCATTATAATTCATTTATGATTTCTAATCCATAATGAAAATGAAACTATGTAACGAATACATCCAATTATCATAAAAGAAGGTTTCACCTCATTCACTATAATTTCAATTCTTGTAAATGTTATCATTTTTTATTAGAATGATAATTATGTTTGATCCCATTTGATCTTTATATTATCCTTAAAAACATTTCAAAATATCTTGCTATCAATTTTAACTCCATTTGATTCCAATAGATGTGTTTTGAAACACATTGTGTTATCTTTTATACAACCTTAATCACTTGATAGTTACATGTTATCATTCATTCAATCCATTTACAATAATACTCCTCCTATAATGATTTTATATTTATTTATATATTTCTATTAAATATATGAATCTTTAAATATACCTTTAATTGATGGGATTATACACATTTTTTATTTCCATTTAAATTTCAAGATTTTAAGTAAACCGTGTTTTAAGGAACATTACAATTTCTTTTTGAACATTATGAATCACCCCTATTAGTTGCCTTTTTTAAAAAATGAACAGATTTTAAAATGGAAGTAATTTTATGAGTAATAATCAAAGATAAAATATTTTTTATAGAAAAAAGTGTCATTCCTTCTTTAAAATGATCATTTACTTATTTCATAATGCTTCAAACATGTGGGGTAAATTCATGAATTCTTGTTAGAGTATTTCTCATTTCTTTTATACATTAAACCACCATATTCAAAGACTATTTCCCTTTATTGATTATGGATGTTCAAAAAATATTATTTACATATTTTCATTAGAATCTATATTATATAGTGTTTAATTTTCTCTGAACTCATTATTATGAATCCCACTTCCTTATTCTAGTTTATATCATATTCATGATTAATATATTCATTATTTTCCTCTTAGATAACACATATTCATTTACATGTAATGAAGTGATTTTTGGGTCAATTATGGACCTCTAATTAATTGGGTGGTGTAATTTTCTATTGAAATACCATGATTTTTTTGGGGCGGCTGGCCTAAGAACAATATTTTATGGTTGTGGTTAGCATTATAATATGATTATTATAATAATTGTTTGATAAAATAATATTGTATTAGATATTATCCTAGACATATGATTATGATATAATGATTTCTTATTTGAAATATTCATATGATTACATGTTTTTATGATACCATTTCCTTAATCTATGTTATTAGGCTTATGATTACCTGCCATAGGGTGTAATGTATTCTTCCTATATCATTTATATGTTAAAGATTTATATTGATTATTTCAGTTATTGTATATTTTTAATTTCCATTTCCTTTAGGTATTTTTACACAAGATATCCCTTATATTCTAAAAGTAATTATTCAATTAGTAGAAATATTTAGAGTAGATGTTGTTTTTTTATTTAATGACGTATTATGTTTCTAGTCATCTAAATACACTATAACTCAATATCCATGCCTTGAATTATTTTTAATGTATTATATAAATCATGAAATGTATTATATTTATAGTTTCATTCTATACAGTTTTCATATATTGATTTATCATTTTAATCATTCACAACATTTTAAGGGAGATTAATATTTGATCATTTAAACCCATATGTGGTCTCAGTTCATCGTAAATTAGTCAATAAGAGGATAAAAATTTATGTATAAATTTCATAATAAGAAACATTCAATTTATTAAATAACCTAAAAATTATTCTATGTAGACATGAAATATTCTTCTAATAATATTTTTAAAATGATGCATGGTATTTATTTTGAATCTATAACCTGAAAGAGTTTTCATTGATTATTGAAATCATATATAAAATTTATATAAATCTTTTATCAAAATCTATTACTTGTAATTAAATGACTCACATGGAATTTTTTTTCTTCATCCAAAAAAAATGTCTAATGATTCTCTTATAAAATAAAAAAATCATCTTAAATGATGATATAATAATTATAATATAAATATTCTATATGGTTCTTTGAAATCATTTTGTCAGATATTAAATTATTCAAAACTAGTATGAATTTTTCATTATTAATAACATCATACATTAAATTTGGTTTCAATATTATAAAAATAGTATAAAAATAAAAATTTAGTATTTAAAAATTAATGAATTAGAACATTGAAACAAACCATTTACAAACTAATATATCTATGTATTACAATGATCATCCCCTTAATATGTTATATCCTTAGAAATAATTTATCTAAATACATTCTCATACTCTAAAATTTCTATAATTTGAATATATTTTGGGTAATTTTATTAAATTATAAAAATTAATGAAAATAACATTTATTTGAAAAAGTACCAAATAATGTATAATATTAGTTTTGAAATAACATAATGTAACATGAAAAATATCAAATTACAATCATATTGGACACACCCCATTCAGATCAAAATTTCACATGCAATTTCAATATTATAGTATTCTTTATGTCGTAACATGTGATCTTATTATTTTTATGAAATAATAAAAAAATATTCTTATGTTTTAATATAATGATATATTATCCATTGATTAAATCATTTAAAATAAATTACTGTAAATGATTTCAAAAAACTAAAAATAAGGTATTAAATTCGAAGAAGTGTAAAATTTATTAATTAGAAAAAATATATAATTTTATTTTCTCTACTCTTAAAATACTTTCACCAACAAAAAAATCACTATAGATGGATGGAAAAAATATTAAATTCACCAATAATTTATTCTGGAAAATTGAATCAATTAAAAAATCATGATCTAATTAATTGATTGTAAATACATGAATTTTAGGACAATCAATTTATAACAATATTCACTACAATTATGTGTGATGATAAAAAATTATATGCCTCTCCATATTTACCTATCAAACACATGGATTCCCATAAATAAACAATCATTTTTATGACTAAAAATGATATTAGAATAATATTTCTAAAAACATTTTTACACTATAATATATTATTCACATTATACATCTACAATGGTACCTTACATAACTACCTAAAATAATCCAAATTCTAACATATCAATCATTAAAAATAAAGATATTTAGGATACTTAAGAGGGAATGTGTGATAAAATAAAAATAAATTAATTCAAATCCCATCACAGTTTACCATTAATCCTTAGAAAGAGATAAAATATCCTCACCTTTATAGTATTCCATGGCACTTCTAAAAAAAGCATCCAAACATGGTCATTATCCTCTTCCACCACATCATATAAGTTAACAATAGTTCTAAAAAATCATCAAATACTTATAATTATTTGATCACTGTTAAGACATAAACAATTCCATGGATGAAAAATAAGGATAAATTACTAATTCTACAAAAAAATGACATTTGATGGTTGAAATGTCACAAAATCAAAATAGCATAATATTACAATAATCGATTGAAGTGTTCTTAGTTTACCATTATTAATTATATAAAATATTCATTAAATTTGAAAGATAAAATAATTAGGTATCCATGGTTCACCAATAGATACAAAATGATCAACCGAGAATAAAAATATATATCATTGAAATTAAACTAATACCTTATGAAATTAATCAAGTAAAATAATTTAATTTTAGATTTAAATGATGAAAAATTAATCATTGATGAAAATATAATCAATTTAATATAATATGTTTTTATGAAGTATAAAATTATGTGTGTCATTGTTTTTTCCTATGTCTTATTAATGAATATTCTTAACTCTATCATATATCAGAGACACATTATAAAAAAATTCTAAATAACCTCTTTACCCTATCGTCTATCTCCCAAGAAATAACATTGTTCTTCTTATAATTGATATATGTTATAATTAATATTATTAACCTATTTAATTAAATATTATATAGTTATTGATATCCATATAATAACTATAATATAAGATCACATAAAATATCCACTAAAATGATAACCAAATAACTTTAGTATATTCCATCATAGGAACGATGCCAATTACTTATCTTATAAACTATTTTAGTGCTAAAATTGATGACAATGATCTAAAAATAAGACTACATACTTTGTCATCAATAAGAATTTATTCATAACTTGTATAATCCATTCATCGTTTCTCTAATACTGAGGGAATTTTGAGGTCTACTAATTTTTATTCATCATTGTATGCTATGTTCTTAGAGTTTTGAAAATTGAATTTCCCACATGAAACTACTACTTATTGAGGTTTTAGTCTATTGCAATGTATATCACCACATTCGACTAATTATTTCATATCAATTTAAAAATGAACTGAAACTATATTCTATAAGACCCATTGTGTAAATACAGTAGATAATACTCAAACAGATGATATTATCAAGACACTAATGATGAGTAATAT
Organism: Viscum album; assembly: GCA_963277665.1. NCBI lineage: Eukaryota > Viridiplantae > Streptophyta > Magnoliopsida > Santalales > Viscaceae > Viscum > Viscum album. Next base: position 175,079,952 of record OY728160.1, read on the forward strand.
AACATTCCATTTATTAATAACCTTTCAATATTCCAAACAAATATACTGATATCAAAGTCATGATAATATATGTATATAAATGGGATGAATCACAATTCATTCTGATGACGTGTCCCTTCATCTAAAAATAGTATAATAAATATGCTACCAAGTATCATTGGAAAAATGTTTCATATGTGTTATTCATATAATATAACATTATTTATTGGCTTCAAATGAGAAAATACAACTTTAATATATATCTCCCAACTACTATTTTTCTCCAACATCCATAAATATATCACAATGATCCTAAAATATTAAATATAGAGTAATGAGTCTCTATTTATTTTTAACTATATATCATAACACTTAAATTCACCGTAATACCAATATATTATAAAATATCACCTCATAGGTAGATCATGTTTTAATTAAACTCAATACTTTAGGGTGTGAAATAATTTGGGTGTACTCATATGATGTTAACACTAAAATGGGACATAAAATTATATAAATGCGTCCAAGTCACTGAAATTAATAAAATGTTTCAGTAAAAAAATTCAAATTTTGTTTCTCCCTCACCCATCCATCTCATATACATATAAAAAATATGAAATCTTAGCTATGGGTGTAACATCCCACTAATTACAATACCTAATTTCATTATTTTGATCATAAAAAATATTTTACTTGAAAATATGTTTATACATTTATTCATGTGACTTATATCATTAAATTTAATAAAATCCATCTTTAAATTAATAAATGTTAACTTTTATAAACAAAATCAATTATCACATACCATATTAATCCATGTTTACAAAATAAGGCGTCATTTATATAAAATTAATAGGAGTGATCATCATTAAAAATCAGTAACCCCAAACAATTCAAATTTCATTAGATAGAATACATATACTACCCTTGTTTTTCAAAATAACACATTCAATCCAAACGAATAATCAAATATAAAAACAATAGAATTAATTTAATGATATAATATCAATACATATTGACTTTTGTTATAGGTAATTTAAATTCTTAATACCACTTATACTAGGACAATGGTTTATAGGCATCATTGAAATATTCATTAAAATAATGTGAATAATAAATAAAAAATAATACATTTCAACTATTATCATTTAACAACTACAACAATGAATTGAATAAAATATAACCTTTAGTTTGTAATAGATTAAAATATATCAATCATAAATTACACTATGGAAAAATATTGTAATGAATCCCCCATATAAAATAATACATCTATAACATTTTTATGCTTGATTAGTGATGTCATGAGAGGGAACCTCATAATGAGAACTCCATGCCAAAAACTAGCACATCTTCTACCCATCCTAAGTCATCAAAAAGAATCATAATTTTATAATTTTTAAGGAAATGCACAAACTATGGAATATGTGAACATTAATTGGTGAGAAAAATGATAATTAATAAATCTTTAACATACATTAATCATTTCCCATAAACGTATTTCATCGATTTCTATAGATAATAAGTAATGCATGGAAAAAATAAGACCATCACAACATATTAAAAGAATTTTTAGTATCCATGATTAACCTCTCATGAATCACATTCACCATGATCCCCATAAAAATTAATATTTCATTATAAAATAGAAAACACTCATCTCACATCCCTTTGTATATTTCCAAAAAAAATTAATTCAATATAGTTAAATAGTTCATTAGATGATTAATGTGGAACAAATCTCATAGCTATTATTGGAGATATAGTTTTCAATGACTGGAATCAAGATACATATCTAAATGCCAATGAAAAAACACATCCCAATGGTTTCAATTTTATGTCCTTATTTTACAGTAAATACGATCTCTAGGGTTGTAGTTTTAAATATAGATCCCCAAATACATTTTTTGGGTATAAAGATTGATAATATCCTGTTCACTATAGTCCAATTTGATAATGGAATTGTGGGAGATGAATAATGTAATTAATATAATGAAATTATATTCAATATATATTAATTTTAGAATACTATAAGAACAAATCATCCCCACCTTTCTCATATCAGGGATCTTTCAGGAATACCAATATCCCAAAAATGCATATCGATGATGCTAGATAAAATACCCATTTCCACCTATAATTGTCCATACATATGATCTTTCTCAACCTAAATATATATAGTTAGAAATGACTAAAACATGTTAAATTCATTAACATTCTCTTCCCAGATCAAAGGGTGATATGGTTGTGGGATAAATTATGAAATACAGTTGTCAAAAAAACTATGATGGTAAATTAAAACACCATAGTATATCCTCACTATTAATATCCACTTATCAGTATCTTAAACACTTCAAAACTGAATCACAAAATGTAGACCCTGAACCCTCATATCCAATACACATATAAATATATATAGAAATTAAAAGTAAATATGTTTTCATGAATAGATTCCCACTCATCAATCTTGTATAAATGTTATGAAGTACCAATCATTGACTGCTAATAGGTATTAAATTCTATATAATTATACATTATTATGTGATTGATATTACAATCCACATAATCATTAGTTTATTTTTTAATATCCTCTATCGGTTCCCACATTCCTTCCCTATTACATATAATAAACATTAATTTAATAATAACAATGTTTTTTCATAGTATTATTCTTTTAGTAATTACTAAACATATTTTATATAACTTTATAAACATTGATATACATTTAAGTCACCCAAATTAATAAAACTTACATCCAATTAATTCTACATTTTTATTCCTATAATTTTCATTATACACACCTAAACCATTTGTTGTTATATCTCATTATTTGTTTAATTAAAATAGATTTGTGACAAAACTATAAATTAATTAATTAAATGATATAAAAAATATTTATATGTCCAACAAAATTTAGTTTAAATTATTTAGGTACATATATTTTCTCTAAGAAATAATTTTTTTCATAATTTGATATATTTATATAATTCATTGAACTAGATTATGTTATATTCCTAACAACACATTTATGAAATAACTATTTCAATCCACCATGCCATTCCCATTTATGTGTTGGTATTATAACCTTAAATATTCATTTATAATCATCATCAATATAAATTAACCCCCATACATTAATTTCATTTTTAAAACCAATATATCAAAAAACATCATTTACAACTTAATCATTATTCATTTTTTTCATTTCAGGAAATTAATTATTTCATAAAAAATATACAATGACATTCAATTTTATCGACTAATTATTTTTTTAAATAATTAATGAATATGAAATGAACACTTTCATTATGTATTCATTTGGGTCTTCTGATGGACCCACACTTGAATAATTAATCATTTATTATTTTAAAACATTATAGTATAATTATTTCACTATATTGATTAAACGAGATTTCTCATTTAAAATATTTATTTGGATTTTAGAATTTTATAGAGGGTTATAGTTTTAAAATTCAGAATTTTCATGGGAACAAAAAATGGGTTGAAACATATGTAAAGATTTTATGTAACAAAAACATGATTCTTACACTTTTTCTGTTGCATTGATTTTGATTCACAACCAATTTATTAACCTAGTTGTATTGTGCGGTTAAAATTTTATGTTTTTAAAAAACACATGAAATGTTTGGATATAAAAAGAAAAGTTTTAATAATAATATATTTTTACAAAATGATAAAATTTGAATGATCTAAATTGATTTCAATGAAATTTTGAAGAACCATGTTATGGATATTAAATTATGTTTTCAATAATTTGTTTATAGTAAATGTCTGTTTTAATAGATATTGAAATGGTATAATTTCAATGATTTGTGAATGATAGAAATATACAGTAGTTATGATTAAATTATTTTAGTAATGAATATTAGTATTGGATGGTTTATCCTAAGAATTAATGGGATCAATCAATAAATTGGATGTTTTTTTATGCAGAATCATAATATTTTTGGGTGTAATGTCATTTCATGAACATCAACCACATCAATTTATTTTCTATTTGATGTTACTCAAGTAATATAAGAATGAAACGAATATAAAACAATATATTTGTGGATGAAAAATATTTTTCATAGATGTGGGGTATGTCAACATGACTTTAATACCGGAATAATTACATTTTACCTTAAAATAACAACATGTTTTATTGCTTATACCACATGAAAAACCGTTCATAAAAGAACCATGATATACTATAATTTATATTACAATTATAACCTAGAAATAGGATTGAAGTGTCTGAATAGTAATTAAAATATTATGATGTTTATAATTTTATTACATTATATAATTAAGAATCAATAATTGTTTATTATTAATTTTTTTTAATGGAAAGTAAAACAATATGAAGGTAATTGAGACAATTCACTTGAAAATATTATAATGTGTGAACAATATTTTGATATTAATATTTTAAATAAATCCATATTATTTATTGATTCCAAGATCATAAGAATATTATATATATCCAGTTAAAAAAATTATGATTATTTTAATTATGGATGTTTCAAAAGTAGTTATAATAAGGACATTAAATGTCTCACAATGTTTTTTCAATATTTATTTTTACTGAAAATTTTGTGTGGATATTATAGTTAATTTTTTCCACTATTATAAATTTTTTATGAGAATATTTATATAATATTTGGAACCATACATTTATTATAGTCTTAGGAGGGATTTTTGTGATTTTTTTGAAATTTTTTACAATTATGTGAATAGTGATAATGCCCATTTTTTCAAGACTATTTTTTATTGTATTTAATTTTTTTTAATAAAATTCACATTATTATTTGGATTTGGTAATAATGTAACATAATTATCATAAAATTATATATTATCTATATAATTAAAATATAGTTTTAAATCAATTTGTTTCCTAAAATAATCTTATTTATGGGTTTAGAATAAATGTTTCCTAAAAACCTATTTTTCATTAAATTATATAAAACTATATAAAAATTTATATCTCAACTAGTTGAAATTGAATCCAAAGGAATCGATTCTAAAATTTTAATAATTATTTCCAAATTTTATAAATATTTCTTTTTTAGTTCATTAATTACAAAGATTAGCTTGTAAAAATATTGTCACCACAATAAGGGTAATACAAGATAAACAATGTTAAACATTGAGATAAGGGATAAAATATCAATAAATCATGTACTTATATTATATGAAAATTTCATGTACACTATAATATTAGTATAGTTGAATATATATATATATATTTACCGATTTCCTTTGATTATGAGATTTATATGATTTTATGTTAATAAAACTTCATAAATGTCAGAACGATTCTTTTAGTATATATATTATGTTATCTTATATGTAAACAATATGTGAATAGACATAAATTTAAATATTTTTATAGATAAACTATATTTATTTTAGTAATGTATTTTAAATTTTTAGGATGCATTAATTTAATCGAAAGTCCACACAATGATGACCGAGTGCCATATTAAGCAGTATAAAAATAAAATAAAAGATTTTACAATGACTAAAATAAACATATTTTCGATAAAATATAATGAGGAACGAAATTATTATAAAATTTTAATGTATACTTGATAATGTAATTTTTTTATAATAATTCATCTTTTTCAAGGATGACCCTATAATCAATATTTGTGAATAGACCCAATTTTACCATAATTTGTAATTAATGTTTAATAATTGTTTAAAAAATTTATAAAATAGTAATAAAATGTATTAATTCTTGTGGATACAAATTTTAATTATTATCATTCAATTTTCATGTATTTTTTAAAAAGATTTCATATATTATTTCATGACCCTTAAAAATGTGAAAACTTTTTATAAATGGTTAAGGATAAATTAGGTCAATATATAGATTAAACTGAATTATAATGTCTAAAATGAGAGTTAATGTTGTATAATAATTTTTTTTAAATAAATGTACCTTTTGTGACATATCATACATTATAAAAAAAATTATATATTTTACATGATTTAGAAATATATTACATATTAATATTCAATGATTTATCCAGATTTTAACCCACCTCACTTATAAAAGTGAACCACCTATTAATTCATACTCTAACATAAAAATATAACTATTTAATCAATTACAAACATAGATAACTTATTGGAATCATTATAAACTTATTCGAGCTTCTTGTTTTCCCATGAGGTAATCATTAGAAGAAATTAGTTGTAATATAATGGAGGATTCCCAATGAAGAAGTATAACTCAAAACTAAGATATTTCATTATAATTATTTTATATGTCATAAAATTGTATCCTTACCATTATTATATAATAAAAAAATTATTTAAAATCATTTAATGATATTATGTTGATCACACAACCTTTTATCATATTCTTGTATAACAAATGGGTAAATATACCTCATGTGTATGTGTTGACTACCACCACCATGAAACGAGGTTATTAATTTATCAGGTATTCAATTAATAAATGATTGTAAATATGTATTAAATTTGTAATAATGAAAATTATTTTATGGGTAATGTTTTTTATATGATCAAATAATTACCAATATTCAACGATTGATACTACCGAAGAAAAACTACTTTGAAAAATTGAATAGTTGGCTCTAGAGGGAAGGATGTTAATAATAAATTTTAATTAATTTTTTATATAATGTTATTATTGAAAAACCTAAAAAATTATTGATATTAATATATTATATTATGGATATATAATATATTTAATTTTAAAAAATTTGGTTAATGGTGCATACAAATCAAGATGGACTTGTGGTAACAGCAATCCCATCTTATTTCAAATTCAATGTGGCATATTTTACATTATGTGGTTAATTTATTTTATAATGTTTATATAAAAACCATTCACCAAGTTATATCCTGAATTCATGATTATACATGCAATTAATTTTTTTCTTTTATTCTCATTTTACTCGTTCGATTCAAAACATAAAAAATGAATCTTATATTTTTGTTACAATCTAATTTTATTTTAAGATTACATATGTTTAGATTAAATTTAATAAAATTAAAAAATAAGAATCAATTAATTACCAATTATTTAATTCGGATCTATTTATTCTTCATATTTTTATATATTATTATCACTGTCCTCACTTTTTTAATTTTAACGATATAGTTTGTTTGATGTAAAATAGACCTCACTTCCTTTTTTACTGGTGAAGCTTTTCTTCATTGTTGATGTTCTTTAAATGACTTGATGAATATTATTTTATATGATAAAATGATTATTTTAATCCATTTTAAACCGTATAACCATTAAATTCAATTTAATAAAGTCAATATTTTAAATATATGTTTGAAAAATTTGTTTTCTTATCTTTTAAAAATTGGGTAAAAATAATGTTTTCTATTAAAGTATAAATATTATGTGACCTTTCCCATCATCATGTTTTTTATTTTCATGTGTTATACCATTATATGTTTCCATTTTTATATTCAATGAAAATCATTTTCTCAATATTATAGTAATTTTTTTTCATGACACTAGAGAAAAGGGTATTAATTTATAAAGGGAATGAAAGTAATTTGAAAATCCATTAATAAAATAATTTATTCACAATGTTAAAATTGAATTTTTTTCATGTATTAATTATATTTTCTTTTCTATTTTCAAATGGATTTTTTTACTATAAAACCATCATTTATAATTACTTTTTTGAATTATTTCTTCATATATTGATTTCTGGTCCTATATTCATTAACTTTTTCATGGTCACATAACCTATCATTCTAAAAAAATTAATTTGACAATAATTTCACCTAATTTTCCATATTTTAAGAATTAGTAGTTTATATAGAATCATCTCCACCTCTGTGATGTTGTCTTAGCTGTACACCAGTTCTATATTTAGTATCAATTTATGGAAATTTATTTTAAATGATTTTTCATTGATTGCAAAGATATTCTATATTAGTTATTCAATAAGTATTATTATTTATTTTTAATTAAATTAGATAATGAATAGAATTGAATACTTTATATATGTTATAGGACTCACAATTGATTGGTGTGGCATGATTATAGAGAAGCCCTAGATTAATCGCCAAGTTCCATTTCATAATACAAGTTTCCAAATTAGTTGGATATTAATTATAAAACAAATAATTGAATGAAAATTTCATTCCCAAGGCCTTTATGGTTTAAATTATGATACCATATCTATGGCCATGATATGAAGATAATTAATGTATATATTTTTGAATACTAATTTTTTAGAATTTAGTTATCATTATCAATTTTATTTATACTTTCATATTATGAATGTATTTATTTCTAAATAATGTTGGTTATTTAATAGGATGTGGTTTTATTAGTCACCCATATATATTGATTATGAATTAATTAATCATGATAGACATCTCAATATGTAATCCTTATGATGTATCTAAGACCTCTATTTATTTTTTTCAATTTCCTATGACACTAAGAATAAATATTTTTACAACACTCAAGGATTCATGATATTTTTCCATGTAATGTTTAATTTTTCAATTCTAATTTGGAATCAATCTACGTTTCCCGTTATATAATATTTAAAAAAATGGCCTTTATTTTTATGACCCCTTCAATGTGGTACTAGTATTCTAATAATGAATCAACTATATGTTACTAGAGTTCAGTCTTCTAGAAAGACATTAACTATTAGTTGATATCACCCTATGGTTGGATGAAGATGTTAAGGGAAAATCCTATATGATAGCATCGTAGCGGGAATTTTTCTTAACTAAAGGAGGAATTTTTTTATGGTTTCCTACCATCATGATCTGTCTATCAACATACTCTACAATAATGAGATTGATTATATGAAAACAAACTATATTTTAGAACAATGATGTAATGCAGTGATTAGGTGAGATATATAGACACTATAAAATGACCTAAAATCTATATTATCATCTATAGAATAAAGACAAACTATTTTTTATAAATTTATTTGAATGTGTAACCTAGGAATTGATTATGAATATCATTTAGAATATTTTTTCTAATTTATTGGTTGTTTTCCTTAAATGTATATTTGTGTAAGGCTTTATGAATAATTGTACTTTTTAATTGTTTTATTAAGAGACAAAATAAAAATTCACTGATTTATTTTTCATTTCTAGAAATTTTAAGAGGTTTATATAATGGTAAAGTATCTAGAAATTACTTATCAGGATTTAGTCATGGTATAGTTTATTTTCATTATAGAAACATGTTTTCATACATGATATATACAATGTGAGTCAAAAACGTAATGTTTTATAAAATGTTAGTCAATAAAAATTATCATATTATAGATTATTTTATATATTTGAGCATCTAGCTTCATATATGGGTGATGTATTATGAATTTCATATAGTTTGGGATATTATTGTTAGAAGTTTTTTAAAATGAGATGTCTGGTGTAATGGATGTTCTTGTATTTAAGGCTTATGTAGTTGAAAATGGATATTTAGGTATATTCCTCACAAAATACATGGATTTATTATAGTATGTTATTATGGTAAAAATCAATGTTTTTTAGATATAGATAATAGTTATGGACATAAATCACCATATATTGATTATGTGTTTTTAATCAATATTAGGTAGGTCTAGGTTAATTATATACATTAGGGAACATTTTATATTCGAATACTACCAATTGGGTTTATATTTTGTGTTTTTTACATTGAGGGATGTTTTTTCATTTATTTAAATATTTGGTTTTTATTTTTAAATTTTCATGAATCCATTGGATATGGTCTTCCTTGACAGAAATAGACATGTTTTTTTATAAAAAAAATTGATAGTAATGTGATAAAATGGTTTTAAAAACTTTTTATTTTTAAATTTTTGGCATTATAAATATATTAGAATGGAATTTGAAAATTATTTTCATTATGAGATATTAAATTATGATATTTTTGGTGGGGAGTTTGAATATATATTCAAGGTTTTAGTATACGAATGGGAAAACTATATTTATTGAGGATGAAAAAAATATATTTTTCATTCATTTTAGAATTATCTTTTGAAAATAGATATTAGCTAACTCATGGACTATAGAATTATTTTTTTAGTCAAATTTATTATACTGATGGAGATTCTATTTTGATTTGGACTAGATGGAATTGATTTTCAAAAAAAAATTATTATCATTTATAATTATGGTTTTTATTCTATGGGATATGTTAATAGGGGAATATTTTGGGATTATTTCAAAATTGGGGGTTAATTATTTCCACCAGGCTGAAAATTTGTAATTTTTTTTATTAATTTATTTATTTAAAGTGTTTGTTCTTAGTTATTTTAGTTTTGTATTATCATGGTATTCAATGAAATGGGATTTTATTCAATTAATATAGAGTGGAATAATTTGGCATTGTATACCATTAGATATATTTGATATTACAGAATAGAATTAATTTATGGGATGTGTATACATGACCACCATGATAAAATATTATAAATGAATGACTTCATAGTTCACCATGATGTTTAGGTGTGAAATATGTGATGTAATGGATATTTATCATTCCTTAATTTTTTATTAAGGATTGGAAGACTAAACTATATGAATTTTTTCAAGGATAGAAAATTATTTTGGATAAAAAATAAAAACACCTTTATTTTGGATTAAATAAAATGTTTCTAGTCATTCTATATTAAACTACTACAAATGATCGACAGTTGTTATTTAAAGCATCATGATACAATGGAGTCTCTATTGTGTTGATTTTGAAAATATTGTTTTTTAACTCCCTATTATTGGGTCACTAAATAGATGTGGCTCACCAAATTTCCTCATTTCAACTTCCATTAAATAGGGGTTTTCTAGATTTCAGCATGGGACAAAAATAATGCATTAAATATAATACACCCTTGGCATGTTTTACACTATTAGTATAAAATATAAATGATCCATAAAATAAAAAAAAAATTGAATCATAACTAGATTATATATATATATATATATATATATTATATGATGTAATAGAAAATATTATCATGATAAATTTATATCCCTAATCAAAAGAAGAGTCTCATATATGATATACAAATACCGGCTCTATTAAAAAGTGAAAAATAATAATGACTGATCTATGACCCAAAACGTCCATGTTTATTTCCATTTAATGCATCTCTGTTCATAACATGATTGTGATTCTCAACTACATGACTTGGGTTATTTATAGGTTCTTAATTCTATAATGTAATGTGATCACATCCGGAATAGTTGGACTTGCAGGGATTAAATATGAAACCAAAAAAGACCCTGCCAAAGAGACCATAAAATGTTCTAATAATACATGGGAGTATATTTGTTGGACTAAAGAGTTCTCTCTTAACCCTTAAAGTTCCTTATTTTCCTCATTACTATGGATAATGTTTTCTAAAATATGTATGAAGCTTTCATAGAATATACATTGAAACAAATATAATAGAATGACATATCTAAAACTCTATATAGGAAGATGATGTAAAATATAGAAAAACGTATATATCATATGACATATGAATCTTGTATATAGGAAATAATTATATATCATAACAAAAATATATTATTCTCATAATATGATCGATATATAAAAGAAAATCTATATAGGAACTAGAAACAAAAAAATCTAAACATGTACGACTACCTTCTTATGAAGGAGATATAGAAGAATGTCAACTGTAGCCAACCTCCAAGAAGAAATTATTATAAAATCCTTTTTAATGCCTTACTATCCTAATCATTATCATAACCAATACTTTTAACCAATTACATGAACCGAACATACCCTATTCCATCCTTCCTATATAGGGTTTTCCACATATGGTAATACCCTTTATCTCAAACCATTTGTTATAAAGGAGTCATGAAAACCATAAAACTCTAATATCATTGGACATTAAAAAACAATTTACCTAACATGTCATCAAGTTTCACCCCTTAATCATTTGAATATGGTAATATTAAATCCAACTTCAAGGACGTAACAACTAAATCTCATTAAAATGATTAGGTAACTCATAATCTATTACAATAAAATTGATCGCCCAAGTTAAGTTAACTTTATATATATTTGGTTTTCTCCAAATAAGGTGGAATTCAAAAAAAGAACACATAAAAGACTATTCCACCATTAAAGTTAAATCCATTTTAACAATTTAATTTATAATAAGGATAATTATCACAACCACATAACCAAAAACATATTTGTTTATGTACCCAAATATGAATTATGAAACATGCTAAGGAAAAATATTTATTTACAATGTATAGTAAACTCATCGAATTATCTTATAAAGAAAATTCTCTTTATTCTAAAAATAAAAATCAATTAAAATACTAAAATTATGGATTTAATATAGTTGACTGAAAAATAACAATAGTTTTATGTCAACCCATATTATTAATATGGTTTATTTCAAGACTTATTACATAATGTTTCACACAATAAAATGCCAAAAGATCATGAATTCTTGTGTATTTTGGAAATTCAGTACATTAAATAGAAACCATCTAAACGAATAAAATTAAAATAATGATTAATTATTTAACTTGTTTCTAGAATTCAATCATTCTTATAAAACATCAAGGTATAACCTGTGGAGGTACATAAATAAGTGGTGATCTATACAGCCCTATAGGGAAATAGAAGATGGAATAAAAATATGAAGATACACATTTGAATTAATAATTATTACAGAAATATATAAAACGGGTGATAGTTATAATACTTAATAGTGAGTAATGATAAAAATGATAACATTAAGGAAATATGTAAATGTGGAAACAATATAAAATATATCAACATTAACATATGTCAAGGATATATGAAAAGTAATCATAACATATCGTGATTAGGATAACCTCCCACACACTGCACATAGAATATAATTAGATTAAAACATTAGAAACATCATTTACAGGTATATATAATTTTTAGGACCACCTATCACATTCATATCAGGTACATTAATAATTATTACACACACATAATTTATCACTGGTTCATATTTACTAACATTTATTTATGTGACTGCAGATGTTAGGGGACATTCATGTATGTACAAATCTGATGATGTATATGTATATCTAGATGTGTAAACCTGAGTGTAAATTGGGATGGCTATTCACAACCCAATTACTTGGCATTGAAAATCCCACTATAATTATGAAAATAAAACAATGTTATATATAGATTCATAATAGGTATAAATATTAGAAAAAGGGAGCTATCATAACTTGGAAGAATATAGATCATAAAGGGTGTGTTTATGAACATATCCCAGAAGGAAAAATTGGAAATTTAATGAAACAATATAATGAATGATCATGAATAAGGAGGACAAGGAGAGGATCCCTTATGTAGTGTTAATGCATCTATAAGCTTGAGATGAGAATATTGAGATAATGGCGAACCACGAGAGGGATTTTTAGATAGAATGAAAGAATAATTATATGATTATAGGGTTTTTGGGAAGTGGAATGGGAGTATTGGTGGTTTTATATTCCAAAAGAGTGGAGAATTCACTATTAATTTCCAACTATAGGTTTTATAATATATATGATATTGTAATCAAAATCATAATCCTTGATAGGTATTATTCTCGTAGTTCCATCCAACATAAAGTGGATTACATTTTTTTATAAGACAATGAATATAACTCATTATACTAACAATATTGGATATGAGGAAGTGTGTCATGTTTATAATAAATTGATTTTAATGGCATAAAATATAATGTTGGATTTGGAAGTTTCATTAACTGTATACAAAATTGATCAAATAAATTTAAAAACACATAATTTTAAAATATAATTTTTTTTGGAAGTGGAATCAGAGTATTGGTTTTGGAAGTTTCATTCTCATACATGCTTCAGCATTCTCTGAGTAGCGATCTGGTGTCTGCAACAAAGGCTCCCCCTCAGAGGGATTCCGTTTGTGTGTGCATTCACAAGGAGATTGAGGCTTTCATAGTTCTTCGTAGCATTTTGTGCTAGGTTCCCTTCTGCAAGGGGATGAGACTCCTTGCATCTCGTGCCAATTTCCCCCCAGTAAGGTTCTCCATGTATATCAATGTTGATGGCCCTTTTGTGAATAATATCTATCCTACTGAGCTCCCTATGCGGGGTGATGCTTCTGCACCAGTCATGTTGTCGATGTCCAAGGAGAAGGGTTGGTTGCATGCCCATTCTCCCTATAATTTATTTTTCCAAATGTCCGTGAGGGCTTGTTTTTTATGTTTTCTGTAATTATTTGGAATTCTTGGGTCTAGGGGATGCAAAAAAAATGTGCCTTCCTTACCTCAGAGTCCAGGAATAATTGCACTTCTATCATGGTTATCCTGAAACCTTAACAGAACCCTTGAAAGCTTCAGGCTCATGCTTGGTAAATGTGTTTCTGCAGGTCCTGAAATGGAGGTCCGAACAACTCTCGTATTTGGATCGGTTTGAAGAAGAGTGCGCAGGTGGATTTGCTCAGTGTAATGAAAAAGTGGGTCAATGCGATGATTTCCAGTGGGGGTTTATGGTTCTCTTCTCTTTGGATTTTGGCAGTATTAAGGCAACAAAGAGGAATGATTTCTAGAGCTTCTTAACCTCATTCCTGGCAGGCAGACTTCCCGGGTTTTAGAGGGGTGACTTCAACTCAATTGTTGACCTCTCTAAGAAAAAGGGTTTTCTTACATACATTTCCAATGGCATGCAGTATTTAGAGGAATTCCTTGCAACTGCGGGACTGCTGGACTTGGGTTTCAGAAACCATAGTGTAGTAGCTCCATTTAGAGTAAGCTGGATCAGTGTCTATCTAACCTCAATGGCTTTGAAACCTTCTCACGGCCTCAATTACCCACTTGCAACATTCTCTCTCTGATAACGCCCCACTGTTATTCTTTCTTCTAAGGGAGTGTGGTGGGGGGTATGGTATTCCATTATTCCCGTAGCGGGCACGAGGTTATGGGTTTCATGAGGATTGTTATGAATTCTTGGGATCAGGTGGATGTAGGTTGGTCATGTTGGGGGCTTGAAAATTTCATGAAGAATTTAAATAAGGATATTCAAGCATGGTTGGTTGAGAGACCCCAGGACAACATGGGGCAAGAGAGAATTCAGTTTGATATCGAGAGGCTAGACGATGACCTGTAGTCCAACAAAGATGAGAACCTATTTGTTGTGCTCTGCTACAAATGTATATTTCTTACTAACAAGATGCTTCAAATCAAAAGGTCATATAGGAATAGTTATCGGATTGATGGCTTAAGGAGGGGGACAAGAATAGCGCATTTTTTAATTCATGTCTGAATGAAAATAATAGTACCAAACTCATCCTCAATCTACGAAACAGGGTGTTCACGTCTGATGTTGGGGCTGCTGGTCGTCTGGATCTGGACAATTATGGAATGATTTTGGGAAGTGGGTGGCCATTCAGGCAGGATCAATGTGCTGTGGAGAGGGATGATTCCTTCTTGGGATGCATTCCACAGCTGGTGGAGGGGCCTAACAATTCCTAGTTGATTGCAGTTATGTCTGCGGTGGAGATCAATGATGCAGTCCTAGGGATGTCTCTGGATAGTTCCCCTAGATTGGATGGGTTACATGGGACATTTTATGTGGGTGTGTGGGAGATCGTGAGGCCTCAGGTGGTAAAGGCCATAATGAACTATTTCCTTTGTGGCTCCCTCAACTGAAGCACTTGCGCTTCACGGGTTGTCATTGTTCATGAAGTCAAGGACCCTTCTAGCCTAACTCACTATAGGACAATTTCATTGTGTAATATGCCATAAAGGATTTTGGCTAGTCTTATTTTGCGAAGACTTAGTAGTGTGATTCCAAGGATTTTCTCAAGGGAGCAACATGGTTTTATACAAGGATGGAGCATCCAAGGGGCGGTGGGCATCATGAGTGAGCTGGTCAGTGATAACAAGAAGTAGTCGAATATGGTAAATGTCATTTTGATGATGAATATAGAAAAGTGTTATGATTCTATAGAATGAGGTTTCATAGTTCATGTAATGAGAACGATGGGATTCTAGGAATGGTGTTTTGATCTCTATTTCTAATGCTACTCTTCACCTTGGCTATCTATTTCCATTATGGGGAGGGTTTTTGGTTTCATCGAGACGGGTTCATGGTGTTCAGCAAGGCAATCCCTTGCCTCCAACCCTCTTCTTCATGTCCTGGGATGCACTCTCCTAAAACCTTCATAGAGGGATGGAAGAGGGTAGGTTGTCTCATTTTATCCCCCATTGTGGTTTAGAGGGTGTTTCCCACCTCATGTTTTCCAATGACATCCCGGTGTTTAGAACTAGGCGGAGGAGGTCATTATATAGATTTATAGAGATCATGCAGACTTAAGAATTCGTGAGCGTCTAAGGTATTAACTATTCAAATAGCATTGTTTTTATTTCTAACAAGTGTTCAGGCCATCATTGTAGAGACATCCAAGAAATTCAAGAATCCCAATGGTGGCATTTTCTAGTGATTTACCTCGGTATTCCCCTATCCTATGGACGTATCAAGAACCATTTCATTGAATTGGACATTAGCCAAATTATGGGTAGAATCATCAACTGGAAGAGAAAGTTCCTTTCGTTTGGGGGGAGAGTCACACTGATCAATAGTGTGCTTAGATCTATTCCCATGAACATCATAACTATCATCAAAGAACCGAAGGGTTTCATTCCAAGGATGGAGAAAATATGAACTGATTTTCATTGGGATTCCAGTCAAGAGGTGTGGTGCCACTGGGCCTCTTGGTGTCCTTTGGAGAGGCTTGTCAATGATGGAGGGGTGGGGCTTCATGATATTTATGGTACCATTCAAGGGTTGCAGGAGGGCCAAGCATTGGAGGTTATTCTGGGGGATTATTTATGGGCAGCATTCTTCATAAGAAGATACTAGTGGGATAGTGGGTCCCTAGATCTCCATGGGCCTGGCCTTTCTTTGCTCGTCAAGTGGATTCTCAACCATTTAGAGGTTATTTAGGGCGCATATCATTGTATTATTGGTCACGGTGATGTTAGTTTTTGAAGGTCTAACTGGGCGGGCGAACTGCTCTTCTTCCCTTGTAGTCCCATCCCGGTGGTTTACTTTATAGAGGCATGTGGATTTCCCTCCTTTACTAAGGACGTTCTCAGCCGAGAAATAAGGGGAATCTTTTATAACATCATCCTAAATCATGAGGTGGATAGGTAATGTTTTATTGGGTCATCCTAGGTCTAGTTTTCTATAAAGGATTACAGTAGGCTTCATTTTAGAGACTCGGTCTACAATGAGTGGTCCTCAAAGATATTGTGAAAAGATATTCCTTTAAAAATGAACATCCCTGTTTGGAGGAAAATGAAATGTTCCCTGCCAAAAGATGATAGTATTCAAAGGAACTTCATTCACTTGATATCTTGTTTCCTATACTGTGAGCATCCATGGATGGAATCAACGATGAACCTTTTCCTTCAGATCGACTTGGTTGGTCACCTATGTTCTGTGATTTGCACTCAATAATGCGATAATTAGCCATAGGATTCTTTCAATGATTTCATGACATCATAGTTAAATGGGGTGGGAGTCAACGGGTTATAGATAATGATTTGGGCATGTGTCATCTCTTCCATATCATGGAATCTATGGGAGGCAAGGAACCAGGCGAGGAGGGGAACTCACCCCTCAGTGTGGTATAATCAGATGCGGGCGAATGCGCTCACCTTTGAGCTGGCTTCGGTCATCAAGGGTGGTCAGGCTTCTCTGACATTCTGAAAATTCTTCAACAAACCATGCATGACTGGTATGACAGGTGGGATGGGTGGCTGATGGGTTTGGTGGAGTCCCCCATGCACGAGTTGGATGTGAATGTTGACGGTTCCTACTAGAGTGGGATCATGAAAGGAAGTTGCTTTATTTGTGATTTCTGTGGCTTTCTGTTTGTAGATTTAGTGCCTTCTTTGGGGTGGGAAACTCTCTGAGGGTAGAAGTAAGGGCTCTTTTCACTAGGCTCATAGTTTGTATGAGGTTGGGCTTGCCGGAGTATATTATTGAGTCTGATTTGGAGGCTTTGGTCATGAATGTCAAGGGGATTAGTGAGGCACCCGGGAATCTAAGCTACATATCCAGAAGTTTCTCATTGGAGATGATGCATGACCAACATATCCATCACATTTTGAGGGGAGCTAACATTTGATTCTATTGTGCTCGCCTTCTTGGAGTGATAGAAGGAGCCGCCTGTTGTTAAGATAACATCAGGTAACTTCCATTGGTATTCTTGTCATTATTTCTAGGGGATGCTCTGGGATTACACCACTTCTGGACCCCTTAAGGGATTTTGGTGCATCTGTATTGTGTCAGTGTCCATTCACATATTTTAATAAAAATAATGACTATGCATGTAAACATAATATTTACCATATATTTATATTGTATATAATTTCGACTGGAATATTATATAGTCTATGAATTTTTTTAACAAACCAATTTTGGATAATTTCAACGTGATGATTACAAAAATAAACTTTACTTTTAGCACTAAAATTTTCTATATATTGTAATTTACACATTCATGTAAAAATTACTATTTATTGAAAATCATTATTTTTGAAAATAATAGTTTTCTAAACATTATAAGATTTACATTTCACTTCCTATAACTATATTATAATTTATTTAAAGAAAATATATTTAATAATAATAATTTACATAATCAGAATTTATTTATAAATGTATTAAATTCATAAAAAGTGTTTCTTAATTTAAACAACCTATCTCCCAAAAAATTGAATTTGTGTTTCATTATATAAATATCTTATAATGATCATACTCATTATCTTATCATTAATAAATTAATAATAAAAATTAATAAATATAGTTATTATTTCATTAAAAATAAAAATATAATGATTAATACAATTATGGTCTGTATACATAGTCATGTATTACACAAGTGAATTCCCTAAGGGTAATGTGTGTGATTATGGTATATTCATTTGGTTTTTCAACATACATGGTTTAGTCCATGAACCGAATGATTCAAAACAACACCCATAAACTCTTTATCACGTTCTTTATTTTTCAAAGCTCATTTGGGCTTGATAAATGAATAACAATAGTAATTATCTCTCTAGTTGAAGCTCAGACAAATGAGATTCATATGATATGATCCTACTGGTTGAGGGTGTTCCTGCCATTCACCATGCCAATTGTATTTATAAAAACAAAAAATATATATATTAATCATATTATCATTCTAAAATGGATATACTTTCAAAGGTTATGATTCAAAATTTTCTGTTAAATTTCATAAAAAATATAATAGTCCAAAATAACCAATTTAGTGCTTGTTTATTTGATAATATCAACACCTAATAAATAATTTATTCAATCATAAATGGAAATCCATTTATAAGAGTTTAAGTCATCACAACATTCTTAACTTATAAATATTTCCCTATAAATTTCCATTCCATACACTAAATTAGATCATGTGACATATGTTTCATCATATCATCGATTTCCAAAGTCTCATCATTAAATTTTTGGGTTTTCCATAACACATTGAAATGGTATGTAATATTTTCTTGTAGAACATTGTCAATATGATCTAATATCATTAATGGATTGACCTAGTACATAATATAATTCTCCAATCGTAACACCTCCATTTTTTACAAGTGAATGGATTTGTATGTACATCCCCAAGAGGTATATATTTAACACATAATGTATATGATATGGGGTTGGAAGTAGAGTTAGTCAATTTTCCATTACATGGATGTGATCATTGATCTCAACGGGAATGATGTATCAAGGAATTATATTTCTATTTTTCTAGAATTCATGAATTTCATCAATAGTAATAAGTAATATAACACATTATCTCTGAACACAAACTTCGTACCTCATTAATGATTATCATCATATTTTTTCTATCGTCATTATGTGTATTTAATATGTCACTATATGGTTTGATCCTTCTCTATCATCTCATAGACAATATTAGATCCCATTATTGTCCTCTCACCAACATCTTCTCAAAATTGCTTAGTCTGAAACCACATACCATGCATATCCTCATAATGTACCATTTGAATGTTAAAATGGAAGTTGTTTTTGTGTTGTAACCCCCCTTTGGTAAGGTTTTGATACCAGAAACATTGGAAAAAGAGTTAACATTACCTATAAATATCTTCTACAATATGATTGGCCGTCTCACACTATTAATCTATATAACAGTGATATGATTCACTAAAGATCAATTTTTTAATCCATTTTTTCTAAAGGATTCTTGAGAATCAAGAGTTAGTCCTTGGTTCTCAATCAAGTTCAAATGAGGTTTTAACACTACCATGTCTTACAACTACACATATTTATATCAGTGTGAGTTGGTTGAGAGATAAATATTCATTGATTTAAATGAAATGTGATTCATTTGTATGGAAATTGACTACCACCCAAATTGTGTAATTACCATTAAGGGTCTTAGAGATTCCTATAATGAAATTATAGGTTAACTTTACCAATTTCCATAATGGTGTGAGAAATGTATATATCGTACACCTAGACATTGTTCATAACTCTATAACTTATTGGTATACAAAAACGAACATAAAAACATCACAATATACTCAATAATGTTATCCCGATTGAATTTTTCATTCAAGTATCTATAAATCTTAATTCATCCAAGATTAATATTGAAGGATGACAATTCACATAATCCATAAGTCCCCTCTTAACTTATGGTTTTTATGGGACATATATTTTGGGTATAAACCATATAATTCAATATTTAGTAATGTTATACTTCATAATATGTTCCACCATCTTCTACAACAACACATAATTTCTTTATCATCTTTGATCGAATATAATATAGATGGTTTAGAATTTCTCTGACCATGGTACATTTAGGATACTTTTAGTATTTCTAGGTCAAGACATTCCATTTCTATGATGACTTTATCCCTTTCATTCCTCATTATATATAGGGTTGTTTCATCATTTCAACATACATTATCTACCTCATTGATTTACGACCAAGGATGGTAATGCAATGAATAATCATACTCATCTTTTAGTTCTAACCAAAATTATTTACTCATATTATTCTCCTTTTTCTAATTATATACTTTTGGGTTTTTGCATTCATATATATGTCACACCTTTCTCTATAGATATGACATCACCAAATAATCATTACAATGATAATTTCAAAAAAATTATATATGATTAATTATGTAGTTATTCTCTAGATAATTATTTGGTGGTAGAAATAGGCTATCAAATTTTTTATTTTCCTTAGTACACGAAAAAATACCTCTTTGATTCATTACTATAAATCTCAAATTCAACCATGTTCATCAATAATGTTAGCTTAATATCCTTTATTATAATCTTATTTAACTTAGTAATAATCTGTCAACATTTATCCATCCAATAAAAACATCTAATTTGTCTGGGTTAGTGGGATTGAAAACCATGAGATGTTTCTCAGAATTCAAAAATGGCACCCATCTAATCCAAGGGAAAATAAAATTTACATCATATATTTTTATCTTGTAAATCCATTGATTAAAAAAAAAATCGGTGCATACGTATATTTCCCTTTGATCGTGATAACCTAAACTAGGAATTTTACTTGGTTCAAGTATATGATAGATTGAAAACCAAACCACTTTTCTTGGATGGGGACCACGAAATGTTTTTGGAAACCAATCAATATAATCCCTTATAATAGGAATTTCATCAGAAATTATCTTTACTTTGAAATCAATCCATTAACTACGTACAATTCATCATAAGTCATAATATCCATTATTGACATTATAATACCAAATTAGAATTCATAATCCTCATTACATTTTTATAGAATCGTTGGGTAATTTGTGATGCATAGGTTTAATTTTGACTCCCATCAACTTATGCTGCCACTTTACAAGGAGAAATATATATTACCATTAAAAAATTAATATTCTTCTAAGGATTGAATGATAATATTTTCCTATGGATTTCCAGAAATAGCATCTATTGATACAAAAAAATATTATTTTATATAAGAATATCAAATAATTTTTTTATGGCGACTCAATGTTCATTAAAAAATTACAAGATATGCTAATATTGAATGAATTGAATTAAATTAGGATAAACACATCCATGGAGTAGAGTTTACATGTACATCAGTCATCATGATCTATATTAGCCATGATAATTGAATGTTCCATTCCCC
The DNA here is from genome assembly GCA_963277665.1 of Viscum album. Classification (NCBI taxonomy): domain Eukaryota; kingdom Viridiplantae; phylum Streptophyta; class Magnoliopsida; order Santalales; family Viscaceae; genus Viscum; species Viscum album. The sequence goes on from OY728160.1 coordinate 175,102,126, forward strand.
TTTATGATTATTGGTTCTCATCATTATTGTTTCCACCTAGAAAAAATCATTGAATTGGATAATTCATAAAATTATCCACATTTAGGATATATAATAATTAATGTTACCATAGATTTATGTTTATTTCCATCCTTTATTTTAAATGAAATCACCAATTTTTCATAGAAATTATATTTTTTAAACTCTATTTTTCAACACCAATATAATCTTCAATTTACAGTTCTAAATTTCCATTGATTTGTATTTCTTAATTTTGAAACGTTTGGAATTAAATGTTCATTCCATTATAAAATTTATTTGATAAACATACTTAAGACACAATGCACCTCTTTTCCATGATTGGAAATTTAACTCTGTGTCATTTTTTATTAGTGATTTTTGGTATCTATTTTGGTAGAATCACATAATGTATTACTTTATATCCCATAATGATTATAATATAATTTTGGCATTCATCACATTACTCCTAACATTTCTTGTTGATTCAGTTTCCACTATTTCCATCTATTGACTAAATATAATTGTGAAATTGTGGATGATATATTTTAAACTATTATACACATAAAATGGAAATAATTTATATTGAAGGGATAAAACATGAATTTAATATATTCTTAATATTATAAATTTCATGGTTTAAATAATGTTTATTGAAAATATATTTCTTATCATAAAATAATAAGATCATTTTTCCCATAAAAGTAGTTCATAGGGAGATAATAAATTTACCAATGAATATCCACCATTGGCGTCGAATTAGCTGTTCCGAAAGTGATTTTTTAAGGATCCAAGTAAGGATCATGTTCATCTATATTAACACTTTCCTGGGATATTACCTATAATTCCCTATGTTCTAGATCCACGTCCACATGTAGTATCCTAAAATGGATGTATTTTCATGTGATCCAATTATTGTCTACTTAACCAATATTTTTGGATTTTTTACTTTGTTTAGTTTTATCACTAAGGATTTCACCAAATTCATTCAATATAATTTCCAAAAAATAACAAAAAATTCTTCTTATATAAACTATAATAATCTATATCATTAATAATCCTTATTTCATGATATATTGTATAATAGAACACATAATACAATATCATAATATTTAAAAGCATAGTTTCTATGGAGAATTAGATACATATAATAACACCATGAAATATTAATATAATGACATTATTTAAAACATTTATTTTATGATCCTACAATTCCATCATTAGACTAAAACTATATGGGATAACCTATGGGTGTGAATACAAATATTCTGATCCATAATTCCTAACAAGGGGAAACTAAATGAGAAAAAATGATAAAATTAATAAAATTGAGACAATAGGAATATCATTGTGAGATACAATGGGTGATAATCAAAATTTTGAATAATGTGTGATGTTATATCATGATAACTTCATAGAAACATGGGAATGTGGAAATAACATAAAAATGACATAGTATACAAAATACAAGGAAATCTGCGAAGATATCGTGGAATAGAATTTTTATGAGAACATCCCACACACCTTACATGTAATCATTTTATATTAAAACATTACCCTATTCATTGTATTCGTATAAAAAAAATTTCCCACATTTATAATTCATATCATGTAAACACATATGTTTTCCACATAAATAATTCAATATAAGATCATATTTGATCAGATTTAATACAGTTATTAATTATTATCGGATAAAAATAAGGATGTCCAAATATGTGATATATATGTTTAACTAGGTTAATATACTTTAGTTGATATGGGGATAGTTATTCACAATCAAAATTTTTATCATGGAAGTTCATAGGATAATATATGCATCATAACTATAGTATATAAATATTCCTAAAAAGGATTAATGATTATGAAAGGGGACCCATTAAAATTTTAATTATATGTAATGTATAATATATATAAGGATATATTCTAAAATTTATAATTTCATATTAAATGGAAATATAAAATTATTGTTCATTAATTACGAGAATAACAAGAGGATCCCTTACACTCATATAGTCTTTGTAAATTATTGGATGAGATTCTGTAGAGTTTGTGTCACATTTTTAGGTATATAGATAGTGAAGTAAATTTTAATTTAATTATCTACAACTATATGGTGTGGATTAATGTGAGTTTTAGTTAATTTATATGGAATTTTTTTTGTGTAATTTATTATTAATTTCTGAAAAATTTGGACAATATATGATTAAGTAGTCAAAACTAAAATGCTTAGGAGGGGCGTTTCCCACAGTTTATATAAAATATGAGTTGTTTAAACGATTTTATTAGGGTAATAACATAAATCATTAAATTAATATATGTGTTTATTATGAAGTGAGTAATTTTTATAATAAATAGATTTTAAATCTATAAATTATAATATTTGTTTGACATTATTTATTAATTCATTATAAAAAAATAAAATAAAATAAAAACAATATATTTTAATGGGAAAATATATATTTTTTGTGGGAAACCATTAATGTCATATATTACATATCTTTTGAGTCATTATGATGTCATATTACATACCATATATTAATATCATATTTAATTTTTATCAGAAAACTTGACTGTCTTAGATAATAATGAAAGAAATTACTCTTGGAAAATTTGGATGTTATAATTCCAAAAATCATAAATAAATTTCAAAATAATTCTATAGATATCAAAATATAAACATTCAAAAATAGATTTATTCATTAGAAACACAAATTTTTTTGTACAAACAATTTTCAAACACTTATAAATATTTCATTACACTTTATAAATTAATATTATCATTTAATTTTAATAAATATTATTTAATTTATTTCAGAAAAGTTGTGAAACTATGAAAGTATAGCCCTGCAAACATTATTAAAAAAAGTAAAGTCAAAGCATTATAAGAAAGAGTGAACGTTAAAAAATTCCCACACAAAAAAGCTACATGTCATAGGGATCAACATCATCACCATAATCATAATTAGAATTTTCACAAATATCTACTTATTCCCATTAATATTTTTATTTTTTGTGTTCATTTAAGGTCATAGAATACTTATTTTGGGGAATTTTTTGTTCCAAATACTTGTTTGAACACCCTTTCTTGGAATTAGTGTTATTTTTAGCCTTCGAAGAGGACCAGGGGGACACAGTCCTTGTAAAAATAGTTTAATATTTCCTAGGCCTTATTTTTGGGGTACTAGTATTAATCAACCTTAGATTCTTGTGTTAAAAAATATATTATAAAGATACATTACCACAACTCTTATTTTGAGGTGGCTTACTGCACATCTCCTTGTTGTCATCAGTAACATTTTTAAACTTATCAAATACCATCGTAGATCTGTACAATTTATAAATATTATCATAGATGTTAATGGATCATTAATCAATATCATGTGCCCCTTATGAATCTTTAACATTCATAACAAAACCTAGTGGCTGTACAAAACCATGTCCCATGAATTGGGGTTGTGTATTAGTATCCTCATTAGCTAGATAGAGAGGGTCATCACCATTGGCCTACCCATCACAATTTCTCTCATTCACAATAGTTTCACTACTTAGATTCAAAATATTCTCACTCTCCATATTCCCAACATAATAAATTTTGATCAGGACATCTTCCCCAATACTTGTGTCACTCTGAACAAAAATAGCTTCCCCATTGACATTGTCAGCAACATGTTGATTGGGGTAATCCCCATGTAACATCATTGACATCTGAAGGACCTTCCTAGCCATAATCATCTGAAATACCTGTTACATCCATGAATGCAACTTGATTTACACCATCTTCTATAAATCCATCCAAGTAAAGATCATCATTCATCCGATCAAACACTACCATGACTATCAGATCTGAAGAAGATTCTTGTGTAGGATTCTAAAACACCAGTTCACCCAAGTCCAAATAACCAGAGGTACTTCCAAGTTTATCATCCATAGAAAAAATCTTCCCCTAACCATAGGCATTTCTGAGCCTCTTCCCCTATCCATATGGCCTCCTTTTTCGTGACTCCACCATGAAATTTAGGGACAGATAATCCAAATGAGTGCGGATCGAGCAATAATCAACCCAAGATTAAAAAGAAATATCTTACATATACCTAAACTCATATCCAACCAAAATTTATACCAACCTAATCATTGGCTTTGTGACATCCACCGCAACAAAAAATCACAAACTAATCAGACGACCCACCGAGGTTGTGAAACTATTAGAACAATGAAATCTAACCATCGTATTCCCTAAAATATGAATATTTGAGGGATTTTTAAAAGGAAATGGAAGATAATAGATACTTACTATGTCAGGATAGATGATGTGTCCTAGTTCAAGGAAATATCAAAAAAAACAGTGAAAGAGAAATAACATGCATCTGTTGAATCTACGAGAATACCTAGACCAAGAAAATATCATATATTCTTCCGAATAAAAATGAATCATCATGTTTTTTAATAATCCCCACAACCATGCGATCATTTAGGTTTCAATTACCAAAAAATAAATGATCAAAGTAATCAAACGAGGATCTTCGACGATTGAAAAAATCCAAAATGGTTGTATTTAGAAGAAACATAGATTCATAGAACTCTGATAATGAAATAAAGTGTTGAGGATCAGCAATACAATGATCTGGAACCATCATGATTAAATAAATTTCTAGGAAATTTGTGAGAGATATGGGGTTAGAAAAAGGGATAAAATGCTTCTATGGAGTCAGAGTTGGTGTGACCAATCCATAATCACCCCTCCAACCTCTGGGAAGGGTAATCAGAAATTATGCCTTGATAGTAACTATATACTTCCCAGAAATATATTCTTTATTTACATATATCAAAATCATATTTTTATAAAAATCATTATAAAATAGTTTAAAATGAAATAATATAAAGGGATAAATATAGAAATTATAATTTTTTAAATAACAAAATAAAAAATCAAATTGTTACGGTCATGATATGTTGTTATTTACTACATAAGAATGTTCCTTGTGGGAATAGTGTACGATGGTGAGATTTTCTTTGGGAGGTTTTCCATATATAGTGTAGTTTGTGTTCTCAATGATAATTTAATTATCCCATAAATGTTTCTTTTCATTGTATAGCTCTTTAATCTTTCCATGTTCTTAATCAAGGTAAAATAAAAGATAAACTATGTCCCAGTGAAGATTTCATGAACTGACTTCATTGGGTACAATCATGCTAGTCATGAACATCGCTTCTATTTTCAATGTCAATTGAATTTATGTGAAGAAAATATATATACTAATTATATTATTAATTTATATTGGTTATAATATCAATGGATATAATTATTAATGGTATTTAATATAATAAATACTGTATAATGGTACAAAATAACCAATGTAGTGACTTTGTTTTCTATAACATCATTTCATATACCAAAATTTATTCCTTCAAAAAAACATTTAAAAATTTTAAGGTCATTTAAAATCCTATGATGGAAACTGAAATTGAAAAATCCTATCCTAAAATTAATGTATTCTACACATAATAATCAATTTAGTTATATAATGAAAAAGGGAGGCTTAAAATAGTGGAGACCTCTATGTTTGAAAATGTGGTAAATTGGCTTACCAAAGGATGATAAGGAAGACTTATTTATGATAAAGGGTTCTAGAAATTACTAAAATCCATTTTCTGTTTGGGATGTATCATCCTATGTTAATCCTGGAGGGTCCCACATCATTTTTGGTTGACCATCCTGAGTCTAGTTACTCCACACTGGATAGTTAGTAGTGGACTAAGAACTATTTCTCCCTACCCACTACCAATATGAATCAATTGGGGTCCCACAAATATTCCATTAAGAATCTAATCTCATCCACTAGAATCTAGTTCTTATCCATCCAACTATTTCTTTATTATAACACACAGAAAATTCCATTCAAAAATTATATAAAGACTTTTTTATAAAAAATTATATATCCATTAATGTTATCAAAAATACGTTGACTGTTTCTGATATTAACACCCCAATAATAGTTTGTCTCTTTATAAAATATCATTACACTACACATTGAACAATCATGACTACTATAATATTAAAATAGTCATATATTTTGACATATAAGTATGAATTAAATTATGTATACATGAAAAATATACTACAAAAAACAACCATTCATTAATGATTTTTCACACTAGTGTACTATTTCACTTATATACTCAGATGATTTGTCTTCCTGTAATTTGAAATCATCATTTTCAATTATATCATTGATTGTTCGTTCATCCCTATTGACTAATAATACATGGAATATGTCTATATAAGATTTATGAACCATCATATTTTATAAATAATATTCCATTATAATGACCCATTAATCTGTAATGAGTGGATAAAAAAACCATTTCAATATCATTACCAAATAAAAAAATTGGAGATTCATTGATAATGGTGATGAACATAAAAATAGAAGAAAACCCATTTGGAAAACAAAGGGTTATCACCTTTGGTGTGCATAGGAGCACTTCTCAAAATATATGGTCATTATCTGTTTCATGATCAATCAAACACATATATTTGTCTTCTATACCTTAATAGTTTTGAAAAAAACTATATATAGAATATCTAACAAACTATGTGGTAATGTGAATACATAAAAATAAAAGGCCTTATAAAGATTAATACACATACAGCCATGGTAGAAATGATCATATTAAAACTAAACCAAATATAGATTGTGTAACCATTATCCACCAATATCTATGTTGAATTCACTGAATGTATACATTGGGAATATTTCGTCATCTATGACTTTTTACTGTTATAGAGGTGATAATTTATGAATATAATCAAGTGAATTCCTGAAGAAGTTTTTATGAAGTTTTAATGTTAATATTTATGTGATAAATTTTAGAATATACTATACTCTTTTGAATATTTTATGGATGTATAATCCTTTACAAACAAACAATCTGATATCATATACTATGTAAGTGTCTGTAATAAATTGGAATTTAGACACCTTCATCAAATAAATTATTTGTACTGAAAATATGATAGCCCTTTTAGGACATGGGAAGAATCATTATAATGTAATGTTTAACCTTCTTCTACTTTTTTGTTAACTGGATGTTTATGATGTAAAACATATTATCATTGGAGCTTCATGTTCACCCATAAGATGGTGGACCATAGTTCACAATATATTTTATATCTAAACTCAAACTAGGACACTATTTCTGATACATTATATCATAGAAATCATTATTAAAAATAGATGTAAAACCATGCAATGGGTTCCAGAATACTTCATCTACTCCTGAATTTTAATTTTTCGTACCACGATCGAACTATGGTGATAATGAAATCCCTTATATTGTTGAGTTAATCCATGATTGGGTTTTTTATCAATAATTATATATCTATCCTAAATCTGTTAGAATATAACTATTGGAATTCCTTTAAAGAATAAATAAATTAAGAAGTGATAGCTAGAGGTTAAAAAATTACAATATAAACCCCCTCAATAAAATAAAATTTTTATTATAAAAAAAGATTCATTTACCACAATTTCTCTAATGATTTCCAAAACACCTACTCTTGGGATATCATATTATGTTAATTTTTTATAATGTTCAGAATTCATGGGATAAATCCAATTTTTAAAAAAATTCTCCCCTATAACTCTACACTACAATGTTATATGAGTATTATGTAATACAATAGTAATACTTATATTAAAAAATTACGATCCATATAAAGAATAAAACCTTACCTAAAGAGATAGTTTTTTTATATATTTAGTGAATTGATAAGGGAAGTGTACTCCATATCATGGATATAGATGATCAAATAAACTGGTCATCTCCTTCGGGACTCATAAATGACCACTCTATTCTAATGTGTAAATGAATCACCTAGGATAATAAATGGGGTGTCAAATTATACTATATATCACTTTTTGATTCTAGGGGTAATCATAATGAAAAGTATTATATTAGTCACTTTAAATCCATTAAAAGGCTACACACTATAATAATAAATGTTAAATTTTACCAAATAAACTATAAAAGTCATCATAATCTTTTAAATGTTTGAATTTTATCAAATTTGTAACCTATAATATTTGGAATTATCATGAAATATCCATATCTGAAACATATTATTGGAATGAGGCCAATATTTTATTTCCTCTCATTTTTTAGATAAACTGAAAAATCAACCATAGATGTAGTATTATAGTTTATGATGAACCCTAAAAAAGGAAAATGTAACATTCAGATACATTAATACTAAAATTTCACTCAATTTTTTCATTATAAAATCTCAATGTTATCACCTTTAATATCATGTGTTTTATAATGTACCAATGATTCATTAACATATACTTTGATTCTATAGTCTATGATGTGTAAAATATATGGTACCTCAAATCCATGGAAACTATATACACTTTCCAAAGACCATCCAGAATCAGTAAAAACTAATATAGAACATAGTTTCTCTAAAATATAATTCTTGGTATATCGTCTATCTTAACTAACTAATGATTATATATATTCCATTTTTTAAATAATAATGAAAAATATGGAAGCCATATTTGATAAAAAATATATATAATTATATACATATAAAAAATATATATTTTCTTAAAAGTTACAAAAAATTTCATCATAATGTTGACATACAATCTTAGGCTATTATGGATTTTTTGGGAGAAAAATCAAGGTTCACCCCCAAGAGAGGTAATCATAAGTATAAATCCCACTGCCTTGTGGTTTCTTAAGAGGAATCATGAGATCTTATATATCATTCAATTTATTATGATATATGTGTATTAGAATTAGAAATTCATCAATTTAATGGTAAATAATTAACAGAATCTCACCCTAAAAATTATAGATATAGAATTCAACAAGGAACACATCATATAAATATTCCCCTATTGGAGGAAACTTATGTTTCACAACACATGGTAACTAGTAATGACCATCCTGGCCATTTGATTTTTTTCATTGTGAACTATATAATATATAATCTATCACAGACAACCCAAATAGACAATTATATTATCAAAGTAGACACCTGGTTATAAGATTACTTAATGACATGTTTCTGCAATAGTAGTAATTGTGATTTTTAATGTGTGTCACGCAATACATAACAAAAAAGACATTAAATTTATTAAATTATAGAAAAATTAAATCCTATATGGGGATATATCTTTCAACAACTCTAGTACACTTATGTCGTTACATAAAAATAAAAAAATATATTTCCTAAATGTGTGGCTATGGTTAACATCATAAAGTAATTGTCCAATACATGTTATAATAAAAATAACAAGAGATTCAAAAACAAAAAATATGTAATAAAAATATAATACAAAGAATCATAATATATAGATGAATTTAGAAACATACCTATCATTATTGATATATTTTCACTCATATCATATAGAACATGATTAAAAGTAAAAAAATCATTTAATTGGATACGTGGCTCAAACACTAGTTTACATAATTATTTATTGTACATGTCACTAAAACTCATATTTTTTAGACCATTTAGATACTATAACCCTACCACAAGCTAGAATACTAAAATAATTCAAGATATATATTAATAATAACAATATAAAAACACTCTAGTATCCCACATAATAACCAAGATCAATCATAATGCCATCTATGGTGACATGCACTAATACAACTGCAAATTCCCATACTCTGGTTGTTATAGATGTCGTGAAATCACTTATTATTATTGATATTTACATAGGAATGTGATTATTAGATATAGTAACAACATATTGAATATAGAATAATAAATAAGGCCAAATAAAATTCCAATCAATAATTTTAAACATTTTCACTATAAATGGGCGTATTGTTTCAAAATTAATTTATAATTAATTTAATAAAATACAAAGATAGAACACCAAAGTGTGAGATAATTCTTCGATAAAGATATTGAATATCTAAAACCCAACATGGTGACATGGTAAGTATTTTTTTTGATCCACGTGCACAATCAATATATTTTTGAACCTCGTCTAATTTTATTATCTCTGAATAACAAATACAGATTTCTGAGTACTTGTTTTGTAGATTTACCATATTGTAGTGTTGTTCGTGATTGTTATATTGATTCCAGAAATCTTTAATTATTATACCTGAAATATATTTCTTTAGATAATGGATTAGGGAGGAGAATATCATGATTTTTAATCAATTTAAGGGAATTTATATGTTTTCATTGTGTATAATAATTCTCAATTTTGATAAATATATAATCATTTTTCATAGTCATCTGGTTATAGAGATAGTGAAAGGGTTAAAATATTATTTAATTACAAAATTGAACTTATATAATATATAAAACCATATATTACCACATGTCAAATAATAATAGTAATTTTTTTTAACTTTTCTCATGGTTTTTCTATCTGGTGTAATAATAAATGTTACAATAAATGATTCCGAAATTTAATTTATTTGTCTGACACTATCTTAGATTACATGTCCCCCTAGGGATTTATCAAATACCAAAAAAATATATTTATTTAGTTAATAAATATATTTTATTATAAACGTTTTTAACTTAAAATTTTATGTTGATTAAATATTTATTCAATTTCTATGATAAGAAAATAACGAATTAATGTATTTACTGATCTTGGGAATAATATTTATTCCAAAAAATTATATTCAAATTCAATTTAATTATTACAAATGACAAAACATTGTATGTGAATCCAATTTCTTATTTTTTATTTTTATTATGTGTTATTTTATTATATTTGGATATTAAAATCTTCAAATGGGTCAAGGAAACATTGATTAAAATGATAATGTCTAAAAATAAAAAACATCAAATGGGTGATCATTTTTTAACATAATTTAATAGCTTTGATATCTCATCAATCTTGTTCAACACTTGTTTCATCTCCTTATATGCATGATACATTATTCGTTTACATTCTAAAATATAAATGTTTTTATACCATGGACAAGGAGTTTATTTTTTATGATATTAAGGATTGATGATTTCTTCTTTATTAAAAATAGAGTTTAAAAAACTTAGTTGGTATATTCACTAATTACATATCATTCATGAAAAACCCCACAAACTCTACATACAAAAACAAAAGACAAAATCATCGTTTTTGTCTATAGATCATTATTTTTGATATATAAAAATTTTTAATTCTAATATTGATGTATAAGGACCACAACACACAATCATAGATAACAATATCGGAGGACACATAAACATGAAGAATTCCTACTCGTAGATTTTTTCTCATAATAGTATTTCTTTGGGATTACCATGTTTAAACATAATTAAAATAATTCTAATGTTTTTAGGATTATTTACACATGAAATTCAAATTAATATATACCTCTCATATAATATTATCTAAATGTGGAACTTGGTTTGTGAATCAAGCCATGGAATCTCAATGTTCTCCTTATTTTGGGGAAATTATTCAACCTTTTCAGTGAGATAGATACTTTATAACATTATTACATTTTTTTACACACAACTATTAATGATATGAAATAATATAATTTAATTAATACTCAATTATTTGAATAAAAGTGTAATCCAATGTAAAATTAGTTAGTTTTAGAACACTAAAACAATCAGTCACCAATATAGAGTAGAGCCAACTTCTGATTTTATTCAATTTGTTAAACCTCACAAGATAGTCATGCTTATTAAATCAAGGATTCATAAAAATTGTTATTCCAAGAGACTAATCATAATGCAGTGTCATCCCTCTAAGAAGACTCCCCCAATAGATGATAAGCATGGGGAATGTTGTTCATTGTTAGATATAATCGTATATCAATTTTAAGAGAAAATATGTCATTATTATAATAGTATACTATCCAAGATAATTTTTTTACTATTAATCCCTTCAATATCATACACAATATTAAATATAAACATTTCTTAATTAGTTTCCTATGGTGTTGTAATATAATAATATATAGTGATAGATTTTGAATCCATTCCCTAATTTAATTCTTCTAGCTCACAGTACCTCTATTGAAGTTGAATATATATCCAAAATGTAATTTAATATCATATTGATAATTTTGGATACTATAATCCTTAAATCCTCTAATAGATAGCTCCTTATATACTATATATACCATGAACATATCATTAGTCTATTTTAGATACTAAAGGGTTGTCTTTACTATTATACAATGTCAGTTACCTAGATCATTCTGATAACATCCATCCTAAAATAATTCACTAATGACATTGTGTGTAGAATATTAAATATATAAAAATACTAACACAGTCATATAATATTATAAAATCCTTACCATCCATTCTAATTCATCGAGTATCTGAGGAAAAATTTTTCTTGGAAAGATGAATGCCATGTTACCTTCATAATAATCATAGTATGGATTGTTCCTCACTAAATCTAATTAGTATATTTTCAATATATTTACATTGACATAGACCATGAAATATATTAGATACATCATTATGGATCATTATACAATGAATATATTCATCTTTCCTTGTTCCATCATGGATAATACTATGTTTATCAAGGCCTTATAGAACTGTAATGCCGATATTTCTTTCAAAATTTATATAATTGTATTTTCATTTATTTTTAAGATAATAATGGAACTCCAACTAATTTTTTTATAGAAACATGTATTTAATTTAATCTTTATTAATCTAGATCATGTTATGTATTCACCCAAATTAATTTAACATTACATGGATTTTTGATTTATTAGATAAATGGTCCTCCACATTTTTCAAAATGTTTGGAATCCCATTGAGTCAAAATATTTGGGACATTTCATATAGAAATATTTATTAAGGATCCCATTAAGGATGGTTATTTCTAAATCGATGTACAAAAACTCAATGTCATTCTAATGTATTTTGAAAACTATATTTCTATTGTATTTTACAATAGAAACTGGTGAAAATGATTCGTCATATCATATTCCTTGTTGTTCCCTAAACCCTTTTTGAAAAAGTTTGTCTTCATAATTTTTCACATTTTCATAAATGTATAGTTTTTTCTTGTATAATCAAATAAAAATAATAGGTAATTGATCCACTGGAGGACCAAAAAATATATATATATTGTTTTAGTACATTGATCCATTTCAAAATTCATACAATCATTCCTGTTGAAATCCTTTTTATCTTTTATTGCTTATTTGAAGGATATATGATCATTATTAACGATTAATAAATATTCACTAATCTTAGTGGATAAAACCCATATATTTTATATTTTATAACCCCTTTTTTAACTAATACAAAATACATATTCCAATCGAACATCCTCTTATATGGGGTTTTATGAAATATGTTCTTATTCCGCCTCATGTGTATCATGATCTTATACTTCACCAAATCCTATATTTCTACAACTATCCCATTTAGATATTTCATCACTTTAATGAAATATGATATGTCATTCCACAAATAAAATTTTTATATATTGTTTTATAGACATTATCCCCTTATTTTATTGGGGTAACTTCTAAAGGTAGACATTATGCCTCTATGAGAATGGTTATTTCCTAAAAGGCCGTAACTATCTTTTAACATCCAAACCCTTGTTATCCCAACATCATAAGTATCATTCCACTGGATGATTGGTATTGAATACCATATTCAATTTATGTTGACACACATTTTAGTATTATTTTTGTTGAAAATATATTTTTCATCGGAAAAAATATAATGGTTGACTCACATGAATCATCATTAATTAATCCACATCAAGTTGTTTGTGATACCTTATTTTTCAAATAATATTCTATAGTGGTGTACAAAGATGAATGATTTTAGATATAACTAAAAACTCTTATAAATAATCAGTGAGGTCCTGATTTGGATTTTCTTTAATAGGATATATGACGTGTTTATTAGTATTCATATGAAGAAGGATTTAAACATCATTCGTATATTCATTAAATATGTAAACATAAATATATCTCATACTTTATTAATTAATAATATCCATGAATACTAAAATAATCCTTAAATTTAATTTTTTTTAGTAACCCACCCCTTGCTTCAATGAGATATTGTCTACATAATTTGGTATTAAATAATTTAGGAATCACTTTTCCCTTCCAAATTTCAAAAAAACATTTTTTTTAAAGTTATACATGAAAGAATTATTAAATAATAACGTGTGGTTAGAGTAAAATAGAATATAATAATATATCATGGTGTAACATGATAAAACACATTTCACTTACATTACCACGTAGATGATTCCCTTTATCTTTGTTGAATGAGTCATATGTCATATTTTCATTATCAATTTCCATTACATAGTTCACAAAATCCAAGAAATATAGACCCATATTTAAATATTATATACCATAACATATGATTCTATTATATAATAAGTTGTATCTATTTCAAAATTAGATATATATCCATCTGAATCATGTCTGTATACATATATATTGTTTTTGGTTTCTGATGGAACATTATAAAAATCCATTAAATCTTATATCTTTCCCATTGACAATGTGAGGTGGTATTCCTCGATAGACATAGATAGATATATGGGGTTTTTGGTTGTTCATCGATCTGCATCAGCTAGTAAAATAATCTAAAAATATACTTTGCCCATATAACATAATAATTATTGGAGAAAAATATTCTTTATATAATACACCATTTTTATGAAATAGATAAATTAAACTCACTAAAAATTACACCATATTACTCCCCTTAATTAGTTACCAAAGTCACTGACAATACTATACCTTAGAGGTAGAATCTCTTAGTTCGTATCCAAAATAACCGTGATCAAATATGAGTGGACATGAATTTATGGGTACTTTAACAGTACTGTTGCAGTTATTGTACCATGTATGGTTCAGTGCTATAACTAGCAGAACTATTCATCTGATTTTCCCCTTCCGGTAATCGATTTGGGCCTACGGTTATTATGGCCATTAGAACATAGGCTTTTTGGGACACCAATAAACCTCCTCAAAAAAATACCACGAAATAGATCATGTATACTACATAAGAGCAGGCCCATAAGAGGATTCAATGCAATTAGAAAAAACTAGAACAAATCTAACTAGATAGGAAGATTGAAATGGTACAAAAACTTCCATAGATACCATGCACCATATAGCTCAGTATGAGGCCATGCTATCCAATCAGCATTGCGACGTGGAGAGCTATGAGCCTTCAATTATGCATATGTTGGGGAGGGAAAGTTTTATTGTAGTTCGATGGGGCATGTGTGTCATGTTTTTACATTGTTCTTATAGTCATTCATGTTATGTACTGGGCCTTGAACCACTGGTACTACGAGTCATATCATGGTTCCTTTTCAACCCAGTTAGAAATGGGATCATCAAAAATAAGAAAACAAGGCAATCCATTTAAGAAGGATTATTTACCTGATTGAAAATTTTAATTCAACATCCTTTCATGCAACGTGTATAATGTATAACATCATGTACCATTGATTTCAACTAGAAAGCTCTCTTCATGGATAGGAATTTTGAAGTGTTTTTATGACTTATAGATCTTTTCTTGTGATTACTTTTATTCAAGAAAACTATAAAATTATTTTCATGGGTTTTATATTAAAAACATAGGAATATAGAGAGATATTTATCACTATTTTCTTCATTTTAAAATTTTAAAAAAATTGTAGAATCTATACAGGAGTGTTAAAATAATGATATTAGATTGATTTAAATTATTTTTATTGAACATAGTAACCATTATGCACTCTTTATAACCAATGATATTGACAACTTATGGCCTACTTGAAATACATTCTCCATGTTTCATATGAAATTGAACCATCTTTATCTAAAATTGTTCTTTTGTTTATCTGTCCTTATAAATACAATGGACCTTTCTAAGAATACTATAGGTACCCACATCATCATGTGACATCAATCGTTATTTAGACATCGATGAATGAAATAAAAACCAATAATCAATGATATATATAATTTTTTTCGTAGAGGGTGAAATCTTTATCATTCTCCACATTAATAAAAGGGTCTTGCAGTGAGGATTCTATAATTTAAGACTTCTATTTATTGTGAAAAAAATCCCCATACCCATTAAAAAATTCATGGGTGTTACTTCTACTTAGGACAAGGTGTTTTAGTAAAATTGATCATATGGTTGTTGTATTTGAAAATAATTTTATTATTTTACACTAGAAATGGGGTATAATATTAGTATGTCAAATGATTAAAATTTCAATGACACATTATAATAAATTTATTACTTCTTTATTTCTTACAATATTTTATAATGCCCGGACAACCCTCACCAGTGGTCATGGATATTTTTGTTCTATACACATTTTATTAGCAAGGATACACAACCCCTTTATCATAAAACCTTTTAGGGGCTTTCTAAATACTCGAATTTATTTTTCGTTGTATAATTTTTCTAAATATAGTGTTTTAACTCTTTGAACTGTTCAGAAGACTCCACAATTCAGAATCCACTACCTGTATTTCCTCAACACATTCCTCTTTGTTGAATCATGATTATTTATTTATAAAACTCGTAATATATAATGTATAAGTCAACCCAAAATACTCATAAGAAATTTCTAATAAAATGAAGTGTCTGAATGAGTGTTAGTCAATCTACTAGTTTTATGGCTTCATTCATTATCACGTAATATATGCTTTAGTTTGACCATATAAGATTTTGATAGTTTTGATTTATGATGTTCATTTTTTTATT
Organism: Viscum album; assembly: GCA_963277665.1. Lineage (NCBI taxonomy): Eukaryota > Viridiplantae > Streptophyta > Magnoliopsida > Santalales > Viscaceae > Viscum > Viscum album. The sequence goes on from OY728160.1 coordinate 175,118,843, forward strand.
TATCATCTACACGACTTATTATGAAAATGTAGATATCAAATTATGGATTATAAAGGTTTTCTTACAACATCTTCCCATGAATTTTTATTTATTCCATCTATTAATATTACTCAATTAATTTACATTATCACAATATTTATTCAATTGAATATATTAGGAATAACATAGAAATAAAATATATAACTAATTATAAGGATCATAATCTTTATCTAAGGGTTTATTTATTTATTGTAAAATAAATCTACATATGAACCTTAAAAAACTAATTACACCAGTCTTGACATGAGTTATATAATTCCACCTATATACAAATGTATTTTTTGGTTTTGTGTTGCCTCAATTTCATCATTAAAATCCTCTATAAATATTTCAATTATTCTTTTAAACCATATGATTTTTAACTCACTTATTGGTGAAAGGAAAAAATTATTTTGATAAGTTGATTTAACTAAAATAAACTTGGGAACATAAGTACAACATAATAATGGAGGAAGGGATGATACAAATTCCATCATAATTGCATATAGTGTAGTACAAAAAAAATTAATATGAAATTTTTTGGATTATTATTTAAAAAAAATCATCATGTTGTTCTAAATATTTATTTGACATAACATGATATTTTTTAATTAATAGTGTATAATAGATATTACTATAAAAATTATATGCATCATATAATAATGTGTTGGAGTTATAATTAATATTTTGGTAAAAAAACAAATTGGGCAATTATGAACATAAAATAGACTTTTTATTTTTTATTTTTACTAGAAATACTAATGAAATAACTCTTATTAATATTAAATATTGTATGGAAGAAATCCATAGAGGTTATAAGTAGTCACTTTTATTTTTGGTAGATAATTATAACTAGAATAATATTTTTTTAAGCCTCATTATATGGTTAAAAAAATAATAATATGAGAAATTTACTTTGGTGGAGATGGAATAAATTGATTAATGTTATTTTATGACACTTATGTATAAACGAATATATTTTTTAATCATTTTTATGGAAATATTTATAGTTATCTGAAACACTAAAATTTGTTGAGATATTTTTGGATCCAAATATTTGTGCAACCATAAGAGTGACATAAGTCAATGTATTTCATTACATTTTTCAAAATCTAATGATCCTGTTGTGTAGTTAGTAGGAACACATATCCTTTTCATAATAATTATATAAGGAAAAAGTACATGGACAAGTAAATTTAAATAGTTCACACACACAATGTTATATTAATGTGTAGCGACACAAAAGGTTGTTGTGAATATTAATGTTACCTAATATATACTTTATTTGAAATGTTGGATGATTTTTTGTTTAAGTGTTTGAAGTTAATATTTTTTGGAATGATGGTGTTAACATTTATTTTTAGTCAATTTAAATATAAATTGGGGTAATTAGATATTTTTAATTGTTTGTATTACTTATCGAACATTGGAATTATATTCCTAGGTAGGTTTTATGTAATGGGATATATTGACAATGATTTATAGAATATTTTTGAAAATTAGATGAAATCACACTATAGTATTTATCTAAGAAACTGAATTTTTAATATTCTATAGATCCATTTAATTTTGGTATAATTATTTTTTTGAACCTAAAAAATATGACGAATGAGTTATCAATGTTCTTGGGGGTTTTTGGAGATTTTTTGGATCCCAACACCCATATTTTTTTGAAGAAAATGACTATCACACGGTTCGAAGATACAACACAGGGAAGGTCTTTTGGTTTGTTTAATGGTGAAAGGATAGACATTACGGTGATATATAGCACATAGTTTTATATTATTGTGTTTCATGGGATTGAGAACCATCCAAAATGATGCAGATAAATTGAATGTCCATTTCACAGAGTTAGCACATGGTTTCCCTAACCATGCGGCCAAACCATGTGGGTGTCTCTTCTTTATAGTGGACTGTGAATGGTTGATGCATGATTTGGAAGATATTGTTAAGGATAATTTTGAGTGACATTATATTTTTTCACATATATTATGTTTAAAAAAACATAATTCCATATTACTTCACTAGTGTAAAACCAACATCATTTTCTAAAATTCGGTCTCTTAGAAAACCTAAACATTGAGTTGATCATGAGAACTCATCCGGAGTCTGATTCAATCGTCATTCATCACATTGGATATCCATCGATAAATACATAATTGATAATAATTCTACATAAATCCAATTCCAATCTATGATGAAATATAATTGAAGGAATATATTCCATATTTTCAGGGTGTTGATCTATATTTTATATATCTTCTGATCCATGAAAAACATGAGGTTTATACTGGATGAGGATAGTTATAAGAGTATTTTTTGGTGGTCTATAACTCACTACGTGAGATTGTTTTATAAATTATTGTGTGGGAATGGATATATCATAGGGAATTTTCTTCTCAATTTATTTTCCTTTCATATATTCAATATAACCATGCTTTATGGCCCATGCCATATATGTGATTCATCATTGGGGCTTACTTCCACTACATAGAACACCCCGAGTAGGGGTTTTTCAATATTTATGCCTTTAATTGATGTTAATTACTTTTTGGTTTATTAAGAAAATAATTCTCCAGTGTTAGGTGTGTGGGTTTACCCTAGTAAAAGTAAGGACCTTTAATTAAAAGAATTTTTAACATATAAATGGATAGTACCATGTTCGCTTCCACTTCATTAGCCAAATGTGAGTTTTTATATTTGATGAATAAATCAAAATGGAATTTGAATGTATACTAATAATGAAACCTAGAAATATTAAATGTAAATGACTTCTTGGTTTTATATCTATTTCACCTGTTTCCAAAAATTATGGATGTTAGAAAAATGTATACAATGAATTAAATATAAATTGGGAGAATAAAATTATTTCATTCCCTTTACCCCATTACACTATTTAATGTAAATGGATTGAATCCAATAGAATATTAATTTGTATGAATTATATTTATTGAATTAAATGGTTTTTTAACCCTTGTCCTTGTCATACTAATACAATGAAATGATTTTACACAATAAACTCAATAAGGGACATGAAGGTCACTTGTATTAATTAAATAAATGAATTTATTATAATGTTCTACATATATAGACCATGACATTATGATAGGAATGGTCACAATCAAGTTATATTTTTGATTCTCAAAGTAATTTCATGACCACTCGTGGATTCCATTTTGATTCAAGGGATTCAGTTAACTTTGTTGAGACCCACCTTTGAACATGTTCCTCATATATCAATGGATTCTCATTATTACACTAATTGATCCATCCTATAATATTATAGGATTCCCTATATGCACTCCATGGATCCGGAATAGATTATATGGATAGTAGGATCCTTTTTTACATACTTGGGTCTAGTTATTACATATCTCATTTGAACTTGAATAAGTTTGACATTATATAATGCATTGGATAACACTCCTAGGATTAAACACTTACCCATTATCCAACATGTAGTTAATAAATAGTTGGAAACCCTTGAGGTAATGGTTTTCTTGGTTATCACCTTAGATACTCTTCATTATTATAAAAAAATCACTGTGGACTTCTCCACCTTGGATCCTTAACTATTTAAATAATTATTATGTCTATATTTCAGTTCTAGTATTACCAAACATGTCTTATTCATATAAACATGATCGTAGTTAATTAATTAAGAGACTAAATGTTTATACACTATATTAGGGATGAAGCAGGTAATTTTTTATTTACATTACTAGAATTATTTATTTATATTTATACATTCTTACATAATGGTTTGGATCATGTTACATGTAAATTATGATAAAGACACCATTGGTGGTGGCCAACTGAGATTTATCTCCCAACCAATCTGGGCCACCATCGGCACCGTGGCTGAGTACATGTATATATGTTTTGATAAATATAATCATATAACTTCATACACTTGATTTCATGAATTCGTATGGTGGATATGGTGTAATTTGACCTATCAGGATCTTGGGCTATGGGGGAAATTTTTTGGATAACTTTTTTGTATTATTGTATGTCATGCATTTTATGATACTTTATATTGATGCTTTTAATCTTTTTAGATACATGACATATCATCATTAACATTTATATATCATTAAAATTAGTTATGTTGTTTATTATTCATGTTTTCTTCTTCCATTCTATCTATATACATAAATTTATTTAATTATTTACCATATTTTATATATTTTTATCCACTTTGATACACTCTGGTAATATTAGAATAGTCTCCCCATGGACACACACTAGGCCCTCGTAGCTTGACAGTATACTCTAGCATGCAGAGATATGTTCTAGAGGCCACGTGGTAAGACATGTTTGGGGAACCAATGAGTGTAGTCTAGGTATGAGGCATCACCAATTTTCATTAGATTGTTTCCTTTTTTTCATTAATATTTAGAGACTTTATTTAAGAGTTTATGAACATTATGTTACTTGGTTATATTAAATTCATGGGCGTAGATGACACATATTCGGGGTAAATGTTGTGTTTCCTAGAAAATGATTGTTGTAATAATTTTTTCTATTACACTTAATATCATTTAACCAATGGGTGATTCACTTGTTGTGTTGGGTTTGTTATTATTATTCTAACTGAGAGTCATATTTTATCACTAAACAAATGATATGAGGGAATGTAGCATTATTACATGCTGCATCTTAGTTACCTTGAATTCACATTGCACACATATTTCCATGCAATATATGTGCATTTCACTAGTAGAATTGCTAGAGATTCCCATTATTATTGAGTGATCCATGTTTTTATATTCTTTTTGGGATAATATGTATTTGTGATTGAGTGTTTTCATGTTTCAATTCATGATTTCTGTGGGCCCTCATGGGTTGGAATTAATAACATACCGATTCTATCCTTTAAATTGAAATTAAATGTGTGTTGATATTAGTGATATAGAGAATAAGACACGATTTAATGGGATAGAAAAATCATTTTAAATGAACCATGACATACAAAATGAGACAATACAAACATAAAAAGTAAAAACTGAATCATATAAAAAATAGATTCTAGTAAATAATAAGGAATGGTATAGTTGACCATTCATCCATTAGATCCTCTGTAATATATATTGAGAACATACCAATACATGTCATTATATGCCAGTAGTTGGGGAAGTATACCATGTGTAGTGAGCCATTTCCTATCATTGATCATTAATTTTTGTTACTATATAACATCTTATGAGATATTTTGGAGATGTGTTATTCAAATTTGTAGACCAATTCCACAATGATTTCATCATGTCCTTTACTGGGAGGGTGGTGACGATCCTGCTCCAGAAGTGGTGGGCCTTAAGGCACCAGTATTACCAATAAGAGTTCCACATGAGGAAGAACCAATTATACCTGATTTGGGAAATGATTCTCATATTTGCGATAGTTTTCTACGTCTGATTCAATCAATATAGGGTGCTCCATAACATGCAACTATGATTGATGATCTGACTTGTGAGTTCCAGCTACGACACCTCCAATCCTCTCAAGGGTGGTAGTCCCCAAGAGTCTGTATTTTGGATAGATGCCACCATACATATCTTTTAGCATCTGGAAACACCTCAAAAGTGGTGGAAAATATTATTACATACATGATGTGGGATTAATCCAACCACTGGTGGGTTTTAATTACCCAAGATGGTCACTATTAGGGAATTATTAGGGCTGGCTTCCAGTATATCTTCTATCAATAATTCTCTCCTCGTATGTTAATAGATTACTCGGGTAGAGAATTCAAGCATCTTGTTTCATGTTTCATGTTATTTATGGATTATTTAGCATGTTTCACTAAATACAATTCTTTTTACTACTTACATATAGTGATGAGAATTCTTGTGCTAGATGCATTGAGGATGGGATTTTTTATGTTATACATACTCAAGTGATTATATTTTTCCTACACATATTCTATGGTATCGTCAAAGAATGTATTATAATTGAGTCAATCTTAAGGGAAGGATATAGTAATGGGAGTAGAGGACCGGTGCCATGAAAGGACATTAAATATTTTCGTACAAGAAAGTGATCCATTATTGTTTCCCATCAAGGAAGATTCATCTAGAGTACCCATACTAGAATCTACAAGGTGTGTCATAAGTGTGGAATATAGGGGATCAAGAATCCTTAGAATGATATAGACCCTCTAGAGTGTGGGGATTGTGGCTACATGGGGAATCATTAGATATTCTGTCAGACCATTCCATTAATGTATAGTGGAAGCGGTTCTATACTAACCCTCTTTCAAGGATGGTTCTTTAATTCCACATATGGAAGGGAGTTTTAATTGCACCGGTAGGAGAGGCTGTGGATAAATTCATGGCCATGGTATCTAGAGATCATATTTTCTAGAGATCTAATAGAGTGGTCATGATCGTGATAGACTGGTCGTTGAACTGGGTTGTAGATCAATTTAGTTTCATGATTTATAGATGATACATAGTGATCACATTGTAAGACCATATATAGTACGTGGTACCATTCTAGTTCCCTCTAATATAGTTTATTATTTATTTCATATAGATTATTCACTCTCCATCATCTCATATTCTGTTGGGGAATGTCTTTGTCTTGAAATACAATTGTATTATGGAATAATTACACATGATACACCATTAGGAGAAAAGTCAGAGTGAATAATCCAATCTAGGGACTATCCCCTTAAGGATGGAATTTATATTTTTTAGAACTTATCATACTCATGATGATGGTCTTACACATCATTATCAGGATATATTGGTTGGTCCTATTCCACAACGTTGTAGATTTTTATCATCATAGGGTGTAGTTTACATCAATAGAGGTTTATAGTTGTCTTCATAGGGGTTAATGGGATTTCCAAACTAGTAAAGCAGGACTAGAGTATGATGAGCTAAGTGGAGTGACTTCCCAGATTTCCAATATCTTAATGGAAGATTAGTGTTTATATGTGGTTGAATTACCTCTAGTATTAGATCGTATTTGGGATTTTTTTCCCAATTATTTTCCAAGCTTACATCCTTATAAAGAGGTATAGTATTTGATTTATCACGTTCAAGGGAAACTCTAGTGTCCATTCCTCCTTACAGGATGACACCTAATGTGCTCCAGAAGATCAAGAGGTTGTTATAGGATTTAGAGGAAAATTTTTGTAGACATCCTAAATCATACTCTTGGTGTTTAACCATGTTATTTTCCCATAATGAGGATGGGACACTTTGTCTATATATGGATTAAATATCGTTAATCTTTCTTATGATCAAAAACAATTATCCACTACCCAAAATAGATGATCTATTTCACAATCTCTAAGGATCTTGGGTTACCTCTATGAATGGCCTGAGATAAGGATATCATCATGTATGAGTTATGCCATTAGACATACACTTTACAAGTTTTTATAGTAGGTATGGTCTATATGACTACATTTTTATAATTTTTAGTATCACGAATTCTACCATCCTATCAATGGATCTGATGAATATGGTTTTCCACCCATATCTGGAATATTTTTAGTAGGATTTTTTTAAATCATGTTACTATTTTATCAGGTATGTCCCAAACCTCATTGTGGATTTCCCATCCTTTGAGATTGAGAGGATACCTATAATGGTGAAGTCATATATCTGATGGAATTTCATATTTAACCATCATTTTCTATAGGATGTATGAATTCTCACAAAGTGTACCTAGATTACATGTTGTATAATTTTTTATAGGTACAAGATACAAAAGGGGATTCATGCTGTGAAATATTACACATTATGAATGGTAATTTCATATCATGAATGTTTTAAATAATTGATTTTTAATCTGAGGTGATGTATTTCTCAGTATATTTTAACATCGAGGATTTCAATGTGTGTAAATATATTAAACATCATTAAACAGAACCAGTCCAAATTTTAATGTGGTAGAGTTAATTTTTTTTGGGTCTTTCTCCAAACCTCTTGGATATCAAACCAAGGTGCATACTATGTGATGTTTAGATACACTACACCTCTTATTTTGATCTGTTCGTTTTTGTATCTTTGTTGCGGATATAGTGTAACACTCTAGGTAAGAGTCCTTTATTATTATTGATTTATTTAATCATTTTATTGTTACTTGGTGGCATCTATGGATCCATTGGTTTATGATGGTGTAGTCTTCTGGGTTTCTCCTTGTTATTTTGTGAAATCTCATTCCTAAGGACTATTTCATCATTTTTCATGGTACATAATTTGTTTGTCTTTATGGAATGTATATTTCCTCACTTATGTGGACCCCTTTTCTTATAAATTGAATCCATCTTGATGTTGATTTGATTCTAGGTCCTTCATTGATGTAGGTGGGTTACATTTATTTTGGATTCCAATACGGGCATGTGTGGCCATTGTTTTTAGGTAGGTGGTTCCATCTCCTAGCCTATGATAACATATATTATTATTTGTTAATTAGAAACTAATTCATATTGAAATTATCATGATTGTTTTGTATGTGTAGGAAAGAGATTTAAATGAAAAATGGTTTTCCCTTATTATCGATAAAAGGAGAGAAGATGGGTACATTCCGGGCATTGGAATGGAATTTGTGAAATGGTTATCAAATGATTTTCAAATGATAAATATGAATAGTAAAAAAGAGCTCATGGGTTACCTTGTATACTTAGGAAGAAGTTTTATATTGTATCCATGAACCGTTGTTTCTTGATTATCAATGTGGTTTGTCTTGGGGATTTTTTATTTTTTCTAGGAACTTTGTTCTAGGGGACCAATATTGACAGTGTTGGGTGGTTTACACATTGGTTTTTCCTCTACATCCTAGGCCCATTGTTCTAGGAATCGGTTTGTTAACATCATTACTATAGTTTGTGAAGATGAAGTTCTAGAAAAGTAGTATTCCTTGGTGTTTCGATACTTGTGTTTATATTTATTATTTCTTCTCTTTATGAGCTAGCATTGATATGCATGGTTATGCTTGTGAAAAATGATATGGAAAATGTACTTCGAAATTGATATTTTTTTTTTAAACTATGGAAAAAGGAAAATCGTTACCATGTTTTCTATAAAATTGCTTTACTGCATATTATGACATGTTTAATCTTAAAATGAGCACACATGAATGGTTATAAATTTACTCGACATGGAACACCTAGATGGGATCCTTCTGAGCCTATTAGCTCACAATCTGATCACCTCTTCAATGGTAGGAAGATCATTATTTGTCTTCCAGTGAAGGGAATGAAAGGGAACCACAGTGAGGTGGTGAGGTTTGTGTTACCTGGTAGCGTAGCTAGTGATGATATGGTGGGAGGTCATTCATATCATATATTGGACTAGCTATTTGTCTAGGGCCCTTTATAGTTGGACTTGTCCATTAGAGTCTTTGATACTTTTTTTTCTATATATTTCCTATTTTTTCTAAAAGTAATTGAATATATATCTTGTTCATATTTCAAAATTAATTTTTTATTAATATATTCCATGTGTTTGATCAAGTTGGGTGAAATCATTCCCTCTGTTGTGTTTTTTGATGCTCTGGTTCTTGTCACCTGCCCATGGGGAATGGGAACACCATTAGGTTATGTAACAGAATGGGTTAGGTTCCCGGTTTGAGGGTACCCCGGTCCAGTTTGTTACAATTTGGTATCAGAGGAGGTCATTTCTCAATAGACCATGTTCTGGGACATCTATTAGATGGAGATAGGATTTTATGGACATGATAGGTATGTTGTGATAATTTCTTGGACAACTCTTTTCAAGATGAGACTCTAGTTGCCATGGGATGTTGGGATATGTGTCTCTAGTGTTGGGTTTGGTTTTAAAATCTCATTTTATCATTATGGATTTTCTAGTTTGATATAAGATTTGCTTTGTTGTCAGATCCTTTTTATGTTTTGTTGTGTAACAATATGCATTTGATACATCTCCCACAAGTTCCTCTGGAAGGTGTAACCGATCTTCCTCAAGAGAACCAACCTGTATATCAGAATATCATCATGGATATCCTAAGGTTAGTCTCTGTTGTTGATCATGATGAACCCAGAATTCAAAATGATGTTGTTGATGTAGAACTAGGTGGTGGAGGGAGAATGATCGATCATGGTAGTTCTAACAGGAGAAACCACCATCCATTAAAGAAACTATTGTGCATACAGAGGAAGAGGACTCGCTAGATAGGATCGATGAAATCTAATAATTTTTGGAGACACCTAAAAAATCAAGGGTAATGTACACAATGCTTATAATCAATGTGTCAGACAAGTGATGGTGGGATTCTATGGTCTAGGCAGACAAACCCATGTACTTGAATTAGAAGGGTTTCAAAACCCTATTATTGTAGTAGTTTTTTCTAGAGTATTCGATACTAGAAAAGTACCTAGATTTCATTTCATTAAAATTGGGAGAGAATTTAGTTTCAAAATTCACCAATTTTTTTGACGAGCATAACCATTTTTATGGGGACATGGTGAAGAATGACCAACTAAATGCTCAAAAGGACCTACAGGGTTTTTGAACAGATATCATATCATAGTTTTTCAGGTTGAATCATTCTCCCTATGTGGATATGGTAGATAGAGATATGATAGAATAAATGTATATGTAAATAAATGTTTGACTTTTCACATATTCTCTTCCATCGGGTTGATGCTTTAGTGGTGCACAAGGGAAGAAGAGGAATTCGAAACATTGTCACAAGAGTAGTGGAGGTGGTTCTCACCAACGATCCTCCTCTAAAATATCTGTTATAGTGGGTAATTTGCCTCTAACATTCTATTAGTGTGTAAAGGGAGGAAACATTGGGCATTCTTGTCCTATATACATGAAAATGTGCAACAAGTTTTGATGCATTGGTCACTTAAATCACTTCTGCCAGGCTATGAATAAGACTCGTTATGGTCAAGGATAGTTTGCTCCATGGGATTCTACGGTGTGATCAGATGATTAAAAAACTATGAATCTCTAACTACATGCATCAGGAGTGATGAATTTTTATGCAGTAGATGATTGTCCTGGAGAAGATGATGCAGTTCTCAAAAAAATTGATAGGTACTATCTTTATTGCATCTTCTGTAGCTATTTCATTATTCCATAATATTTCTTCTAACACTGTTCTATCAACTTGTTTTTTTGATGTTCTTAAACATTCAAATGATCATATATTCTTTAAAATGGTGTTAGCAACACCTCCTGTTTAGAGGATATAGTAGGGGTTTTGGTGTTCTTCTTTTTCGTTAATGATAGTCGACACATAGTTGGTATGAGATTTTATCATTCTTCTTATGCATATTTTTATGTAATTATTGGTATGAATTTTCTTTTAACTTATTGAGATGATTATTATTATCATTGGTGATTGTTTTTTCTTGTTTCCTATGGGAGCTCTCATGTGTTTCACGGGGAGTAGGACCTGAGGACAATTTTTGAACGACCTTCCCGCTTAGAGCACAGGAGTTTGTTGGTTGCTGTTGTGATTGATCCTGATGATGTTTCTTTTGTTGATGATATTCCCATTGCTGTTTGAGAATTAGCTGAAATTTCCCATACAAATTATGCGGTCTTCCTCTATGGTGATAGTATGAGTCTTTGATTGATATGGTGCTAGGTACGAAGTTGTTATCTATGACTTCTAATTGTATGACTACAATTGAGATGAAAGAGCTGAAGATTATATTGGACGACCTATTGGAAAAATATTTTTTCCTCCCAAGCATTACACATTGGGCATCCACTATGCTCTTTTCTAAGAAATATGATGATTTACATCAGTTATGGGTGGACTATCGGATGTAGAACTGGGTAACAGTTAAGACCAAATATCCATTATATTGGTTGGATGATTTTTTTGATTAGTTCAAGGGGGATAAGTGGTTTTCAAAGATTGATATTTTTCCAGGTTATCATCAGCTCAGTGTTCAGGAGTCTAATTATCCAAAGATAGATTTCAAGAGTAGGTATGGACAATCTGAATATCTTTTATTGCCTTTTGTTCTGACTAATTCCCCAGCAGTTTATATGGCCTTGATTAATTGGATATTCCACATTTATCATGAAACTTTTTTGAAGTGTCCATGGATGATATTCTATTGTTTTTGAATTCCATGCACGATCAAGAACACCATCTAATTTTTGTTATAGAAATTTAGAGAAACTACCATTTGTATGGAAATATATTTAAATTAGTTTCTAGATTTAGGAAGTGAAGTTCTCAGGGTAGGGAATTTCTGAGCATGGCTCGTCATTTTATCCCAATAAGGTAATGTTTATTTTTTCATTGATGGAACCATGATATTTATTTGAAATATGATGCATCCATGGTCTTGTTGGACACAACCGATGGTTCATTATGGATTTATCTAAGCTGGTGTCACCTTTGATTTATCGTACTAGGAAAGTGGGGAAATTAAATTGAGATGAAAAGTGTTATACTTCATTCTATGAACTAAAAATACCTCTTACATCCACTTATATTCTGATCGTAACTAATAGATGTAAGGGATGCATGTTTTTTTAAGTGCTTCATGTGATGTTTTTGGATGCATGCTAATGCATGATCCCCATGTGGTTTCATACGTCTCTCACTATCTTATACTTCTTGACCAAAATTAACACAATCATGATATAGAGATTTCAACAGTCATGCATGTTCTAAAATATTTGTAGTAATATCTTTTTGGTGATAATTTCATAGTTTTCTCTAATCATAAATTTTCATGCTATATATTTCCTCAAAATGAAATGACTCTTATATAGAGACAATTGGTATAATACCTTTAGATGTTTAAATTAAATTTCTGCTACACATTAATAATGGGAGATTTTTTTGAAGACACTCCTATCATGAATGAACTGTCAGTGGCTATTCTGTAATTGAAGGAAGAGAGGATCCTTATAGGGATATTTTTTTTTCAGTTACACCTATATGATCAAGATAATATTTCGGGGATTATTTTGACCAGTGTTAAATTATTAGCATATCTCCTCGCGTATATTTTTCAGAGTCTTCAAGATGATGATATGTTTAATTTGACTTGATAGTGTTTTTTATAGTTGTTAGACCATATCAGGTTGGTCTCTCGATTCAAATGGTATGTATCAATTTGGGGAAATGGTTTTCATTTTTGAATATATGAGGAGATTAGTCTAGTCCATATTATCACATCAATTCATGGTTCATTGATCTAGATATTATAAAGATGTATTATGATATGAGGTAGTTATTCTGGTGGTAGGGTATGAAGCATGGAATCATGTAGTTTGTTTCTCGATGTTACACCAGCAAACATATAAAGGCAGAGCACATGAAACCTTTTGGTTTTCTTCAGCCTCTTTAAGTTCCAATATGAAAATGGGATAAGGTATCCATAGGTTATTTTTTTGGATTACCACAGACTCCCCAAGGGAATTATTCCACTTGAGTGGTTTTTAGTTGGTTGATGAAGTCTTCTCGTTTTTTTACAATCAATGAAACCACTAATGTTGATGATCTGGGTAAGTTGTATTGGTAGGATATTTTGAGGTTACATGGGAGTTTTTCTTCAATTGATTCATATAGGGATCCTAGGTTTACCATGAGGTTATGGAAGATTCTACGAGAGGTGATGGGAAATATGGTCATGTTAGTCATAGATTATCATTCACCAACACATGGTCAAACGGAGTGAGTAATTCAAATTCTGGTGGATTTTCTCGGTGCATGTTCCATGGATTTCAGAGGATCGTGAGATATCCATCTTTGAATAGTTGATTTTCTTACCAAAAAATTTATCAAGCATTGGTAATAATAGATCCCATTGAGGAGTTTTATAGTCTCCCATTTTGATTATATCTTTTTTGGGTTGTGGTGGGTGAATTATCTTTAGTTTGACCCTATTTTGTTATGGAATCGTCTGTGATGATTCACAACCATTTAAGGTCATTGAGTGGCTTGAAAAGTTTTTCTTATTTGTTAGAATTTTTGGTTCAGCTGATAGGTATTCATGATGTTTAACATATATCGTATATCTGGAAATATCACCTTGTTATCCATCACGTTTTTAGTTGGGATGAAAATTATTTACAATCGGATGCATCTATTTTGAAAGAACCTGTTGATATCATTGAATCTCATGTGAAATTATTTAATGGAAATTAAATTCTAATGTTCATAGTTATATGGAATTACTAATAAAATTCTCATGAGACATGGGGGTGTGAATCATTGATGAGGGAGTAGTGGACTCATCTCTTTTCATGGATTACATCTTCCACGTGACTTATCGGGGATGGAAAGTTTCATGGTGGGGAGTATGTAACATCCAATTAACATTTTATTAGGCATTAACTCAACCTCATTGTTGTTTTCCCCTCCTTTGATATTGTGTGGATACCAATAATGGTGAAGTCATAGATTTGATGGACATTCAAATTTAACCAACCATTTCTATAGGATGCAATAATATTTTACAATGTGTAACATGGTTACACACCATGTAATATTATCTAGGTACAAGCCACAAAAGGGGATTCATGCTGTGAAATATTATACATCATGAATGGTGGTTCCATATCATTAATGTTTTAAATAACAGATTTTTAATCTATGGTGATGGATTTTTTTGATGTATTTGTACAATGTGGATTTTATGGAATGTAATTGTATTATATGTCATGAAACAACCACTTCTATATTTTAAAGTGGTCGAGAAGCTATTTTGTCATATTTATTTCTCTATACCTCTGGGATCTCGAACTGAGGCCCTTCCTAGATGGATTTTGGAGACACCACTCCTCCTAGATTGATTTATTCGGCAATGGATCTCTATGGCGACAATGGTGCTTCTCTCCGAGTAAGTGAAATTTCTACTTCATCGTTTATTTTGATCATTGTATCATAGTTTGGTATCATATTTGGTTCCATTTGTTTAATATGGTGTTTTCTTCATGGTTTCACCCAAATCAATTGTACAATCTCATTTTTATGACTTTTTCTTCGTTGTTCACAGTGCGACAAGTGCTCATCATTGAGGTATGTATATTTCCTCTCTTCTTCTAACCCCTTTTATACTAAGTTGAATCATCCTTGGTGTGGATTTTATTCTATGTACTTATTTGATGTTTTTGGGCTTGGATGATTTTGGATTCTGTTATGGGCATGTGTGACATATGTTTTGAGGTAGGTGGTTCGGTCTCTAGCCTATGATATTGAATATTTTTTATTTAAAGATGGATCTAAAATTTAATTGGCATGATTTATTTTTCGTGTATTGAAAAGGGTTTTTAATGGAAACAATTTTTTCTGGGGGTTATAGATAAATTGAGAGAAATGGGTATTTTCAAGGCATTGAAATATAATTTGGGAAATGGTTTTGAAATGGTTTTCAAATCATTGAAATAAATTGTAAAAAAGAGAACATGGGTTACCTTAGGTACTTAGGTGTATGATTTATCTTGGGGATATTGTCCTTTTCTATTATCAAGGAGGTTTTATGTGGGTATTTCCTATATTTCCTAGGCTCATTATTCAGGGTAATGATATTACATTTTTGGGGTGTTTACTCATGGGGTATTCCTCATCTTCCATGGAAAATAGTTTTAGTAATTGGTTTTTACAATTGATTACTATGGTATGATTAGTTTGAGGACTAGACCTCTAATATTCCTTTGTTTATTGGTACTAATTCTTATATTTTATATTTTTTGTCTTTAAATGGTTTCCTTGATATGGATGATTATTCTTGTGAAATATGATATGGAAAATGTTCTTTGAAATTGATATACCTAATTTGTTTAAAAATGTGGAAAAAGGGAAATGTTTACCATTTTTATATTAAACTTCTTTACCACTTTTCATTCCATGTATTTTCATAAAATTAGAATACATGTTTGGTTATATATACTTGATTTGGAACACATGGGTGGGATCATAGAGGGTTTGTAAGCTCACACCCTATTCACCTCTTTAGTGTTGTGTATAACTTTTTTTGTCTTACAGTCCAGGGAATAGAACGGTGCCATTGTGAGGTGGTGAGGCTTGTATTAAATGGTAGGGTATCTAATGGTGAGATGGATAGATTTCACCGTTTCCATTTTTTGGAGTTGCTATTTTTCTTGGGCCCTGTGGATATGGGCATTTCCTTTGGTGTTTTTAGATTTTTTTATTTCAATCTATTTCCACTATTTGCTTACCAATATAGAATGTATATCTAATTTGTCTTCTGTTGTTCCATTTTTAGTACATATATGTAATGTGCTTGATCATGTTGGGTGAAGTCATTACCTCTTTTGTATTGTTCGATGCCAAAGTTCTTTTCATCATCCTATGTGGATCAGGATTACCCTTCGGGTATGTAATGGAATGGGTCAGGTGCGAGGTCTGAGGGAAACCTAGGTCAGTTGATTAAAATTTAAGGACAAAATCATGGTGTACTCTCAAACACTTATAGACCATCATAAGCACCTTGTGATGTTTTTGAGTACACTGAGGGAGAATCTCCTTTTTAATATTATTGTTTTATACCACATATAGATAAAAAATATCACATATTTGGTCATATTGTCTCAGAACAGGATTTATGTTGACTTAGAGAAGGTGTGTGTTGTGGTTTCCTAGTGGATGCCAAAAAACATGTTTCATATATGATTTATTTTGGCACTGGCTAGATATTAAAACCATTTAATATAGAAGATTCCATGCCTTTCATCACCTATTAATGTTATTTAAAATAAGTTTATCATGTTTAGATGGTCAGAACAGTGTGAGAAATCCATTTGGGACACAAAAGGAAGGATTTTCATGGCATCACTTAATATTATGAATGTAATGTCCCCGATTTTCCATGTATTATTTTAATATTATATGGGAATTAATTCAAGACCAGGCTCTGAGACGGTGTGCATTTCCAAGGCCTGGTGAGCCCGAAACCAAAGTTTGTATTTAATTTAATAATTAAATTACACATGCGTGCGGTTTTCCTAAAAAAGTGGAATAACACCAGAACGGGTGCTCGGATCAGAAGTCTGAGGGTACCATTGCGTTCAGAGTAGCGATTTTACCTTATGTGAGGCCTATCATCGGCTGACGTAGGTCGGTGGTGAAAATATAGTTTTTGGACGTAACATTAATAAAATATTTAATATAAATATTTTATTCTGCAGCGAGATATTTTTAAATATGTTGCAGTGTTTGTGTTTTATCATTTTTAATTAAAGTCTTGCGCAGGGGTCCAGGGTTACAAACCTCATATTCCTAAAATCCTTGGTGGCTCTGGAGGCTCTGGAGAAAACCTACCAACGTGGCAACGACGCTCTTGACGATTTTCACCAACAACGATGATGTGACAACCATATCTTCTCCAACGAACACCGCAGATCCAGGTAGGATGTTTAATTTTTTATTCCTTCCCTGTTCTTGATTTCAACAATGAACGCAGGCTAATCCACGAACAGATTAGTTCGCAGATCGATAGTTCTTGTGGGATGGGATTTTGCGGGGATTTTGGGAGATTGAATCCATGTGGATCTATTTTTGTTGATTTTTCTTTTCCATTTAATCATATTAATGGGAGCAGATCAACGCTGTGACAGACGACGGTGGTGGTTCGTTCCTCAAATTTGTTTCATTTGATTCTTCCCCTTTAACTTCTTCGCGTTCTTCATGGGGTGATGATCAATGAATCATTCCACATCCGTTCTGTGATGCAATGATCCTAAATTGAAGATCCAAATTAGGAGATATGTAACAGAGGTGTGACGACGGTTTCGGCAGACGATTCGGAGCGGATCGAGAGATATGTGTTTTCGGACGTTTTTCTTCAGGTGGATCGTTCGAGGTTTATGATCTGATTTAAGGATATAAAACACCAGTTACAGTGTTTGTATGATGAAACCAACCAACCCTTGGAGTATCGGGATGAACGGACAAGAAATCACGGATCCAGAAGAACGGTCGAAGCGCGAGGAAGAAGATGACGTTTGTGAAAAATAGAGAATAAATGACGGGTAGTATGGGCATCACGGCATGTGTTCATTGGCGGACCACCCGGCGTGTACTCCGGGATTACACATGCATGGGTTGGGTACACGGCCAAGGACACGGCGTGTATACCCCTCCTCGGAAAGACCTGGCTAGATGCACCGAATAACCTGTGTATTTTTACACGGGCATGCGACACGGACAGAGACCGTGTACGAGCACATGGCCAGCGTACAAAAAGCTAGCCCCAGGTGCTCAGACACGGCATGTGATTCTTCAATATGTCGTGTAGTTTCTGTCTATCGGACAAGCTGAATGACACGGGCAGTCTACACAGGTAGTACACGGAGTCAAGGAACACAACATGTGTTTATTCTACAAATTGTGTAATTGAGTTTTACACAACTTGAACGGACAACACGGGCCATTTACAAGGGTAGTACCCGGAGTCAAGTAACACGGCATGTAACCATAATACACGCCGTGTAACCAATCTTACATGGATTGATCAAGTTGCCTTCTGTGACTTGGGCTAGTTTCCTTAGGGTTTGTCCCATTAGTCTTTCTCCTGAAGGTTTTCGGTATCATTTCCATCCTACAGGAGTACGATCCCTTAAACAGGACTTCATGAATAGAGTTATTGGAATCCCCTTAGTGAGACTAGATCTGGATCCTCTATTGATTTCTGGAACCCTGGGTAGAGTTTGTGGTATCAAAGTGACCAACTTTACCCGGGCGCAGATCCTCTTCTTAGCATATTAGCTCAAACTGAGTTGTCAGAATCACCCAATGGCTATTGGTTTTTATCCTCATCTAAGCATCATGTTCCCAAGTACATGCAAAGTATGTTCTCTCGGAACGAGTACTTTGTATCTCCCTCTTCAGACCTAGGATTGTGTTCCCTCGATTGCATTCTTATTGGAATCTTCGATCTAGATCCTAGTGGTTGTATCCATGATAGTCAATCGTGTATGAGTATATACGGATATTCTTGTAATATATTCAGTAGAAAAATACTGTGTAGAGATGACAGTATCTTTCCTTTGTGGTATTTTCCCTTGTTGTGGTTCCTTTGTGGTTTCGGGGTGTCCTACTGGGTATTGTTATACTCACTCCTGCACGGGATTTTCCTGCACGTGTCGTTTCTTGTGAAGATGATCGAGCCATTAAAAAGATTCTTGGTGGACCTGGACCGGACGGTACTCAGTGAGATCAGATAGGCCGTGGTGTGTTCCTATAGCTACAAACTGCAGTCCCAGCACCTTTCCTTACAGGTTGGAATTTTGACAGAGTATCTTTTGGTGGGCTTGTATTTTGGTCCAGGGTTTTACATTCTTGTACTTTACTTTCCTGTTGTACTCTGTTGGTTGGGTTTTAGTGTATGCATGCAACTTTTCCTTTTAGTAGTTTGTAATTTTTCAGCTTTGTGGGCTTGGAGATGTGTGTGTGTGCATACAGGTATATAGGGAATGCCTCCCATGTTAGTAACATGCCTTCTCGGTGCTAGTCACCATCCCCTGGCCTATTGGAGGTGGGCTTGGGGAGTTGCGGCTTGGGCCACACTGGGATGGGTCG
The DNA here is from genome assembly GCA_963277665.1 of Viscum album. Classification (NCBI taxonomy): domain Eukaryota; kingdom Viridiplantae; phylum Streptophyta; class Magnoliopsida; order Santalales; family Viscaceae; genus Viscum; species Viscum album. The sequence continues at coordinate 175,138,364 of OY728160.1, forward strand.
TGACAGAGTGGTATCAGAGGTGGTCGGTTCTACCATAGGACCGAGAGTCCAGGAGTTGGTTTGGGGAACAGTGCTAAGGGTTTCGAGTTCGGCTTTCAGGCCAAGGACCCTAGTGTTGGTGCAGGTGGTCGATGTATCCATACAACAGGACTATGATAACTTTCTTTTCAACTCAGAACATTAGAACACTAGTTGCATGGGAAAACAATGGTGCATGCATCATATAGGAATGGGCTGTGGTTTCCATGTCCTTCTTGATTCAGCTCTCCAGATATACTCACTGACTGAGATACATCTTTTTTCTTCACTGGATGCCTCTGTAATGTGCACCCGCTAGGATACAGTAGCTCGATCATGAGAATGACCCCCTCAGCGATGAAGCTTTAATTCATGGACCAGATCCCATAGTTTTACCATCGGCTGGTGTGCCATTTATCCCACCACTTGTGGAGAAGTGTTTACTGCCTGCTGTACCAGTGGAGGTGGAGCGCAGGTTGAGCACACTCCACGAGTTTCAGAGACAGAGACCCCTCAGGTTTCGAGGTGAGCCTGACCCTCAGGCCGTAGAGGAATGGCTTGAGGCAGTGGCCAGAGTCTTCTGTTTGGTCAGGACACCAGCAGATCAGATGGTGATCCTGGAAGCAATCCTTCTTCAGGGCTCGGCAGGGCTATGGTGGAGTTTGGTTATCCATACCCATGACAAGATTACTCTTTCATGGTTGGAGTTTGAGCATCTCTTCAGAGAGGCTTTTTCACATGTTACCCGGAGAGTAGTACGTATACATGAGCTTCTTCAGCTCCAACAGGGAACCATGATGGTGGCTGACTATTCATCGAGGTTTACCGACCTCTTGCGGTACTCGATGTATATGGTTAAAGATACTTACATCAGAGCTCGGACGTTCAAGTGGGTCTTGAACAAAGATATCAGAGCTAGCATCATCCCTATGGTAATTCCAACTTATTCTGGGGTGCTCGAACGGGATTTGGTTGTCGAGAGCTTCTTGAAAAAGCAGGGATAGTCGACAGTTGTCAGTAGTGGGTGAGATGGAGCAGAGACCTCGGCAGCAGGGAGTAAACGACAGGGACCCAGTCATGGGAGATGTTTCCAGAGGAGATCCCAGGACATGGGATCTTTCGTACAAGATTCGCAGGGTGAATCCATCCAGCCTCAAGAGAGGCGATGCTACTCATGTGATGGAAGTGGACATCTCGCTCGAGATTGTCCGACCCGTCGTTCTACTTACACGAGAGCAGTGGCTGGACCACCGAGGCAGAGGCAACAGGTGGAGCAGACAGATCCACGGGGCGTTGGATGCCGTAGAGGAGATGGGAGAGCAGCTAGAGGTGGTCGGTGTTTGGACCCATTACCACCACCACCCCCAGGTGGTCCACCCCAGGTTCAGGGTGCTGGTGGATAGAGGCAGGGATAGCTACAGGCGACAGAGGCTTATGACCCAGTTACTCCAGGAATGATTAGAGGTACAATCTGTGTCTTTTCTACTTTGACTGTCGTACTGATAAAAAAAGGTTCTAGTTATTAATTTATGTATGCTTATCTTGTTCGAGACCTTGAGATTCCAGTTGAGAAGTTGACTCGAACCTTTATTCTTAGAAACACCGACTAGAGAAGATTCAGAGATCACACACCTCTTTAGATTGTTTGACCTGACCCTTGGAGGCAAGAGTTTCAGTTGTAACCTCTTGGTGGTAGCATCGAGGAATTACGATGTCATTCTTGGTATGGATTGGCTATCTACAGTTTCTGCCCAGATTGACTATTTTAGGCGAAGGGTGTGGTGTGTCCGCAATGATGGAATGAGGTTCTCTTTTGTCGGTGAATGAGTGACCCAGGCAGCGCAGGATGGACTCTTTCATAAGAAGGCACAACCGATTTCACATCAGTTGGCTAGCGTAGCCCTTGGTACAATGCATGTTACGAGTTTCCAGTTTCCAACAGTAGTGGATGAGTATGGGGACGCCTTTCCATAGGATGGCTTCGGACTACCTCCCCATCGAGAGATAGATTTCTCCATTGATTTGAAACCCGGGATGACACCGATATCAGCATCAGGATATCAGATGGGTCCTGCAGAGCTTCGTGAGCTGAGGGTGCAATTGGAAGACATGCAGAAGAAGGGCTTTGTGAGACCCGGTGTTTCACCATGGGCTTCCCTAGTATTGTTTTCCAAAAAGGCAGATGGGAGCTTCAGACTATGTGTGGATTACCGAGATTTGAATCAGGTGACCGTGAAGAACCAGTATCCACTGCCGAAGATCGATGACTTCTTCGACAAGTTGAGAGGGGCATGATGGATCTCAAAGGTTGATCTATGATCGGGCTATCACTAGTTGCGATTACTGGATGAGGATGTACTGAAGATGGCTTTCAGATGTATCTATGGTCACTATGAGTACTTGGTGATGCCCTTCGTCCTGACGAATTCCCAGACAGTGTTCATGGGAATCATGAACCAGATCTTTTAGCCCCATCTAGATCGTTCTGTGATGTTCTTCATCGATGATATCCTTGTGTACTATATGTCCTAGGAGGAGAATGTGAGACACATAAGGATGGTTTTAGACAGACTCTGAGAGCACGAGTTGTATGGGAAACTCTCGAAGTGTTAGTTATGGATATAATAGGTCCACATTCTAGGACATGTTATCTCTGCAGATGATGTAGCAGTGGACCTAGCCAAGGTAGAGGCATTGTTAGCATGGAAGCCACCCCAGAGCGTGATGGAGGTTTGGAGATTTCTTGGGTTGGCAGGATACTATCATAGATTCTTTCTTCATTTCTCCAGGATTTCATCACCCATGACAGATTTTACAAGAAAGGGGCAGCTTTTCGTGTGGACCGAGAGATACAATTTGGCTTTCCAGCAGCTGAGACAGAGTCTGATGAGTGCCCCGATCATGAGATTGCCGATGGAGGGTGTCGAGTACATAGTGTTCTATGACGCATCAGGAACCGGGCTTGGTTGTGTCCTGATGCAGAGGCAAGCAGTGATTGCCTATGGCTCACGTTAGTTGAGGCCACATGAGTTGAACTACATGACGCTTGATCTTGAGTTAGCGGTAGTAGTCTTCGCGTTGAAGATGTGGAGACACTACAAGATGGGTGAACGATTTATTGTCTACTCTAATCAAAAGAGTCTCATATATATCATTTCTCAGAAGGATCTGAATTTGAGACAAAGGCAGTGGCTTGAGTTCCTCAAGGATTATGACTTTGAGATCTTATATACTCTTGGGAAGGGGAACGTTGTGGCATATGCTCTCAGCAGGAAATCCAGTTCGTAGTTTCTGGATGATGTGACGAGGCAGTTGCCCTCCTTAAATTTATCCTTCGTGGATAAAGATGAGGGAGCTTACCTTTAATCGATGGTTGTTACCCCTCCACTCTTACAAAGAGTCAGGGAAGCACATCGCGATGATGCTATCTGTGAGACTCTACGTGCTCAGATATCTATAGGTGTTGCGGAAAATGGATATTCAGAAGGTGGGGAGCACATTGTTCTTTTCAGGGGGAGTGTTGTAGTACCAGTGACGTTATGAGAGGAGGTCCTGAGGGAGTTTCATACATCTCCTTTAGTGGTGCATCCAGGCATGGAAAAAATGTACAAGGACCTCTGACGTCAGTTTTGGTGGCCAGGAATGAAGAAGAGTGTGGCAGAGTTTGTTTCTCGGTGCCTTACTTGTCAGAAAGTAAAGGCTAAGCACCAGGTTCCAGCAGGGTTGACTCATCCCCTTGAGGTGCTAGAGTGGAAGTGGGACGTGATATCCATGGACTTCGTGACGGGTTTGCCATCTATGTCTAGGGGACATGATGCCATCTGGGTGATCGTTGACCGGCTCACCAAGTCGGACCACTTCCTATCCATACGGGAGCAGAGTTCATTAAAGAGTTTGGGATTCCTCTACATGCAGGAGATAGTACGAATACATGGAGTTCCATCAATGATCATATTATATTTTGATTCTTGTTTCACAACCCGGTTATGGGAGGGATTAGAGGAATCTTTTGGGACTCAGTTAGGCATGAGAACAACATTCCATCCTCAGACTGATGGTCAGACAGAGCAGACCATCCCCGTTCTGGAGGATATGCTTTGATATTACATACTTGACTTTGGTCATAGCTGGGAGGATCACCCTCCACGGGTGGAATTTTCTTACAACAACAGCTATAATTCCAATATTGTTATGGCACCATTCGAGGCTCTGTAAGGGCGACCTTATAGGTCACCACTTTGCTGGACTAACCCAGGAGAGTCCACAATCAGGGACCCAGAGATGGTGAGAGATACTACAGAGAAGGTGCATGTCATCCAAGAGCGGATAAAGACTACACAGAGTTAGGAATAGTCTTATACATACAAGAGGTGTAGGCCTTTGGAGTTCAAGGAGGGACACCATGTGTTCTTTCCGGTCTCACCACAACAGGGATTGCTGAGATTTATCCGAGGCAGAAAGCTATCTTCGAGGTTCATTGGCCCTTTGCAGATTCTGAGTAGAGTTGGAAAGGTGGCATATCGCTTGGCTCTACCTCCTCAGATGGACCAGGTACACAACGTCTTCCATGTGTCGCAGCTGTGAAGGTACGTGCCGGATCCATTACACGTTATCGACTAGGGTGAGATGGACATCGATGATGGAGTAAACTTTGCTGAGTACCCAGTGGGGATCAAGGATCGGTAGGAGAATATCCTTCGTGGGCGAGCTATTCTCTTAGTGTGTGTCCGGTAGCAGTAGGGGAATCTCCAAGAGAGAACGTGGTTGCAGGAGTCTTAGATTCTCATGTAGTACCCACATCTTTTTGAGTAGCCCTTGTTTGGGCTTTTTGGGGACGTAAAAGCCATAATATTGGTGTAATGAAATGTACCAGATTTTTCCATGTATTATTTTCATATTATATGAGAATTAATTCAAGACTAGGATCTGAGACGACATGCAGTTTCGAGGCCCGGTGAGCCCGAAACAAATGTTTTAATTTAATTTAATAATTAAATTACGAGCGTGTGATTTTCCTGAAAAAGTATAATAACCCCTGAATGGGAGCTCGGATAAGAAGCCTGAGGGTTCCATTGCATTTAGAGCAGTTATTTTACCTTAGGCAAGGCCTAACATTGGTCAGTTCAGGTCAGTGGTGGAATCCAGTTTTTGGGCGTAACAGTAATAAAATATTTAATACAAATATTTTATTCTGTAGTGAGATCTTGTTAAATATGTTGCAGCTGTTATATTTTATCCTTTTTAATTAAAGGCCTGCGTAGGGGTCCATGGTTACAAACCTCATAACACTGAAACCCTTGTAAGCTCTGAAGGCTCTGGAGAAAACCTCCCAACGCGACAATGATGCTCTTGACGATTTTCGTCGGCAACGACGACGCGGCGACTAGATCTTCACCAACGAACACTGAGGATCCAAGTAGGATCTTTAATTTGTGATTCCTTCCCCATTCTTGATTTCTACAAAGAACTCAGGAAAATCCATGAACATATTATTCCATTGATCCATCGTTCTTGCGGGATGGGATTTTTTGGGGATTTTGGGAGATTGAATCCATGTGGATCTATTGTTGTTGATTTTCTACTCCGTTTAATCCTATTAACGGGAGCGGATCAATGCCGTGACGAACAACATCAAAGGTTCGTTACTAAAATTTGTTTCACTGTATTTCTCCCATTTCTCTTCTTCGTGTTCTTCGCATTCTTCGCGGGGTGATGAACACCGGATCGTTGCGAATCTGTTCTGCGATGCAATGATGCCAAATTGAAGATCCAACCCTGGAGCGATGTCATGGAGGTGCGAAGATGGTTTCGGAGGACCATTCTGTGCGGATCGAGAGATATGAGTTTTCGGGTGTTTTTCTTCGGATGGATCGTTCGAGGTTTATAATCCGATTTAAGGATAGAAAACAACTGTTATGGTGTTCATATGATGAAACGAACCAACCCCTGGGGTATCGGGATGAATGAACGAGAAATCGAGGATTCGGATGATCGGCTGATGCGCGAGGAAGAAGACGGCGTTCTGCAAAAATCCCAACTACACAACATGTAGTATGGGATACACGGAGTGTGTTCGTCGGCGGACCACCCGGAGTGTACTCCGGGAGTACACGGGCATGGGTTGGGTACACGGCCAAAGACACATCGTGTATACCCCTCCCCGGCCAGACCCTGCTAGATACACGGGATCCCCCGTGTACTGGTACACGGGTAGGCGACACAGACAGATACTGTGTACAGGCACATGGCTAGTGTACACGGAGCGAGACCTAGGTGGCTCGGACACTGTGTGTGATTCTTCAACATTTTATGTAGTTACTTTCTATCTGACAAGACGAATGACACTGGCCATCTACACGGGCAGTACTAGAAGTCAAGGAACATGGTGTGTGTATTTTCTACATGCTGTGTAGTTGAGTTTTACACAGTATGAACTGAAGACACAGGCAGTTTACACGCGCAGTACCCAGAGTCAAGGAACACGACATGTAACCATACAACATGATGTGTAGCCAATATTACATGGCTTGAGCCAGTTGCCTCTTTTTCTTGGTCTAGTTTCATTAGGGTTCGTCCCCTTAGTCTTTCTCCTGAAGGTTTTCGGTATCATTTCCTACCTATATGAGTATGATCCATTCAGCAGGACTTCCTAAATAGAGTTCTTGGAAACCCCTCTGTGAGACTAGAGCTGGATCCTCTATTTATTCATGGAACCCTATGTAGAGTTGGTGGTATCGACGTGACCAACTTTACCCGGGCACCGATCCTCTGCTTAGCAGATTAGCTCAGACTGAGTTTTCGGAATCACCCCTTTGCTATTGGTTGTGATCCTCATCTGAGCATCATGATCCCAAGTACTTGTGGAGTGTGTTCTCCCAGAATGAGTACTTCATATCTGCCTCTTCAGACCTAGGAGTGTGTTCTCCTGGTTGAATGGTTAGTGGAATCTTCGAGCTGGATCCTAATGGTGGTATTTGCGATAGTCGATTGTGTATGAGTATATCTGGATATTCATGTTATATGTTCGGTAGTCATATATTGTGTAGAGCTGAATGTATGTTTACTTTGTGGTATTTTACATTTTTGTGTTTCCTTTGTGATTTTGGGGTGTCCTACTTGGTATTGTTATACTCACCCCTGCATGGGCTTTGACCTCATGTGTCGGGTCTTGTGGAGACGAGCGAGCCATTGACAGGATTCTAGACCAACCAAGACCGGACGGTACTCAGTGAGATCAGACAGGCCGAGGTGTGTTCCTATGTCTAGAGACTGTAGTCCCAACACCTTTCTTTATAGGTTGGAATTTTTTATAGACTCTGTTTTGGTGGGCTTGTACTTTTGACCTAGGGTTTTAATTTCTTGTACATTACTTTCCTGTCATACTCTGTTGGTTGGGTTTTAGTGTATGCATGCATCATTTCCTTTCAGTAGTTTTTACTTTTTCAGATTTGTGGGCTTGGAGATTTGTGTGTGTGTTCATGGTTATAAGCAATTCCTACCATGTTAGTAATATTCCTACTCGGTGCTAGTCACCAGCCCCTGTCCTATTGGAGGCGGGCTTGGGGAGTTGCGTATCAGGCCCCATTGGGATGGGTCATGAAAACGAATGAGCTTGGAAGGGGATATATTGTGTTCTATGATACATGTAGCATCATTCTAAGAGAAGCCTTGATTCATGAAGGTATATCATTGTTTAAGTATCTCATCATTTCATACCCATGATAGAAATTACCTAACATATGACCTTAAGCTAGCCGGAGTTGGCCATGCCTTATGTTGATGAAGATTCTGTCTGATCGTTAGGTTCATTGTGGAGTACATAGACCACAAGATCCTCAGATATTTCTTTAAATATAATGAATTCAATCTCAGATAATTAATATGGCTCAAATATATTAATTCCATCAATTTGGAGCATTCCTATATGCCTGGAAATGGAAATGCGGTAGCAAATTCTCTGATTCAGAATAATCAGGCACAAGCCATATAGGAAGCCATTGATCAATAGAGATTGATGGAAATATTATTTGGGATTCATTTAAAGTATCATGAAATTTATGAGTAGTATTTTATCTCATCCTTGATAGTTACACCATCTTTATTTAAGAAGTTAAATAGTATGCAATTTTATTATCATAGAGGATTGATTAAAAATGATTTTATTCTAGGAGATCACCTACAACTATATTGGTTTATAGAGAATGATGACATCCTATGTATACATGGTCATTTCTGGGTTCCAACTGGTATGAGAGGAGATTCGATCTGAGAGTCCCACACTTCATAGTGGGTAGTTCAGGTAGACTTATCCCTGATTTATCAATAAATTGAATTATATTATTGGGGGCCTGGGATGAAACCTCATATAGAAAGCTTTATTATTAGTTGTTTCTCCATTAATAAGATGATGGTAGAGTACTTGATACCTTTACCCTTGTTACAGATGCATCCAATCCTATAATAAAAATGGGACTATGTTTCCATGTACATTTTAGTCATCTAACCAATGTCACCAAGATGTAGAAACAATGTGTGGCTATTCAATGACCATCTGATGAATGTATCCCACATTCTTCAAATCTAGGAGACTAAGGCATCAATGTTCTTAATTACATATTAATTCAAAACTTATTTACTAAAACTAAATATGATAAATTCCATATGATTGATAATTATAGTTTATTTTGGAATGAGTTATATAGAACAACATCTAGAACATTGTATACAATAAAAATTTTGTAAACATCTTTAACATGATTCTAAAATTTCCCGAATTTTAATACTACAAGGGATAACTAGTGAAGACTCCTAATAAATAGAAGATAAAAAAATTCTAGAAGTGAAATAAAAATGAAATATGGTAACACATGTTTGAAAATAGGAATTTCAATGGTGAAAATATGTAACATGGATAACAAGTCACGATATAGAATGATAATAATACGATAAATGTGGAAAAAATGTAAAACATTTCATCATAAACATTATTTATAGATATTATCCAAGACATCATGATGGAAAAATTCCCATAATGGAATCAGTTTCACTACATATCCAAAAATGATGTCTAATGAGTCTACACATTACCCAATGAAATGGAGTGCTACATAATTCAAGGTTCACCCATCACATTCATTTAATTCTCATTCTTATGTCTTCCACATAGATCATACAACATAGACTCATTCAGAATAATATTTTAATCTCAGATGAAGATGTTTTTAATACATAAATGTATTTACCAATTCAAATATGTATACAGGTATGAGGGTGAACATCCCTGATTAGAAATGGGTCCTGTTTTCATAACATAATTTTTTTGGCGTGGAATACCGTGATGAAATTTTGACAGCATAACGATGCAACATAAAAATTAATTAAATTGGTTGATGAGGGAGAAAGGGGTCCATAATAATTTTGAAACCAAATTCATAGTAATAGGTACATGTAAAGGCATGTTTCCAAATTACTAATTGGAAATAGAAGGCATATAATATTAATGAATAATGAAAAAAAAGATAAGGTGAAGATTCCAAACTTGAGTGTGTGACTCCAAATGCTTGGGAAGAGCTTCATAAGAGCATGGGGGAACCATGGGAAGACAATAGAGTGTGGAAAAAAAGTAAATACATACTAAAAAGATTAATAGTGAGGATAAATTGGATGTTGTGTGGGTTTTTATAGGAAATGAGTTGAGAATTATTTATTATTTCTCAAACATATGTATTTGACTGTATATAATAAAATAAACAAAACCACAAACCATCCCATGTTTTCTCCCATGGTTTCTTCTCAATAGGAGTTTTTTTATTTTTTAATAATTAAATTGAAGATATTAATAAAATAATACCATTTCGTATGATGTAGTGAGTCATAGGTATGAAAAATGATTTTAAATACATAAAATATATTAATTGTTTTGGTGGATTTACAAAAGATTTATGAAATTAATAAAATTAAAAAAATCAAATTATATTAAAGGGAATAAAAATATTTGGTCGTGGATACCCTTTATATTATTTATTAAATATTTTTTATTCATCATGAATTCATATAACAAACCTTATATTTATAGCATTAAATTTTTACACAAAAAAATTGATATTTTCATAATATTTTGAAAAAATCACTATTGAATAATTTTGAAATTATGATTCAAAAAATATTATTCATTTTATCTATATAATTTTATAAATATTCATATTATTTCATTTAAAATAAGAATAAACATTTAATTATACATGATGGTTTTTTCACAATAATTGTTTGTTCAGCTTATAAAAATTATATTTGACTTCACGAAAAATTATATGATATTTTATATTTGATACAAATTATTAGACAATAATATTTTATTAAAATACATTTTATTTTAATAATTACTTAATTCATCAAAATAAATTCCTTAAAAAAAATTTAATACTAAAAAAAATTACTATTTTTGTTTTATTGTATCAAAATGAAAATCAATTGTTATGTAACAATAGTTGGATGGAGATATTTTAATTATTCTATAAAAAATATTGTGTTACTCAAACTACTCAGTTCTTCAATAATGTCCCATAAATACACCAGAAAACACCCCAAGAGTAAGGTGTGTGATGGTGATATTTTCATGGTGTGGTTTAGAGAACATGGTTTAGGTCGGGATCTCAATGAGCTTGAACTTATCCTATTAATGGTTTCAATAGTTGATAAATTTTTAGATCAAAACATGGGATTAGTTGAGGTTAAAACTAGTGAAGCTATCTCCCTTAGATGCTTTGATAAATGGGGTTTAAAGGGAATGATCCAACTGGTTGAGGCCATCACATTCATTGTTTTTGTCAATTAGATTTGATAAAGCCTAATATTTATATTAATAATGTGATCATTGTTCAACATATATATGATTAATGGTAACGATACTAAATTTTCATCTAAATAAAATAGGATAAATTAAACCCAAATAATTTCGAGTGTTTTCTATATCTATAAAACATCATAATACATTTGATTGAACCAGAAGGGGAATTTTATTTATAATAGTTCGGGGCATTACAATCTTATCCACTTGAGAAATTTTCACCTGAAATTTTATTTTTCCATATCATAATAGATTATGGTAACTCTTCTTCATCACTTCCTCAGATTCGAATGTCGCTTATTCAGACTTTTAGTTTCCCTATAGCAATTTTACAATGTGTATTGTCATATTACATGGAATTTTGTCTCCATGATCATAGATCTCCACTGAATGCTCCTCATATTAGGGATTATTCTCCAATGGTACCACCTCTAGATTTAGTACATGTGAGGGGTCTATTATGTATTTTATCAATATGGATAGATGGAATACATCATGTACTTGATATAGGTAAGGTGTAGGTTCTTGTCGATAGTTCACTGCTCAAATGATATCAATGATATCAAAGGGAATGATGAAACTTGGATAAATCATTCACTTATTCCCAAATTTAATCACAATATTCCATGGAGATATTTATAAGAATACCATATCTCCAGCATCCGGATATTAGTTTCATAAATGATTTTCAATATATCACTTTTGTTGACTCTCATCATCCTTGATGTGATGCAGAATAGACATAACCTATTCCACCATTTCCTCGACCAATTTAGGACCTTGATGTTTTTCCCCTAACATCATCCCATCATGAAATTTTTCAACATCCCCTCTCATAATGAGCTTAATAGGGAGCCATATAGATTAATTATTGGAAAATATTATTGTATGTAAACTAGACCAAAGAAATAAATTTATCCCATAATTTTTCGAAGTCAATTAAGGATTCTGTCAACATATTCTAAAGTGTGTATATTGTCCACTATGATTGGACATATATTTGAGGGTGATAATCCATCCAAAATTTCACCTCAAAGTTTATAGCTTGTCTGATACATTTTTAAAATATATAAGTAATTATTGGATCATGACCTGATATAATTGATATGGATGTTCCTAGAAGATTCACTACTTTTCTAGTGTATATCTAAGCATGTTGATCTCACGAGAAGTCCAATAAAATCAAAATTATGTGCATAGACTTTATAATAATATCCACTAATCTCACTCTATAATTATTACCTATTTATGTCTTTACAAGGCCAATAAAAAAACACATGGTGATATTTTACTATTTTCATATACGTATGTGTAATGGTTGCATCATCCCCTTGGATTTTTTTTACTTTCCTCTTTCAATTACTAGGTGGTTGGAGAAGGTTACAATATGTGAATCATACAATGGTTTTTTATTCCACTCAATATTTGATGGTAGACATATTCTTGTCCCAAATCACACAACTCATTATTCATTAACATTGATATTTATGTATTTCTCTTTCCTTATAGTTTCCACTTTCATTTGTATTACTAATTCATTTCACTGATAATACTTTTTCTTTTTATGAATTATTGGATGATAAATATTTTTTGAATGTATTGATTAAATTCTTACATTTATGTTTCCCATGTCCTCTTATCCAAATCATTGAAGATTACATCCCTCTGCATTCTCATCAATGATAGAATTACGGGATCATCCCTACCTAGATCATCCACCACGTTATTCATTTTTCCAATATAGAAGAGGATAGAGTAGTCATAGTCCTTGATTATGTCTAACCATCTTTGTTAGTGCATATTCAGCTCTTTGTGTGTGAATACATACTTGAAACTTTTTTATCCATATATATTTTACAATTCATCAAAAAGAGATATTTATTCCATATTTTATATGTGATGATCACTATAGCCCACTCTAGATCATGAATTTGGTAGTTATCTTTATGATATTTCAACTACAATGGTGAATAATCCATAACTTTTTCATTCATCATTAACAACCATCTTAATACATTATTCTATGAATCACTAAATACATGAAAAAGTTTTCCTCTTGTGATGGTTGTTAGAAAATATGAATTTATAATACTCCTTTTCAACAATATGAATCTCTCTCCAAATTCCACATTCCAATATAATATTACTCCCTTTCGAGTAATATTAGTTAGAGGGTTTGACAATTAGTAGATTATTATCTCAAAGGGATGATATTATCATGCTAATTAAAGGATACACTTAGTATATGTTGTAGATTGTGGCCTTTTCAATCTTTCATTTGCTTCTACATTATATGGGTCTATGAATATTCAATTTATTCTACTAATATTCCCCAAAAAAGAGAAATTCTTCAATAAGAACTCACATTTTCATTACATGGAATAATGGTTCTCCTTTCACATGGTATGTTGAATAGTGCTAAGATTCTCCACATGATCCTCCTTGGGTTTGGAGAATATTAGAATATCATATATGAAGGCAAACAGAAACATTTCAAGTTAGTCATTAAATACATAATTCATCCATTACATGTATATTTCTAGCATATTATCAAATCATAAATGAATCAATATGAATTCATAGTATCCATAAATCGTATGAAAAGTAGTCCGGATAATATCCTCATTATTCACCCTAACATTGTAATATCTCAACCTCAGTTCCACCTTAAAGAAATATTTCTCTCCATATAACTAATCCAATAATTCATCAATCCATGTTAAATGATATTCTATCTTTATCGTTAACCTATTGAGCTCACGAAAATCAATTCAAATGTGTGTTGATCAATCATTCTTCTTGACGAAGAGGACTGGTGAACCCCATAGTAATGAACTTGGGTGTATGAACCCTTTTCCCAAATTCATTTATAATTGTTTATATAGATTCTAAAGCTCCATAAAACCCATTCTATATATATTCTTTGATAAAATAGATTCCCCATTTTTAATCATGATTGAAAAGAAAACCTCACAGAAGAAGGAAGACCAGGAAATTCCATAGAAAACACGTTAGTGTATACCATCACAATTAAAATGTATTCGAGGTTGACTATTTCCTTAGTCTCAACAATTTTATCTAGATACTATTTCTCATAGAGATGTAATATACATTCTTTTTATATTGATTCTAAATAATATTCATCCACATACATGAAATTTATATTGATGGGGATCCATTTGTGATATCGAGATTGGTTTTATTCTTGAGATAATTTATATTGGATATATATAGGGAATGATGATAAATGAAACAATTACTTCAAAATATACCATGGTGAGTATAAAAAGGATCTTTGGGAAGTTCAACCACAATATTTTTACAGTGGACGAGTTACATTATTGGGATACAATAATTCTATATTTTCTGTTTTCATCAAATACTCTATTCCATGATCATAGGTGGCATTTGATTAATTCTACTAAGAATTTGTAATATGAAGGAATGCATAGAATAAGTATCAAATGGTACATTAGATATTCCAAAATTTATAACTAGTATACATATCACCAATTTATTTTTAGCTACCACATCAGTGGTTGTGATGGAAAAATATATCCACTTATTCCTTGGATGTTGTTGGTATTATTAAAAACCCTTGTCTTAGTTACATGGATTACAAATTACCCTGGTTAATTGTAGTTGAATTAATTAATAGTTACTTAACTGTTGAAAAAAGAATTCATTTCCTTCATCACAATGGTGGGTTTATTCTTTTAGCAATCACTAGTTAGTCACCCTTCCTTCCCACACCAATATCATTTCATCATCCATATAAGAAATTTTTGGGGTATTTTTTTCTACACCTTTTACAAGTGGGATGTTTAAATTTATTGGAACCTTTAGATTTACCAATCAAACTACTAGTATTATAATACAATTTTCAATTATTATCCTCATTATACCCATTGTATTTTCCAATCTTTATTTGGAATTTGTGGGAACATCATGCAATATCCCCATAACAATCAAAATCACGGATCTCTAGGTATTTTCCAAGACTCGGTTTTAGCCCACCAAAGATTCTATCCAACATTTATACAGGGGTAACGATAAACCCAGAGGCATATCATGCATGTCTTGTGAATATTTCCTCAATCATTCTAGTATATTCATATACTTTATTTCATGAGGGTATAAAAATCCCTTTCAATTTTTTGTTAGAGTGAATCGAAAATTTTTATTGACAAAAATATTATGAAAATATTTCCTCCCAATCAGTTTGACCTCTTCCATGGGAATTATATTATTGATCAATGACCACCACTGATTGGATTCTACCTCCATATGATATTCATCGAGTATATTCATCTATTTTATTAATATATAATGATAGATAACATTTTCCATGTGTATTTTATCTATTGTTGTGTGATTAAGTGATCATGTGATCCCTCGAATGTTGTTGTCCTGTTTCATAGAAATCCCTCAATCACAGCATGTTATTTCATAGGAGAATATAGAAACTCCACATATTCCAAGTTTCTATTCAAAAACATTTTCATTAGGTATAGTATCATCAAAATGTTTTTGATTCCCAATCCCATCAGGCAAGGCATCTTATTGGTGGAGTCATGACGTATCCTGTCGTATTGATTGTTTACCTGATTCCACTTATTTATTCCATTGTCTAGAATAAATGGAAAAGTATAAATAATTTTTTTAAAATTATTAAATTCATAAATTGAAATAGAATTATATTTAAGAGTTATATTATTAAATAAATTTATTTCTGAAACTTATTAATTTCTAGGATTTAATATATGTTATCCAAAATCTATTTCCTAACATGTATTTGTGTGAGAATTTTTTTCATCCCATAATAAGGATTCATAATGACCATATTTATTTACCATGAAATATCTCCCCAGCAGTGTCAAACAAGGTGTATAATAAATGTCAATGTTGTTTACTAGGTTACGCCGTGTTAGGCTCAATACACATTATTGGAATTGTTACCCCTTGATAAAGATGTGCTAGAACCACGTCCACTTATATTATCTAGATTTGATATTTTCTGATAAATCACATACATTATACATACCAAAATTTAGGAATTTTCTCTTATACTTAGTCTTATCCCCATGTCCTTATTTAGTTTTTTCTAATACAAATCTCAATATAACTAAACTTTTCTTCTAATACCAACTATAAAAACCCTATTCATTTTTACAAATTAATTCTTGATGTATTTAAAAACATAACATATGATACAATTAGAATGATCGAGAATTATTTTTTATTTTTTAATTAGGTATATATCATTACATCTTGAACATGGGATATAGTATAATTACTGAGAACTTCTGTGGTATTCTTCTAAAATTAAATGGATTTTAAAACTGCACAGGATAACCTAGGTACGTACATAAGAAAGGGTGAGATATAAAGAAAATAAGTGAATAAACCTAGAATATGAAAATAAATGTCTTAAAATGGGAATATAAATGGGTAATAAAAGAAAAAATAATAATTAGGAATGATATAAAATGATAATCATAACATGGAAAATATGGTAACAACATAATACATAGAATCCTAATCATAGGTCAAGGAATACTGAAATGACATCATGATGGGAAAATATACATAAAGGAATCAGGTTTACTACCTATACCAACATGATTTCTATTGAAAATAAACATTACCCAATTCATTGGATCACTATATATTATTTGGTGCACCTATCACTTTCATTTCATTCTCAAAATTAATTATTCCACATAGATCATAAAACATGGACTCATTCATAACAATATATTATTTTATGATCAACTATTTTAAATTATATACATGTATATACAAATTATATGAGGTATATGTATATAAATATGAACTCCCATGATAGGAAATGGTTGTGGTATTCAGTAAAAAAATTGGCAGGGAGAATCGTAGTGAAATTTCAGTAGCATAACAACTTCACTTAAAAATTATTAAAATCTATTTATGAGAGTGAAAGGGGTGTATAATAATTTTTAAATACAATGGGATGTATTTTCTATATGTTAATACAGGTCCTAACAGTATTAATTTAAAATTGAATGTATTAGATAATAAAGATACTTAATAAAGAAGGGAAGGTGAGGATCCCTTATTTTACTATGTGACACCAGATATTGGGGAGGAGAATCACGAGCACTTGAGTGGGTATTTCCTTATTTTTTTCTCAAACATAGTTTTCCCACTCTAAATAATAATATAACAGAATCAAAAAACATTCCCATGGTTTCTCCATAGTTTATAACAAATGGGTATGGTTTTAATTATTTTATTATGCCATGGTTTGAAAAAAATATAATACCCCTATTTATGTGGAAGCCAATATACTCTTATAGAAATGATATTAAAACTAATGTATGTATATATATATGGTTTTGGGGGATTTACATTTGATATATAATATTTATAAAATAAAAACAAAATCACATTATTTTTCACGTGAGACATATATTTTTTTTATATCATTTAGAGTATTTATTACGTCTCTTTTGGGTCCTTATGATTCTATAACACACACCATAAATTTATATCGTATTTAAATTTTAACTGAAAATTCGTCTCAGAAAATCATGGGAAATTCACTATTAGATATTTTCAACAATATTATTAGAAAAATAATATTATTTTTCTATAAATAATTTTCTAAATATTTATATTTTCTCTTTTTAATTAATAATCGATATTGATTATGGAAAGAAGAGTTTTTAAAAGTAAATGGTTTTCAACAAATATAAAAATTAATTTTGACATAATAAAAATTATATGAAAATTTATATGTGATAAACACTATTTAATATTAATAATTTATTAAAATATTATTTATTTCTAAAATAAAATAATTTAAAAAAATAAATTCGTTAATTGAATTTTATTATTAACCAAAAATACAATTTCTGTATTATTGTAACAAAAAACTTATATAAAGTAACAATAGTAGGATAAAAATGTATTAATTTTCCAATAAAAAAATAATTTAAATACAGATATCACTTGGGTATTGAAACATATCAATTTAATATTGTAGAAAACACCATAAGAGTATGTTGTGTGATGGTGAGATTTCTATGGGATGGCTCGAAATACATGGTGTGGGTCATGATCTCTTTGAGCTTGAACATATCCTATAATTTTTTTTCTCACATGATTAAGTTGTCAGATATCATAATGGACTTGGTCAATGTAAAACCCCATATATAATATCTCCCTTGGATGTTCTGATAAATGGTCTTCATAGGGTATGATCCTATTGGTTGAGGCCACCACTTCATTTATTTGTGTTAATTGGATTTTTTTTAAATTTTTATATTTATACTAATCATGTCATCATTATTTTAAAATTATATTACAAATTTTATTGATTGTTAACAATAACTTAAATCTACTATGATATAATAAAAAAATAAGTTCATGTTTTTTCTGCAAACCTATTACATAAAGGGACATTTGATTAAATATTAGTGGGAAATTTATATATAACCCTTTGGGTCATAAGAGATATATTATGATGTGATGTGATGAGAATTTTATATTTCTGTGAGATTATCCAACTACATGGGGTCCCTAGTACAATTATCCCAAATAGTGATGCTTTATTAACATCACAGTTTTGGAAGGGGTTCTAGAAAGATATGGTTACACAAGTGCTTCTAATCACATACATTAACCTTAAACTGATTGATAGTTGGAATACACACTATAGGTTTTAGATGACATGCATCCTTGATATTGGTGGCTCCTAGAAAAAATGTATCCCTCTCATAAAGTTTTTAAATAATAATTGGTACTATGTGATTATTTTGAATTCTCGTTTTGAGTTTTTATATTGCAGGTCATTTTGTTCACCCATGTTTTGGCTAGAGGATAGTGTGGTGGCCCTATTAGGTCCTCATCAATTGTATGATTCTTTTTAGCAGGTTCATATGATCCGAAATCATGTGGATACTAATTATTCTAAATATAAATTTTATGTTGATCACCTACAATGACCTATGGAGTTTGATTTTGGAGATACTATTTTCCTCTGAGTGTCCCCTAGGACTGGGCATATACAACTTCAGAGTCAATGGAAGCTATCATCCTAATTTGTAAGTACATTTGAGTTTCTAGAGTGAGTCGGTGTAGTTTCATATCATTTTCAACAACCTCATAGGTATCATCCCATTCACAACATTTTCCATGTTTCATAGCATCTACGGTATCATGGATGGCCCATCTCATATTTTTTATATTGAGGATGTTGAGATATGGGTGGATGCTTCATTGGATGAGTATCTTATACTCATCATTGACTAGAGGAGGAAAGAACTCTGATGCTAGTTTGTTTTCTAGTATGACTTCTATGGAAGAAAGAAAATGTACAATAAGAAACATGGAAGAAGGAGGCTGATATATATGCCCAATGTCTAGAGTTGATCTCATATGGTGTTTCCCCACCCATGGATGGTAAAATCGAGGAATAATTCTTTTAAGGGTAATTAAAATGATAACCCATCATTTCACTCACCTTTGGGTCCTTTTAATTATAGTAAATTTTTTTGAATTGGAACTAATACAGATGCTTAATGACATTGTGATGTTTTTAGGGGTGTACAGGGATTGTTCAGAACCCAGAACCCAATCTTTTTTTTGGGGGGGGGGTAGGTTTATCTCATGGTTAGAGGAAAATGTTCGGGGAAGGATGTGTTGTTCATTTCAACTATGTAATGTATGAAACTGATCTAATATATGGATCAAGGTTATCCCAAACCATGAACAATGGGATGTATGGACATACAAAATAGATCATAAAAATTATAGATCCATTTCTCATTGTTTCCCCATAGTTTTCTTAACTGAGATTCCTAACCGATTTGGTTCCCCCACTCTACAATAGACTATGCATGACTATCGTAGATTTTGGAGAACTATTTTTACAAAATGTGTGGAGGAAAATTTCAGTAATTTTAGATTTTTCCCTGGATATATTTTTTAAAAAACCCAACATTCTTTTTCTTTTTCCAGTGGACATCAATCATCATTTTAATTTTTAGGATCTCTTTGAAGGCCTAATCATGAAATTGATCTCTAGAATTCATCTATAGTCTAACTTGATCATCGTTTGTGTCATTCAATCTACCCCTGTAAGATCTTCATTCCCTTTTTAATATTTATTAGTTTTCCATCCCATTAATGATGCTATTATTATTTAGCCTCATATAACCAATATTCATGTTTTTGTACATTTATTCAGACCTCTTCTAATCCAATTACTACTATATACTGATACTGGATGAGGAGATTCTTTCGAGTATGAGGTATCTTGTCTATAACAAACTCTTGAAGATTCATCATTTTATAAAATTTCATGTGGGTGCGCTGATTACATCGAACATCATGTGTTTGATTTATAGTACTTTCATGTAGTCTATTGAACCATGTTTGTCACTCATGCTATATAGTTTATTGATATATTTTTGTTACATCCACAACATTAAACACCCCAATTAGATTGTTTTCTATATTTATGATTTTAGTGGATAGTTTTTCCTCAATGGGTTTTTATCATCTTATTGCACAACGGTTCATGTGTGTGGCTTTACCCTTATAGTGGTAAGATCTTTAAAGCAAATGAAATTTTAATTTATAAATCAATGGTACCATGTTATCTTCCAGTTGAAATGCATATGGTGAGTACTTCAATTTGATAAATAAATATAAAACAGAATTTGGAAAGTATACTAAGAATGGTACTTCTCCATATAATATATAAATGATTTCTTGGTTTTAATTTTGTCGCACCCCTTATCACGTATAATAGAATGTATTGGAATAAATATAACGAATTAAATTTTACATGAATGACTAAAATGGTTACATTTCTTTTAGACTTTTCACACTAAAAAATTTCATTGTATTGAACCCAATGGTATATTAAATTTTATTAAATATATGAAATGAATTAAATAGTTTCTTTCCCGTGGAACTCCTCATACTAATAAATGGAATGTATTGAACCAAATTAAAATGTTAAATGAAATTCACATCACTTGGAATTTTTAATTATATGGTGAAATGTATATGGACCCTGGAATTACAATAGGAAAGGTCATACTCATGCTATATTTGGGATTCTATATGGAATTTCACTGGAACTTGTGGACACCATTTCAAATAACAGATTCAAGTTTCCTTGGATGATTCCCACATTGGAACCCAACCGACAACATTTAGTTGATTCCTAGAATGACATCGTATGATCCCTCCTTTACAATTATAGTATTCCATGTATACACTTCCTAGATTCAGCATAGATTCTAAGGAAATGAGGATCCTGGGTTAAATCCTATATTTAGCCATTCCTTATCGAATTTTACATGGATGTGGTCCTTTGACATAGTTAGAGTCCACATTTTGGAATTTCATGGATGAAGCTTCTTATATTACACTCTTACCCCTTATCCAGGCTAAAGTTACTACTGATTTAGAAAAAATTCATGTCATGGTTTCCTTGGTAATCCCCTTTGAAAAAATTCATTATTAAAAATAACATTATGGACACCTTTTCACCTTTTACAAAAAATTATTACTATTATTATATTGCTTGGATGTTAGTGCTTATATTACCTCATTTAAAAATTTTATATAAAATGAAAATTAATTTATTAATGAACTCATCACATGTTCAAATTCCAGTCAAGGGTTTAAGCAGGTACTTTTGTATTTACATTACATCTATATTTTTATTTATGAACGCTTGTACATTGGTCCAGTTTATATTACATAGAAATGACATCATATGTGTTATGGGTGGTGGCCTATTGAGATTTAACTCACACCATATCTGATCTTCCATTATCACCCAAGAAGATTAAATGTATACATATGTTGATAAAGGGGTGTGTATCACATCTGACACATGATTATTTGAATTATTAGGATGGAGAAGGTCTCAGATGATTGATATGGAGATTGGGATATTGGGGATTGTTTCTGAACTCCTCCCCATACATTTTTCTTAAAGGCATTTTCTGATACTATGTATCCATGTTTTCTATCTTTTTGGATACATGAAATATCATCCTACCCTTTTTATATCATTAATAATAGTTTGTTTGTTTATTATTCCCCTCTACACTATTGTGAAATATGATTAATTATATTTTTTCTTACATTTACCTTATTTTATAACATCTTTATACACTATTCTACACTCTGTTAATGAATGAATTGTATCCCCATTGACAAACCATACACCCTCGCTGCTAGGTGGTAGCCTCTGGTATTCGGGGAGATGTGCTAGATGTCATGTGGCCAACTAGGCTCATGGAACCCATAAGATGCATTCAGGTCTAGGATGTAACAATTCATATATCATTACATGTTTTTTTCACATAGATAATAATATTTTTACCAATATTTATGGAATATTTTAACACTATTGTTCAGAGGAAAATATTCACATATGATCAAAATGTTTTTCATAGGTACAATATACTTTCATGAAATATGTTCTGGTATCATTAATCAAAACATTACACTAAAATGTAATGGTTTAACCACCATGGACGATTATTTGGATCTTACGG
Organism: Viscum album; assembly: GCA_963277665.1. Taxonomy (NCBI): domain Eukaryota; kingdom Viridiplantae; phylum Streptophyta; class Magnoliopsida; order Santalales; family Viscaceae; genus Viscum; species Viscum album. Next base: position 175,160,792 of record OY728160.1, read on the forward strand.
GTTGTTTTTTATATTCGGATAATAAGGTAAAAAATAAAAAGGGATTAATTTTTTTATCATTGTTATATATATATATTCGATGATTATATTAATAAATTATATTTAAATAGAATGATCAAGTATCCATGCTGACGCAACATTCATTATGTTTTTATACATATCAATATGTCTTTATTTATGTAGGTTTCCAATTTTAAGTGGTTTTAGTTTATTTCATTACATTATAAAACATATATCAATCCATTATTGATATTAAATGGACTTTTTTGTAAGAAAATAAATATAAAAATAATTTATTATCGATTTTATTGATATTTATGTTAGATATAATGAAAATTAACCTTTTAATTTCGTGGTCAAATTAGAAATGATAGATAATGAAATATATTATTAAACTATAATTGATATATTACGAGTGTAAATTGAAGGATAAAATAGATGATATGATTTATAGACTCCCCTGAGTGGTGTATAGGAATAATAGTTATTCTTCATCAATGATTATAAAATTTTATATAATTATATAAGGATCATTGAAGCCTATATTTGAATTATTTTAATTCCTCATATTTTTATATTTGTGTAGATATTGTTATTATTTTATAATAATAAGTGGTCACTCTATATAATAATGTCATAATAGTTTAAAAATATGATATATTTTGGTTGATAATATAAACATTTGTATTCCTTGAATTTTTAACATCCCAACCAAATCACTCTATGAATAATATATATATATATAGATATATATGTATATATATATATCGGTTTCTAACATGATTTTTGGCACACCTTCCCATATACAATAGGCTAAAAACTATAAATGAGGGTCTAATGTGTACAATTGTGATTTCATCCCCCCTATGTCAAGGTTTAAAAATATTGATATGTATCTAGGTATCATACATCTCATGAAAAAATAAAATTTGAATAATTACATATAAATATGACTATTTAAAAAATAAGTACTATAATGGCATGAATATAGATGCCATATATAAAACTATAACCTTCTTGATTTATCACATAAATAGCCAAGAATAAAAAGAATTTGATGGTCCTTTCTCCATGATATCCCCAACCCAAAACTCATATCATTCTCTATTCACCCTTAAGAGTCTTTCCATTTTATCAAATTTAGGTCGCAGTCTAACATATACATGTAACTGGGTGGGAATTCGATTAGGTACACATGTGCTATGGATGTTTGAGTAGGGTTTCATTGAAAAACACAATAGGGAACAACCTTTGAAATCCAAAAATAATAAAAAATTATCAAATGAGGATGTCTCATTCTCAAAAAATATAAAATACTAGAAATGAATATATAATATAATTTTTTATTCTTATGTCCATCTCCTTCATTAGCCAATCATGCCTCACCAAGTTTTGAAAATCTGTTATTGACACCCCCCAAGAGATTATCCATAATTTTAGGGTTGGGGATATTCCTAAAATAGATGTATTATTTTGACCAAAAATGGAATGAAGGATCAACATTGATACCTGGGAATTAGCCTCCCTGGTAAGATGAATCTTTTGAACATAAGGTCATCATGAATATCGTTCATGTGCATTATATGATATGTTTATGATCACATGAATACCCTATATCTTACCGTAATGATCATTAGAAAGATCCCAAAAAAATTTAATGATCATGTAGAGCCTTTCAAACGAGTTCCCCCAAACTTGTTATGTGTCCATAAATAGGCCAATGAAAATCTCCCAATCCCTTTCTAAAATGAATTAGGTAAAATTTGGTATAATTATTTGGATCAAATTTATGCTTATTCTCATGTGAATGGATGGTGTTTCATTCATGATAAAACCATGGATCACATGAAAATATCCTATATATAATGTACATACCACACAAAGGACAATAATCATGTCTAATTCTTCATGTGAATGACTTTAGACATGTTTTTTTATCATATGATTCTATAATATAAAAATTATGGCTAATTACCCCATTATTTTTATAATAAAATTTTAAAAATGAATTATCATTATGGAGAGGATTGATTAGTTGGTTTTAATGCGATGTGATGATGATTCTTATATGATCAATCAATGGATCACGGAAATCCCCAAGGGACATACTGGACTCATTACATGATGATTGACAAAAACTTCATCTTCATTATGAATTAAACTTCATACATGCTTATTTGATCATGTGATTCAATAACAGACAATAGATGGGTGAACTCTATAGGCTTTATAAAATAATATCTAAAAAATATGTATGATTATTCGAAGGAAATTTACATTAATTTTTATACAATGTGGTTATGATTCCCACATTTATAATCCATGTATCATGGAAAAATCCCCAGTAAAATATATTCCTCATCACTCAATGGCCACATGATAGGTAACTTTCATCACAAGAAAGACATTATAAATGTTTTTTGATCATGTTATTCCCTAATAGACAACTAATGTGTGAGTGACAAAGTCTTAATAATATAAAATCTAAAAAAATTAAGTGACCTTTTTTGAAATAGAGTAACAATGTTTTTTATAAAAAGTGTTTTGGCACTGCATGTGATAATTTTTTTATTCAGGAAAAGGCTATCAGACTAGTCATCTTGATTAAATGAAGGGCTCCATGAAATTCCTCTTGATCTCACAAATTTCCATAGAAATTTCATCTAGATCATTCAATAGATCATTTATATGCCAATATGATTAATAAAAATCTCTGATAGAATCCAATGGCTCAATAATTCTTCAAAATATAGAGTTTTTATATAATGATAGTTAATCCCATGATAAAAGGATAATGTCATAAATGACATATTATTGGTTCCTGTGAAACACGTGATGAGACACTCCCTCCACCAACTGAATCCCATATATTTGATTTACGTTCCATGTGAAGATACATAATTCTATGAAGGTGAGTGCTATATAAACCCCAGGGCAAAAAAAACATTTAAAAAGTTGATTTGAGGAAACAATATACGTCTGAAAGAAAATATTCACACAAACATAAAATTCATCCACCATATAAAATTTTGGAATGACATAAGTTACAATGTGGTAAGATGATACACCACATGTGTTCATTCCTTTTATCAAGTTATGGGATCCCAGTATACTATCCAGTTCACACAATGGAGTTTGTTCATGTATTGTCGATCTCATACGACCCAAATAAGCCGGATCAAAAAGAACATTAATGAACTTATGTGATAAAAGTCTAAAATTGGAGTAATTCACATATAGATATGTATATGTTGATTATAATTTTATGTTAGGAATGCACCACACCAGACCGAGTCATTATTCATGTGATTTTGATAGAAAATTCTATGAATATCATCTGATGGACTTGGGTCCTGTCATCAATGTAATGTAATACCCCTTATAAGTTTCTGAGAATAATTTTAATTCTTTTGGACATGTCACCAAACTCATGTGACACCCTCTCGACATGTCAATAAGATCATGTCATGTACTATAGACCTATAATGGATGAAATGCAGATTTATATGGACATATTAGCTATAAATAATGATGACATCTTAGAATATTCATCTAGATCATATTAATTCTTCTATACATTTCATATTGATCACTCAATAGTCATTATACATGTCATCTTGTTCATTCAATGTACCAAGGAAATTCGAAGGAATTTCATTGGTATATTTCAGTAATACACTCAGGATGTGTCAGGCATACAATCGAGAAATGTTAGGAAGTCACTAAATACTTGTCAAGATGATGCCAAAAACATTTTAGGATGAAACTAAGAACATGGTATACAGACACCCTGGACAATTTATATAGAAAACCTATATTTTTTATTATTTTCTGCTAGACACATATAAAAATACACCATGTAAAACCCATGCAATGAACCTTTGGTCATGAAACCCCATTTTAACGGGAGTACTATTTATGGTTTCAGTTTACACAATCAATAAACCCTATGCATTTTCTAATGTCAAATTGGATTCCATGTCACATAAAACATATTTTATTGTCCTTTCATGGACATAATCTATCATTACACATTATTGGGTAGAGAATTGATGTGTAACATGGGATTCTATTTATGAATTTATTGATAATTTTCTCAAATCTCATGCATAATATTAATCTCTTAGAGTGTAATCAACTATCCCAAACAAAAAATGATTTTTGTTTGAAATAAACCATCATAATTCTGGTTCATGTACAGACTACAAATGCATGACCCATTCTTAAGCCCTGAGATCCCATGGGAATCCAACATGGTGTCTGCCCCTCAATGTCTCAGATACTCTAACATGTGGGTCTAACCTCCTATGGTACTATTATTATTACTCATCCATCATCATCTGAAGAATATTAATGAAATATTATTACTATGATTATTTCCCAAACAGGATTTGTAGGAATCTATCCTAAGTCCCAAGCTATGTATCAAACACCCCATTAGGGCTTCTCTATTACATATGACTTGTATCCTTATGCAATGAGTCTAAGTACTTGTAATACATTTATTATCACAACAATAAGGACTCATTTGGGATCCAGTATTTACAATGATCATATAAATATCATCCTAAAATTCCCCCAAATAGGTAAACCATAGTGTATAGGCCTCATTCAATATCATTATGATCTTTCCTCCATTAGTGGGATTCATCAATTTTTTCCCAAATAGTATTAAAATATTGGTACAACCCTAGGGAAATATCCCTCATGAATTCTAATTATTTTCCCTTTCTCATCAACATGTTGATTGAAAAATGAATTATTAAAACTCGAATTCAAATTTTAAGTAAGATATATAAGTCTCTGTCCTAAGGCTCGAGCTCCACACAAAATGCCTAATTTATTTCATATAAATACTTTTTGCAAGAAATTAAACTACACAGCCTGTACATAAATTTACATTTTGGGTTAATATTTTTCCACTCACATGATATGTTAGAAATATATTTCAGGTTTAATCCCATTCATGAATTAAAAATCACTTTCATGGATGGTAGTAAATTATTGAGTTTGTGATTATTTGGCATCAAAATGAAATAAGAAACCCATTGATATACAATAATTAGAACTGGTTGGAGGAATTCAGGTTCATACCGATGGTCTCATAAATTTAACCCCCTTTAAATATAAAATGATTCAACACCTGATCATTTTCTAATGGTAACCAATCCCATAACATGATTTTGAAGATATTCATGAACATATCTTAAATCTATAAGAGTAACATAGAGTAAGAAATTATTCCACACAAAAGTGTATGATGAACCTGAACACCCTCCCCCTCGACCAATTTGTGTTACTATGATTAATTTTGTTTGAATCCCAAAGAGGCCACATACCTTATAATGTAGGACTAAGACTCCTTATAGATGTTGGATTAGTTAGGAGTTTCCATGTGAGAAGAATATACTAAAACTGACATGAATTATTTTGAAACCATAATTAATAAACCCCACAATCAATCATCATCCAACATCCATAAAATATGAAAATGTATTACATGACATGAAAACATTTAATGAGTAAATTATAATATCATTATAGACGTAAAAAATCTTATCTCCCAAAACTGGAGAACTATACCATCACATCAGAAATAAAAAAATTGAACCTAATGTGAAAATTCCAAATAATTAAAAAAATTACCTCAAAGTGGTAAATTTTGTTTTATAATGTATTTAAAAAATATGGTACTCCTGATGTAAAATCATTCAAATAATATATCAGGATTTGGATGAAGTTATCCATTATCACCATTTGAAATCCACATAAAAAACGGATAAAATAATAACAAGAATAAATAATTTTTTTAATCAAGAATATATAAATAAGCATCTTTTATACTTGTAATGATGCATTGATTTGTGAAAATTTTACTTTATTCAATTGTGATCATAGATTAGTCTGATAATCATAAACTTCATTGGAGATATTTTCTTAATCCTGAAAATAATTTTGAACCTTACATACAACAGTAATATTCAGGGGATTCAAATCAACCTCATCCACTCAATACATTTATCTTATAGTGGAGAATGAGATTGTTTAGGAATACAACCAGCATGGTACAATCCCAACCGTTGATTCCACACATAGAGGTGTCAAAATGGTGCATTAGATAAGTATTTCTTCTTCAAGGAAAGAATAAATGAATCTAGTGGCACCTATCACCACCACCAATGACTTTGGATGTTCACCACGAAATTACATAAATTAACACATTCCTTAGATTATGATTGTTGATACAAGAGTCAATTATGTATCATCCTAGTTCAGAAGATACCTAGGAGGTATCCTATCAACCACAATCACCAGTGTCATTCCACTAGTTCACCTCAGTCACATACTAAGGGAATTCCTAATATATTTTCAACCAAAAAACTCATTCAAGGATGCTAAGGATGTCTCAATATGAGTGGAAAACTATGGATAAATTAGAGTGGTCTCACATCTATGCTTCCACTGAGGATTCCCATCAGCATATTCCTATGGTGTCAATTTTTCAAAATCATATTGCCTATCAATCAAATTAATCCTTCATGCATATTCCCACATAGTAATGGGGGAGGCACATATCCCTCCCCCAATGCATGAATCCCTTTTTTGTATTATAATTTTCATGACCTGACCCTACTCGAGCTTGAGCCGAAACTACCCCAAGCCCGCCTCCATAGTCCAGGGGCTGGTGAAAATGCTCTGAAGGCTAAAAAACTCAGGGAGGCCTTTTCCTGGGTACCTGTATACACACACACTCAGCCCACTCAATGCAGAAGTGCAGAGTGAAAGGAAAAGTAACGTTCCAACCTCTATAAATAAACAACAAAGTGCATCGACCTCTAAACAGTACAAAGCAAGTGCTGAAGGTAAACTGGAATGAAAAGGAAAAAATAAGCGCCCAACCAAAAAAGTGCCACAACCTGGAAATAGGTAAACAAAAGTAAAACAGCTAGGAGATCCCCACACTTAGAACCCGACTACGACCACTGTATGCAGTACAAGCTCCTGAACTCCAAAGCTCCGCTGAAGTCACAACAAACCTGTCTATCATCTGTATGGGCACAACAAGTGCACGAAAATCCCAAGCAGGGGTGATTATAAAAATACTCAGTAGGATTCCCCGAAGGCTTGAGGGAGAAACAAAGGAGGTACTGAAGAGGTGATAAGTAGATCAGATAGGGAAATGTAAAGTAGAACAACTGATAGCGCAGAAAAGAATACAGCTCAACCCAATAGGGGGAAGGAAGTAGACTCGTCCAAACACAAGGAGCTAGAAGCGGTGATAAAATGAACTTCTCTCCGAGTCTTCACTACCTATAGCAGGAGAGTAGAGCCATCCAACCACGAGAATCTTGACACGGAAAGCACAAGACATACCCTGCGTGTCTTCGCCTCTCATAGAAGAAGACAAACCAAAACCCAAGGAGTGGGTTCTAGAACAAGGAACATACATATATATATTCACTCTCAAGAAACCCGAACAATATCGTAAGGGGATCACCATCTCACAGCTTAGCCCAAGAAAGTGAGTATCCCACTTTACCAGATGTAAACACCATCGATGCACAGTATCCTGCACGTCTTCCCCAAACTGCATGTCAAGGGGATCAAATAACCACACCTTGACACTATCCGCTTTGGGGATCACTGACTTGCCCAAACGGTTTTAGGTCACATCTCAAGGATGTGTCTTAGTGGGGAAATCGCCCCACGTGCTTGAGAGTTCTAGGGAATGTCAAACCACACCTCGTCACTACCCCACAGTTGACACATCTCCATAAAGCCCACAGGCAACCCCCTTGCCCAGCCCCGCTGGAGGGTAATCCCTGGATGTCGATGGGTTCCCACTAGAGGGAGACCCGACAAATGTCGACGGCTGTCACACTACCCAGTCCCATAAAAGGGTAATCCACTAGAGGGAGACCCGTATAAAGTCGTCGATCAGTCCCAATTCCTAGTCCCGTAAAAGGGTACTACACTAGGGGGAGGCTTGGAACTATCATCAGGGACCACTTCCCAGCCCATCTGGAGGTAATCCCAACATCGGGGACCACTTCCCAGCCCCACTGGAGGTAAAACTGGAACCGCTTTTCCCATCCCTACTAGATGGTACAACGCTGGTTATCCCTGTTGGATAGTAACCCACTGGCCATCCCTGCTGGATGGTAACCCACTGGCAATCCCTACTGGATGGTACCGCACAAGCCATCCCTACTGAATGGCATAACTGGCCACCCTTGCTGGATGGTACCCCACTGGCCATCCCTGCTAGATGGTACCTCACTGGCCAGCCCTTCTAGAAACAACCTTTTATGTAGAGGATCGGTGACCGCAAAATGTGTTGGTCACACCGAATCCACAAGAACACTACTATGGAACACAAATCAACTTTGCCGGCCAAACCATCGAGAACAGAACTAGGGGAAAACCACTCAACCCTACTGGTCAAACAAACGAGAACAGAACTAGTGGAAACTCAACCCCGAAAGTCAAACAAATGAGAGTAGAGGGACCCTCTATGTAACGAGAGGTCAAAGGTTCATAAAGAAAAACCCGACATGAACATGGGGCCCACACGACGTGGGGCACCGTCTCTAAAACAAGAACACAAATGTTCTCAGGTACTACAACATGTACCTCAAAGAATTCTTGAATACTCCCTGAGTATTCCACTTTTCCAGCCGAAAGGCTATCATGCACACGACACCCAACATCAACACGAAGGGCATAAACGTAACAGCCCCAACGTTCCACATCATCGGTCCAGGCACGCCCAAATACATTTCTTCAATCATTTACATCACTCACACGTGAGTGCACGCGATCTCAATCCAAGGGTTATCTATTAACACCACAAAAGGAACCACCACCGGTATACATTTCATGCTTCCACATTTAAATGAGGTCTTGAATGGGGCGCCTCACATCCAAATAGTTCATACCATTGTAATCGATGTCGGAAAACATGTGAGATATACTATTTACTTTCCTCAAATGGATATCTGAAGGAAAATTGACCAACACCGCCTCACGCTCGAACGGAGTCTCGTGATCCCAATCCTTGGCCCCAAAAATCATCAGGCGCATCGCACCATTGCAAACCCCTTGGTAAAACAAGTCCAAAGGATTTCTCACTTGAGTGGAACTGATATCCAGAGAAAAATATGTGTTCTGACATACTGAACATGAGTAGTGTTGCATGGGATCCACATCTCGGTCCCGAAGCGCTGTCAACAGATCGCACTGTTGCGATCCTCTCGGAAAAGCATACAAGATTGACTAACCACTTGTCTGAAACAGATAAATGGTGAAGAAGATGGAAATAACCGACAACTCCCAAAAACGGGCCTTGTGGGGCCCGCACCATCATGAATAATTAATGCGAGTGGATTGCGCCATTGCAATACCCTCGAAAAAACACCTTGAATCGACTGCTCGCACAACCCGAATGGACGTCCGATGAAGAAGTTGTGATATGCTTCTCGCAGCATAAAAGACAGGTCTTGGGGCCCACAACTCAACTCCAGATTCAATTCTCGAAAAACCCATGGAAAACACTGTCTCGATGCCAAGGTCCCAACACCACTGACGGAGTTCAAATCGGACATCGGACGCCATCGCGACATCCAAAACAAAATCTCTACAGTGCGCCAAATAGTACAAAGTAGATGATTTGCGTCACTGAGCCCCCGTCTCAGAAATTAAAAATCCCCGAGACCATATCAAAATCTTCGTCTCGAACCTAGGATCACATCTCCATAGTCGGCACACGAATCTGACACTCAGATTGCGGGTCATGATGTTTTTAACATCATCGGACAAAGACAGGGGGGCCTGGGCCGCCCCACCCCTTTAGGCCGGCGGTCCGCGGCTGGGCCGCCCGGTCCACCGTGGCCCACGGTTCACCGCATGGGCCGCACAGATTCAAGCCAGACCGGCTCATCTTGTTCATGTTTACTCAACAATCCCCGCAGGATGCAGGTCTCTCTCGGCTAGATGGGGTCATGACGACCCCAGTTCTTCACTCCTACCGCTGACCGGTGAAGCCGGCCATCCCGGCTCCCCCGCGTCACCCCACGTACACCGCCAGCCCGAACCACGTAGAGCCACCGCCCGGAGACATCCCGAGCCACTGCCTCCTCTAGAAGCTGCCGCCGCACTAGGAGCCCACTGCAGCGCTGGGAGCCGGCCGCCTCCTGAGCTCGCTGGAAAAAAAACAAAAGAAATCTACCGAAAAACTTCCCGGGGCCACCCCATACGCCCCGAGACTCAGATTTTCAATCTGAAATGTTCATTGGAAATCTAGGATCATGCTATATTCAAAATCGTCTTTCTCCCAAAAATTAAAAATCAATTCGACACAAGTAAATCAATTCAAGGGGGATGCAGATAAAAAAGGAAAATACGAACTCCTACATCAACGGGCATAGCCCGCAGCTTCGCAAACAGACGGTCGGAGCTCGACACTACCATGGAGAGGTTTAGGAGAGGATTTTTGGAATAGCACTCCTTTGTTGATAATTTATCTGCCAGGAAGTGAAAAACATGGAGAGGGGACGGGTTAGGTTTATGTAGTGAATTGATCAGACTTTAATTTATTCTTTAACCAACCACGTATAGGCCCACATCCGAAACTCCCGATGGGGCCGAGATTAAGATTCTCCTAGGGTAATCACCACATCCCGAGCACAATAGAGGTCTCAGAATTTTAAGGTGTGCCTCCGTTCAAAGCTTATAAAACTTAACGTTCAAGGCCACTAAATTATAAAAACGCCAATGGTGGCATTATTCACAGAAGGCCCACACCCACAAAAGATACACCACTTCTAGGGTAAATGGCATGCTCCGGACTCAACTGCTCCCCCAGTTTTCCCATCCAAGCGACCGTTTATGATTTACTTGAGTTTAACAATTAAATGAATAAATTAATTATTTTATTTATCTGTTTAGTGTTCCACCAATGGGTGAGGGGTCCCAAAGTCCCGTGCCGACATGTTTTATGTCATTCCTAGAGTAAACACCCAATTTTGGACCCATATGTACACTCATATTAGGGATCCAAATTACTGTTTAGGAGTTATCCCATTTATTTGGCATTCCTAGTGTGAACACACTGAAAATTTAATTTCGGCCACAACGGGGCTCGGAATCACACATCGTCTAAAGGTTCTGCTCTGGAATAACATCAAGAACATTCCAAAGTCTTTTATATAAAAAAACGGGTTCTTACATCATTTCCTCCTTCAAGATTTTCTTCCCAAAAAAGATAAACTAGGGAACAACTTAGGATACTGAGCCCAAACCTGGCTCTCCCGTACCCAGAATAACTCTTGCACAACTTTGCGTCACCGAACATGGACAAAAGGATTTAGTCCATTCGCATGAGGTCTACCCTTACCGATGACGTGCATAAGGGCACACACACTCCTTCTCAGGTGACTCATGTGGGAGATGCTATGCACCCAAACCAGCCTTTGGGGATAGGGCAGAGTGGTAGGGATCCTCGCTATCCCTTCGCACGGTCTCAAACAGCTCGAAGGCTCTTGGGGCTTTCTCACTTCCCCGACCACACCCCTACGTTGCACGCTATGATTGGAATCACCATTTCGACCTTGGACAAAGCCCGACGATTCCATCCCTCAGAATATCCATATGGTGAAACACCCAAGGAGATCTGTTTATGCAAGATTTCATAGTCGATGTCCCACGACCCAGCCTCTCTTATGCACTCGAAGAGAAAAGGAGTCAAAACCAAATACTAATGAAAAAGGTCCCACGCCTTTTACCTTACCAACATAGGGTTACACCGACACCGCCCGCCACCATGGTAACACCTCAAACAAGGAGCAAGGAGAAAATCATTTCATATAGAGAGTATAAAAATTCTACTATATGAAGTAGAAGAGATGTAGAGAGTACCTATTATCACCTCATGCTCTGTAGGATCATAGACATCGAAAGCTCATGGCAGTCCATGGACCCAACTGTTAGCTCATGTAGCCTGACGTAGACCACCTTGTCGTGACAGGAAGTCATGGTAAGGTCGTCCTCCACGTCCAACTCCTCCTGCTCCTCTGCAAGCACCACCTATTTGGGCGCTACTCTGATCATGGTGCTGCCTCTGCCGAGGTGGTGCACCTGCTGCCTGCCTGATATTCTCAGCGTGGTTGGTCGGGCAGTCCCGTGCTAGGAGACCTTGCCCATCGCAAGCATAACACCGAAGTTCTCTGGGCTACCCTGGTGCCCTCATGTGCCAGTGTAGTGTACGACCACGCCCCTGATTCCGGTTATCTAAAATCCACCTGCATCGAGGTTCTGTCAACCAACACCAACTAGCTGTGGTAGGCTTCTCGGCTCTATCGAGCCTGCTGCCCCAACCAACTATAGAGTGTGATAGGAATCTCTCTCTCACCAGCGATTGCTCTATCACCTCATCATAAGTGGAAATGAAAAATGGTACTATGACAACATGAATCTCACTACGAAGACCCTGCTCAACCCTCTGTGCTCAGAAGTTGCCGTCATGGACCATGTCTGGGTAAAAAAACGTGCACAGTTTGCAGAACTACTCGCGTACTCAGTCATTGTAATCCGTCCATGTCGAAACTGTAGGAGCTCCTGGATCTGAACGGAGTGTAAGCAGGAGGGGAAATACTCCTCACGAATCAACAATATAATGTCTCCTGACGAAAGCGACGACTCGTCTAGAAACTGAGTCACCAGTCTCCACCATCACCAAGCTACTCCACGGAAAAGGTTGGAGCCAAAGCCACCATAAGATCTACTGGTTTCTGCACAAGCCTGAGGAGGCAAACCACTCTCTCTAGCCAAACCTCTGCTGCCTGAGGGTTTTTCTCACAACTAAAACTCAGCGGCCTCTGTCGCTGGAACTCACGGAGTGTGCTCAAACTGCGCTCAATCTCAGTCTTCTCTGATGAATTTGTCTGCTACTCACCAGGTGGGGGTGCCACAACTGGCCCACCCGGAGAAAGGGACTCACATGATGGGTTTTGTACTGTGGCCTCATCTCTCACAGGGTTGTCATCACGAACCAAAGTTTGTATCCTTATGGTTTTCTTCGCGGAGACATCATGAATGTTATCAGGGACTGACGCGATCAGATGAGCATATATGTATATAACTGTAACCACAATGGAGAGCTGACTCAAGATGGACAGTCAAAGACTCAATCCTATGTGATGCACAAACCAATTTCCCTGCAATGAGTGTCTCAGCAAGCCGAGTCGACGAGCGGGTTATCAGGGTCCTGGTGAATGGATACATCAGCCGCCGCACCATCACTGGACTCCATGGCCTGAGAGCCGCTCTCAAGACATGATAACACTATTTCCTTAAATCCAAACCACTTCCTTTTTAGGGACCTCTGAACATTGTCCCATGAAACGAACCGCCTCTGATACCACTTTTTTATGACCTGACCCAACCTGGGCTCGAGCCGCAACTATCCCAAGCCCGCTTCCATAGACCATGGGATGGTGACAAGTGCCAAAGGCTAAATAACTCGGGGAGGCCTTTGCCTAAGTACCTGTACACACACAACCCACTCACTGCAGAAGTGCAAAGTTAATGGAAAAGTAAAGAACCAACTGGAATAAATAAACCACAATGTGAATCAACCTTTAAATAGTACAAACCATGTGATGAAGGTAAACTGGAAATAAAAGGAAAAAACCCGTACCCAACCAAAAAAGTGCCACAACCCGGTAACAGGTAAACAAAAGTAAAAATTCTAGGAGATCCCCACACATGGAACCTGACTACGAACATCAAACGCGGTCTCAGCTCCCAAACTCCTAAGCTCCTCTGAAGTCACGACAAACCTATCTGTCGTATTCAAGGGAACACCTAGTGCGAGAAATTCCCAAGCAGGGGTGAGTATAAAAGTACTCAGTATAATTCCCCAAAGGCTCAAGGGAAAAAAAGGAGGTACTGAAGAGGTGAGCAGTAGATCAAACAGGGAAAAGTAAAGGAGAACAACCAAGAGTGCAGTAAAGAGTATAGCTCAACCCAAGAAGAGGAAGGAAGTAGACTTGTCCAAACACAAGAAGCTAGAAGTGGTGAGAAGATTAACTTCTCGTCAAGTCTTCTCTACATATAGTAGGAGAGTAGACTCATCCAACCATGAGAAGCTAGACACGGAAAGCATGTGGCATAACCCACACATCATCGCCTATCCTGGAAGGAGAGTAACCAAAACCCAAGGAGTGGGTACTAAAACAAGGTATATACATACATATATATATATGATCTGTAAAGAAACCCGAAAAATATTGTAAGGGGATCTCCATCCCGTAGCTCAGCCCATGAATGTGAGTAGCCAACAGTTCTAGAAGTAAACAACATTGATGCCCAGTATCTCACATGCCTTCCCTGAAATGCATGTTAAGGGGCTCAAATCACCACACCTTGACACTATCCGCTTTGGTCGGCACTGACTCGCCCACACAATTTTATGTCACATCACAAGGAAGTGTCTCGGTGGGGAATGTTCCCCTCATACTTGAGAGTTCTAGGGAACATAAAACCACATCTCGTCACTACCCAACAGTCAAGTGGTCTACTCAAAGTTGACAGGCGACCCCCTGCCCAGCCCTGGTGGAGGGTAATCCCTAGAAGTCGACGGGTTCCCACTAGAGAGAGACTTGACAAAAGTTGACAGGTGCCACATTGCCTAGTCTCATAATAGGGTAATCCATTGGAGGGAGACCTGACTAAATTCGTCAATGATTCCAAATTCCTAGTCCAGTAAAAGGGTACTCCACTAGAGGGAGGCTCAGAACCGTCATCGGGAACCACTTCCCAGCCCGGCTGGAGGTAAACCCGGTATCGGGGACCACGTCCCAGCTCTGCTGGAGGTAAACCTGGAACCACTCTGTCCATCCCTACTAGATCGTACAACGCTGGCCATCCCTGTTGGATGGTAACCCATTGGCCATCCCTATTGGATGGTAACCCACTAGCCACCCCTACTGGATGGTACCGCACTGGCAATCCCTGCTGGTTGGTACAACTAGCCACCCCTGCTGGATGGTACCCCACTGGCCATCCCTGCTGGATAGTTCCTCGTCGGCCAGCCCTGCTGGAAAGAACCTCCTGGGTAGAGGATCGGTGCATGTGTAATGTGTTGGTCACACCAAATCCACAAGAAGTTTATGAGGTAACACGAAGAAAATCATCCGGCCAAACCATCGAGAACAGACCCTCGGGAAAACCACTCAACCCTACTGGTCAAACAAACAAGAACATAACCAGGGGTAAACTCAACCTGGATGGTCAAACAAACAAGAATAGAGGGACCATCTACATCCTGAGATGTCAAAGGTGCGTAAAAAAGAAAAAAAACATGCACATGGGGCCCACACGACGTGTGGCCCTATCTCCAAAACAAGAACACAAAAATTCTCAGGTAATACAACATGTACCTCAAAGCATTCCCAAATACTCCTAGAGTATTCCACATTTATAGCCCAATGGTTATCATGCACACGATACTCAACATCAATGCGAAGGGAGTAAATGTAACAACTCCATCATTCCACCTCATTGGCCCATGCACGACCAACTACATCTCTTCAAACATTTACTCCACTCACCCAGGAGTGCACGCGATCGCACACCATGGGTTATCTACTAACACCACGGAAGGATCCACCACCAGTACACCTTTCATGCTTTCACATTTAAATGAGGTCTCGAATGAGGCTCCTCACATCCAAACGGTTTTTACCATTATAATTCTCACGGAAAAACATGTTAGATAGACTATTTACTCACCTCAAACGGATATCGAACGGAAAAGTCACCTACACCGCCTTATGCATGAATGACGAGTTGTGATCCTGAGCCTCGGCCTCGAAAATCATCAGGCGCACCACACCATTGCGATCCCCTCGGGAAAACACATCCAAAGGACTTCTCAATTGAGAGGAACAGATATCCAGAGAAAAATATGTGTTCTGACATACCGAACATGAGTGGTGTTGCATGGGACCCACATCTCGATCACGAAGCACTGCCAACAGATCGCACCATTGAGATCCTCTCAGAAAAGAACACAAGATTGACTAACAACTTGTCCGAATGGACACCTGGTGAAGTAGATGGTAATCATCGCTAACTCCCGAAATGGGCCTCTTGGGGCCAGCACCATCATGCAGAATTAAAGCGGGCTGATTGCGACGTTGCAATGACCTCGGAAAAACCCCCAAAATCAACTGCTCACACACCCCGAACAGACATCTGATGAAAAAGTTATGATACACTACTCAAAGCTAAAAAGACAGGACATGGGGACTACACCTCAACTCTGGCATCAACACCCAAGAACCCCTTGGAAAACTCCGCCTCAATGCCAGGGTCTTAACACCACTGTCGGTGCTTAAATCAGACATCGGACGAACTTGCAACATCTGAAACAAAATCTCAACCATGATCCAAATAGTACATAGCGGACGCATTGCATCGTCGAGCCCCCATTTCAGAAATTAAAAATCCACGAGACCATCAAAAGACTTTCTTCTCGAACTGAGGATCGCGTCGCCATAGATGGTACATGAATCCAACACTCGGATTGCGAGTTATGATGTTTTTAACATCATCGGACAGAGACGGGGGGGGGGGGCGTGGGCCTCCCCGTCCACTGTGACCTGCGGTTCACTGCGTGGGCTGCACCACATCAACTAGGACCATCTCAGAGGGTCCGCGTTTACTCCAGGAGACCCGTGGCATGCGGGTCTATGTCGGCTGGCCGGGGTCGTGACGACCCCGGTTCTTCGCGCCTGTCGCTGACCGGTAAAGCCGGCCAGCTCGGCTCCCCCACATCACCCAGGTTACACCACCAGCCCGAACCGCCTGGAGCCGCCGCCTGGAGCCGCCACGAGCAACCACCTACGCTGGAAGCCGCCGCCGCGCTGGGAGCCCGCTGCCACACTTAGAGCCCACCGCCGCCTGAGCTCGGCAGAAAAAAAAAAGAAAACTGCCGGAAAACATCCCGGGGCCACCCCGGATGTCCCAAGACTCGAATTTTCAATCCGAAAGCTTCGTTGGAATGCTCGGATCGATATCTATTCAAAATAGGCCTTCACTCAAAAATTAAACAGCAATTAGACATAAGTAAATCTATTCTAGGGGGATGCATATTAAAAAAAGAAAATACAAACTTCTACCTCGTTGGGCGTAGCCCGCAGCTTCGCGAACGGACCACCAGAGCTCTGTACTGCCTTGGAGAGGTAGAGGAGAGGATTTTTGGAGGATATCTCCTTGGATGAGACTTCATCTACTAGTTGGTTCAAACCAAGGAGAGGGGATTGGTTAGGATTAAGTAGAGAATTAATTAGACTTCAATTAATTCTTTAATCAACCACGTAAAGGCCCATGTCTGAAACCCCCGACGGGGTTGAGATTAAGCCTCTCCTTGGGTAAAAACCACCTCCCGAGCACAACGGAGGTCTTGAAATTTTAATCCAAGATTTCATTTGAATGTTATAAAACATAATGTCTGTGGCTGCTAAATTACGAAAACGCCCGTGGTGTTATTTTTCCCAGAAGGCCCGCGCCCATGAATGTTACACCCCTTCTCGGGTAAACGGAATGCTCTGGACTCAACGGTGCCCTCAATTTTCTCATCCGAGCAACTTTTTATGATTTAAATGAGTTTAACCATTAAATGAATAAATTAATTATTTTATTTATCCATTTAATGTTCCGCCAATGGGCATGGGGTCCCAATGTCCCGCGCCGACAAGTTTTATGTCCTTCTTAGGGTAAACACCCCATTATGGACCCATTCGTACACTCAGATTTAGGATCCGAATTACCTTTTAGGAGATATCCAATTTATTTGGCCTTCCCACTGTGAACACACTAAAAATTTAATTCCGGCCACTCTGGGGCTCAGAATCGCCCGCAGTCTGAAGGCGTTGCTCTGGAATAATATCAAGAATATTCCGAAGTCTTTTATTGAAAAAACTCGGTTCTTACAGTAATGGATAAAAGGAGGACTGGATTGAGAATATATCCCTACATTAGTAGAGGTTATATGTAAGTACATATTAGGGAGTGTAAAATTGCATGCCTACATTCTTGTAAATAATTTTTTTATAATTGAATATATACTAGAAATAACATAAGAGTGTTTTCATCATATCCCAACAATGGTATAGATACATGGACCTAAAAAACCCCTATCACAACAATGAGATACACATATTATCATTTTTAGTATGAATTGGGGGCTACTATGTAGAATTGAACATTCTTTCTCCTATCTAGGAAAATTATATACATATTCTAGTAATGGATGTGGAATAGTACTGGGATTATATTTATGTTACAACATTGTATCACCATGTCTGTTTGGAACATTCCAGAGGATAAGTACACATTCATGTCAAAATATAGAAGATGTATAATCTAACGGAAATTTACCATTCTCTTATACATTTTCTATATGGGTCTCAAGGAATTTTGTTTGTACAATCCTCGATTTAGGCACACATATCTATAAAAATACAAGAAAAGTATTCCAAAAGCACATGACCAAGTGAAAATACTATCACTAACCAATTTTCATCAGTATAATATGAATATATCCTTAGATAAGGCTTCTATTCCGATCAATGAAGCTCTATGGAATATACCAATAATAGTCAAAATCCAATAATAACTCTATACTTCCCCTAATGAATGAATAAACTGACATCTTTCAGACGATATATAAGAGGATGATCATATCACTTTTACCATTATAGAGGTTTTTCAGAATATGTTATTGATGAATGAATATATGAATCTCTCTCATACCCACACCTTATCTAGGATTGACAATCATATACTCATAACATCATTTAAGAAGGATACTATTCAATTTGATGGTTCAAAATATAACTTACATATTATATATGTTTCAAAATACTAGGATCATGTCCTCGATATAGTAAATGGTTATTAACATGTTTTTTAAAACTATCATTCAACTCACTCATTTACCCACACACACCTAAAAGGAAGGTTGAAATATTCAAAAAACAATTTGGAATGAGGCTCATTTCCCTGATTTGTTCAATTAAATTATCTTCAAGGATGCACCAAACATATATTTAACACATCCAAGTTAAGATTACTCATAACACATAGAATAAAGTTATCACTAAATTGATATTCCTTCTCTCATTAGTGTAGAGATCGATAAATGGGACTCTACTCCTAATGTTTGTAATGGAAAACCTCAACATGAAAATTTCACTATCAGATAATGAAATCCAAATCCTTTCTTAAATAACATAATATAGAGAGGTTCTCAAAATATTATGTATAAGTGAATATTGTGTCCCATTAACTATCAATAGCACATCACTATAGTCACCAAAATTACAGAAGAATAATCCTCAATGGTCTTACCAGGTGGAGTTATATCACCCTGAAAATGAAGACACCGACATTGATATATGGAGAGACTTCTCTAGAAATAATATATCACCCATGTTTTTTCCAATAATCACTTTTGAATATGAAATACTAGAAATGAAAGAGAACAAATGCATTCCTTACTTATTCAATGACATGTGTATGCCCCATTAGATTATTAAGGATTGATAACTCCTTTATCTATGATCTGAGGCTACTCTCTAGATCATAATTACAATCTATTTTTAGTTTCAAATCACCATGTTCACTAAATCTCAGAAACGTGAATAGTTTGTGAATGATTAATTCCTATGAATAGATTGTATTCATATCATAAAAAATATTCACTAATAGATTTATCATACCTTATAAAATGTATCTATCCATGGTTAGGGAATGTATTGATCATTTTACTTCAATGTGTCACTATAAATAAAATTATCCCTTGATATTGAATCTTTTACTTTTCTATTAATTGAAGAAATAAGGGCACTGGGAATCCTATAGCCCAGTTTGTCAATACATATTGACTTCTCCACTTAGAGGATTTGAAGATGTTTCCAACATAGAGATAATGGGTTTCCAAAAATCTAACAAGTTGGTCCTCTAAATATATTGAGAACAAAACTCAATCATGGAATTTGATGTTCTGGAAAACCCAATAACTTACCATTGGAATACACTCCTATCATAAATATTCATATCACTTAGCTCATACCCAAAGATAATTGTTGGATGTATGAAGGATCTCAATAGTAGTCTCTATAATATGCATCCAAGAGAACACACATCCCATTGATCTGGAGGATTGTATAGCACTACATCTCCCTTGGTTCAGCAAACCTAGAGAGGATCTCATAAATAATGGTGGAATCTAAAAACTATACAATGAAAATTATGTTGGGGTAATTTTTTTTACAATTTCAACCACCATGTTCATCACACCCTATTATGTTCCTAGATAAATCAATGGTGGTTTGTGATAATCCCAAATCTGCGTGTCTAGGTGAATTTATATCTCAATTCCCATCTAATGAGGAATCAAATCATTTAATGGAGTCATAATATCATCAACAATGATAATAAAGTTCCAATATTGGACTTAAATCATCTAATAATATATATCTGGTGGAATTATTACCATTATCATCATCTAAAAGGGCTTATTCTTCATTATGTTGGGTGGTAAATATATAACATCAGTTTTCCAGCCATTTATCCCACTACAATAGACACCTATATAATTTGGGGGATGATCAGAATGTATAAGAAGAAACTCCAATTATTTCACTTTTTATAGACCATGGATGGGAAATATATGAAAATGGTGGTGAAAACTCATAAATTATGAGACTCAAAATGATCCAAAATGTATAGGGGTCTGTGAAATGCCCCTGATGTGACAATTGATTGGGGATTCAATAGAAAAACCACCCTAGTTTTTGGATAATAATATGATGCCGAACATTTCATAATTCACATAATTGAACATTGTCACATCAACCCAACAGTTTATATATAAAAAAACATAAATGAATAGGGATGAAATATTCAATCCCTACATCTTGAGGTCAATGATGTGAATGAAAAAATAGTGGTTGTTTGTATAAAGAGTCAATGAATGATCTAGAACCTAGTACCTCATGATTATTAATTTCACCCTCCTCAGTGGAACAATTCCATGGGTGAAGTGAAAGGTGTAGCTACATATTTGTCACCACCCATAGGAGCCAAAATTCCATTTATAGTGGAATGATCAGCATAATATGAAAAAAACGTAAAATAATATTTGTAATCCTTACGAGGAACTACTTTCGAGAAAACATCATCATGGGTATTTTCATAAGAAAAGAATATCCCCTATATTTTACCTAAAAAGTGATCTAATATGTCTTCAAGAGTGGTATTTGAATACCAAAATTTCTCTTGATACAGAAAAACATTCTATATATATTATGGTATTTATGATGACCCTAGAATTCCTCCATTGTTGCGGCAATATCTCCTATGTCAGAGAGACCATTTGATCCTTTCATGGATGGTGATTGTGAATGATATAAAAAGGGGGACATCTCATTGTTCCTATCCCACTTATTTTATATAGGAGGTGGTCCTGATATTGATACTTCAAGACCACATTATTTTTATAAATCCCTAGATACATGAATATAATTAATGGAAGGGTGGTGTGCCCTATGAATCCCAAAAAAAATACATTTCATGAATGGGTGGATGACACATTTCCCCTTTAAAATTTTATAAATCATATCATCTCAACCTTTGAAGGTGGGGTAGGAGCATTAAAAAATCACACACACTTCATGTCTTGATGTGGTTCGATGATGTGCCCTCTAGATAAGCATCAGATGAACAAAATAATATGTTTTGTATAGATTCTGGTTAGGCCATTCCTCATTTTGTATAGAATCATTCTAGTATGATCCATTTTTGGATGGGAAGAGGTTCATCATCAATAACCTTATAATTTATGGTCAATGTTAATGAAAATTTAAATTATCATCCATTAAAATAGAAAGAAGCCTAAAAATGATAGGTCCATTGACTTCATTTATGGATGGAAATGTTTCGACTATTCATTGAGTATCCCTCTCTCACATGAGAAATTATTATAACATTATAAATATATTATTCCTGATAAGATATAGTCAAATTTGATCCCAGTTATGTAACTAGAAGGAATGGATGAGTTTGGAGAGATAACACAATTCATTAAAGATTCCACTTAGTGGACCCTATCTAAATATCAACCCATGAACTCTGTATAGGGAAAAAGGCATTGTGAGGTAGATACTTCTACTATTACACTAAAATAAAGTACAATTTTTATTCATGCACCTAGACCATACGTCAATCTTATAGTGCTCTCATCGGGAAGAAGAAACAACAAAATCACCCACTAATGGAATCAAAATGCGATTAGGGTCTCCTATGATTTGAGGAATTATTGAATAATGTGAATTACATAAAAATTGATTAGGGTAAAAATTATTTTCTTATTTCCTTGGAAATTAAACTACTCTATCTACAAGATCCCAATATTTCCAATTAGGTTAACTTCACTATTCATCCAATCTACTACCTTTTTCATTTGAGACTGGGACACACAACACAAGAAATAGTTTTCTTCAAATTCACCCACCATGACATTATTGATTCACATTAGGAGATACTGGTGAATTCCCAACACTATATAAATATGTAAATGACTTTCTTCCATAATAATATGGTGAATAAAATGTTGTTCCAACCAATCATAGAATTACGTGTTATAACTGCATGACTTTAATGATAGTTGACCCTTCTCATGTAACCTTGAGAGTAAATTTTCACAAAAAAGTAGAAATACTAGTACCTAATGAGGATTAATATAATATACCACACATAAGTAGTCCTACTAAGTAGTCAAAACAAAATACCCAATAGAGGGAGTAATTTTTCACACCAACACAGTGTATGAGTCACGTAGATTGATATCCATTAAAATCTAAAAACTGACCCTAACCCGAAAAATGGAACCCTAATTAGTTGAGGAGTTCATGTTTTATTTAACATTATTTACATAATATATAAATTTTTTATGAAAATCACACCTTCATGTATTATAACAACATATTGTACTACTATGTTGGAGCTCAAGGATGCCTATGAAAAGGATATTAGGGACGTTTTTAGAATCATTGAACCTAATATACAAATAACATCCCTCCCTAATCCATATATACAACTGATACACATGTTAAAGCACTTAAAAATTCCCAATAAAATCATTAGGATTACTCATAGAACTATAACATCCATCTAAGACCAATCACATTACAGAATCAAATTCAACTGGTGTGATTTTCTGATCATCCAAAACAAAGTGGAAGGCCTATATGATATATTAAACTAGAAGCTGATTCATCTTCAAACACTTCTCACAAAACAGTCATTCCCTCCTCAAAAACATCGTCTTAGGTGCCACATAATTGGTATAAAACCCACCATACATAGAGCATACATATAATACATATATATGGAAATTTGAAACAATTTGATATTTTCCAAGTAAAACTCTCAATCATGGACCCTCTACATATTTTTAAATAACATAGAGAATAACTCCTCATGACCCTGTAGATAGCACATTAGTTTAAGATATAATTCATTTCAACAATTGTTTATCAAGTGGAAACCATTCAATGATAATTTCATACAAGCATATTATCTCTGAAAAATGATCATGATAAGGTTATCTTGGGAGATATTAGCCTCTTATGTTTATATAGAAAGACTCAATACTTATAGAATATAAAGTGATTAGTTTAACAATTTTTAAGGGATCAACTTCAACCTAATTCAAACCCACCAAAATTTTGGATTCAATGAGGGGGGTTGTCTCTAAATAAGAAAATCATTCAAGGATATGAAAAAAATTATCAATGACATATCAGGAAGATCAAGGCCAGTGATTTGTTTGGGATCATGTATATAATATTGTGTTCATGGTTATCAATGAATGAAAATTTGTAAATGTATTTCTTGGAAGACCATGAATTTATATTAACATTGTAGTATAATCAACATTTTTTAAATTTTCAAAATAAATAATCAATGGGATATTCATAATTCTACATGGAGATAGTTCAGACTTTGATTACAATGAACATGTACTTGTTAAGGTAGTTTTGTAAAAAAATGAATGATAAAAAATAGTGGATGATGATATGAATGTTGCAGCTCCCAATGAGATGGGGAGAACCCCTGAAAATACCTACAGAATGAATGATATTGACTATGTGTTTCCCATAATCTTGATCATGTGAGATGATTCAAACCCATATAGATATCACGCACCAAAAACATCACAAGGTTTTGTCTGTGTAATAGAAATAATTTTTGTTAAAATGGATTCATAAATGGGATGTTAGATTAATACACTATCTGGATTTTAGAATTCCCAAACAAAATTATCTTATTTTAAATAATCCCCCAAGAAATTATCTACATCTAATAATATCCACATCATTACTACCACAAGTAGTGAAAATATTTAAAATCATCTTCAGAATTTCTCTGTAATGACCATGGAACATCAATATTTAAATGTATTTTCTAATGGATTATCTTATCTAAACATTATAATTAATTCCACTGAACTACCTACAATGTCTAAATATTTATACATGGCCATAAATATATAATAAGAAGAGGAAGAAATATAGAAATCCCATCTATATTTTGAGAACGTTGTCTCCTCCACCATTGTGGATCTCAGTTATGTGAATATAGAAACATAAAAAGATATGTAGCTTGCTCTTGATTAGTGTATCCATGCCTCTCAAAAAAAAGATATTTATACTAAATTTCTGAAGAAGCCTCAATACATATCCACTTTGAATTTTAATAAAAATATTTATTTAATATCTGATGTGGATAATAATCACATACCCTTTCCTGATTGCCCTCAAATCCTAAAGAAATATTCTAATATTACTCACCCCTTTGATGCTAATAACATACATTAAGACACTAGTAAGTGGATAAAAAACATTTTCTAGGAATTGTAATATTAAAAATGGAAAGACCATGTCATTCCCATAAAAAAATCAACGTGTTGATATTGGTATGTATTTTTTTAGAGGCCTTAATCAGCACTCATTGAAAGCTGATTCCTCATTCCCAATCACATAAATTATGATCGCTGGAGGTGTTCAAATTCAATATCACTCATTCATGGATGGGTATTTAATGTATAATAAGATAAATATTTCCTAGAAGACATGAGATCTACTACAATTAGATCACCTCATTGGATCTTCTGCTAAAATGTAACACACATTAGATTAATGAGTGTTGGAACTACATACCAAAATTCCATGCATAATATATTATACCCTTATTGAGTTGAATAATTGATTTTTTTTCAATGACCATTTGGTTAAATATAAATGGAGGTTTTATCACCCCACATATCATAAAACCATTATTATCATGTTGCTGAAGCACAATTTTAAGATGAATCCTTTGAAGTGTTCCGTCTATTTAATGACAATGGAATTCCATAACTTATTGATACATCAAAACAAAATCAAGGTCGATCCAGAAAAAACATTATTACACATATAAATATAACCTGTAGGGATCATAAATAACTAAGGGGGATCATAGAGAGCTCATTTGTATTCGTCATTTCATTACCAAACATGATTTGGAATCATTCTTCTTCACAATGATATTGAAGAAAGGTGTTTATGACTAATGGGATTAGGAATCCCAAAAGGATAATGAGAATCATAAATATTGTCTACTAACCCCACCAGGCATGTTAACTATTTTATATGGATGAAAACATATCTTATATGGTCTCATGGAGGTATCTCTCAGTTCTCTCCTCATGTATAATAATTATGTGGGGAATGAAAAAATAATTTACTGTCTTAGTCAAACAATTCTAGGTACTTAGTCTCGATATTCAAATACCGAGAATAATTGTTTTGTACTCATATTTTTAGGGTACAAGATGAGGAATTAGTTGTAGAATCATAATGACGAATTGTTCTCTCGTATTGACATTCACCAGAACATCCCTGGATTATATTTTTGGAATGCGATTTTTTTTCTAACGGGATGTTATTATAAAATATAATGAAATATATTTTTTATATAGAATATGGTTAAAGGAAATTTCCTTGATGATTTACTTCAGGAATATCCCACCATAGAAATATTTCCATTGTTCTCTAATCATCCATAAGAAGGGGCTTTCAATTCCCTTAAAATTCCTATAATTTATTATTTTTACATTTATTTTTAATCCCATTTACTATTATAAAGAGGATGGAGAACTATATTCTCAATCCTTTACATCATGGGAATGTATTTATTTCCCAATAGAGAGAAACACTTTCCTACTTTTATTCACTATCTGAAGGCAACACTAATACTGAGGTAGAATTGTGACCCCTAAATATCAATTTTGAGCTTTTCATATAGATATAAATAACCTGATTGAACAAAAAAGAGGAAGTAGAGATGATTTTAAAACAAATCATATGTAAATATTTAATCATGGAGGAAGACGTATCACCAATCATCAACTATTTATAAAGGATTGATGAAAGAATTACCCTTTCAACCAATGATGCATCATGTTATTTGTTTTCAAAATGATAATGTTAATGCACTAGATAACACATTGATAGTCTAGAAAAACCACGATCAAGAAAAAGTGTTTTTTCTCCTCATATTCTGAAGGGTGGTCCATTCATTCCTCATATGTGACATGTTGTAAAACAATCATGTCAACACCACCTTAGTGCTTGATGAACCTATATCTATATGTGGATTGGTGGATCTCATAGTAAATTTCCTCCAAAATGGGACCCTTCCATAAGATAAAGCTAAAATGGTATAATATCCATGCTTAAAATTGAGTTATTCCCTTTTATGATTGTACAAATTAGTATATATATATCTATCCTAATGGGGCCATGATAGATTACTCGATATTTTAATTGTATGTGGGGAGATTACATCCATTATTGAAGAAGTTCATCTATGCTACTATGATGCCCATTAGTTTGGGACCGAAATCCCTAACCATATTTGGATTCTAATTTATTACTTGAAAATAATGACATATAACTATATGAAACTCACATAAAAATGACGTGCATGTTAGATTCATTAAAACCCCATCCATAAAGCCCCATAGTTTCTATATACATCTTAGTATTTTCATCTTTTTCATATAGGGAATTGATGTTGCTGGTAAATTTCACCCAACTACAACAAAATAGTTTAATTGCATCCTTACAGATACCGAATTGAATTCCAAATTAAAATAGTAAATACCACATCAATGAATTACAAATGAATAATATGTTAAACATCATAAATTATAATATCATTAGTAGATTGGTTGTTCGTCCCACGATACTGATGGAATGTGGAACCAACGTTTGTTTTTCTGCTATAGAGAAATTGTACTGAGAGTAAAAAATTGATTCATACAATAAATCCCACCATCGTGTTGGGGTAAATGGATTGATAGATGCCTTAAATAAGACACTGTCAAATACACCCAATAAAATAGTGTATATGGAAAATATATATTGGATGGAAACATATATCATGCTTTATGGTCCAACCAGACCACCATGTGAACTGCCACACAAGTGATGCCATATTTTTTGTTATAAAGATCAAAATCAGAGTTTCTTATAGAGGTATAGATTTTATCACTCTGAATAAATATCTGTTAAATCTATTAGATAATGAAAAATCATAAAAGCAGACGAATTTATTAGAATGGATAAATGAGAAAATTTCCATACCTTCAAAACATCTAAATTCATCTAAGTAGATTTCACAAGACTTTAGTAAAAACTTTTTTCTCTACTTAAACTTTCAAGGGGAACATGTATTGTTTAAAAATATACCAACGATACTAGGAATGATTCCTAAAATGATGGAAATCATATGGGAATGTCTAAAAAACATACATAATTTTAACTACAATAAAGCATATTGTTTCTCTATAATTTATGGGCATTATTATACTCCATCAAAAATTATTGTTTTATAAAAAATATTTTTTTTCACAAATGTAAGGTTTACCATTTTATGAAAGAAATACATTAGACATTATAAAATATTTCAGACTTACTATATCATACAATACAACATAGAACACATCCATTCAACATGATGTTAACTTTTACATAGAAAAATACATAATAAAAGACTTACTACACAGAAGATAGCTCTATGGGAATATAAAATGAAACACTCACATCCTCATTCCTAATTCAGATCCATCATGGGAATTTTTCATTCAAGAACAATATGTGGATAGATTCCTATAATTATATGATTTGTTTTGATGCTTAGATCTACAATTACGGGTCCCACAATAATAAAAATGGGATAAAAGTAAACATCTCTACATATGAGTCATACATAGAGGATATTCCATTTGAAGAACTACATATTGTTTGATCCTTATTACTATATTATACATAGTTATTCCTAGATCATAAATTTGAGGTAAAACTATAATAAAATAATACCCAATACAAATATTTGGGTCATACATGTATAAATAAAATTCATAAAATAATTAAATGTGTCTTATTATAGTTTTTCCAGTATACATAATTATTCCTAGATCTCCAATCCTTTTTGAAACCATGAAAAAAAAATTCCTTCTATTTCTAGGTCATACATGCACATGGAAAATCTATTTTAGAAACATGTATGGATTTTTTCTATTCTAACATGATATATAGTGATTCACATCTCTCAAATCATGTGTCAAGACCCAATTAAAAATAAATAATATATGTCCCCCACATAGTATATGGTTCATACCTATTCAAGGAATTTTATATCTTGTAATTTTTAGTGCCTTGATTCATAATTATCCATGGTTATGTAGTGATTCTTAAATCTTTAGTCAACATAAATCCTCAATATATATCTAAATTTAACACTATATTAATATGGTCTATACCTATATAAGGAACATTATCATAAATACATGTTTATTGATTTCGATTATCACAGGACATATAGGGATTCCTAGATCCCAAATACTGGTCACAACCATAATATGATAAAAATATCATCTCCCCACACAATAAATCAAGTAGTTCATTTAATTTCCATATCTAAACTCTGTGCAGCTTGGTTACTGTTACCACAAGATACGTAGTGACACCAAGATATATAATCCTAGTTCCAGCTATAATGTAATCATAAAATTCCCATTCACTAAATAATATCTTGATATATTCCCATCTATGAGTTCTCGTCAATCCCAATTATTTATATCACTATGAACAATGTTTTTGGGAATTATCACTTATAAAAAAATGTGAATTTTTCTATATATTTTTTTCATGAAATCTCACATGAGTTATTCAACTATAAATTTTTTTATTTTTTCTCGCACTTATCATTACCTATGTGATCATAGGTAACCTCTAAAGACTCTCTAGCCTATGAAATCTACGCGAGTTATGACAACAGTGATGGAAATATATCCAATTTTCATGACAATAAACATCACAAAAAATTCCTTTTTACATGATGTTAAACTCAATTAAAGGTGGTCTAAAAATTTAATTGATCACCCCCTTTTTTGATTTTATACTAAGGAGTCTCTTGTTTTGTCCCATTGTAAAGAAATTCTCCCAATTCACGTTCTCAAAGAATTTATGGCGATCAAATCATACATCAAACTTTTTCCCTCCATTAACCAACCTGATATATTTTCTACTAGAGTTGATAGAAAACAATTCATCAATTTTATATTATCCTCTTATAACCTCAAGGACTATGGAATCCCCTTCTCCAGATTATGAACTATATAAAACTAGTGATATGTACATGTTATCCTAAATGGAAATCAGTAGTATTCAGTCATGAATAACGCAAAAACTAAATTCTTTCACATAGTTGGTGTTTTTTCCTAGAGGATTGGTTAACAATAAAAACTAGATTTATTGTACCAATTATTTGGAATATAGTCTTATTCCATTATCAATGGATGAACGACAACCATTAGTTTCCACCTGATTATAACTCAGATATTTTTTCTTCAACATTTAAATGTTCCTGAACCTTACACTTCAAGATTAATTAGATAATGTCAATGTTAATAAATTATAAAATTTATCCATTTAAAAGTAATATTGTGAAATTTTATTCATGTACCACTTAATCATGAGATATGAATCTTTTATGAAGAAACAATTCCCTAGGACCTGTCATTCTTACTAGTGAGTCATTTTTATCATATAACATTAAACTACAAGGAGAATGACCTCATCGCATGATGTTAAACATAATATTGTATGTTCCCCCTCTACATGACATGAATCAACTTAGACTACCATCTATCATCAATATACATCTTGGGACCAAATGAGCTTGACCAAGCTAAAACAATATTCCTTCGCATTCATTGGCACTTGAAGAACATTAATTTTTAAAACACATCCCTTATAATGGGTTACATGAGTTTCTGAAAAACATCAACAGGCCGAGTAATATGATAATCATATTCATATGAACCTTATTAAACTATTTTTTTCTTCTATTTATTATTTTTATGGGTTCATGTCCATCAAAAAATGTGCCTTGTAAATCAAAGAATGATTTCGAATTCATGTGATCTTTGACATCACCGTAGTGGATCATGTCATTATTCAGTGGTTTTTGATCAATCTCAGAATGAATTCCCAATAATAATACCCATTATTCAAGAACCATAACCCATGATATAAAAATTTCCCATACTCTTCTTGGGAATATTTTGGGATACATCTATCTCTAGGAATCCTAATTAGGCTATTATGTTACACTCCCCTCATATCAGGTCCATGTGCATAATGACCTTAAACTGCAAGAATTTGGAAAAATAATTATCAAAAAAATGTTAGTATTTTATGATCCGGGTCGCATGATTATAAACATATAGTAAAAGAGGGATGAAACAGTCAATTTGAAAACACGCAAATGGTAGTTTGAATAGAAATTAGGTCTCTTATCTATGAAATTGTCAACTTTTCAGTTTCTATTATCAGTTTAGAAAGATAAAATAAAATAAACTTATAGTTAATAGAGACCATATTATGGAAATAGTAAAATAAAATAAAATTTAGTTGGAACCCCTCTCATATTAAATAGTTATATTAATGATTTCTCGCAATGACTCACAATGAAAATAGGTTCAATAGGCACTGAAAAACTTTTTGGGTGCTCAAATGCATCTATATTATTACATTATTGATAAACCATATTCATTTCATGAAAGTATGATTGTCCATGTTTGAAGGTCCTTAAATATATAAAGAGAATGTTTGAGTTTAAATACCCTAAACTATATCAACAGAAAGGTATATGAATGAATACCATAAACTGCAACAATTATGTAGTTTACAATAACTCAAACATATGATTGAAAGAAACAAAATACATATCATGCTTAAAACCCATAAAAAGGACCATAGTAAAAAGTGGACTCTCTACTTGATTGACACAAAATTTTTCTAATCCATGAAATATTTATAATTTATGATATGTAAAAGGGATACAATATGTTATGTTGAAAACCTATAAAGGGGAGGCCTTACCAAAATCCAACTCCACACAAGCTAATATTTCACAATATAAAACATATAAAAATATTGGAATATATGAAAAAAATATAGAAACATATCTAGTAGAGGTAATTGTAAATCCATTAAAAAAATAAATTTATTCTCACTGATTTAATTAAAATAAGAAAATGTTAAATCACATTCTATCTAGGATATATGTTTACAAAAAGTAACCCTCTTCATGAAGTTGATTAAGGGAATTCTAAATATGAAGCATCAATGATGATTCACATGTAAATAATCATTCAATAGAAATTATCATGGGAAATTTTTTCTGATTCAATCATTCAAATTCATGAAAATAGGATTACATAGTATTATACAAAGGATATATATCATTGATTATCTAAATTATATGATGTCAATGAAAATCTATGAACATCTTGAATGAATAAAATCATGACAAATAAAATTAATTTATGGATAATATTTAATTGATTGTGTGAAAATGATGGAAGAATACCAACATTATAGAGTATTTATAAGGATACATTACAAAATTTAAAACCATTCACAGTTGAATTAAAATAATATCAAATTTATGGATTTGGCTAAATCATCTAGATTCTAGAAAGTGGTGTCAATTGATAGTTGAAGTGATGTAAAATACATTTTTATACCCTATACTAATAAAGAAGGTCATAAATAAATGTAGATAAAACTTTACATCCATTATTATTGATCGATAATAGATTTGTTGGAGTTGAAATATGGGACCTTTCATAATCTATGATCAGTTTTTATTCATCTATCCATGCAGGGAAGTCATTCATCTAGGGATGTAGTTCAGATATTTTTTGATGTATTGATTCCATAACCTCCAATTATTCTTTTATTAATTAAAAAAAGGATATTTATCATCAAAACTATGCATGTCCCTTTTCTTATTGGTCAATTTTTTCCTATGTAAGACAATATTTTGCATGATATAATACAATTTCCAAAAATCAATTCATGTAGTTCAAAAATCATGAAAGAGATCACAATGGTATTCATCTTGATCATGAATGTTATCTAATGGAGTTTCTATAATAATAGAACATATTTCCATCTAATTTGGACTTTATGGAACTATTCTTAAATAAATTAATTGAGGTGTTCTTTCAATGAGTGAATGGATAGAGGTATATGTTCATGTATCAAGTCTGTTTAAAGAAGAATCAACAAAGGTAATGAGTAACTATTAGAAGGTATCTCATTTGTTTCTCCTTAAATAAATGAACCATTTATAACCAGTACCAAAGTAAACCTTCTGGAATTTTTTTTTGTTTATGGGATACATGTCACATTGATGAGATATTTTATTTTAACGATCCCCAGGGTCATGGATCAAAACCATAACATGAATAATTAAGGGGATCAGAAAATAATAGTTTTTATCTACATGAACAACTAATTGATTTGGTAATCCAACTAGGAAAGCTTCCAATAGTACATGGGATTTTTTTGAGAAAATAAGTTAGTGGAATCAGCAGGAGGAAGAAAAATTTCTCCATTTTTATTTTCATATTGAAATATAATCCATAATTGGTTAACATGTATGGGTTACCATTATACCCTGATGAATTATAATGTAAGAATAGAATCCCTTTTATTATAAAAAATATTTATGCGTAAATCAATATGAGTTATATAACATTAATATGATTATTTTTTATTTGTGAAGTGTAAGGAAAACATCATAAAATGAGACTTTATCTTCCATTATAATTATTTTTCCATTAGGTGTATAGGATGGATTCATAATGTAATGATCATTATATATCAAGATATCAATAACTTCATTATCTCCTAATGATATTTATTTAACCCCATTAACATTTATTATCCCAAAAAAAATAATGAATAAGAAATTTTGGTAGTATTCATATACTTATAACAGAAAAAATCTCTATCTTATCAATTCAAAAAAATGAAATGGGACACTAATTCATTAAGGGACATTTCATTATTGAACATTTCTCTGTTGATGATAGAGGAGAGTTAAGGATGGTGGAACTAGTTTGGGGGACTAACCTTCTACAAGTTAGGTGGCCATCACGAGTGTGCTAACTCGAATGCCCAAGCATGTGTCCCAAGAAAGGTTGACCCATCTATTTATAAAATGGAAAAAATATACTTCTAAATAATGTCATTGAGATAGATTTTATCTCACTTGACGTTCCCATGAGGCATACTCCCTATCTTCTAGAAAGGAAAAAATTAAGAGTATGTGTTATTTCCAATATGTCAAGAAGGAAATCAATGGGGAAATATGATTATTCATTGACTGCATATACAATAAATTAAAATGTTGATAAAATCCTTGAAATTAATGATCGATCATAGTGTAATATCCTTCATCAAACTCTTATTATCATTGGTGAGAATATATCATATAATGTTTTGAGTTTGATTAGGTTCATCCCAAACATCTGAATAAATAGGTAAATCATTCAAAATTTTCCCATGAGGAGGTATTTCCCCTATACTATAAATATCTCATAAGATGATCCCAAACTATCAAATTTTTATATAAAAATAGTTAGTGTAGGGATTCTAGGGACTAATCATCTCTCTGAGGATTTTTGAATGATGTTAAATGATTAAGTCATAAACCCATGTCACATGATAATGCTAGATAACATGTAAATGGTCAGTGAATTATGCGAAACTCAACCTAGCATAGAATGGCGTAGAATATTCCTTGAATACAGTACCACCATGTTCCAAATCTCACATTGAACTCCAAAAACCATTTTCAACATCCAAATAGGTAACAATTATGTTCAATATTCTTCGAAAAATCATTTTATGAGAAAGTTCTTGAACATTTGGACTTAGAGTGGAGTTAACCGTCATATAGAATAGATCATAGAATGGTACCATAATTAACTGGCCATTATTATGAATTTTCATTTGAGTATAGTTGAGAGAAAATTATATCCAGTATGATGTATTATTCTATTCCAGTGAAAGAATTATAGTATGATCCAGGGTTATATTCAATATAAATCTATATTATGTGTCAGATTTTATTTTGAATTTTAGTCATATGAATCAACTTTAAAACCTCTTTATATGAAAGGAATCAGTACTAAGGGTTTGAATTGATTTTCCTAGGATTCATGGATCCCTAGTCAGCCGCATCAGAATTTATTTTAGAACTAGAATCCATACATACAAGGTAGTGATTCAGATTCCATACTGGTGATGTATTACTACAAGAAAAAGAAAAAGAGTCATGTAGACTAAATAGAATAACCTGAAATTATAGACCCACATATGGTTCCATGATGGCATTACCTATTGGAGGTTTCAAAAATAATTTGATCCATGTAAAATCTTTGGATCACTTTCTCCATCATATAACTTATGACCACATGGAAATATAAAGATCACACAAATCACATAATCAATTTCACATCAAAAGTCACATGGATACTCATATAGTGTTCCGGATACATTTAATGTCTCTTGATCTTATAACCATGATGATGTTATGCATATCACATATCAATGAAGACATTTTGTAAAATACCTTATAGATCATGTCAAGAATCTAATAAAAAGAACATGGCCTTGCATATGGATTATAACATGAAAAAATTACAAATTTATTTTTTCAAGGATTATTTCATGAGTGGATTGGGAATGTAAGTCATGTGGTAAAGAAATTTGAATGGTTACTACCGTAAGGTCATATGAAGGTGTATTTTGGAGAAGTCATGTGAGAGATGAAACCAGTAGATATATGTATATCTGATTCACTGGTGGAAAAGATTCCTGACTACCATGTCTTCAATGAACTTCATTATCATGCACATAAATGGCGAGACAAATAAACCTACCAATTCTCTTGAGAATAAAGGATCATTGGAAGGGACCAGAATACATTACCCAAAAATACCAGGTAAACTAATGAACATTTTTCAACATGATAGATTTAAATTTCCCTCTTTCTGATTCTTGTAACATTGTCTTTTAATAATATAAATCCTTCATCTTGATTTTTAAAAAAAAATGTCTCCTATAAGGAAAAATTCACTCAGAAGACTAACCATGGGAATCCCAATAGACTTATGACATGATTTAATTTCCACTAAACTAATTCATTATTCCAAAAGAACATTATTATGTGGGGTGGAAACTTTTGACACCATTGAAAATGAGTATTGGAAATTTAACTATCTAAGAGGTACCTGATGCAAAAGAATTATTCTATCCACCAAGGGGATAAGGGAGAAATATGGCTACATGGGGATTCAAAACATAAATAAAACGAATCCCATGACCCTGCGGACATCATGTGAATGGTTTATGTGCTTGGTATTATCTATTTAGGATAACGTGATATTTATCTAGCTGGACCTCTAGATCATAAAACATCATCATATAAAGTGATAAATTGTAAGAAAATACTAACAGATGAGTTCCCCAAATCATTAAAATTATAAATAAAAAACTCATATAAATTACCCAATCCCCTTATAAAATTGAAATTGAAAATTTTGATATCATTATATTGAGGAATTTTGATTATATTTCTTGATAATGGTTGGTATTTCCCATTTTATCATTCTATGGATAACACAATAGCCCTAGATACATGTTAGAATCATCAGGTGAAGGATAATAGGCCTATAATATTCATCACGTGAAAGAAATAAAACATATTTTCTTTATAATTAAATTTCCTAAAAAATAACTGATGGGGGAGATCCATCCACATTATAATATAATTGTTTAAAATGTTGTATTGTATGTGCGGCATATTATGCTAATTTTTATGCAAATGATTGATAATTGTAGTGTGATCATTCCATGGATCATGTTAAATGGAAATGGAAATGTTTACC
Source organism: Viscum album (assembly GCA_963277665.1). NCBI lineage: Eukaryota > Viridiplantae > Streptophyta > Magnoliopsida > Santalales > Viscaceae > Viscum > Viscum album. The sequence goes on from OY728160.1 coordinate 175,197,222, forward strand.
TTAACATATTAATACCAGAAGACATGTCACCTTACTCATGAATTGGACTATAGAAATGTTCATTTGATCATGTGATTCCATGAAAGAAAACCATCAGGATAGAACCATAAGATTTATAAATTAATAGGTGAATAAGGTTGAATCATTAAGTGGATTAAAGATATTCACATTTTCATATAAAGGAATTATGAGGCCTATATAATCAATCCAGGGATCACACGAAGGCCCTGATAACATGATGGACTAATCAGGTGAATGTAACTAGACAAGTCACTTTCTTAATGTTGAGACCTACATAAATTTCTTTTTGATCAAGTAAATCCATGAAAGACATCTGATGGGAATGTACCAAATGATTATTAAATTTTATTTTTGAAAATGGTGGAATCATTATACAAATGACAGTTGATATTTTTTCATGTGAAGGGATTATTGACATCATGTCAGTTTACTGATCATGTGAATTCCATATAACATGACTTATTGATCTCGTGATAGACTATAATCATGATAGAACGACCCTTCAAAATAACCTGAACATATCAGAAATTTCTTTTTATTTCCATTTGAAATTAATATTTAATAATGATAAATATCATTAAAATGTCAACATATCAATAAATTTGAAAATTATTCAATAATTATTTGGGTATCATTTCTCACACAACAGAATTATGATGTCATAGATGGCCTATTATTTTTTCATTAAAACATGTAATGTAATGATATATCCCAATGAAAAAATCCCATTTATGTGATTTAAGCAACTTGTGAAGCATTATATATCCATGGTGTTGAGGAATTGAAATCCACCCCCATGGTAAGAAAGGAGACAATGTATCGTATATCTTAATGATTTGTTCTAGAAGAGAATACCCACCCAATCGTATGAGTATACGAATAGGTAAACCTTGAAAATGACTTATGAGATTAAATTTTATGCCTACACAATTCATTAAATCAAACTATTAATCACATGAAGTACCCCTTAAATATTGTGTGTATCACCAAAAAGAGTTTCTATGCTTATTCTATATCATGTTAATCATCAAAAGGCCATCACCTAAAAAATATTGAGGTATTGATGAAAAAAAGTATAGAAAAAATTAAATCCATAGAGAATGTATGATAAATAGATTTTCATGTGAAGGTTATCATGCACCACTATTTACCCATTCATTACTCAAATGATGGGGCCCAAACATGTCAGCATAATTAAGTAATTTCATTTTGACATGTCAGCTATGTTACACATCCCTATCTCATCATATTAGGTGAATTATTATATTCCCTATGCATAAGTCATCTATTTCGCACAACACCCCTTGGATATGTTTTTGTTGTTGTTTAATTTGCAACTGAACTATTATCTAAGTCACACAATATTCTCTAGATATGTGAACTAGATCATGGGATGACCACTATGAAATGTCATCATAATCTTTACAAGTCCTCCAAACTTTTCAACTTGATCACATGATAGTCTTTAGACATGACAAAATTTTCCCATGAATACCCCAAGACATGTCAAGAAAACACCATTATACTTCTCTAAGAGGAACTCTAGATATGTCAGCTAGATATTGAAGGCATGTCAAACAGACACTCCAGACAAGTCATATAGACACCCAAGACATGTTAGTAAGACAATCAGGTTATCTAAGGAGGACACACTATACATGTTAGTCTAACAATCTATTAAATGTCAATTTTTTTCAAAGATACACTTTGACATACACAATGTAATTTTTCTGGAATGAACCTCTAGTCGAAAACCACTTTATAATTGGATTTCCATTAATTGGCTAGGTTCATGTACTCATGAAAACAAAATCCTGTCAGTCTACCCATAAGATTCTTGATTCATTACCCAATATATTCAATATAACATTCATGGTCATCATATCTCTTTATTCATAAGTGTATTGAAGATAAAAGTGAATCTTAGGATTCCATTATAGTATATATCCATAACTTTTCAAAATATCATGTGAAAAATTAATTCGTTTGAGAATAATCATATATCACAGTCCATTAGTGGGTTAAGTATGAATGGAACTATGAAAACACTGATTCTATTCCTAAAAGGATATATAGATAACCTTCCTAAGGGATAATCCGTAATGGGAAATCCACCAATTTTTTATTAAATCTATATCTAAAACACTCAAAAATATAGGAATCACCTCATTTTTGTCTACCATTATTCAACATTCCTTATGGTATCAATAAGATGGTTGAATTATAAGAACTCTAATTACATCGTAAATATTAAAGTTATGATACTTCCTAAGGCATGTGCTCCATACGAAACACACCATGAGGGCCTCCCGTAGTGAATTTGTCCTATATCCATATGCAGTTAGTATGATTACTATATATACCATATTTATTACATGGAGAATTAATAACTTGGGATTAGGGATTTCCAATTATCATATATATATATATAGCACTATAAAATTCCCCCAATTAGGGAAACCGTAGTGTGTGTGAACCATTAAATAAAATGATCCATATTCAGCCATACATGGCATTCCACCTTGGTATAAATCTTAAATTCATCCCCATATTCTTAAAACCATAGGAAAATAAACCCCAATGTAATAATTTTTTATCCATACATTTGATTGGTTTGTTCACCCAACCTATTATCAATATGTGTAAATTATGTACACCTCGACCTAGTAATTAACGACTGGAGTAGATGAATCACCTCACCTATATGTCTATGAGATCCAATGGATTAAAGAACATAAGGTACCCTCTTATAAATATAATTATTAGGATATCCATTTCTACCCTCACAATCAGCATAAACGTATCTGACGATCAAACACATGGGATCATGGATATAATCTAAATCGACCTAAACTCTCATGAGGTTTAAAGGAAACCCGTTATATAAATTGTATTAGCCTTAGTCATAGGCGATAAATTTTTTAATCTATGAATATCTTTATTTCCAAATCCCATTAAACCCATTAGATTCTTTAAATGTTATTATTTAATTAAAACATTGAATTTAATTAAATCAAATAGGGATCGCTCTTGTGCAATGCACAAGTATCCACATGAATCTTAAATAATGAACATTAGATGATGGGATATTAACCAAGAAAAATCTATCATTATTATGACTTCAAATTTTATTTCTATGTAGTTTACAGAAATATACATGGCCCATCCATGTATGTTCAACCTCATCCTCAATCAAGTGGGTATGATTCAATGTATCTTTCCACACACATCTATAAAAAAATAATTAATTGATTATAACATAGAAAACTAATATATTATATATAAACTCAGCATAATTAAAGATAACTCACCAGGTAATTGTGTTTCACTATAATAAAAACCATCAACCCATATAATACCTGTAGCGAACCACATTCATCACATTGAAAAAATTCCCAAAATTACATTATAAATTACATTAGAAATATAATTTTATTTTAAAGGAAACTCCATAAAAAATTAATATGGTGGTCTATATTAATCAAATCAATTAGTAGTGAATCTCTAACAATATCTATTGACATCCTCTCACAATGAAATGAAAAACTCTCAAGAGAATTTTATGATTCCACAATGTTATGGTGGAATCAACACAATATCCTTTAAACTATAGACAAAAAATATATATATATGAAATGGGAGAAATAGAAAAATATATGTCAATATGTACCTCAATATACTATGTATTATCTTGAAAATAGCCCACATGAAGGGAAATTAATGAATGTTAAAAATGGGAGTTCCCCTAATCCATATGACCAAATTAATAATGGACGCATGGGATTATTACATATAAATAAAATGTGGAAAAGGGTAATTTTGATTCTATAATTCCATCACTGGCTAGCTATTATTGTCCACTAACAAGATAGTTATTACAAAAAACCTCTTGGATGAATTCTATATCCATCATGTAGACACCAAGGGATTCTCTAGGAACTTAAGACATCCAGAAAATTCCATTCATTTCCCAAGAACAAATATTTGAGGGACCTAATATTATAGAGCCTTGTTCTGATTCCCAATTCACAAACTATCCCCTCTAGTAATATGAAAATTTAAAATCCCATTTAAATTTATTTATTGTATTGGAAAAAAGTATTATATCCTACCCACCATACTACATTTCATCCTAATGAAATCGTGATATTCTTCAAACTCACCATCCTATAAACTTTTGGGCATGAATTCCAAATAAACTAGTCAAGTTCCATTCCAAAATTTACATTCCCCATCTAAGGATCAAACTCTGAAGTTACATGTGAAAATTGTAAAAAATGATATAATGATCATGACCATCACTAAAACACTAATATAAAAACAAGTAATACCATTTTACTAAAAAATAAATCCACATTGTTTCCCATTTAATTACTTATTCTATGGTACTCCCCACCTTAGGTCCTACCTCATAATAGATTATTTCAAATTTTTGTGACCTCTCTATCAGAATATATAATTTAAATATGCAATAGCTCCCTGATGATACCACAAGCATGATTATGAATAATAAATCTTATCATACATGGGATCTCTATTTCAAGTTACTAATTCAACACTGAAATACTAAACACCCAATTGAGCAAAATGAAACACCAGTTGTGCTAGATTATCCCAAAATACCCAGACCAGACTACCAAAGCACCACATCATGTCAAAATAATGTTCCTAATGGATTTTATACCCTTGCCACACAAAATTATTTATGGGTCCAAAATATTACCAATCTTTGGTCTATTTTCTATAATATTCATAGTTATACCCAAAAATGTGTCACTAAAACCTGTCCAAATTTATTTCTCCTTATATTAATGCAAATATCATGCCACTATACCAAAAAAATATTATTTACCTAACTTACAGTTTAATGCATGGTTAAAACAACAACAATTCGATATGTTTTGGTTTTCTAACTAATATATGAGATGCAATCCTAATATAACACATATGTATAATCACAAGATACAAAAAGCTAGATGACCATACCCAAAATCAATCCAATTAGGTATAAAAACTCATACCTGAAAATAAAATACAATTTCAATAGAATCCAATAAAATATATTCCCCAATATGAAAATTTCATGATGATGCTCCAATGACTAGTCCAAAACTCTCAAGACCATTCTGAAACAAGGTTATTATTCTCATAACCGATATATCTCTCTGATCTTTATGATTAATGATGTAATAAATCATCCAAAATTTGTTTTCAATAATCATGTTTCCACCTAATCATAATAAATCATGCTAACCCACAACACCAACCCATGTGATGCTTGTGTTGATCAATGTTAACCTCATATCTTCAATAAATAACCAAGTGGCACTTAGATTTTCCATGAAACAATATATTAGAATTCATATTATAAATAATATCCATATACATGATATTATTTATCACACAAATTACCACATTAGGATATAATTATAGCACCATATTCTCATATCCTCATTCAAAGACTTTTTTACCACATCAACTCATATATCGTCTACCTGGTTCTATTCGATTCATGAGAGTCATCCCTTTTTATGAATATGCTTTTAAAACTATACCCACTAGTCAATGAGTCTATTATCTAAATATTCATTCACATTTAATATAATATCAATATCATATTACCCTCAAAGAATCATAAATAAAAAATGGAATCATCTAACCTATGCTAAATGCATGCTAGAATCTCTCATGTATCAGTCTCAAACCTGGAAGCACCTATTAGTGAATCCATGTTTATAGAAATCACCACCTCTGTATAACCCATCTGATTGGTCCCACTAAATTAATCCAAACACTTCTTAGTATGGTTTAAAACATAATTAATTTCCTCTAGGTATCCCACGTTTTCCTAAAATTCATGTTTCACATATAGGTCCCAAGATCTACGCACTTAGCCCATATGACAACCCTCTCACAATCGACACTTCTCATGATGCATTATCCATTCATCGATCTCAAAAAATGGAATCAAAATTTAAAACCTCCCTCTATATGATCTCACAAACAATGTTATCACTTGTCATCCATTATCCAAAACTAGAGCACCAATACTCTTTTATGATCTATGAATTAGTATAATCTCTGAACACACTCATATAACTAGTTTCCATATGTCATAACCATTTTAATATTCCCAATTTACCCCTTACAAAGAAATAATAATAATATATTCAATTATTTTGATTTTAATTCCATGTCATAGCGTAAAATTTAATATAAGTTTTCACATGTCACCATAGATAAAAACATCACCACACTTGAAACCCTTATGGAACCCAATGATCACACAACATGTTCCAAACCGTAGCCACTATTTTCCATGCATATTCTATTTAAGAAGACTATGTTTTCTTCCACCTCATCAAAAAGTGTCTCATAGTGGATCCACATGACCCAACTTTAGAAATAAAACAAATAAAAGTCATCCCAATTGAGTTTAGTTCCACTATGTAATTATATATGAAATTTCTGGAATAAAATTAATATAAAATTTAAACCACTAATCTTTATTCATCATTTGAATCACAAATTATTTTTCCTATATAACATGTGCATCCAACATACCTGAAATAATTAAAGAGATGTATTATTCTCCTATTGTCCATGAGTGAAAATAAAATGTTTTTTCACATTCGTATAGTCCTAGAACAAGAAATCCATCATAATAAAAATCCCCAAACATCCATATGATTCACATAAGGTAAAAATCATATCAAACTATATCAATAAAACCCAAAAATATAATTCTCATATCTATGATAACATCGACATAAATAATGATAAAATTTTCTCAATACACCAATATTATATTCATCATAACATCTAACTCATTATTATAAATCATGGAATCCAAATACTGAAATAATGAGAAAAAATAAACTAATTCCTTTGATACAACATTATAATATCCTGAATATGATAACACTAAAAATGTTACCACATATATTCTCTTTATAACCCCAAGAGCACCTCATCATATTCATTACAACACTAGTTAGAAACATAGATGTAGGCTGTTAATATTGGGAGACTATACCACCCTATGATAGAATGTGCAATAAAAAATTACATATAAGTATAACACATCAAATAAAAACTAAATCAATAAGTAAAAAATATAAAAAAGACAAATCAATTAAATATTTATAGTATAGACTCAAACAGAAATTCCATAGATATATCTATAATCTAACTAGGTCAATTAAAAATATAGACGGGAAATTAATCAAAATGAAGTGGTAATCTACAAAATACCCTTGAAAAAAACGCATACCATAATCCTTGTACGCATCTATGCCATCCCTATTGATCAAACATAGGCCGTAGAATAACCAGATCCTGCAAAAATGTTAGTGTCTTCTTTGGTGTCCAATTGTTGTGGGAATAAGATAATGGTGTGAGTAAATGAAATAGTAAAAAACCCCAATGTAAAACATAATGATTGTTTTGTCAAAATTTCTCATGAAATTCCCAACAAGAATAAAAATATATAAAAAAATAAATAAAAAAACCATTGATCCTTAGTTCAATGACCTCAGTCATCCATACTCTTTTTCTATGGGTTTTAGAATATTTATGACAATGTCACACTCTTTATTTCAACCATAAATAACATAAACACCCATAATGTTCATTTTTCCAAAATTTAATCAATGAAATCTTCATATGATAGTTTTAATTTTCATCATGGACCACCCCTTATGGGTGTTTTCTAAATGAGTGAATATTCCACTAAAAATAACAAACATACACTATGATAATTTTCTATTCTAGTTAAAATGCTAAAATTATTACAAAATTAGATCCATGATCATCATAGTATACATGAAAATCCATACCTTAGAAGATATATGGCACTTGTCAGATTTTAAGACATGATCCAAAAAAGAAACAGCACTTATGAGATATCATGTGGAAGCACAACCTAAACAACCCATTTGTAAATACATTGAAGAAAATACATATCATAGTTATAAATCTATTTAATCTCTATCAATAACCATTTATAAATGACTTAATTCTAACTAGTATCTCATTAGTCCACAATTAGAGATTTCTCGGTCAATGAATTATCCCTATAAGCATATTAGGTATCCATATCTTTGGGATTTTACACATCCTAGGAATATTCATAATACTGGTTGCTACCTTATCCTATCAAAGTTCACATCCATTCATTATGATTACTTATTGAGAATTTAATTTTGAAATTAAAATAATATTTTCAAAAAAGTGCCCATACACCTAACTTTTTAGGGATACTATTGTCAGACTCTCACGAGTGATACATATCTCAATATATCCTAAACAAACTCAACATTACAAATTTAGCTCTATAGATACACACATGATCAACTTATCCCATTGTGGTCCTAAAATTTTATGTTTGTTCATACATTGCCCCCCACTAGGTCCCTATAGTAACATACTACATATTTAGTCCACTTGGATTCCTCAATCTCTTCTCAGATATAGGGTTTAATACTACATAATATACAGATGTAATTTCCTTTGTCATAATCAAAAATGCACAATATCTTCACTAGAAATATATGGTATCACCACAAAAAATGCTATCAATATATTCCCCAAGGACTATCTCAATCCCAATATTACACTAGGACAGTCCACCCATAAATCCTGATCATGGTCTACATATTGTATATAGATCAAATACTAGTAAAATTATATTATATATGATACCTCATCATCAAATTATCGTGATAAACCTAAAAATATATATTTATATATTTCGCCCTATATAGCCTACACAACATATGATCAATAAGTTAACCCCCACCTCTAGCATGGATGTATCTCATGCCACTATGCATAATCTAATGTATTTCAACTAGCCTAGAAAATCCAATCAACATGTCTATATGAAACAAAAAATATCAGATGTATAATACCCATCAATCCGTTGTTGTGGTGTTAATGGTCATCATGATGGTTGTTTGTGACCCCTAACACCGACTCATTTAATTATACTCAAAAATTTTATTTCAAAATTACATTTAAATAAATTAAACCAAGAATAACCCTCAGTGGAATGTCAAAAAAATGTAACATAATCAAAGAACATAATCATAAACAATGTATTCATGGTCACCTAAATTTATGGAGCCTTAATGTTTTATTTATAAGGGGATAAAATTAATTGTTAATGTCCATAAAAACTAGTCTATCCTATTCTTTAATCAATCATTTTCAGCTCAAAATCATTATCCCCTAATTATAGAAATACGTATTAAATTAATGAATTTTAATATTAATAAATTAATTAATTAACTAATTACCCACCTTGAATAATTCTAGATAAAATACATGGCTATAACATCACATTGGAATCAAATCCAACATCCCTTAGGATGTTCTCTATGAATATCTAACAACACCATGGGATGATTCTTTAATCTAGTTGGTCAATTACATAATAATTCATAGCCAGTTTTAAATGAGAATTGAAAATAATTGATATAGTTGTGTTCCATCGTTGAATCAATTACTACATGACACCCAAATGATATCATTGGATTCACCTCAATAATAAAACCCAAAGAGACTGTAAAATTGGAATTTTCTATTCTTATCTCATAAAATCTATGTCAAATCTCTAATTCTAGAAACCAAAATCCAAAAAACAGAAAAAAGAATTAAGACGAAGACTAATTTTGTCAGAGGAATAACTTAATAAACTATAAATTAGCCTCAAAAAAACCTTAATTGATGTGGCTTGAATAGTATAATATAGGGGTTATCCTCTGGTATACACAACCAAAATAATAAAGGAGGGAGGAGATACACCCTGATGAACCCAAAAGGGAAAATGGATCATTTTGACATTATAATATTTCAAATGTATATCCTATATAGACCATGATCTAGATAGTGGTCACAATAGGCTTGTAAACTATTTTCTGCATCAAAGCTGAACAATCCACCTATGCCACCCTCGTGGCTCTTTAGATCTATTTTAAAAACCCTAGAAGTCCATTCCTCACCCCAAAACACATATTTTACCAACCTGAGACCTCAACAATTGATTATGGTGATTGTTTAAAACCTTACTGCTCTAGTAATTAGATAAATCAAATTCACCTTGATATTTAACACTATTGTAGGCATGTGGTATTAAAACATTCATCATTTTCTGTTATATTGAGCTACAAATACTGGAAACATTTTTTATTGTTGATTTTAGAAATTATTATTGGAGATATAATATTCTAATTAATTTATATTCAAGATATATCATGTAGTTAAAAATAAAACATCATACATGTAATGATACCTTTTTATACACACAATTTCAAGTATAATCCCTAATTATTATAACCTAATGGATGTTACTTATTGATATTACATAAATTGATGGTATAATGTCCTATAAAGGATATATAAATTTATTTCAAATTTATAATCATAAAAATTGTGTTTTTATCTTTTTCTATAAGGATATGTAAATAAGATACATGATCTTAATTTAATTACATCATAAAGATGTTTTTTATAGAATAATTATAGAATAATTCAATTTATAATCATATTAACAAATTTGAAATGTTTATTATTGAAGATTTATAATAACCTAACCATGATAATCCCATATCAGTATCTTGGATGATCCATAACAATGATTTATTTTATTTACTAATCATTGTGGGATAGAAACAACTATTTAGTCATTAACAATATAATGCGAATGATTCCACCCATACTGAATATATGAAAAAATTAATAAAAAAAAATGAATCATTAAAATACCTCCCAATCAGTCATAAAATGCATAATATTAAATAAAAATTATATTTATAAGGAATATAATATGAATTAAAAAATGAAAAGAGCCACCTTTTGAAAAATTTAAGAAAAAAAACTTATATGACACAACATGTATTTCTTCACAAATTATATAGTGTACTAACCTTTGTGAAAAGTATAGTGAATCTTTTTATGTCCAATAGATATATAAGAAATAGAAATAATAAAAAATAGGGGGTGTGTGTGGGGTCTATACAAAAACTCTGTATAGGATCCCATCAATTTATCTATGAATTATATTTGTAAAATAGTAAATGTAAGGTTAACATGTTCCACGTCAAAAAGGACACCTTTATAATTTTTTATTAAAATAAGTAACATGTATGAATTTCATTATAAATAGGTATTAAAAAAGAACATGTAATGTTTATTTATTGACTAATGAGTTTTAGTAGGAATAAATAGGTAAATATAATACTACGTGTTAATAAAAACTATGAAATATAATGTTGTACCTTCCACAAACCAACCTAGTTCATCATGAAAAATCAACCAATTTAGTATTTGATAAGGTCCGAGGAACATTATAAATTACCATATGCTGGAAAATAGTTCATTTGAATTTAATTATAAATCAATTAGAATGATTATAGTTGATAAAAAATAACAAAAAAATACTATCAGCTGACAGTCTAACATGAAATCCTCATATCTCAGTGTAGCTTACAAAAGTGTTAATAATTTTGATAATATGATGATATAAAATAAAGAATTGGAATAAAATCAAAACAATATAACTGAATTTGTCTAAAAAATTAACATAACCATTGAGTCGTGAAAATAAATATGGTCATAAATTAATTCTAATACCCCATATAAAAAATAAACAGCTATATGAAATCAAAATTATCTTGATGCTCATGATGAACCTAATAAATAAGAAATAAATAACCAAATATAATTTTCAAAAATCCATCCCCCTACAGCATGTTAATGATAATCACTTTTCTAATCCCGAATGTTAAAATTGTAATACATAGACTTCCATTTACAAATAAGAACAAACTATTCAGAACATGAAATGTATGTAGGGTTTGTTAAAACAATGCTCTATTAGTATCCTTCTAATGAACCATTCAAAATCATGAAATTTATATCCATTACATAAAATTTTAAAGTATAACTATTAATTAAATATATTTATTTTTAATCAAACATGTAATAAAATTTCATTTATAAAAAATAATTCCTATCATGAAATATTGGTTTCAAATTATAAATGAAAAAACTATTGAATAGTTTAGGAGATATGAAATTTTAATTAAAGAAATTATTATTTCGAGAATATATTAAAAGTGTCATGATATATGGTTACAAAGATATCCTATTTATAATCATATAAACTTAATATATGAAAATATTATGTGAGGAGTATATTATCATTTTAGACGAATAAAAATTTAGTTAATGTGAGTAAAATTAGTTGGGTACATGTTTATCAAAAAATATTATCTAGAAAGACATCGAGATTAGGGAGAAATAGTTATAATGGGTACTGAAAAAATAAAAAAATATCTAATGACTAGAAAAAATTATGAAATGATAGTAAATATATTATTAACTTTTAATTGTTTCAAAACTATTATGGTAAAATGAAAAAGTGATAATCAGGGGAATAACTACGTCCAATGAATACAGTCTATCAGTAGACTCTAATGGAGTCAATCTAATTGTAATTAATTAAATGATTAAACTTCTTAAAAATATGATATTACCCATTCTGGCTATATTAAGACATAAAATATCATAAGAAGGTCATAGTTATATATTCGATACACAATTTAGAGTGTAGTTATAAATAATTTCTATAGTCATTTATAAATTTATCTCTATGGTTCACAATATTTCGCATGGCATGATATAAGGGTCTACCTATTAAAATTACATATTATAGTGATTTTATACAATAATTAAAATTATTACAATCACAATTTTTTTGGTTTATAGATTATTAGAAAAAGTAAAACACTTATAATATTATCACATATATTACAATTTGGAACTTCTACATAGTATCCATTTTTCTTATAAAAATCTAATTAAAATAAAACATTTTTTCTTTTCATGATAAATCTTCACAATTTTCTCATTTACCTCATACTTGTTCCTACTATCCATGAAACCATATGAAATACATTTTAAAACATATGATGATAAAATAAAATCAACATGGGAAATAAATTTAAAAATATAATTGTCTGTTGAAAACCCATAAAAAACTTTTATTAGATACATAAATTTTTACCACATAAATGGAATCATCATTTCAAAAGGATTATTAACATACATTTTGAAATCAAAAAATTTCCCAAAAAAATATTTAGTAGAATATAAAAGTCATTTATCTAATATGGTACAACATTTTCTATATCATTCTTAAAACCAGAGTAACCAATATGGTCATCCCCTAAATCCAAAGTACATAATGCATTGAGTTTATAACATATCCTCTCATTATTATATTTTCACTGAACCATGAGTCATTAGTTAATACCATAACCATTCATCCTTATTTTATCATAGAACCACTCATCCTTAGTTAATAATGAGATCACCCATTTTCATTAACAATATCCATGAACAAAATCATTATCGTAAAACTTGAAATCTTATATCATAAATACATATATAATGAAAATATCCTCCTCATTTTGAAATGTCTTATTATCATAAAAAATGACCAAAATACAGATAAAAATATATTATATGAAAATGACTGTGTAAAAATATAATGGAACCTAAAAGAATTACTACATCATGATGGAAAGAAAAATTCTACATTCCAAATATGTCTTAAAAAATTCCTTTTATAATTTTACAAAAAAATTAAAGCAGATATTTAACAGATATTTATTTAAAATAAATTCATATTATTTGTGTTTTATATTCCATTGAATGTCTTTATATTCATCAATAATAATATTTTATAAATTATTTATATTATTTATAAGCTTTTTAAAGATTTTATTCACAATATTTACTTTATTACCAAGTAAAATACAAGTTATTAATTACATAGTATCTCATAGGTTGTTTAATGGATATTTTTTTCATAAGTACAAAATGGAGTTGGTACGATGACTATGGTCGATAGGTTCATTAAACCATATTACCCATAATGATAATAAGGGAATAAATATAATATTTATAAATAAATTATAATTTATAATAATTCAAAAGAACATGGTTACAAAAAATGAACAATGTTTCAATCATGGATACTGTAGGACATAATTACGCATGAGTGACATTTTCAGTTTTCAATTATTGTTATGAAAAGAAGGTAAAAATAATTTTATGACTATAAAATGATAATAATATCATATATAATATATTATTTCTTTTACTATTCTTATATATACCATACATGTAATTATTTGAATAAAAAAGAATCACATCGCTTTATAGAGGTGGTAGTCCACATATGCCCGTGAACGACGTTATCATTTTTATGTGGATGGAAATGTAAAAATGTGAACGATTTTTTATCTTCAAATAATGGTATATATTTCATAAATATAATTTTTAAACACTAATTAAATCATTATGACATGTCTTCAAATACTTTGGCAGACAAAAATGTCATCGGTTAGCAAGGCGGTAGTCTACCATAGATACGATGGATGAATTCTGTTCCCCTTTAATGGAAGTCAAAATGGACATGAATCATTAAAATAAAATAATAACATATATGTATATATAAGATATATGATTTTTTATTTTTTTCATGTTTTAATATGATTTTAAGGAGATTTATTAAATAATAAATCAATAATTATTGATTAAAAATGATACCACTATATTTTAAAACTACAATTGATTGGAAATTTAATCCTTCTATAATTGGTTTTCTGTCTAAACTAAGGTTTATAAAATATTTTCAAGGATTGTACGAAAGGTTTTGGGATGTTACTTGTTGAAAATATGGTGTCTTTATGTGATAAGTATGGTGAATAAGAGTTTCCCTTTTGTAATTGAATGGATGGGTACTCTAAGAATTAATCAATATATTAAAACATAGTTTGACTACTCTAGAGACAAAAACATCCTAATTCCCTATAAATTAATAGGGTATGAAATTTTAGACCACAAAATTTATTCCTTATGATTATGTAATATTTTTATGGTTTATAAATATTTTAAAAAATTAATTATCTCATAAAATATAATTATTATTAAATTTGATATTATTCAATACGTTAACATTAAAATCATAAATACAACATGTAAATTTTAATGAATTGATTTTATTTTATTCTAATTTTTTTCTATTATCTAGATAACACATGGATCAACTTAAATATCAAAAATTGTATTTATTTTCATATTTTTAATATCATTTATATTATTCTTTCATTAATGGGCTGATTTAAACTTCTCTGTTGTGAAAGAATTTAAAGTGTTCATTTTATCACAAAAAATAAAAATACGTTTCCATTATTTAAAAAATATTTTGTAATTTTATTTTACTATTCATAGAAAAGCATATCATCAATATAACACCATATCAAAAATATTACCCTTATTTTAAAAAAAAATCACATGTTTGATTTTTCATTAAATAAAATAATATAATGTCATAATGTCAACAAAGTGGCTACAAAAATACCTCTACATTACTAA
This sequence comes from Viscum album, assembly GCA_963277665.1. Classification (NCBI taxonomy): domain Eukaryota; kingdom Viridiplantae; phylum Streptophyta; class Magnoliopsida; order Santalales; family Viscaceae; genus Viscum; species Viscum album. The sequence continues at coordinate 175,212,690 of OY728160.1, forward strand.
TGGATATTTATGGTTAATATATAATCATCAAATACTATTTAATTAAATTTTTGGGTAATTTTATGGTTTATATCATTTTATTTTTAACTTGAATAACCCGATTTACCCTCATAATGGTAATAAAAATTACTAAGTTTAAATTTATTTTGAAAATAATAAAAGGGAGAAATATAATATATTAGGAACCAATAATAATATAAATGGTATCCTTTTCTCACAATTTAATGTACATATACGGTATATTTTAATTAAAAATGGAACTAAAAAACCCAATAAAAAATTATTTTTTAAACAATTACTATTTAAAATATAAATTTCATTATTACAAAATTACACTATAAAATTCATCTAAAAAAAGCTAAATTACATTATTTTAAATCAAAATGAACTAATAAAATTAAGAGATAAACTGAAAAGAAATAACCTGGAAATGAATCAATTTTTTTTACTTTAGATTGAATCATAAATATTTTTTGAAATATCTCAAAAATTCATCTTAAGAGAATTTAGGTTTTCTCATTTCCAGAAAGAAATTATTTATTTCAAATTAAAATTATTTATTATAAAATTTTGCATTTAAAATATAATAATATAAGAAATTTTTTGGAAAATAATATTTCATTTTGGAATTTAGGAATTAAATATCATATTTGTAATGGTATAAGAAAATTAATTCAATAATACTAATTAATATGAAATAAATTTTTTATATTTGTACTTGGGTTTTTACATTGCCGCCCAGTTGAAATTGGTCTGTCATTTTTTTATTCACTTATTAAACAAAGAGGGATACCATTCCATCATAGAATTTTTATATTCTCATGTTTCTTCTTCCACTATATATATTTTTTCTCAAAATGTTAAACTAGTGAATCACTTTGTTTGAAAATAATTTCTATCTTCATTCAATAGTCCCAACATTAATTATATCATTATAATAACTATCTTACTACTGAAAAACTTCATGACATAATGCATGTGATGAATCTGGGAAGAATTTCATTAACATCTATTTATGAAAAAAAATATACCGATGATAATATCAATGAAAAGGCCAGTCCATCAAAATTTTATCAAACTTGTTTAAAAAATTTCATAATTTCCAATAAAATATGGAATTAAATTTCCCTTTTTACTAAAATTAACAACACTTTTTAGTAAAATATTTAAAGAAGATCCCGCTCACATACCTTTAATGAAAGGATTACCCTCATGTTATCTTTATATATTTTCTTCCACCACTAAGATATGCTCATATTTCGTTGGATCAACATCACTATTATATCCAATTACTATATAAAATTTAGTCTCGTCTTTATTTTTTCTCTAAATTCATCCCAAAAAATCAATATTCTAACATTGCATTACATATTATTTATTAAATTTCCCAATATATATACTAAAATGAAAAAAATTATTATAAAAATACTAAACTAGAAAAATATATTTATTTTAATAACCCTTGTAATACAATGAGAAATATCAATGAATACACAAAAAATTATTAATTCTTCACATAGAATATCCATAAAATTGAGGATGTAATGAATCAATGAAATTTAATTTATTCCCGAGAGACATCTATAGTAATTTACATAAATTAGTGGGGAATATGAGATCATGATCTGAAATAATGGTTATATGGAATATGTGAAATATAATTACCACATTAACATATTGAAGACGTTGTTTATCCAAAATATTTATATCTCAAATGGGAAGTAAATGTGATGATATAGTTAATAGATAAATAATAACCCAATCACATTATTACCTCGATATGTATTTGGTAGTCCCACCATGAATTCTAGGGATATATTTTAACATTTATAATATGGTAATGAAAATGAATAAAGCATTCTATTAGATAATTTCTATAATGATTTAACTTATTGATAAGTCATAAAATTCATTGAAAATTATGGAATATCTCATTTAATTTCAAACCACTGGTAATATACCTCAATTTCCATGTATATGTTTGTGCTTCCAGGATTAGTGGAGATTAAAGAAATATGAGTTTCCTTTAAAAAATACATCTTAATAATAGAAACATAATACATGCATGATATTTTTCAAAATCATTAAACACATTCTTTATCAACATTAAATTCAGGAAACATAACCTACATTACCAATTTGACATTTTTTTACAATTCATGTTATTCATACCAAGGTTTCATAATTCTATCTAATAGATCTGGGTTCACATACTCTTAAAACATAATAGGGGACATTCCCACATCCACAACTTTACAAAATATATTAATCTAACAATTAACCAAAGGTTCATGATCCAAATAGATCATGGTAAATGTTGTATTATTTTTTCAAATCAAATAATTGGTCACATTGTTTTCTTTTCAATGATGATAATGATTGTTTCAATAGTAATCATTTATTAGTTTCATCCATATTATCTATCTCTTATTAAACTATTTATTAGAAAATATTTTCTTCAATAATTAATTATTATAAAAAATTTCACAGTTGGATTTATATAAAAAATGAATCCAAATTTTTAAAGAAATAACAAAACAGATAATTTTAAAAAATGTGTATAATAATTTAACCCTTTAGTGTTCAGTTTCCACGAAGAAAATAAAATTACCTGATAATTTCTCATTATAAAGAAACCAATTCTTTCAAATGAATCATTATTGTCAATAAATGAATCACCATTTCAAAAGGGTACATCTAGAACAAGAGCATTCACCATCTTTTTTAATTCCAATAACTAATCATCAAATTAATTTTTCTAAATAAATTTAAGTATCTTCCATGTTAAAATATTTATTATCCTAGATAACCGTTAATATTTTACAACTAGCAATAATTAATTTCATTATAATTCAAGAAAAAATTGAGTCTTAGTAACATTTTAAGTTATTTCACATTAATCAACCAATTTGGGTTTGTCAAGACCAACAATTATTCCAAATTTATGTACAATGTTCCCAATGAATGACTTATATATTATCAAAAAAAATTGAAAAACATTCCATTTAACTTATTTTATTTAAGTACTTCAGACCATTACTTGTATATTTTTCATGATACTAATTACATTTTGGATAAATAATATCATTTAAAAATATTATAAATTTTTTTATAGAAAATAATATCCATCATATCAAAAAATATAAAAATGAAAATTTATTAAAATAATTTCCATAAATAAAAAATCATAATGAATAGAATGTTTTCTGTAAAATATATACATCTTTCACATTAAAAAATTGTACATGGGAAATAGATCGATATTTCAAAAGAATTTAACTCTATATAGATTATTATATAAATAATCGATACGGGGAAAAAAATCATTCCTAACTATGTTTTTTTAATGATCCATAATTGATTAAAAGAATAATAGAACCAAAATTATTTTTAATAAAAAAATATGAGGACCCCATGATGAAGTTCTATGTAGAATAAAAGTAATATCTAACAACCCTTTCAAAATTTTCAATTCTATAAGTTTTAAATAATCCATTCTATATGGGGGTGTTGAAATATGATAAGCATTAGGGCATATGTAAATAGTAAACTCCAGCTCTCTGTTGGGAATGAAATAAGAAAATTCATCAGAAAAATGGGATATATTCATCCACTACCATCACATTACTAATATATATAGTTTTAATCTAATCACTTTCATGTTTTAAGTAACATTCACATCGATTTCTGATAAATTTATCTTCTTCGTGGATTGTTATCAAGGGTAAAAAATCATTGAAAAATATTTTCTCAGAACAAAAATATACATTTTCATGATAAAATAAAATCTAATCCATACACAAATTAATATTAAACTCATTTGTGGACTTCCCATTATTATTTTTAGTAATGTCCATTTCATTGATAAAAATAGAAAGAGTTGTCCATATCTTGGTTGTAACATCACACCCCACCCCATTGGCTTGAGTGGGTGGAGGAGTGCTACTGGGACTTAAGAGACATTTACAAGACACCTAAGGATGGTAATAAATGTTGAGGGCTTCAAGATTATTTGTGGAAAAATATTTGAAAATAAATGACCAAACAAACAAGTCATTACCCATATCATTATATGATGCTCGTTGACATTGAAACCCAACCATGTATTACCAAAAAGAAAACCTAGTTGTTTCACAATGCAACATAAAAACCAATACCACCAAACATACCAAAACCCTGAAAAACACAATATCAGTGTACCATACAGAAGACCAAAAAAGATATTCAAAATAAAAAAAAGACACACTCACATACTCTGCACCATGCTCCATGCTCCAAGAACCACAATATCTATGATGCATCACCATGAACCACTAGAAATGAGATGATTCACTCTTACCAGTATCTACGAATAAGATATCTGAAAAATCACTAAAGTTATATTGAAGGGGGTGAGTACTAATACTCAGTTGGTTTTCCCAAAATGACATCCTTACACATGACACTTGGATAATATAGTTAGCACATTTATAATAATCAGTTCATATAAGACATTAAGTAGTGAAACGATTACCACAATCCAAACATACCCTTATCCATCCATGTAACCCAAGGGAAGTGACAAACATGACCTAAGACATATCACCATCACACTATTTTACACAACCAATTACCACTTTTCATAGCCAGAACACATTCAATGAACAACACAATGATTCAAAAACCCAAACCGGGATTACAACCACGACATCACTCCCTTCTGACCTATTTTGTCCATCCCAATTTTGTGGCACTTCCCATATACTTATCCTAGATGGTGGCCATTCCATACACTACCCATACACTTTTTATAGTGGAACATTTTTCCCACATTACAAAAAATTCACACAAGCCATACCAAATCACAGATTACCAAGGCCATAATAACATACACATAACTCTTTCCACCACATGACAAACCACTTCTATAAATCACCAACTATTTTAAATCACCATTTATTTATCTTTCCTTGAAAAATAACATTTAGAAAATACAATATAATGATTGAAAACCATTCATAAACCATTTTCTCAAATCATTTCAGGAAACCCATTTTAAAATATATATTGTCAAATCCTTAACATGAACATTCTTCCACAAATTAACCCTTTTCCCAAAAATCAATAAAAACATAACCAAAGGGAGTTCTAAATAATTTCGCTCGTCAAAAAACAATTAATATGAGGTGTAAAAAGTTGATTTCAACCAAGATCCATGATCTATTCATGTGAAGTCGAGATAAAATCCACATTCCATTAGGGTTCCAGTGAAATTGATCTATGAGAAACAATAACTCAAATCCGGCTAACGCACTAACGAAACTGCTCTAAATGCCCTTCCATAACATCCAAAATCATTAAAATCAACAACCAAGGAATCCACAACCCTAGATCCATACAAAAATGCACTAGATGTAGAAAACCTTGAGAGAGGGAGATGTAGATATAGAGGAAAACACAAAAGAACCATGGGAGGATATTACCAGAGAATAACTACCTTTAATCAATGAATAAATCCCTTTTATTTACTTCTAAAATGAGTGGGAGTGCACCTCCAAACGTTGAGAACCCAAAATACCATGTGAGGATCGAGTGGGAGGAATTATGGAATGAGATGAGGAAACCTAGAGGGAGGCTGGATTTAAAACCCCCATTTTTATGTGGTCGCACTATTAGCCCGCATGGTTTGGAAAATCATGCACTAACTCTGTGCACGCCCTTGCCTTGAAATAAGGGTTCTTCATAGTTTCTTTGCGCAGTTTGGAATACCATGTGCAATCCGTGTAAAATGAATTGTCTTCCCCAAAATGATTTCTTGGATAACTAGCATGGTTTTTTTCCAACCATGTTCAAATTGTGGACCCTTATAAAAGCCTCTAAACATATTCAAAACCATTCCAAAATCTCTATCCTCTTCCCCACACATCCAAATCACATTAATCTCATAGAAAGACATAAAAAAGGCTCTATACCACAAACTAGGGGCACTAAATTCTCCAAACCATTGGACTTTCTGTCCTCAAAATGTAGAGAGACATCTTTTCACCGTAAAAGCTCGGGCATTTTCTCAGTCATATCATTATCTTGATTCGAAGTCTCCTCCTGTACCGGAACATGTTGCCACAAAACCCGAATGAATCTAATGATTTTACCCCAAAATAATTTCTCCAGCATATCCACAATTCGCACGGGCATGTGCAACAATGAAGCATCTAGGTCTATCTTAACATGATCCCAATGAATCACATAGTCACGATCTGATTGATATATTTTCAACTACGAAACATGAATCACATTGTACACCACAATAAACTGTGGTAGAAAATACAAATGATAATCAACCACTCCAATAATCCCATGTATCTCAAAACACCCAATATACCTCCAAGATAACATACCCTACTTCCCAAACCAATGATGGCCTAACCTAGGAGAGATCTTCAAAAACATATGATCTCCCACCTCGAATGACAATAATCGTTGATGATGTTCCCCATATGACTTATGACTAATTTGAGACATCCCCATCCTCGTCTTGATAAACATGATCTTTTTTGTTGTCTCATGGACAAGGCTCGGTCCGATCATCAACGTATCATCCATTTACACCCAACATAGTGGACAAAAACATTCACACTCATTCAAAGCCTCAAACATAGCCATATGTATCGATGCCCAATAATTGTTATTACACGATAATTCCTCTAATGTTAAGTGATCCTTATATGAACCATATAAATTCATCACACAAGTCCTTAACATATCCTCCATGTTTTTGATCATCCACTCTGACTAGCCATCCGTCTGAGGATGATATGCCATGATCATCGTCAACTATATCCCAAGGGTTTGCTGCAATTATTTCCAGAAATGATATGTGAACCTCATATCATTATATGATAAAATCAAAACTATATCACTGTTCCTCTTTAAAACCTCACAGATATATATTTTGGATGGATCTTTCTCCATATGAGATTCATGAATCAGAATGAAATGGGATGAATTTGTGAGACGATCTTGATTCACCCATATGGAATAATGTTTCTGCATTATTCTTGGGAATTCACAAAATTCAATGTTATCTACACCGATTTCCAGACTGGGATAGGTAATGATTGCAACATAATAAATGGTTTCCGATGATCTTCCTTGACTTATTGACAAGTAAAGCATATCAAGACAAACCAAGCCACATACCTTTTCATACCAACCCACAAAATCAATTCTTTTAATGGATTATACATTTTCTTAATTCTAGGATGGAAAACCCACCTAGAACGATGATATGTACATAGATTTCTTCCTAAAAATCCTTTGGTACCTCCATCTGATTGTGAAAACCCAAGGCAGGATTCCCATTTAGTTCCCATCCCTCAATGGTCTCCCCACCATTGAGTTTCGACCTCATTTCAACACATCTAGAATTATATATTTATGCCTCCTTAACTAATCAAACTATGTTAGGAACCAAAAAAACTAGAATGAAGACCTCTCTATCACCCTAGTCCTCACATTTAAACCTAATGTAGGCTATGATCGACATCTAATGCCACAAATCTGATATATGCTTCAACACATGAGCATATTATTTTCTATATAATTTATCAGCCACTGAATTTCCCTTACCCTCTCTATACACTATGTCTAAATCAAAAATTTTGAGATATTCCATCCATATCATTTGACTCAGGTTCAAATCTATTAGTGATAAAATATTCGTTAAGCTCTTGTAATCAGTAAACACTATAATATTCACATCAAATAGATACTGAGGTCCCATTTTTAGATTATAATCCACTAATGCCAACTCTAAATCATGTGTTTTGTAGTTCTTATCATGAAAAAAGAACTTCCATATGCCATATGAAACCACATGATCCCACTACATGAGAACACACCCCAACCCTGATCCAGATGCGTCATAATACACCATGTACCCTTCCCTAATTCTTGAAAATTCAAAATTGGTGATAATGTAAGGTGACCTTTTCGATCTTCAAAAAAATTATATCAATACACATCCCATTTAAATGGAGAATACTTCCTTGTCAATCATGTCATCGGTGAAGCCAATTGTGAGAAATCACAATTAAATCATCGATAATACCTAGCTAGACCAAGGAAGTTCTATATCTAAAAAATGTTCATTTGTTGGTTTCCAAGAGATAAAAACCTTTATATTTTCTATATCAAATGAAAAACCCCTATCGGTAATAACAAGTACAACAAAATTAACTTCTACTATCCAAAAGTATCACATTGACAATTTGGTATACAACTGATGATCTCTCAAGATCCCCAACACTATCACCAAGTTCTTCTCATTCTTTACCCTTGTCCTCGAATACCCTAGTATATCATCCACAAATAACCCCAAAAATGTTTCCATATAACTATGAAATATCTTTTTCATCAATTCCATTAATACTACAGGTGCATTCATAATACCATAGGGCAAAACCACATACTCGTAATGTCTATATATACTTATAATGGTTGTTTTTATTATATCATATTTCCTCACCCCTAATTGATGATAACCTAACCTCATGTAAATCATGGTTAACCACATAGATACCCTCAACTAGTCAAACAAATCATCAATGCAAGAAAGTGGATATCATTTCATTACTGTAACCAGATTTAGTCTTCGATAATCGACATAGAGTAGCAAGTTTCCATATTCCATTTTAATAAAAAAGGAACTCCCCACAAATATGTTCTAGGATGAAAGAACCATTTATTTTCTAATTCATCCAACTTCTCCTTTAATCCCACAATTATGATGGTTCTATTTGGTAATATGGAAGTGAGATAGGACTGGTCCAAAGAAGATGATCAACCATAGACTCGACTTCTCTCACAGGTGGAAATCTTTAGAATTCTTCAAGAAATTCATCCATAAAATGATCTAAAACTGTTGAAATAATATGATTCTCAACACCTTACACTAATGCCTATGACAAATCCTCTAGCTGATATGATATCCTTCCTACCACTGGTGACAAATATCCTATTTCGCCCAGCTTCACCTTCTTCTCCCCGTAATGATATGTTCAAATCCATCCTATACTGTAAAACTAAACATTCATCCATAACAATAGATATGGGCCTTAAAAATTTACAACCAATCCATTATAAATATTATATCATAAGAATACATATAAAACATTGATAAATCCTACATTAATTTGATGCCATCCACAACTAAATAACAGCCTTGTCATAGGAAGGCTCAACACCCTCTTTAACCTATGGGAGTTTGTACTTTCAAAACAGAAGTTATCATATCAACATGTAAACCCAATAGATGAACAATGTGACAAGAAATAAAATAATTTGAAGCACTCGTATCAAAAAAATCATATATCGATGTTGAATTTAAAAGAAAATTACTCCGCACCATGGATGGCCTTGACTAATCATCCCTCAGTATCTGTTGATCTCCAAATAACCAGTTACATGCCATGATCTGCTCTTTATTACCCTTGTGAAGAGTATTGGTGTTCCTCAAACCACCATGACTAACTTTACTATTATTCTGAGGGGTATGTTGATGCCCCCATTCTATCGAGGCATAAGACCCCTGTGACCACTGAGGAGTATCATGGACACCCAACCATGGATCATTCAAACAGTAACACTTCAGATTCCCCATCATCTAACAATTATGAAATGATGGGTGTTTTTATTACAATCCTAATTAATGCGAATCTTAGAATCACATTGACAACATCATAACTTACTCTAGTCCTTTGAAGGATGATTCACTGATCCTACCATTGGATTCTGAATTGTACTCCTACCTTGGATATAGGTGTCCCTCTTCCGTTTGAACCCAGAATCCATGTTTCCACTATTCCCTATGGGTACCAACATACTTCCCATGCCTGTATCCCCCCCAAAATATCTCACCTAGCCACTGTATCTTGATTTACCATTTCATTGTAATCAACTATACAAATCACCACTATCTTGGAATGAATTTTGTGTCTCAACCCACCTTCAAAAATTCATGCCTTCAATGACTTAATACCTACCACCTTTCATGTAAGCTGCACTAAGATAAAAAAACATAGATACATATTATATCCCCACCATGTTCCCTTTATTAAATGGAATAAATATGTTGTGTGTTGAATTATAAACGTATGAAGGTAGAATTGTTTGTTAAAAAATTCCTCAAATCCAACCCATGTCATACCATGGTCCATTCCGATATGGACCTCCAGCTCTAACCACTGAAGGGAATGATCATCCCACATATATTTTTCCAACATCAATTTTAGCTCTGTGGGTGTTTCCATGAATCAAATATCCCATTCATTTTTTTCATCCACACATTAGCCCATTCTACCTCCGAATCGCCCCAAAATATTTTTAGATTCTTACTCTGAAATTAAACTACATGATCACCATTAATTGGTTAATCCACTTTATTACCACTTCCCATAACATGGACAACCTTCATTATACTATGTACAAGTTGCTGGTTCACATGGGAATCAGGTGCAACCACATTTTCAGCAGCTTCCTCTGGATGGTCTCTATGATGCCTACTAGGTTCCATTTCTATCATAACAAGAAAAATAATTCCCACACACATTAATATAATGGGTATAAAATTTGCAAATTAAATTACATAAAAACTGTCAAAAAAATGATTTCAAAAAGTTCACATTTCCCAAGCTGCACTATTCTGAAAAAAATCCTACTCGTTTTGAAAATAAACCCAATTTCAAAATACATCATGTTTCCATGTTTTAAATCCTTCCATTTTCAAACCCAATACATATTTTAGAAATAAACACATTAATATTACACCTTAGATCACTATACCCCTATGAAATATGCATTACAGTGGGAATTCATTTCGACCATGCATGCCATGCTCGTCTTATTGGTGACACCTAAGACAATGTGATATCCAATGCCTGTAAGTGTCTCAAAACACTTTTGTAGCCAACTCCCTAGATACATGTGATTCAAAATAAAAGTGTTATCTACATCCCTTTATGTTATAAATTCCATGTTCCGACAATCCAAAATCATGCAACCATCCCGACTCAAGGAATAATCCAAGAACAAATGTCAAAACGAAGACCAACGATTATCCCCAAAGATTGAACAACTACTCTTAGTTGAAAGACATAAACAGAACAATGTAATACCACTTGTACCATACCACCCCATCCCTTTGTCTTGAGAGGGTGGAGGAGTGCTATTAGGCCTTAAGAGACCTTCCCAAAATTCCAAAGGTTAAAAATAAATGTTGAGGGATTTAAGAATAGTTGGGGTACACTTTTCCCATTAAAAATAAATTACCATACAAACAAGTTATTACCCATACTACAATATGATTCATGTATACATTGCAACCCACCTTTGTATTAAAAAAAGGAAAATGCGTTATTTTATAATGAAACCATAAAACCAATAACACCAGACATACCAAAACCATTCCAAAAAAAACATTAGAGTACCATATAGAAGACTGAAAAAGTGAATCATAATAAAACCAAGACACAAACCACTTCTCTACACCATGATCCATGCTCCAAGAACCAAAAAATCTCTCAAGAATCACTTCGAACCACTAGAAATGATATGCTTTATTCTTACATGTATCCCAGAATATGAAATCTGAAAAAGCATCAAAGATCCAAAGAAGGGGGTGAGTACTAATACTCAGTACATTTCACCAAATTTCATCTCTACACACACCACTAGGATAAAACCATTATCTTATTTATAATAAGATGTTTATATAAAACATTAAGTTGTTCAACCATTACCATAAGCCTAAAATACCCTTAACAAGCCATGAAACATTAGGAAAAGCCACAATAATACAATAATCCATATCACTGTCACACACATTAACATAACCAGTTACCACTTTTCATAGCAACGACACAATCAATTCACAACACATGGTTTCACAAAACCAAACCAGTATAACAACCATGTCGACACTTTTATCTGGCCCATTCATTCCTTCCCATTTTAGCGGCACTTTCTACTCTCTTATATTTGATGGTGTCCCTTCCATCCACTATCCATCCTTTTTTTATAGTGGTACTTCTCACCCACAATACACACAATTCACACAATAAATAACCATGAACATCTCACCAATGCCAAACAAATATAAACTTAACCATTTCCACCGCATGCTAAACCACTTCAATAAATCACCCATTATTTGAAATAACCCTTTAATTATCATCCCATGTCAAACCACTTTATAATAAGAAAATATATTTTTATAAAACTTTTCATCATCAATTTTCAAAAATAATTTCATGAAACCCATTTTTCAATCTGTAAAAAGAACACTCCTCCCCAAAATCTTGTTTTCCCAAAAATCCACAAAACATTACAAAAGGGAATTCAAACCAATTTTTCACATCTAAAAAACATTAATTTCAAGAAAAAGACTTAACTATAAACAAGATTCAATCTCTAACCATGTGGGGTCGAGAGATAAGCCACCAACCTTAAGGGTTCTGGTGAAATCGACACAAAAGAAAGTACACCTCAAATCTGGAAAACACAGCACTGAAATCTCTATTAATCCCCTTACCTAAAATCCATAATACATAATAACACCGAAGGAAAACCAAACCCTAGATATACACACAACCAGTATAGATCATGAAAACTAAGAGATATAGAGATATAGTACTAATGGAAACCACAATGAACCGTGATATGAGACAAATATGAGAAGAACCCCCTTTAATCCTTTATGAAACACCTTCAATTTTACATCCCAATCATGTGGGAGAGAACCTTCATCCTTTGAGAACCCTAAATACTAAGTGTGGATCAAGTGGGAGTAATTTTGGAGTGAAATGAGGAAACCCCAAGAGTGACTGGATTTAAAAACCCAATTTTTATGTGGCTGCACGGTTAGACTGCACAGTTTGGAAAACCGTGCGCATGCCACTACCTCGAGAGATGGGTTTTACACGGTGGCCCCACATGGTTTGGAAAACCGTGTGCAGGTCATGTGGATCCCACAGTCTCCCCTAGACGATTTCCTAGTGAACCTTCATGGGTTTTTCTAACTGTTCTCAAACTGTATTTCCATTGAAAAGCCTAAAAACATATTCAAAACCATTGAAAAATATGTCAATGTCTTCCCCACTCTTCTCATGCACTTTAAAATCATAAAAAGGAATAAAAAAGGCTACATACTACAAATAGGGGGGGTGCTACATTGGTCTCCTTGATATTTCTGTGCAATTTATTCTCCAAATTATCTAAATACATTTAAATTTCCATATTCTTAGTAATCATGCAAAAATGCCAGATATGAGATAAAAATCAGATCCTAAATCAAAAAGTTTTTTCAATGAATTAGAGTAAATAAATATCTTACATGTCAAAAATTCATTTGATTTACCAACATCAACCAAAGATGTTGAAAAATATTTCACTATGTCCTTTCCCTTTCATTCTTGATGATTTCCATCTTGAGTTACAGTCTTCGGGACCAAATTATAATAAGAACCCAAATTATTGAAATTAATGGATTTTACTATCATAATATCATTATTTCCCTACTCATTTTAATTATAATAACGATCTATGTGACCAATATTTTTAATTCTAATACATTTCCATTATTTTCGTAGAAATTAACTAGAGTGATATTTTAATGACTTTTCATAAGAAGTGGATTTTTTATTGCCTCAAAATTCTATTGATGAATGATTTCCTAATTCCATCCATCCAAACCGATTATTACTATAGTCAACATGCAAAATTGAGTTGTTTTAAAAATCCATCTCAACATTTTATTCCTAATAAAAAAAGATTGTCGTACATTTTAAATTCTCATGGAACAAGTGGCCTTCATGAAATTGGTTTCAATCCAGAGTTAAATCTATTAATTTATCTTTCAATGTCCCAACCACAATATTATAAATTCATGGGTAGTATTGTGATGATTTTATAATATATAACTATAAAAACATCATTATTAAACCTATATTTTAGGAATTCCATCTCCATTCTGAGTCAAATAATCATAGAAAATTATTTTCCAAATAAAAAAATTTAAAATTCATCCCATTCAAATAAGTCCATCTCTCTATGTTCTACGATATTCTTCACCATTGACCACCATTGTTCATCTTCACATTTTAATTGATAATTTGTAAGATCAACCTTTTTATTATATTAATAATATATGATATCAAATATCATTTATAGGTTTTTCTACATCGTTTAAAAACTACTACTTTAGAGTAACCACTAAATTCATTTGTTTATCCTCATAAAATGTTCCACAATCGACATGTTCCTTTATGGTAAATTTAGATGATCTCTTATTTTCATGTCAAATATATTTATAGAATAGAAAAACTAAACCATTATACCCAAAAATAACTCAGTTCCAATTCAAACCATTCCATGTTGTTATTTCAGAAAGATATTTTCTTTTAGATGCCTCCCCACTATGGCTTGCGTATTTCCTATGTAGAAGAAAATTATGAACAGATAATAGTTTTGAAAAAATAACATGGAAATGTTAAATTTATATAAAAATTTCTCACAAACACAATGATAAAATTAAAAGTATGTCTATTATATTAACATTATCATAACTTATAATATTATCTAAAACAGGATTTTTTTTACATGATAAATAATCACAATTTTCATCTGTACCTCATCCATGTCCATACTCTCTCATAAACCTTATAAAAAACATTATAAATCATGGGATATGTTAAAAAACACAGTAAGGGACATCAGATTAATAAAATAAATATTTTAATGAATACCCATAATGAATTTATTTAAAATATACATTTTCCCCAAAAATGGAACCCTCTTTACAAAAATATTATTATTTTACCATCTAAAAATATCACAACTTACATATAACACACATGTAAGAACATAACTGCTATGAATCTAAATTAGAGAATAATTTCATATATCAATTTTACAAATGGAGTAACCAATATTAAAAACCACTATCTCTATGGCTCTTAAATCCTTAGAGGTTAAAACAAAATCACGCATCATTTAATTATCACAAAATAATTCATTAACAATTAATAACCTAACCAACTGTCCTTGGTTTACAATGGGACCACCATTAATTGTTTTATAAAAGATCCATACATCATAAAAATAAATTCTAATGAGAAATATCAATATCATAAAACATTAAAACTTCTATTATAAAACCATTCTTAATAAAAATATCATTTTAATATTGAAATTACATACTATTAAAAAAATAACAGCCTTACAATGGAAAACATTTTCTTTTAAAATGTAAATGTAATATTGTAAATAATTTATTAATAAATTATATAATATTTATGATGTTAAAATCCAATCATGTTGTATAAGTTTTAAAAAATTATTTTTATAAATTTATAAAAAAAATATGAACATTGCTATAGAGTTTTTTAAAAAACATTTCCCATAATTTGAGTCAGATTTGAAACAAAAATAATTTATATTTCTTAATAATAAAATTAAATAAATTATTTAATTTCATTATTATGTTTTCCCGTTTTTAATGTATTTAATTTTCCTTATTAACATTTCATATAAAAGTATATAATTAATTATGTTCTTTTGAAGCATTTTAAGGATATTCCATTCATAACTTTAAAATGACCTCGGTAGGGTAATAATGGTCAGTTAGGTCATTAATAAATAATATAATGAATAATTATCCTGAAATAAATATCATTTTATGAATCAATTATATATTTAATTTCTTAAAAATACATATTGTTATAAAATATAACTATACTTCAATCATGGCGACAATAAGCCACACGTACACTTAGACAAAACATTAATTTTTAAATAATCATTATGTAATGATGGTATGTATCATATTATAATTTAAAAAATATTATTAGATTATATATAACATATTATTTATTTATATATTCATATATTTATCTTCCATGTTATTTGGTAACAAACTGTTAATCACATAATTTCTTGGAGGTGGTAGTCCACATATATGCATGAACAACATTATCATTTTTTATACATGGAAAGGTAAAAATATGAATGATATATTATATTATAATAATTATAAACATATCATTAGTATCATATATTATCTTTAATTTCATCATTTTACACATTCACAAGGGAAGGTGGTGGAAAATGAATTGTATTGGTTTGTGAGGTTGTAGTCTTCCATACACACGAATTATTAATTAATTTCCAATTTTACAGAAGATAAGATATATATCAGTCATATATAGACAATAATAACATATATGTATATGTATAATGTTGTATTAGTTATTTTATCATTTTTATGAATATTTTAAATTGTAAGATGATTAATTATAACAAAAAACATGATTATAAATGTTATATCTTCTTTTAGAAACCACCAGTGATTAAAAACTTATTCTTTTATAGGTTTTTTATACCAAATATAATGAATAATTAAATAGGTTATTGATTATGGGAAGGTATTTTGACATTTTTTTGTTGAAAAAAATATACTTTTATGTGTGATGTATTTCTAAGAACAGGCTCACATTTATAAGAGAGGATAGATACAGTCTTGCAATTAATAGAAGTATTAAACTACAAAAAGATTATTATTGAGACCAAAACATCCTAATGGAATAAAAATTAGAAGATACTAAATTTTAGAGCATAAAATATCCCCATTCCTTCTTTTTAATATTTTAATTTGAAAAAAATAACAAAATATTAATCCTAAAAAATATCAAAATTTTAAAATATGATACTATTCGTTATATTGACTGTAAAATAATCAAGATAATAAGTAAAAATAAAACATTTTATTTTATTATATATATAAAAAACACATGGTCATCAAAATATAACATTTATAACATAAAATAACTAAAATTATATTTATTTTAATATTTTTAATATTATTTTATTCATTTTTCCATTAATAGAATAATTATATCATCTATGATGAGAAATAATTTAAGATAACTTCTTATTCACAAAAAATATATAATAAATTACCAAGATTAATATAAATCAATTATATTTTTGAATAATAATTATAATCCAATATATCTTTGAGAAAAAAAATATTAAAAACATTAATCTTATTAAAAATATGAGTCTGACGTTTTTTGATATTTCATTATATAGTATACTATAAAAGTCACATTATAAAAAAGTGGAAGAAAATGTTCATATATTCAAACATTAACTTTTTTGGTCATTATATACACATTATATAATGTTTCTATACGTTTTTGTATAATTTATATAGTTCTTATCAGTTTATTGTTTATCTAAATTATGTGATTTACCATCAATATGGTAAATATTTACTATGTTTACAAATATTTTTTTAAATAAATTTGTAATATATAAAACAATTGGACACAATAATATCACATATCAAATTAGTTTTTAAAATATTCCAATATACTTGTTTGAAATTGAAATATTAATTTAAAATGACAAAACAAAATGAAAAATATTTTTTGTAGAATATTTCCATTTTGAATATAATATGTATTTACAATAAATGAAAGTATAATATCATTTTAAAAAAATAATATTGTATTTTTTTAATTATACATTAAAATAAAAATCAAAATTTGACCTTTTAAAAAATATATTATTTTATGAAAATCCATATTTATAAATACTCATTAAAAAGTCATTATTTTACAAAAATTAAAAAAAAATTATTTCTAAGATAATTTTCACACTATAAATTTATAAATGAAATTATTTTTTTCACATAAAATTTATGTAATGTTAAAATTAATCTTGTAATCCAAACCATATAAGATATTTTTTTAATAAAACTATTTTTTTCATTTTAAAAAATTACTAAATATATTTTAAATGAATTTAAATATTAATTTTATTAATACAAATAAATATGAATGAAATTAATTATATCATTACATGGGTTGATAAACACGAAATGTAGGTGGGGAATCCTAGATTAAACTATGGAAAGGTATAAAGATATAATTAATAGTAAACACTACCTCATTGTTAATAACCCTTCATAGAATATTTCCATTTATATAAGAAGAGGAATGAAATAAAATTAATATTTCCCATGATCCAACGTTAATTTATAGTGTTGTAAATACTAATACTTCATATATAAAAAATTAAGCGTCTTGTATTAAATGTATTTAAGAAAACTATAACCATCAGTAATATATTTTTTATGGTCATTTTAATGATGTAAACATGGAAGGAAATGTAAAATATGAAAACTCATTATAAAAAATAATTTGACTATGAAATTATTAATGTATGGAATTTAGAAATCAACTGTAGTGGTTTTAATTGGAATAAAAAAATAGTATTAGACCAACACTCCTAGATATTGTTCTAAAAACACATCCTTTAAATTTTCTCTCTAATATCTCTGAATGTTAGAAGATTTATTTCATCCGAACCTGATAGCATCAGAATTAATAATTGGATAACTATGAGTCACAAGGAAATTTTTGTTATAGAGTATTAAATAATATATAAATTCTCATATATAAAATATTATCAAGTCCTCACATTATTATATCTCCCAACTAACCCATATTTTTTTTCTTTCACATTACATTTTCATTTTTAATCATATGAAATAAATTCAATGTTAAATTTGTTAATCCTCGATATTTATCACTTGGGGAAATTTACACAAAAGTATGGTTATATCATATTATTATTAAGGGTTAATATAATCCTGAATAATTTAATTTAATAAAATATTATATGAATATCATATGTTTTTGATAAAATAATAAATTTCAATTTGAATAAAACAAGAATATTTATACAAATTAATACCTAGATAATGAAACAAAAACACATGGAATAAGGCTTTTGAAAATTAAGGAATTATTTATATCAATAATAATGATCCATTTTATATCAATCATGATCAAAATAATCATAATAAAACCTTATCATTAATAGATAAACTATATTTGTATTTTAGAATAATTATCATCATATTACTATTTTTAAATGAAATAGCCAATAAAGAAAATTTCATGTATGGAGTATCCAATGAATTTTAGGTCTATAATGGACCCAAACATCATTGTATAATAACAAAATCACTGGTATACATTTAATTACATATCCAAAATCCTTGTATTAAAATAATAATTAATCCATGTTTTATTATAAAGCCATACATCATGATAAAAAATTACAAGAACTCTATCATGATTAATATACAAAGACAATTAATTTGGTAATAATATCTTCAAAATATCCATTATAACATTAATAAATGATTACCCTAATAAAAAAATTATTTTCCTAATGATAACATTGAATCATTTTTAACTAATTGAAAATAAACTTCTTCCTTGATAATATCATTGAATCATGATTAACTAGTCCTAATGAAATAATTTTTATAACAATATATTTGAAACATTATTAGCCTATAGACAATAAATTTTTTTCATAATAGTGTCATTGAAATAGGAATAATACATACAAAAAAAATATTTATAAATGTATCATTGAGAAATATCTCCATTTGTGAAATAGTATCAAAAATTTTGTTGATATTTATGAATGACAATACCATTAAAAATCATTGATTTTTAGTGGAAACCATAATTTTCATTTTGAAAATATCTTTTAAATACAATTAATTCACAATTTTTTAATTAGAATTATTTTTTATCTACCTCTGAAATATTTTAAATTTTATTTATTAAATCAATTTATTTTACACAAGATAAATATTGAAAAAAGGTAGAAAATATGGATGTGGAAGTCAAACAGAGCTGATCTAAAATAAAATTCATAACAGGTATCACGTAAAAATTACTATCTAGAATATTTTTTAATTAATAATAGAGTAAATGAGAATATAACATAATAAAAAGAATCATAATTATATTATAATAAAATATATATTCTTTGAGAAACAAATATAACATTATTTTCTCCAAATGAATCATGAGTATAAACAATCCCAATAGAAAAGAAATTTTAACATAAAGCCTTTTCCACATTGTTTACTCTTCAATTCTAATCAACACGAATTAATAACACAAAATAATTTTTTAATTATAAATAAATAAATTAGTATCAGGGTTTTACATGTAAAATGGTAGTATATTCACATCATATTTGAATAACGTTCCATATCAAAACTTTATGTCTCTAATAAATACTATTTGAGATTAATAACCCCTAAAAGCATAATACCATGGAATTAAATAAATAAATAAATAATCTATTTTTTTAATAAAATGAAAAATACATAAAATAAGTATAAATATAACATAATATAAAATATTCATTACACACATAATAATGAGGTTATAATTTCCATAAATAATTATTACAAACTAATGATAAGAAATTGGGTTACAATATTCATTAACACTATGAAATTTTCAAATAAAACTCAGATGGGTGAAATTACTAAAATTAAAACATTCAATAAAATTAATTATTATGTTATCATTACATTACATTTCAATCATATAGTATATATATAACAAAATATTAATGCAGGTTGAATATTGGTTATATCTCACAAAAATGAACGTTATACAAGTGAAACCTTTACCACTAGTCCAATAATTCCTTATAAGTATTTTAACCCTATTATAATAATATTACATTAAATAATTGATTTATTATGATTTTTTATATTTTTAAAACCATATAATTAAATAGATAATTTTATTTCTTATTAATTTAATATTTTATTACTTAAATCATTTTTGTCGATGTTGAGTGTTTTGAGGAGATTTAGTTCATTGTTTCAAAATGATTTGTTGTGTTGAACCGACTTTAAGAGGTCATTACATCAAAATATCTAATATAGTAATCATTAAATAATTAATTTTTTTAATAATTATACTTTTTTCATTAATTATACATTCATAACCGATCATGTTAATTTTTTTGAAAAATGAATTCTATCACAACCATGGAGAAGGTTGAACTTATGTACACATGAGTAATGTTTAAATTTATCAAATATCATTTTGGAAAGATTTTATTTACTATTTTTTATTTAAATAATTATAATTATATCAGAAATATTATAATTATTTGTTAAAAATAGTTATATATATAATTACTCTAGTTTTGTGATGAAATAATGAATTAGAATGCTTTGTGGAGGTGGTCATCTATGTGTATATGAACAATATTATCATTTTTTGAATGTAATAATTAAAATGATATATTATATTTTTATAAAAAAAACATGGAATATATATAATTATGAGTTTATTTATATCACATATATTCATTAACATTATCATTATTACAATTCATGTAAATGGGTTTGTGAAAAATAAATCGCACTGCTTCGTGAGGAAGTAGTCCACCGTACACACAAGCAACATTATCATATACATCACATAAAATAATGAAAAAATTTATATGTTATGTATTCACTAAATAAGTATTAATATATAAAAAATATCATATATATATATATATTCATTAAATTCATCATTAAAACAATCCATGAGAGGAAATTATGGTAAACCGATGACTTCGGTTAGCGAAGTGGTAGTATGTCGTTCACACGAATGATGATTATTTTTTCCATTTTATAGAAGAGGATATAGATTTAGTGGATAAAATTAATAAAATAAAAAAAAGCAATATAGAAGAGATTTTTTTGTATTATGAGAATTTTAAAATAAATATTTAAGGTTGAGGAAGAAGAATTAAAATTGAAACCCCTTGTAAGGAAATTACCTATTCTTGGACTACCTCTATAGTATTATTCCTAATGTATTCCTAGAATAAATATTTTAGGAAAACGTATTCTAGAATTAGGGTAAGGAATTTTGGAAGTGATTTTAGAATATAAGGGATGAACTAAAAGGATTTTATAGTGTGAATAAGGGATATATATTTTGGCTTTTTAAGTGAGGTGAGTGGAACACCTGTAATTTTTTAGAATAAAAAGGAGTACTCACATTATTCATGTTCCTTAAGACTCCAAAATATGGAATTTTCAAGATTTATAAATTTTTTGTTCTATATACGTTCATAAAAATATTATACATATTTTGATCATTTTGACCATTATCATTTCATATTAACCACCTTGTTTACATTTTTTAGATATAATAATTTAATTTAATTTTTCTCTTTTTACTATTGATTATGATAAAAAACTAATATTAAATTGGTAGATAAAATAAATTATTCTGATTCAATATATGTAATCCAATTTTACCAAATTCAATTAATATAGGTGTATAACATTAATTTAACATTATACACACTAATTCAATGAAAAAGCGGGTTTTCTGGATGAGCATATCTCAATAAAATTACGATTTTTCATTAACTCTATGACTTATAAAAATAACTATATAAATATAAATTAATAATTATTGATGTTTAATATATTGGTTTTATTTAAATAAATCATAATTTGTTTTTTTTATATTAAAATAAATGATGAATGAGTTTGAACATTATAGTTGTTTCCTGAAAAATCATGATTTTAAACCCAAAGGCAAATTTATACAAAAATATGATTTTAATTTTATTAAAGATAAAATTAATTTCATAAAATATAACTAAATAATAATTACCTTACATTAAATAATATAAAAACATAGTGATATATTTAAATTCCTTGATTTATTTCAAAGAAATAACATTTAAAAAACAATATTTTCATCAATTCACCTAAAATATATTTTTTCTGAGATATGCCAAAATTTACTACAATTTATTTTTTGAAATTGAAATTTAAAATTTAAATATCATTTTATCACATAAATAATCTAAATTTAAAAAAAATTATAATATTTCATAATGAAAATCAATAAAAATCTCTTTTTAATAAAAATATTAGGGAAATGAAATAATTTTACTATTTTTTATTATTTACTAAATAATTATACATAATTTTATTTATTATAAATATATATTTGTTTGTGTAAGTATATATATTTATATTTCATAAAATATTTAATTTTAATCACAACCTCTTAATTTAATATATATGGTTTTAATGGATATATGTTTTACTTGTCATTTAAGAAAGGTGTTTCACATCGAATAAGCTATCAAACATAGTATTCTTTTATAAAATCTAGATATATTACATCCACAACCCATATAATAAATATAAACGTCAAAATTTAAATACATTTTCTAGTTAATAAATGTTTTTACATTTAAAAATACATTCTTTAGAAATCCACTTCATAAAAAGGTTTAATATAATAACCTCTAAATAATAGAGAAAATGGCATACAAAGGTAATGTAGAGAAAAACATGTTTACAAATAGGATAACATGAGTGGGATGTAATTATTTTTACATGGAAGAAGTGTATAAATAATCATGGGTAGTTGTATTGACCATTAACAATATGAATGCGAATTATGAATTGGAAGTTATGGATCACAAAAACATAAATAAATTCTGAGTTAAAGGAGAATATGTTCATCAAAAATGATGTTACTCGGATAATATTTTTATTTAATTATAATTTTCCAATATTGGAGGAATTATTTCCTCATATATATATGTAACACATATTGAAATATACTTACTTTAGAAGTGAAATTTCCTCTTTCTTCAAATTTCAAACTCAATATCATCTTTGTCTCCAAATGATGAGTATTCATGTTTGATTTTTCTAATTTGAATCACTAAAATCATGTTTTGAAATAAAAATAATTTAAAAAAGGAATAATTATATTTTTCCAAATATCATTATACATTAACTAAAACAATAATTATTATCACATGGATTATGCTTATTAAAATTAGTACACCATGTTGATATTATTTATTAATATCCAAATTTATACAGTAATACCCAAAGTAAAAACTAAATAATTCCTAAATCATTTAAATAGTAAATAGCGTATTAACCTAATTTTTTATCTCATCCCATTCACGTTTTAATAAAAAAATTATATCTCAATATATTGAAATAAAATGAATTATTTATTATCTAAATAACATTTAAATATTATTATTACCTATATGATAAATCCAAGGTTCCTATAATTACCTATATATACATTTATTATAAACCATAAAATTTTTCAATACCCTAAATCTTATTTCAACCAAATATATATTTATTCTTCACCTAAAACCAAATCATTTCATTCAATTCCATATAATAAAATATCTCTTAATTTTTATTAACACTATTCAGAAATCATCACTTAAATACTCAAAGGGGTGTTTAGACCTTGGTCGTATGATCTTCCATAATATTAGAGACCAGTGATGGTGTCCATTACTAGGAATATATCCTCACATTAAAACATCCTAATATTCAATGTTATCTAACCCATTTCATTGATACCAACTAATAATCCCCAGAACCACACTCCCAGATCAGGTGTTAAAACCTGAAATTTACCTTTTCAAATTTGATTCCAATGAAGGTTATCAAATTTTATACATTAAAATATTAAAAATAAAAATATAAAATTATATCACTAACATTATCATTGACCATTTAGGTTTAATGTTTTATAGAATTCAGAAATACTCATACATAAAACAAATCACCTTGTCTTTAACTGATTGTATCCCCAACCTAACCCAAATTTTTATATTCCACATTATTACATCATCATTAACCATATAAAATACTTTATTGACATTATTATATCAACCTCAATGATTATAGCCTATGTAAATTTAAACACAAGAATGTTGTTCTCAAATTATCAATAATTGTACATGTAAACATTTACATTTGAATTTCATCAGTGTGAATAAGAATTGTATATTGGTTAGATGGTATAATCAAGTTTAAGGAGTATAAAATAATAATATTGAAACATAATTATATCTATATGATAAAAGATGAAAAAATGGCCAAGGATGATCAATATAAATAGTCACCCAATTCCATAATCATGAACAATTTGATATCAATTTGGATTAAATTAAATATTTTAAACCCATTCCATGAATAGGTAAAACATATTGGTATCTTATAAAAATTATCAAATTATCATTCATAGAAATGGAAGAACCAATATGGTGGAATTTCTTATTTAGAGTACCAATGAATTATATGGTGATAATAGACCCACTGATCCTTGGATAATAATTTTACCACCCATATTTGGATAACAATATAAAACCAATATATGGTTTACAATAGGACCACCCTCCTTTATTAATAATGGAACCAAATATCATTAAAATTAATTTTGAAGAAATTTATCATTAATAAAGTGCATATAAAATTCATTCCATTTTCTTCCAATGAAAAAACTCATTATTCCTTTCATAACATGATTAATAATCAATAAATATATATTTTCTATTGAAATATCTCTGAAAAATGGAAAAAATTTGAGAATAAATGATTTCCATAAATAATCTTTGAAACGTGATTAATATATAATAGAGAAATGGGTTCCATAACAATTTAATTGAATTATGTTTAACCTGTTGAAGAGATATGGGTTACTCAAAAATCTCATAGAAATAATAAAAATTCATCCATATAAAGGGTGAGAATTGTATCATTAATAAATATCATCATTTGATATATTCTAACAATAATGTTTTTATGTTAATTAATTGAAATATCCTAAATAATTCATTAAAATCAGTTGTGTGGAAAATAAAATTATCATTTTAAAAATCACATATAATAATTATACATACAAGAATAATTAAACAATAATATTATTTGAAAACAACCATATAATAATATAAATTAATCATATAAAATAATAATGAATATAATGTAGTGAAAATTCATTCATTTTATTAATTCTAAAAATCATTTCAATAAATTTGGAAAAAGGGAGTCAAATGTGAATGATTTGGAAAATGTTTGGAAAATACATTTTAAATCCATTTAAATAAAGGTAAATGATCATGTATAATGTCTTAGTAAAACATATATTTTTATAAAAATAAATTTCAAAAAATTTCCAAATATATGGATATTGAAAAGAATGATAATTGATCTAAAAAAAGAAACGATAAATAAGAAATAATAATCAATTTATTGATGATTATTTAATCACTATGGGATGAAATGTGAATCAATCATGTAAAAAAATCATAATAAAATATATGAGGTTTATTATAATAATATCACATTATTTATACAAAATTATAATTGTTCATAAATAATACTTAACGATAGGATATTGTAACATAAAAACTTTTCCACTTGGGTTACTACTTAATCATATGCCCTAAAAAATAAAAAATAAAAAATTATATATTAAATATCATGATCATATGTATTTTCATGATATAAAATGTAAATATTCAGTATATACACATTAAAAATTAATATAATTTCATATCATATATGTATGTCTAAAATAATTTTAATTAGAGGCGAATAACCCTTGAAAATAATACAAATAAATTTGAGATTTAATCTATGAATATATTATGTGTATATAATTTAAAACAATATGAATGAATTAGAGATACAATATATGATACTTAAAATTCATTAAACAATTAATAATGAGATAATAATGTCCTCGAATATATATTAAAACCCAATGAAGATAATTTGTGTTATAAAATTCTTTTTCCACATAGTAACCTTCATGTAAAATCCACCTCGATGATGTAATAAATATTACAACATAAAATATTTTTACGTATGAAGGATTAATGATATTAAATTTAATATTAATATTATATACACCACACAATATTAATAAGTAGTGAATATGTAATATGTCTCGTAGAAATGAATTTTTGGTGAGAAAAAGAGTTGTGTTGATTCCATACATCCCATGTATTTCCTTTAAATCATGAATAATGGGAATATATTTTTTTATTTCTTAAGAAAAAATTATATATTTAACAATATTTAATTATTTTATTTGATCACTTCTGTAAATGAGATAATTGAATACTTATTTAGTTAAGTCCACACCAGGTGTTTTGAGGATGTTCAGTTCATTGTATCAAAATGACTTCGGTGTAAAAAATGTGGTAAGAGAGGTCATAATTTAAACATAAATATAATACTAATCATGAAATGATTATCATCATTATTCATTAGTTATACTTTTAAAAACAATCATGAAAAATTTATTTGTAAATTATATTAAAAAATGAAATATGATACGATCGTGAAGATGGTAGGTCGTACGTACGCATGAGTAACGTTTCCATTTTTCAATTATCATTATAGAAAGATTTAATGTATTGTATTAAAATTAAACCATTATAATAATAAAATAAATAACATATTGTTATTTATATATACTTAAATATATCATTCTAGTGATGTTGCGATGAAAAAAAAAATCACATATCTTTGTAGAGGCGAAAAACTACATATACATGATTAATTTAATAATTTTTTTATTGTAAGAAAAAAATGAATATTATAATTTCATAATGATAAATATGTTTTAAATATAAATAATATTTCATATATATCACATTTATTAATAAACATTATCATTATTATTTTCCATGAAAACTGATACTGAAAAATGAATCGCATCACTTTGTGAGGTCGTAGTTTGTCATACACACTATCGTCATTCTTGTATCTCATAATAAATTGATATAAATAAAATATATTTATTATAATAACTCCATGGTAATAAATATTTTAAAAATATAATATATATTAATTAAATAAATCATTTAAAATATCTATGAGATTTGATGATTGAACAAAGAATTACATCTGTACATGAGTCGACTGTCTTCTGTACACATTAATATTGATATCTTATACTTTATGAATGAAGAAAATATAAATTTTTTTTAAGAAATTAATTTAATAATATATATATATATATATATTTCTATATATATATTGTGATCATTTTTTAATAATATTCAATGCATGTGGAAGAAAATGTAAAAAAATACATAGTTAATAAATTTACCTATTTATTAGGCTAGATATTTAGATAAAACCTAATATATTACTATAATGGATTTTGAAAAAAAAAATGGATTAAAAGATAAATATGTGGAATTTGGGTTTTTTTTTTGTAGGTATGTGTGTTAAAAAGTTGTTTTAGGGTGTGTTGAATGGAGGAGAGTGTATAGCCTTTAAAAAATGAAGTGAGTGGCACACATTAAATTTTTTAAAAGAAAACAACAAACCCACGTTTTTCACTTGCCATAAGGCTAATAAAAATATAATTTTAGAGAAATAGACATAATAAGATCAAAATATGGTTATCCAATAGTTTTTATGAAATTTTCAATCATTTGAACCCTCTTTTTCCGTTAATACCTAGGTAAACCCATTTTCCCTTTAAAAGGAGTACATTATTTTTTTTACTATTCCAACTATTATTTATAGAAAAATATTACGGTGAGCATATGAGAAAATATAAGTTATTATGATTAAAAATATTCAATCCATTTTAACCTATGTAATTCATATATTTTTCATAATTTAATTTAATATTGAACCCACAGACGTCATGAAAAAATGGGTTTTCAAGAAATGTATTGGTCATGGAAAAGATGATTTAATGTTAATTAAATTACTATTAATTATTATATTATGAATATATATTATTATTTATTTATATATATTATATAAATTTATTTTTTATTTTTTATTATTTATTTTTTATTTTTACTTAATTTAAAAGAAGAAATAATTTTCACTTTAAAATAGTTTTGATTAAAATCATGTTTCTGAACCCAAAGAAAAGATTTTACTAAAATAAAAAATGAGGATGAATAGAAATAAATTCGTTGGATTAAATATAACTATTTATTAATTATTTTTATTTAATGAATATTGTAAATATAATGATTCTTGTATGATACTTGATTTATTGAATGGAAATAATATTTTTCCAAAAAACATCATTCTTCAATATTTAATGAAAATAAGTATTTATCTAAAAAACCAAATGTTAACCCTTTAAAAAATTTCCTATGATGATATTAAAAATGAATTTCATTTTATAAAAATAATATTCCAAATGTTATAAGATATTTTTAATGAAATGATATAAAATAAATTTTTATGAAAACTTATTTTGGAAATATAAATTTACTTTACTAAAATTTGAATGATTATATAAAATATTTTATTAAAATTTTATTTTGACTATAAAATTTATATATGTATATATATATAATTAAATAATTAATACTTTTCATCGAAACCTATTTAATGGATTAGTTTTTAATGGTTGTATATTATTTGGGACGTTTAAGCTTGGTGTTGCTTATAGAGTACGCTATCAAACAATGATTTCATTACTAAAATCCTGGGTTTTTATAATAAAAAAACATCATCATGCAATATAATATTATTTTATTTAAATTTATAAAAAACATATAATATAAAATAAATATATTTTATTAAATGTCATTTATTAAAATAATGTATCCGGGATTCAATGAATAATTTGGATAAAATTTTATAAAACACCATGGATTTATCCATTTCAATGGAATGATAAAAAAAATTCATTTATATAAAATTGATTCATTATTGAATGAAAAACTCATGGTAGAAAATATGTAACTCATTAAAAAACTTCTTAGGGGTTGTATATGATTTAGAGTCTTTTGGAAATAAAAATAGAAGGATATAATATATTTTTATAAATTTTTAGGTAGTAATTTGGTTCCACCTATATAAAATGGATAAACTCAATGGAAATGGTTACAATTATAATAAAAATTGAGTAAAAAGTCCCCACAGGATCATTATAAACCCAATGAAAAAACAAAATAAATTTGACTAATCATGAAATAATAGACACTATGTACTTTTGGATGTGAGGGCTTTGAAGATTAAGACATGATAAGAAAAAATATGTTGAAGTGAACTGAAAACATGGGGAAAATATACTTTTTGGTGATTAAATAACATGAAACCAAATCCAATGTTGATATGAACATATTAGAATGATTTTTAGAATATGGATGACTAAAATGAGTGTAGAAATAAAGACCATATGTTCAATAATCAAGTGAGGATAAAAACTAAAAACAAAAAAATTTGTATTTTGACATCTGGCATGGTTTCAATGAATGGGTTTTAAATTATTTACCATATTTGTGATATATTCTGAACTCTAGATCTTCACATATCAGGGTTCGTAAACAAAAGTTTTCAAAAATATGCCTGAAATATATGGTATCTGTTGGAATGAAACTATATTATACATTAAGACACAATGATACTTCTTATTGTGTGTTACCAAAGAACAAAAAATCTCACATGTAAGATTAATGTTCATGGAATTTATTAAACAATAATATTCCAATGTTATGGGAAAACAATATATAAATATGAAAATAATAAAATGATACACTGTGGTGTGACAATTATCTCCTGTTGGTAAAGATGTAATGGATCATACCAAGTATTATTGATTAGTTTAATAGTCTTAAAAATATATATACTTACCTAACATCCATATTACAATTGATATTAAATAAATATCATGAATAAGATTATTTCACACCTAAAAACATTCAACTAATAATTTTTTATATCCTACCATATAGAAAACCAATAAATAAATAGAGAATTTTATATATAAGTGGACGGAAAAATAGATTATATAAGGAGTAAATTTAAAATAATTAATATTGTAGTGTGTATAAAAAACACCAGTAATTTTTTAAAATAACCCATTTTTATTTTAAATCGATGATTAATATCCAGATATTACTTACATGGATAATGAATTCTGAATTCTCAATAGAGGAAATGAAAAAATCGGGACAGTAATTATCATAACATTAAGGAATTGAACAATTTATCATTAATATTACCATTAAGACCATCCCATAGAAACATTCATTGAATGGATAAGTATACATCAATTACTATCTTCACATTCATGATCTCATAACCTCATCCTATACACAATGAAATATTATATTATCTCATGATTAATGTCAATTCATTTGGGGCCTATTTATAAACGATCCCCTCCCATAACTTTTATTTCGAATAAATTCCTAATATATTAAATGATATAAAAATATAAATCCCAGAATGGCATAGAAATTAAAAAATATATCTATTGAATCATGAATATTGAATACTTCACCAATAAATTAAATTGAATACCTAATAAAAATAATTCTACTAGTATCAATATACATATATATATAATTTGTATTTTATTGAGGAAAAAATGTAGTAATTTATTCTATTTCAACAAAGGATTCAGAAAATGCAGACACAGAGAATAAAATATTATCCATTGAAATGATTAAGAGTGATGGGGAATGTGATTATGATAATGGTAATGAAAAAACACATAATTCATTAATGGGTGAAAGAATACCATAAACTCTTCATAGATAATGGTTTTTTTAAACATAATCCTTTGAAAATTATAGATGAAATTGTTTGAAAAAAATTAAAAAACATTTCATTAAATCAATTTTTTATGAATTAGGTTATGTATTACTTTATATTTTTCTTTCCATAATGAAAAAAAATCCCTAATATTTTGATAATTTTTTAAAAAAATTATCAATGGATTTTGAAAATAATTTATTTGAAAAAATTATATTTATAATTAATGATTAAATGTAAATTTTTTTTATATTAACAATAATTATTTATCATCTATTAAACATTAAAAAAAATTTTATATCAGATAGTTCTTATAAATTCTAAAAATCACTTCATTTGACAAATGGTAATAGTATTCATTTTGATATTTTTTAGTAATGGTAAAATATGTGGCAAAAATGAATACAAAAAAAATTTAAATATACATATTAATTCCATCAAATTTTATAATGAAAAATTACATCATAGAAATGGAGATAGAAGGAATAATTTAAAACATTATTTTTTAGAAAAATATCCTCTTCATGTAATATAATGGTTGATTCTAGGAACAACAAAAGAAGAAAATTAAATTTCAAATTTGAACCCCAAATAAAATAATAAGACAAGAAACTAGAGATTTTTTTAACTTATTAGTATCATATAATATTTCCAATGGAAATTTGAAGATAAAATTATGAAAATTAAATAAAATCTTTATTGAAATAACTTATCTCATGTCAATCATGGAATATATACACTCTTATACCCCATTTATAATAAATTTAAAATTATTATTAATTAATTAAATAACCATATTAATAATTACCATTACATATATGATTCATTTATGACATGTCACCACCTTTAGTTGGTAATTATTCATTTGTATTATCTTTATAAGAATAATCTGGTTAATTTCGTTGTATATATTCAATAGGCCTTTATGATTAATGTTTACACATTTTACTATTTTTAATGACAAAACAATAAAAAATAAGTCACCATTCTAGATTAAATAAAATATAATAAAAATATTATATTTCTATTAAATCAATCCATTCATGAGGCAACAACAGATGAAATACAACATGAATAACATCACTCAGTGGACATGGTATTCCATACATATGCAGGAAAAATTTTATAATCATCTCAAATACTTTAGGGTACAATGGTATGTAAAATAAAATATTTACATAATAATGATAGCCTCATATATAAAAAATTTATTCGTTTTAATTACCCATATATCAATTATTAAGAGGTAATTGTTCAAAATGAACCACATCAATACGTATAGATGGTAATTATTATATATATACCTGTTATTCATTCAATTTCTATTAGGTGAGAAAAGGGATCAATAAGGGGTTTCCTATAAATAGAATAATATGTAGAAATAATTAATATATTAGTGATATTATATAATCCTAATTATAAGATAATTTATGGAGAGGGAATAAGAAATAAAATACATGAACTCAGATAAGAGTTATAACACATCCTTGTAATCCCCATTTAGACAACACATTAAGACATCTTAGGATGTTATAAAAAAATACCATAATACGAAAATGTTGGTAATGAATCTATAATGATATTTTGTTAGTTTATGGTTGATATAAGTGGATAAAACTTTGTGAATAAAGGTCGAGGTAAGGCTTCATTTTACAAATAGGTTGGTCAAAAACACATAAATAATTGAAATGTTAATGTGAAATGTCTTATGAGCATATATAAAATGGGTATAATTGATTAGAATGAGTATATAGTTGATATATAGTCATCGAATAAATTATAGTCTAGTTTAGGTGTTATTATAAGCATTATTTGTTGAACTAACCTATATTTTCCTTGGATGACCATTATAGTTATAAAATATTTTTCAATTTTCAGAAGTCCTAAAGGCAATTTTATCAATTGAATGTTGGAAATATTAATGAAATTCAACATAGGAATAATTATTTCCCATAAACACAATCTAGAATACAATTTAAATTAATTTCTATTTTTTTAAAAATAAATATTATATACCATTTAAGGTCCATCTTAGGACTATTCACTTATAATGACATTAATGGAATCAGAAAAAAAAATTGAATATTAATTTAAACTCTTTCAACATAAATTATAATTTTTAACTATTCCTTATTATTTTGGTCACCAATAAATAATCCAAATTTTATTACCAATAATTTTAATAAAATCATTTAATTTATTATTCTATTACTTTCAGAAGCATTATGTCAGCATTATTTAAGCATTTTATAAAATTATATTTTCACTAATAATTAAAAATAAATTAATACATGAAAATTTATATATTCGTAATGAATATTAAAATTTATAATTATTCATGTCTTTTTTAATATATATGAAAAAAAAAGAGATATTAAACGAAAGAGAGTCAAATTTTGTAACTATTCTTAACATAAAATAATATAATATTCTTATATAAGGGTTAATGAAACCAAAATGGAATATTTACGAATTTACTAAGGTTATAGTAGAATATTAGTCATTAAACGAAATAAAATAATGTTTTTTTGTAAAATTTAAGACCATAAACCACGATTTTATCCATTATTTAGATGCTTTACCCATTTAACTATTGTTACAATTTTACCATGGATAATATTCATTATGAATAAAATTGAAATTAATATATTTACCAAATAATGAACCCCCATATTATATATATATAATAATATATTCAATATTTAATTCCAGTAACTAGTAAAAAAAATTATCATAATTATGAAAAATGTATAAAAAATAATTTCTCGAGAAATGTGATTTTAAGAAAAAATATATATAAAAGAATATAAAAATATAAATATATATATCCAACTACTTGAGGAATAGTAATTTTTATTATTAAAAAAAAGTAATCTTCTTTTAATATTAAATTACATTATTATAATGGCCTGGATATGAAACATAATTAAAATAATTTTATTATAATAAATTAGAAAATAATATAATTATTTAATTATAATAATCAATAAGTAGTAATTAATTTAATATATTAAGATAAAAATATATTTCAAACAAAAAATTAGTTTTATTAAAGATATCAATAAAACCTCAAAATGATTTTATATTCATATCCACTGATAAATAATAAATTTAGGATTAATTATCCAGGTTATAAGGTAAAAATGTTATATATATATATATATATATATTTTATAATAAGATATTTCTTATTCAAACTAGCCAAACCAATTGTATGGTCTTAATAGTTATATTTAAATAATAGAATATTGTGGGTTTTTATGCTCAGTGATGAATGTTGTGTTTGATTTCAAATTTATTGTTATTGAAAAAGAAAATATAAACTAAATTTCATTGAATTATTAAGTCACCACAACTCATTGTTCTCCCAAAAAAATTCTTATAATTTTTTTTACAATAATAGTTTATTTTTTCATCCTAATTAATAAAACATGATACTATAAAATGAGAGATCCCATGATATTCTCTAGAGAATTACATACCATAATGAATTTTTATGCTAGTCGTGAAACCTATATGATTAAAAAATAAGGTACTTTTCAATGATATGACTTTGGTCTTTAGGATATGCACTAAACTCCCTCATCTCAATATACCCATGTAAGACACTATAATATATTTCCATAAAATTATAAGTTGTTTAATCCTTAAACATTAATCTATATTATTGGGTCAAAGAGGTAAATACATTCAATAAATATACCTAAACTACAACCTTAAAATGAAAAATTAATTTTTTGTTAATTTACAAAAACAATTTAAAGGATATGAATGATGGCCTTCTAACATTATTTAATTATTTCCTCCAATGTATTGATTCAAAAAAATAATTACCCACATTTAATTATTCAATTGAAGAAAACATGAATTAAAAATAATTTAAATAATATGTTTTCCTCATCATACATGTGGAAAACACATATTATAAGTATAATGAAAATAGAATATAAAAATAATCCATGTATATATCACTGGATGATTCATAAATAAAAAATAGTATAGTTAATAATTGGAACTAGATTTTTTACTATCATTAAATTCTTTAGAATGTCATAAAAAATAAAAAATAAATAAATAGAAAATATAACATGGATAATATTATTAAGATAAGATAACATTTAATATATAGTAACTCGTGCAGTAATTCTATTTTCATCATGTTCATCATGATGAACATAAGGATCATCCAGGGGATAAATTTGTTAGAATTTATTTACATGATTCATTATTGTATAAACATAAGAGGTAAGCAAAGTAGATATCATTATATTAGGTATTAGTTGATTCCTAGCATAAATTATATTATTTGTAATAACTTCCAAATTAATGGAATACTAAAGACGTAATCAGGGATGAATTTAATGAGAGGAGATGAAATGGGATCTATATAACTCTAACCACCGAACAAAACTCCATGTATTTCCTCATTAAATTTTTGGATATCCCTTCAATATTTTCTATTATAAATAGAAAATATGTTTTTCTAGAAAATATGGTGAAACCCACCTCAACACTAATATACATATTCTTTGCATCTACACAAGTGGTTTATAAAAACAAGAACTCCCTCCAATGATTATTTTGATAGAGACCCGATTCAAAACACTCATCCTTATTAGAATAATCTGAGATCATATTAAAAAATAATAGTTGTAATATTGTGAAACGATGAGAATAATCCAATTCA
Organism: Viscum album; assembly: GCA_963277665.1. Lineage (NCBI taxonomy): Eukaryota > Viridiplantae > Streptophyta > Magnoliopsida > Santalales > Viscaceae > Viscum > Viscum album. The sequence goes on from OY728160.1 coordinate 175,248,623, forward strand.
ATCCAGTTTACCTTCTTAGTGTAATAAAATAAAATTTTCATATACACCTTCATTGTTTGAAGAAAATATTTTTTTATGAATAATTCCATAAAACAAATTAATGAATGATAATATTTAGTATTATATGAATTCTAAAAGATAAAACATTAAAATTCATGTATATACATGGTAAACAAAATTTTAAAAGACTCTACAATGAATATAATGATTCAGTTGGCCTCAATATTATTTATAAATTAATCTAAATCATGGGAACCTTACTATCGATTATAGATTGGTGGACCATGATTTTAAAAATCTAGAACTCTATCTCTATGTTCTTCTAGAATTATATGGTCACTATGTTCTATGGATGGTGTAAATATTAAAACCTTAATAGGGAAATATTGATCTACTTTAGATTTTCATGTGAAAGTAATGACGGTCAACTCCATCTTAGTGTTTCATATGGACAAGGTATGGGAATACACAAAGAAAATAAAAAATGAAATCCATAATAAAATTAGATCATGATGTTCAATAATATATAAAAATACAATTAAATGAAATAATATTAAATAAAAATAATATTTATAATTATAACAAAATAAACTCCAATATTTAGATATTAAAATTAAAAATTTAATAACACCATCATCTTCCACTTATAAAATCTTCTCAAAAACACATTTATAAATATTTTACAACTTATATAATAAATATTTTGATTATCCAATTATTATTCCAAATAGGTTCACCAAAATTCCTCTTAATTAATCAATATAAAAAACTCCAAAAGTTAAAAAAATTTAAATTAAAAAAATTGAAATCACTTATAAATCAACACATTTAATAAATAAAATAGAATTTTATAAAATTCCACATAAAAATTCATGAAATATTTTAAAAAAAATATTTTTTCACACAAAAAAATATAAATTATCAGACTAACTAGAATATAAAATAAAATCCTCTTAAATTAATCATATAAATTATAAAATATTTTATTTAATATACAAATAAATAAAATGATTTTTCCCCTACAAAAACAAATGAAACCATTTTAATTTATATCAATAATCCATAAAATTCACATAATTTAATCTTAAATGATAAATAAAATATAATAAGAATAATTTCATATTTTAAATAACCAATGATTAATATTTTATTTATTTTATATTTGAAAATGGTTTGATAGATCATCCAAGAAAATGATATTATAATTTTCGGAATACTACTGTAAGTTTTTGATGATTTGTTTCCCAGTCTGTTCCCTATTTTAGAGACGACACATAGTAACTATGTGGCCATATTATTATTCCAATTTTCCACTCCATAATTTTCTTTATAAAAATATATAAAAATATTTTATATAGAACATCAATACTATATTAATGACTAAATTTATTTACACAGTTGATAAATAATTTAAATTTAATACGCACATCTCAATTATCCATTAAAAATAAAATTTCAATATGATGTGTATAGTTTAGTAATTACTGCAACTATAACTTTAATCTCTAGTGATATTAAATCCCATCTACCATGATTTCCGAAAAAACAACTAAAAACCATTACCATATCTATTCAAACAAACACAACTCAACTAACCACATCCAATATGTCAACCCATCCTAAGGATTAAGGTGTGTTCACGGTATAAATGTCTTTAAACTAGGGATCTCATCATCAATGTACACATAAATGGATATTATTTCACTGAGTATAGAGTAATAATAATTAGAAAACAAATATAGAAACCATTATGTCTTGACCAAACCATGGAGTAATAAAAACATGGAGAAAATAGTTTCATAATATAATGAACTCAAACAAAAAAATAAAATAAAATAATAACTCATCAAACAATAAATAAAACCAATGGAAAAATCGTAAAACCCCAAAATCACTATTGTTAAAATTTAAATTTAAAACTTTACAAAAGACAAAAAATAAACTAAACTAATAAATCAAATGGAATATTATTTAAAAATTGAAAATAAAAACTATGAAACCACCAAATAGAATTACAAAACACCAATCTCTTTATTTCATGTGAATGCTTATCATATTAAACCACCATTATACCTGAAATGGAATTCAAGGGAATACTATATATCCAATAGAAACATATATAATAACAATGAAGTAAATTGTGTATTTAAAAATAAATCTCAACACATATCCTCTACATGATCAACCCATAATCCTTAAATTTAAATCTATATCTTTATTATTTGAAATAAAATAATAAATTAAATATAATCATTTTAGAATAAAACAAGTAATTGTAGTCATTTCATATAAATATGTATATTCATCCTATTTTAAATTGAATGTTATATATATATATAATTCTTTAATAATTATAACAAAATATATAATTTTGAACTAGAAAAATAATTTTAAACATTTCCTTAAAAAATATTAAGGGAATTAATCTAAGAATAATTAAAAAAATCCACATATAAATATGGAAGAACATATATATATATTATTCATACAATTTAGAGTGACAAAAATATGAAAATTATTTAGAAGAAATGATTAAACATTTCCCTAAAATAATTAAAATAATCATAATAATGATATTAAGTAAAAATAATAGTAATCACTAACATAATAACACATAAAATTATAACATGAAAGCAACATGAACTATATATTAATCAACTACAATTATAAATAAATTCAAAACCCCTATTGTATTTCTAAAAAAACTATTTATAACGGGGACACATTGGATCCCTAATTGTGATCTGAGAAAAAAATAAATGTAATATATCTAATAATAATTCATAAATAAATTCAAGTAATTAATCCCTCAATTGACCCAACAACACTAGACTGAGAGATGAAATCCATTAGGAATATAATGAACCTAATTTGGGTCCAATAAATATAATGGAATAAAAAAATAAATATTAGATGTATAGATAGTTAAACCTAATATACCAAAGGCTTCTAATTGCACAAAATATAGGTAATAAATAAAACTTAATATGTCAAAATATACTAATACAAACACTAATCATAAACAACCCCTCACCATTGGTCACCCATCAAAATATCATAACCTAAAAATAATAATTACATTTTCTTATCACTAGGATTAGAAAAATAAATTAGTTTTTTTCGATAAAATATATATATAGGTGAACATATTTTTTATATCTAGATGTGTTATATAAAACCATTGTATAATATTTGTCATAGTAAATGGGGGTTTTTTTGCGGTGTTTTTTATTAGGAAAATGATTTTAAAAAAATGACATGAAAACAACTATAATAAAATATTGATGAGGTATTGGTGGGATTAAATTATTTTGATTCAATTATAGTACCAATGTTATTATCCTTTTTGTTTCTATTATTGTATGATATAGAATCAACATATTCTTCCTCTCTATAATATGAATAAATGGTGATAGTGAATCAAGTCTTCATAAAATCTTATTGTGGTTTTCCATTTATAAAAAGTTTGTATTTTTTGTTATAGGCCCCTCAAAATGTCATTGAAATTTCCCAATATTTTCTTTTTTTTCTTAATTAACAATTATTTTAAACTAAATTATCTCCACATGAAAAAAATTGAAGATAAATCACCACATATATCAAGAGTATTCCAATATATATAGACAAGAACAATCTAAAGGTTGGTAAATATCATCAATAAAGAAAAATAATTAATAAAATTAAATAACGTAAAATCACACATGATAATAATAAAATTATTTATCATTTCCTTATAATCATGTAGACTTTAACCAATGATGTTAAGGGTTAAAAATAAAAAATATGATAAAAATGGAATTAAAAAAATATGGAAGGCATAATGTAAATAAATATTATATATGAAACATGTATATGAAAAATGATCTCCCATTTTCAAAAACTATCAATAAAATTGGCCTCATGAAATTATATTAGGACATATGTTCTTATCTTCATACTCTATAGTTAAATCATATGAGTTCCTTTATCGTTTAAAAATATTAATCATTCTTATTCTATCTTGATTTACCTTCTTCTATATGGATTCAAATATGATATGATATATAACATATATTTTGAGTTTTATATGTTACCATATCTATTATTTTATGAATCATTATCCACATGGAAGAATAGTAGGTTACATGATTAATTAATTATTTATCTACAATTGAAAAAATATTATGAATTTAAATTACATTAATAGGTTTGAAATATTTCTTATTATATTATAGAATGTGCATTACTTTATTATTAAGGTATCATGTCCATACATCAGACATAATATTTGATACTTATTTAAAAAAACTCAAATAAAATATAATTAACAAACTTTGTAATATTCGAACACATTTTAAATGAAAATATACTCCATACTCCCCAGATTTACTTTTAGTCAAAAATTAAATTTATTACCATTAAATATATTTTTCATCATATTTCTATGTACTCAAAAATTATTGTTTAATATCATTCATAACTAGGATTTTCTGTATAATTGAAGTCACACATTGAAATAGAGTATCTTTTGTATTTCAAATAGTTATAAACATTCATGCCCATCTTTGGGCGATAAAAAGAAATTTTTTCCATTATTGTCATCATTGTTTTTTTTCATATTCAATACCTTAATCGTTCTAAAAATGTATTCTTTTAATTCAAATAGAATCATTCAAATATCTTTTCTTATCTCATTTTCTAAATTATGATACACACAAAATTCTTCAAAAATCACTTAATTGATACTATAGAATTGGTAGTTATAGATATTTAGCTCATAATTTAATGACAAGTTTTTATTAATTGTTTCTAAGGGATGTAATGAATAAATTATATGGTAGGAAATAATTTTTAGTTCATTGAATATGTTGTTTAAAATCATTATAATGAATCTATGAATAATAAAAAAAACTCATTAAATGCATTGGGTTTTTGATAAGATTACCCTAAATGTTTCAGATTTTATAGTATTACATGGTTCAATAATGATTAATTTAATTTTTATTAAAAGGATAAAATGTATATTGAATCATCTCAAGTATATGAATTATAATTTCAGATTGTATGTCATGGAATTAGATTAAAAAATTAGAGGTCATTTCTTGACATTACTCCACATATAATTTGAACATTTGTTCAGTTGTTAATTTATATAATGTAATTTAATGGGTAAAATTTGTTTCTAAACATTTTCACCGAATCAATAGTTTCATGAGTATTCTACTTAAGATAATAGTTTTCAAAAATATATTAAAACTATAGAAAACTATTTTTTTGTAAAAGACATAAAAACATGAATGAAAAATAATAAATATGAAATTTTCTAAAATACAGGGTTACTTTATCTAAACATAAATTGTGTATTATTAAATATTAATTCAAATATATTAATAATTTTATTAGATATATATAGAACCATAATAGGATCTTGTTGATAGATTAGAAAAAAATTACTTGGTCTTTTGTGATAAAAAGTTTAAAAGAGTGTGATCTCATATACTAATTCTTGTTGGATTTTCTAATAAAATACATCAAACTATATCTCATAATATTGAAAGGATAATTCTCTAAAAATTTCATTGTCTTCATAAAACCAAAATGATATAATGAATAATAATAATCGAACATTTCAATTCAGAACAATGTGTACCTGAAATTTTCTTAAGTATTTAGAAATATAATTTTGTTTTCCTTATTTTATAAAAGTATTTAGGCTGGATCAAATATTCATGAGAGACAATTATTCTCTCTTTATAAATTATGAAATTATCAAAATATCTCCTATAATTCTTTAGATATCATATAGTTAATATATTATCTCTTTTCCAGCTCATTCCATTCCTAGAGCCATCTCTTTCAAAGTTGAGTCAACTTTTTATTCATATTCAACTCATGCATAAAAACATTTCTAATAAATATTTTTATATTGGAATAATACATTGGGGGTTCTGTAGGATATATATAATAAACCCATATATAATATGTTATCTATTAGATCCAATCATTTGTACTAGGTATACAATTATTTATCCAAAATTCGGTAGATTATATGAGAAAACAATTTAACTTTTTTAATCACTCTATTTGTATAGGGTGTTTATTTTATTATGATGAAATACATAATTCCTAAGTAAATATTCAGGTCTCCTGTAATAAAAAATAATTCCTTTGTTCACTAACAAGTTTTCTATACACTCCGATCATACGAAATAAATTATCATTCACCCAAGAACAAATAATATAAAAATAATAAATCTAGGTAGTATATGTTTTTATCCATTTCCAAATATAATATTTTAACTTAATCATATAATAATTAATAAATGGTATCATATTACGTATCACAAAATATATTCACCCCATAATGATAATTTTATTAAAACTATGCGGGTTTTTGGAAATTTTTTTCATTTAAATAAATCGCAAAAATTTTAATTTTACAAGTTTTTTATAAGATTCATTTGAATATATAAAAAAAATTCAACTAAATTGTGGATTCTAATACATTATATATTATTATTTATATTCCAATATGACCTATAACAGATATATTGTGAATATATATATATATTCAATTTCACATTATAGTAGTCATCAAATTATCATATAATAATTATAAATTTTCTATATAAAAGTATATTATAAAATATAAAATTACATATAGATTTTAGTAATTTAATTTTTGTTAATTTAAATGTGTTAGGATATAAAAATATGACAAATAATTTTTGATATTATTACACTACGTAACTTAACCTTAATAAAAATAAAATTTCTCCCCTGGAATAGTTTTTAAAACAACATTATAAGAATGATATACAATATTGTTATATTGGGTAGCATACTCAATTGATTAGGAAATTGGTTCATAACATTCTTCTTATCATGGATTTACATGTTTTAATTATATAACAAAATAATCCATATTATAATCCTATTAATTAAATCATTCATCTTCACCTATTATCTATTATATAAAATCTCATAAAAAAGTAAGATATTATCTCTAATAAAATGTGATATAAATTATTCGAGGGAAAAAATATGAAACATATATTTTTATGGATATTTATTTATATTTTGTGACATATATTTTCTTGAATTATAAACCATGACTTTTGGTCTACCCATAATTCTCATAAAAAGTCTTCTCCTTCATTATAGATTGAATTGTCTCATTTCCTCTAGAATGGATTCAACCAATTTAATGGTTCCATCATTGAAGTAATTTTAAATATCCTCCTAAAAACATAATATTTTTCCTATAGTCACCATTAAAATAAAATTTTGAATTTTCTGATATAATCTAGATAGATGTATAACAATGTTATCAAAATCCTTAGAAATCCAACTCTATAAAATGTAATGTCCAAAAAATGAGTGATATATTCCTTAAAATTATGTTAAAAAAAGAATTTATCACATTAATTTATTATTTATCCATATGAATCCATTTTTATTAAATGATATTCACAAAGATATTTCGTCTCCATATCAGTAAATCAAAATTTAAAAAATATGAGAATTTAATATTTTTCAGAAAATTTATCAATATATTTTTATGATTTTAAATATATTATTGAATATAATTTCTTATAACTATGAAATCATCCAATAAAAATATAACTAAAACCCAATGGGATAATAAAATATATTTTCATGAACTATTAAAAATGTACATTGAATAATTAGTAAATAAAATTATAGTGTCTCTAACACTAGTTTCACAGAGATGGTAGTTACAATATTAAATTGTTACAAGATATAAGCTTTCGAATTCCAATGGATTTAAATGATTATTATTATATGAAAATTTGATTCAAATATTACTTTCACGTTAAATTTTCATCATTTAAATGTGATATAGTAATTATTTTTGTAATCCCCTTTATTCCACTTATCATATCCCATCATATTAATAATAACTGACTTCTTTCTATACTAGGTTATTAATACACAAGAATGTTGTGAGATCAAATGAAAAGTAATGAAATGTGTATAATAATATCAAACACATAGTAAATATAGAAATAATAATTTAAACAAGATCAAATAATCCATATATCTAATACTGTAAAACAGGGGACAGAATCCATGGATAATATAACGACCTAAATAATCACATTGATAATAATAAGTATTTTCATAATGATACAATGAATAATTTCATACCTAATGTTATTACGTCCAAATAATGTTTTCTAAAAAACATAAATAAATAATTAAAGTGAATTCAAATACCTAAAATATTATTTTTTATGAGACACAATGATGCATATAGGGGACATAGTGGGCTACTCCCATCACATACTAAGTGTTATTCATTTGATATTTTAAATTAGTGAAAAAATGTATAAATTCATATTGAAAATATTGAATATGAAACATGAATAATTTTCATACCAATATAAATAATAATAATAATCTATAATTTGTAATATATATAATGGTAACAATGAAGTACATCACCTGTAATGTGTAATATTCACAGAAGAATTTTGACATTAATGAATTTACATAAAAAATACCACATCATGATTTTTTGATGATAAATATCTATTAATTTTGAAATAAAAATCACTCAAATCATAAAGAAATTATTTTAAGGAAAATATTTATAAGGAATAAAATCATTCCTGGACAAGTTGAAAAACAATGTATGTTTTCCTTAAAAACAAGCATTTGTTATCATTAGTGCGTGAATAGTGTAAAATAAATAGAGAAAATTATACTTAAATAAATAACAAAATGAGAATAAAATTATGGGGTTTCATAATGAAATATATTTTAATTTCCCTAATAGAGGATTTTACCTAATGAATACCAATTAATGTTGAGATTGGGAAATAAACACTTATCATATCTCTAACATGCATTGAATTATCTTTTATAGTAAATTATAATGATATTATATTTGTTATAAATCTATAAAAATAAATTTATTCATACTTATAATATCATATTTGAAACAGTTTTATCATTTCAAAACCTTTTTTTCAATAATTAATTATTAAATTTGTCACTTTTTAATGTGATTTATTATATTATTTGAGAATGTTTTTATATTTTTAAATTGATCATAATTATATTATATTAATAATTATGGTAATGTTAATAATATTATATATAATAATTATATATATTTATAGTTATCTAAAAATTGTAGTGGTAGAGAAATGATTTACACCCATGATAGAGACGTAATCTATAACTATGAATGATTGATTTTTTCAATTTTAGAAGAATGTAACGAAAGAAGGGTGAATAATAGTAAACCTTTATGTACTAATTATTATATAATACATATATATCTTATATATTAATTTTATCAATCTTTAATATGATATAAAAAAATTATAAATAAAAAACGCTTCACAACACTTCTTGGAGGGAGTAGTCTAAACGTATACATGAGTTACATTATCATTTTACAATGTATTTGAATATAAATAGGTATATTTGATATTATAATTCCACAAGTCTAATTATTTCATTAGTATCATGTATAAATTTAATTCCATTGTTTTATCTGTATACCATAGGTGGTGATGGAAAACAAATTATATCAGTTTGTGAGGCAGTATTATTTCATACTCATGATTGATGGATTAATTTACCATTTGATGGAATATAAAATGTAAATAGTTTATTCAATAACTATAATATTATATTATATTATTGTAGATAATTTCTATAATATTTCAATATTATTAAGAGATAACTTATGTTTTTAAAATAATATGTAATATAGAAATATCTCAGTAATGATGATTTCCACAACATGAAAAAATATTTTTTATATCTTATTAAGAATCATAGTATTTTTTTACAATAAAAATTATAGCATGTATAAATATGGTGGGGAGTGATTTTGGTAGTGTTTTAATATGATAAATGGAATAATTGGTATGTATAAGTTGTAGGTGGATGTGTAGTTTGATAAATGTGGTGAGTGGATCACTTGTAATTTCTCAATGTTTTAAAATAATATAAGGTAAAATTCATCAGAAAATAAATCCAAAATATAAAATAACATATAAATTGATTAAATAATTTTTATATAAATCTGAAAAATTGAAATTATACAAGTTTTTATATTATTTTAAAACATATCATTTTAATTTCAACCTTGTTAAACTAATGTTAAAGTTAACCATTGTAATGTATTTTTTTAATTAAGCTATTTATTATAAAAAAAATTAGTTGAATGTATTAAGTAATATTAATTATTATGAATCAAAATATTAAATTTATTTCATAAAATTCAATTAATATACATTGAAAATTTTAATATCGAATTAAACCAATGATAATGAAAAAAAATGAGGATTTATGATGCAAATTATCTTTAATAATAATGATTTTTCAAATAAAAATACAGTATGAAATTAATTAAAATTTAGTATAATGTATTAATAATAATATGATTCAACTTATTTATCATTTTAATCTTTTTTAAATAATATTGAACATTGTAAATTCGTTATATGGAAAGGCAATTTTTAATAAAAATAATTATTTTAGCTTTACATAAAAAATTCGTATTTTCAAAAAATTATCAAATAATAACTCTATTAAAATTTTGAAATTTTTATATAAAAATGATTTTAAATCTATCAAATAATTTTTATAAAAGGGGATAATAATTTTAAATTAAAATTTTAAAATCTGATGATAACACTTTTTTGAAAAATAAAGTTGTTAAGTAGAAAGCATTATTTATTCTTATCCAATGCTTAGAAAATTTTAAGAGAATGGTAAATTTTTTTATTTAATATATAATATATTGAAATACCATAATAATAATTCATATGTGGTGATCAATCATAGTTATCAGGAAAATATAAATTTCACTTATAAATAACGTTTTTCAAAAAAAACATGTATTTTAATTTAAAATATTTATTTTATTTTTAATATACTCATAGAAATAGAATTTCATTTATACATGTTTAGACCATATAATTTTCATAATTATTTTTACATTCATACACTCTAATTTAACATCTAGATTATAATGGTAAACTATATTATAGTTCACTTAGAAAATGGTTTTCATGTATCGTATACTACCTAATATATTTATTTAATAAGACATATATCATTAAATATTAGGGAGATATACTGTTCCCTCTATAAATAATTTCATCCAAATAATTTAGATAACACCACCTAATGAATATATTTTGGTATCTCATCAATATAATTTGTTCAAGTTCCCACATCACTTCTTATGTCAAGTGATTTTTCAAAGTCCCTTTATTGGATGAGTAATTAGATTCAACAATGCATATTATCTAGTTTCTAAAATCTAGATAGGATTTTCATATTAGTGTGAATAAATTTACAATTTAATTTATTTAGAGGTTAGAACATGTGTTTGATCAATCATATACATCCTTAATAATGTTATATTGAATACATCATATAGTTTATATATACTGTATGGAATTACTGAATAGTAATCGAGAACTGAAAATAATTTAGGAGTTTCAAATGGTTCAATATACCAAGGGCTCAGTTTTACTTTCCTATGTAATCTTCTAACAACCTTCCTTGAAGTTGATTTCAATAAAACAAGATCCCTCATTTATAATTAGAAATATTTCCTTTTAGTATCAACATAGCATTTTTTTTAATATATTAACTACATTAATTTGGTCTAAAATAGACATCAACTTTGTTGTTTCTCCTCTATAGGTTATCGGTCCATAATACACCATTCACCAACATAATCCCAATAAGTTGGAGTACAAAATACCACTCCATAAACACATTATATGGAGAAATTTGAATACCTAACATGACGAATTATTACTATGAGAACTCTACCAATGGTTAATAGTAATCATGCACTCCTTGAATGTAATGATAGCATGATGTCAACATTTCTTCAGATGTTATTTATTCCATTTTGAATTCTAATTAATTTTTGGATGATATACAGTTCTCAAATTAAGCTTATTATTTAGATCCCTATAGTGACTGTTCCATAATTTCAATGTAACTCATAGAAGATGATCTAAAAAGAATAAATGAGGCCCACCTTGATTTCAAATAACACCACTAATATAGAGTCTAGCATGGTGCTCCTGAGTAAATATTCTCTTATTGTATCAAAATGTACCAATTCGGAAAGGACACCAATAATAACCCATTTTTCATTATTATTTCTATGATCCATTGGAATTATACGGAAAAATTGCATATTATTGTCTTCCATTTAAAAAAATAGTAAGAGGATAAATGAATCCTCTATAATACTATGTCTTAGCCTTCGCCTATTGAAAAAACAAGAAACATGATACATAATCAATAATTTCTTACTATATGTTATTCCACAAAAACATTTACTTAATATCTCTATACTTCGTAGTTATTACAATTTGTATATAATGAATCAAGATATGAGAATCGTATGATACATATATTTTTAGCTCATTTATACATGTAACACATGACCTAATTCCAAATTATAGAACCCAATTTTATAATATGAAGTCATAAAATTTCCAATCCTTCCCAAAATTTTATTTTCATTTGAAAATTATCATCATTATGTTAATATGTTTTTCACTTTTATAGTAAATAATATTTGGAAATAATTTAAAAAAATGGGTGATATTACCCCTCCCTAATAATTTCAATATGTACCTTTATAAAATCCATAGTGGAGGGATCCCTACAAATCCAAATTCTAACCATAATTCTATTATCAATCCTACTTAGTGAATCCACAACCTCATTTATCATTCCCCCATGGGTTTTTTAGTGAGAAATAAAAATACATAAGTAGTTCAAGCCATCACATCTTCTCCATGTTGAACTCTTTCTATGGAATATAAATTTCAGACTCTAATGATCTATTTTTATTTCATATATTTCTCCAAATAGATATTTTTCAACACATTATGTGATACTATTAGCAATGTTAACTCAACAACAAGAATTTTATTGTTTATATAATTTTATTAATTCTATATTACAATAGAAAAAACTTTATCAATCTGTATATAGAAACAACCCAGTGCCTTCATAAATTCATAATTGTATATCAAAAATATATCACTTCCTAGTGGGATATTAAATATAAAATAATTTCGAAATCCATTCTTTAATTTTTCAAAACATTTTTCACATTCCACCATCTGTATAAATATAAAATCATTATTAGTATTCTTTGTTAGGGGACTAGCAATTAAGAATTTTTTTTAAAAAACAAAAACAGAAACCCACTAAACCAATGAATCCATATTCTTATATAATATATATTTTTGTCATCCATTAATAAATATTCACTATCTATATAGGATAAACATATATTCCATCCGTAGAGAAAATATGACCATGAAATTACACATTTTGAAGAAATAATTCACACTTGCTAAAATTTATATATTACATTTTTTCTATGAGTCTCACGAGTGATCATAAAGTGATTCATAAATTCCTCATATCTCATAGAGTACACTAAAATATAAAAAATCAATTCCATTATGAATTTACAGTACTATTCATTGATTTTATTGATTATTATATCCACAAAAATATAACTTTTATTTTTAAATTCATAGGTTATTACTGTGAACTTGTGATGTTTATTACTCATATTAAATACTATCATCATAATATCATCCCTCCTAGCTCATATTTCATGATTCCCAAAAAAAAGGTCAATCATTTAAAAATATATTGATCACCATGAATTTGATCTAACAATACATCATTAAATGGTAGTGTATACTTGATCATTAGTATTACATCCTTAATTTATTTATTATTAATGGACATCCCCATCGGACAAAATTTCATCTCAATGAAATGAACTTGGGTTCACCATAGTGAAACACTAGGTTGTAAAAACCCTTTAATATAATATTATATGATTTCTCTCTTCAACTCCACTAATTCCGCAATTTATATTCTTAAGGATTCTATGAAATATATCTTTCAACCGGGTTTAAATTGATTAAAAACTAAACTACTACCAATGGTGGGTTTTTATATAATTCATCCGGAAATACGTCAACATAATACTATAAAATAGGTACATTCTAAATTTGATTATTGAATTTTCAATATGTAGATTATACAAACTAGTATTTCCAAAGAATAACACTTATAGTATCTCCTAGGGTAAATCTATATAATACTCAAATGAAAAAGCATACCCTCTAAAGATATGAAATTCCATATCCTCAATTATAATCATTAATTAGTACTCTATCAAATATTATCACATTGAATTTTCAAAACCAATCCATACCATGGGCTATATCAAAATCTATTATTATTTTAAAAATAATTTCATCAAACTGGGAATGTTTATGATTTATTATGGGAACTGTCTAACATATCCAGATTTTGGGGATACTACCTATAGGTTTCATGACCGATAGCACCCTTATTATGGTGCTAGAGAAATGTGAAGTTTTCTAGGAAGACTTGAATAATGTAAAATCATGTTATGTTATAGAATAAAATCATGAATTTACGAAATATGATGTTATAATTAATGTTTATGCGATGATATTTTGAAAACATCATCCTCATTGGTTATGATAATTTAATATTTTCCATGATCCATTGGCCTATTATGCAGAAAATTCATTTGGCGCGTGGAATAATCATTTATTATTGAACCATATCTGTATTCACTACTACAAATACAGCTTTTATCAACGCTAAAAATGTAATTTAACAAAGCCAGAAAAGCACTCTAAAACATAGTTTTAGAGGCCTTTTGGGTCTTTTGGCCTTGAAAAAAACCTTTACTGGGGTCCCCTAGGTGACATAGATATAGAGCTCACCGCATGCTTCGATTTGAAACGTGGAAGAGCTCAAACGGACACCCGGATCAAAAGTTATGACAATTTGACGTTTGAGTTGCGTTTTCATCATATTTTGGATCTTTATTAATTTTTTATAATTTTTTTTGTCATCAAGTTGTTATTAAAGGACTATTACTCCATAATAATTAGAAAATTATTAATAAAATTAATTTTTTTAATTTCTATATAATCCATTTTCACTAAATATCTTATATATTAAGTGTAACTGTATATTTATACTAATCTAAAATATAAATAAAATCATATTTAAAAAATATATTTTATATATATATCAATATAACATTATCTATATATTTAAATATTAATATATAGTTTTAATGATTTTTTTTGAAGTAGACCCTTTATCAGCGCTTTTTTTAAAAGTGTTGATAACGACCCCCCATTATTAGCGCTAACGAAAAAGAACTCATAATAGGGAGGTACCTTTAACAACACTAAAAAAATCACTGTTAAAGGGGGTACCTTTATCAGCACTAAAAAAAATCTGATAAAGGTTTACTTTTACCAGCTCTTTTTTAGCACTGATAAAGGTACCCCCTTTATCAGCGGTTTCTCGTTAGTGATGATAAAAGTGTGGCACTAGCCTTGCCTAGATTTTTTTAGTGATTGTTGAGGAATTAAACACTATTAGACTATTTCTCACCCATTAAGTCATGATCATGGTTGTATTTATCATTGTATATGAAGAAATATCCCATTCCCAACAATAATATCCAATTATTTTCTGTACAATATTTAGTCCAAGTCATAAAATCTACACTTTTGTCAATCCTTATATATATATATATTCTATAGTTCTCGTCCAATAACTTTTTATCATATAATCCTTAGAACTCATATGAATTTGAGAATTATTTCTCAATATTGATATAACCTAATACAATATCCCATTATTATGAATGATACATGAGACTTGATACCTTCAAAATATTTTTTTCAAAATATCAATGAAATGATCAATATTACATTTTGGGTTCTATAGGTAGCTCGTATCACACCATTATATCTTTGAAATGTTGTCCTCATACATAGAAATATTTCCCACATACATTTTCCAAATACTAAGGATGTATCCCCATATATCTACATAATTATATCAAAGAAAAATCTTATTTATGATATAATATCATTAAAATCATTCAATTCCATATTTATTTCAACATCATCCATAATGCAATGAATATATTAGCACTATATATCTGAATCCTTGGAGAGATGATAAATCTTAATGATAGACATTTACCATTCATTATATTAAAAAGATATAAATTTCATCTATATGGAACTAATCCACAACCCAAATACAAAATTTTATTGTCCCATTAAATGATGGAGGTTATTGATGAATAAAATGGTAAAACATTGTTACAAAACATTTTAGATCAATAAGATGCTCAATACAAGAATGGATCATGGTCATAACTAAGTCAACTTCCCCAATATAGTGATAATTTATTGAGATCCAACCGTTGATCCATCTCCAAATTCATTATCATTCATAAGAGTGTAATCCATACACAGATTATTTTCATTGATATATAACCGATTACTTATTATAGGTACCATTTATAAACAACTTCTCACATAATATTAGATCATAACATTATGAATCATAATTTAAAATATAAATAATATTGAAACACTTCATATAAATTGAAAATTATATGAATAGCTAATCATAAAATTATTAACATGGACCCTTTATAAAAATTCTCAAGGAAAAAAATTATATTTTAATATACTTCATAATTTTTTCTTAAAAAAAATTGGAATTAACTCAAGAATATCCTAAGAGAGTTTCTATCCAGATGAGTAGTAAGGTAATTGACACCATGAACCATAACGATGGTTAATAAATACTCAAATTAAGTCAATCTATAGTTATTAGACCATGATATATATGTTCCAAAAACACATCAAATTTTAGTATACTGAAACAAATTTATTCTCAGAAAACCACAAAATCTACACAATAATAAAACATTACAATGATGTATTATTCTTAGAATCGTCCTTAATGATATTTATTATGTTATATTCTCTTGTATATGTAGTATAAATTTCAATACTCATGTTTTCCAATAAACATTATTTGATACTAGCTATAAAGACCCTTACCATAGTAACCAAGAGTAGCCAACTAAATTATAGAATTTATAATAGATACAGGATATCACATACCAAATATTGAAATATTTATTATTAATGGAAGATAAGATAAATATTTTAATCTCACATCACATTTAAAAATTTAAAATTCATCATAGAATTTTTTTTGATAACTCTTTTATTCCTTTTATAAAATCATTGCATATTAATCATAAAACAATTCCAATAATCATTAGGAATTAAATCATTGGAATGGAGTGAACTCATTTACTTAGTAAGGGAATATTTATAATTAAAGATAGCAGAATGTAAATTAAACATGAGTAAAATTTTTGAGATCAAATATAAAATATAAAAATTACTATAATAGAAGAGACTAAATCCATGGATAACATAACAACATAAATAATAACATGGTTGACAATAACTAGTTTCAAAATGATTGGATTCACAATTCCAGGATTCATAATCTTACTAAAAAGGCACCATGCTAAGGAACCATTAACGAAATTGTGTGGAGTACTCTAAATAAAATAACGTTTGTCTCATCAAATCTATTGATGTATCAAGGTTCTATAATGGGGTACATTCATCATATACTATGTTTAATGCATTTATCTTGCGAAAGTGGTGAAGCATAATAAGAATAAACATTCATTTTAGAGAAATTACATCTAATGTTTTGATAATTCCTTTATCAATAAACCTCATAATAAACCATAATGAATAATATGGTGAATAATATAAAAATAATAAATCCTTAAAAAATTTAAATATTAATTAAAGAATATCATATAGATTAATATAATTTAAAATTATCAATATAGTATTTCATGAGTAAAATTCCCTTCTAATAATAAAATAAAATTTTCTTAAATAATAGGGAAAATTAAAAAAAATATGGATATATAAGAAAAATATTCCTCATAGAGTATAAAAACAATGTTGGTGTCTCCAAAAAACATAGTTCTGTTATCCTGAGTACATAAAGACTGTAATACAAATGAGGAACATATATATTTCATAAATTATTAGAGGGTATTAAAATATATTGGGTTTAAGATATAATGGTAAAATAATACCCCATGTAGATAATTTAATATAATCAATCCCATATAATAATGAAATCGTGAAATAAACCCTTACCATAGGTCAATCATAGAATGTTAATTTTTCTATCCTTCTATATAATCAATTTAAATTTATTATAAATATGTTCTCGAAACATATAAATAATTATAATGTAATACCCCATTATATTAAACTATCATTATTTTAGATAAATATAATATCTTTGATATCTTAAGGAACATACTACCACAATACTAATAAAGAAAAATATTTTTTTCTATAAAGTGTAAATTATGCAAATCAAATCCAAAATATATCATGAGATACTATTTAGAAACTATTGTTATCACATATTAATTTAATTGGTTTGTATGAATAGGATTATACATAGAGAGTTTTTAATCAATATTATTTTATTGATTAATTCTTAGTAAATAATTAATCAATTTTTTGGTAAGGTATTTTTATGCTTTAAAATATGTATTCATAAAAATAGGGTTCCATTTTCCATATTTTTATTTTAATTATACTAATTTTATACAAGTAATATAATTTTTTTTATAAACATTATATCATTTCTAGAATCTGGATATTAAATTTCCTTGAGTGAATTTTTTAGATTTTTTTAAAAAGTTGATTTTTTATGAATTGTGATGAAATTATTATTTTCTAATTGTTGTTATAATTTTTCATTAAGTTATTTAATTTTGAGGTCCAATTATGAAATTAATTTTATTTAATATTAACTCAGTTATTTTATAAATTTTTTTAAGTCAAATTTCATCCAATTAATATTTTTAAATGTTTTTATATAAATTAGTTTTACTTGTTAAAAACTTAAATTATTTATTACTCTAATTAAATACATAATGATAATCAATTTTAATATTTTTATATAGTATTTGTGGATAAATTATTCAAATGAAATTTATTGGTTATATATGAATACATGAATTTAAATCTATCTTCTGATGATTACTAGTCATGTAGTTTTTAAACATAATTTTGCTCCTTCAATGTTTTGAATTTTAAAAATCGGTCATATAAAGTTGTGATCAGTATGTTATTTGGAGTATGGTAGAACCATAGTTATTAGTGAATAGTAACATATGCTTAAAAATAGTAATATGATCCTTATAAATAGTCGATAATATTATTGTCTTAATTTCTTATTGTTATAATGTAATGACATGATGATAAATTTTTACAGCTGTTGAAAAATGAGTTATAGATTTAAAATTGTTATTTTTGAATAAATTTTGATTTTATATAAAAATTAATGTAATTATATTTAGATAATTATTTTTATAAAAATGGATTTAATTTTTTAATTATACAAATCGAGAAATGGTTAGCTTGATTTTTTGTAATTTTTCTGAAATTATTGAATTTTTTATGGATAGAAAAATATGATAAATGATAAATACTTGTTTTACTGCATCATAATTGATACAAGGATGATGTAATCCCACAAGTTTCGAACTCAAAAGAAATTATTACTATTTTTGGTCACATAAATCAATATTATTCATAGTTTAGATAAATAACATTATAATAATGATTAAATTAATCTAAAATCCCACCTCTCCTCCTCTATAAATACCATCATCATACTACTTTTCCTCCCACACCTCTCAATCCATGATAATTGTCTATGTTCTTCTAAATTCCCTCCCAATGTCTCTTCCCCACATCTAATTACTTTTATTCTCACCAATAAGGCCAAAACCAGATGTCTTAACCATGATCTCAAGGATAATAGATAAAGAGTTAGAATTCTCTTCATTTTTCATTTATTTTCTTTTAAATTATTTTCTTTTATTACACTATATTATTCACAACTTATACAGGAGTTATGAAATCACCAAAATCTTATATATTTTTTATGTTATCATGCCCATTTAAAAGATTCATCATATTTATTGTAAGAACCCAAATCTTCTTTTCAGGTATGGATCTTAATTTCTGTTGTTTTTTTGAAAAAAGAGAGTTTCTGGAAATTTTAGTAGTACATGCCGTGTACATATGAGTACACACTGGGTACCAGACTGTCATAGGTTGCAGTGTACTCGTCGTGTAAAGGCCAAGTACATGGCCCATTTGGGTGTCTTGGAGACAGCCTAAAGGAGAGCCGGAAAAGGCCTATACATGTTGTGTATCATTAGGGTCTACTTAGTGTTTTTTATATATATTTTTTATATAAGACATGGATTGTGTATAACTAGAAAAAAATTAATCTTCTATTGTTTTCTTGTATATGAGAAACAGATATCATTGATTCTTCTCCAAGATCATGTAGGGTCGTCCGTTGTCCGAATCAAAATCTGTCAGTTGCGTTGGAATCACATCTATGAGTTCTTCCTTCTTCTATAATATATATTC
Source organism: Viscum album (assembly GCA_963277665.1). Taxonomy (NCBI): domain Eukaryota; kingdom Viridiplantae; phylum Streptophyta; class Magnoliopsida; order Santalales; family Viscaceae; genus Viscum; species Viscum album. Next base: position 175,269,016 of record OY728160.1, read on the forward strand.
TTGATTCCCCATATTTCCTGATATTTCCATGGTTGAGAGTTTTTTATGTTTACGTACATCTATGGCGTTCTAGGTTAATTAAAAGGATGAGGCTCAACTATATCGATCGTACAATGTTGAGTTTGGTAGGTTGTGCCTTTCCGTAGTTTTCATGGAATTATATGTTCAAAAAGTGCCTAATATCCTAGTATAGGGTATCAAGTGTTGAGGAAATTTGACCCTATCTATTACTTCTACGCTCTGTTTCATGGGTAGTGGTGTTTGATTATAAATAGGTTTTAATATTATATAATGGATGTGTTTTCCCATGTTTGTTTGATAATGGCCGTTGGGCCTAGAATTTCTTGTTAGGATATTTAGTTTCCCATGCATTGTGTAATTAGGATGGATTTGATATTTTATGGCATGCTCATCATATGGTTTATAGTTTTTTATCCAAGTCATATTTTGAAATTTACTTTGGCTGCTAGATATCGTTTTTGCACAATTTCTTATAGAGGGCTTTGGGAACCCGGTGCAGTTAGACCATAAGGGGGAATGAACGCTGAGGGCTTCCCCAGAGTGTCTCTTATACTCTTCATCTTGAGATACCATATGGGGGAAGGAATTAAGGGCTCCCTCAGTGTGTCTATAGTTCCACATTATGAGACCATAGGGGGAATTCGACATTGAGTGCTTCCTCAGAGAGTCTGTAGTTATTACAACGAGACCACAAGGGGGAATTGTGTAGAGACCCAAAGCCTGACGTACATGGACATTACATTACATTTCCGGAATACTTAGTACATAACAAAAACACACACACACGGACCGTAATAGTTTGGTGTCTTTGGAAACTCGGAACGTAATATTCTAATCATGGTGAAAGATCTTCAACATCTCCCATAATGATCTTCCTTTTTTATACCTAAAACCTTTCATTATATCCTGGGGAAAAGAAAACATAAAAGGGTGTGCTCAAATGCTCAGTAAGGGTAAACAAAAGAAATATCAATCACATCATATACATAAGCACATAACTTTTGGAAATCATAACCTGTAAAAGATATCATAATTTCATAAACTGGGATAACTCATGGCAGTGAAATGTAATCACAATAATCATAACATAAAACATTAAACTTTGTGGCATACACACATAATCATATAGAATCATTTCTAATTAGTCAAGACTCATTGCCAAGACTATCTTAGTGGACAATGTCCCTTTCTGAACCGAGTCACCCTCGTTTCAGTCCTGTTTCACTGAACCGGTATAACCTACCATTCCTTCCATTTCTATCTCATGAGATATAAAATCTTTACCCAATGCATTGGAGGGAGATATAGGTCCCACCCATCTCATAATGATACCATTCTTATGTGTTCCACAAAATCATAAACCATACATCATAGCATAACCCATGTAATAAAAATGGGATTCTTAAACAACATGACATCATAAAACAATTCATATAAGATAAAGGAATTCATAAAAATATTTCCATTACAACATAATCAAATCCATGTAATAACTGGGATATAAACACAACCCTTTATTATCTTAGATGGAAAATAATTTTGATAAAACACTTGAACTCCATTCTTGAGGAAAATATCTTTCTACTTAAAAAACATTTTCCTTTCTTAACATGTCTTAAAATTTTAAACTAAAAGAAGTTTATTAAAAATAAAATTGATAATTTTTAAAGGAATATTCTTGGAAATAATTTTTTAAAAATCCATTCACGCTGTATAAGTTAAAAAAACAATATTCTCGTACTTTGGTCGGAAAAGTCAAGAAAGTACCTCATACATAAAACGACAAAAGATTCCTTTCATATCTTTTACTAAAAACTCACCGAAGGGTACAATAGGATTTGAACAATTGTAGGTGGATTAAATATTGGGGAAACATGGATGTGGATGATAAAATACACCCCAGTAAATACTAAAGTATAAACAATCTCGGATAAAAATGAGATTGTGATATTTCCATTACCTTAGGTCCGATTTGCTTCGTATGTGTCCGAACCTCCTGTATAATGATTTAAATAATGTCATTTACTAATTACAGAGTCATTTTCATTGTTATGATATCATATATAGTTCACTTGTGACTTTATAGTACCCGTTCTTTTGTAAATTCCATGTTAAAGAGCGTTTTGGGTAAAATTGTTTCATTTGTCATTCGTGTTTTGACTTGTAATTATTATTATGATTACTTAGATCATGATTACATAATTCCAGAATATAAAAAAAAATTTATATATATATTCAGAATATACATATATATAATAAATCAGTAAATTGAAATAAATACATCGTTCAAGGAGACGGTAGGTCGTACATACGCATGAACGTTGTTTTCGTTTCCTTATTGAGTTGAACAGAATTAAGTAGATGACATACATATATATGCACATAAATCCAGTATCATTATTATGTCATATATTTCATGATTGATAATTATATATACTTTATAATCATTCATGAATGGTTAAAGTGGAGAATGAATCTCATCGCGTCGTGGAGACTGTAGTCCGTACGTACGCACGAGCGATGATATCGTTCTCATGATCGTGGGACATTATTTGTGTGTATGTATACTATTTCAGAATCAATATCACTTTAAAATAATAATATATAGTTATTATTTACACGATTATACCCATCCTAGTAAGGTGGTGGTGGAAAATAGATTTCACCACGGCGTGGAGACGATATTCCGTACGTACACACGTGCGGTGATTTCATTTTTTGTAGGATGGATAGATGGTGAAATAGGATTGTTTCATACTTATAATAACATATCAGTATATGAGTAATACTGATGTTATTACTTCATAATGAAACATCCTAAGAAGAAGAAGTGGAAGAAGAAAGAAAGGTGAAAGAATCGGTAACGGAAATTACCTCTTCTTTGAAGCGCCTCTTTGAGACCTCCTCTTAGGGCACTAAAATTGGTCTTTGAGGAAGTCCAGAACCTATAGAATGTTGCTAGAAAAGTGGAGAAGATAATTTGGTAGGGGTTGGCCGAGCTTGAACTCTCAATGTTGTGTGAGGAATAGAGGGAGGAGGTTCCCTTTTATAAGGGAGGAGAGGGGCACCTTTGGAATAACTAAAAATATTATTTTATTATAATGTCATGTTCAGTTTTAAATAGATCCAAATTGATTTATTTCGAGGATAAGGTGGGGATGGGTCTAAATCCTCTCATCCAATAGAATTTAGACAAGTTTAGGTTCCTATTTTAACTTTATCATTTAGATTTAACATTAAGTTAAATAATTTTACTTTTACCGTGTCTTCTTGTGTTCTTATAAAATAAGGTTAATAAACATACTATATCATGCCAAACTAATCCCATGTTGTTTATTATTAATATATATAACCTTATCTAAGTCATTTTTCCAAACCATAGATTTTTAGGAATAAAATAACAATTAATAATATAATATCTGTTTTAAAAACTATTTATGTCAATTTTGACACTATTTAGTAATTGATTTTTGTGAAAATGATAACAGAATGATTAGTTCTAAGAAATTTAATTTAAACTATAATAACATGTCATATGGACTTAAAAAATTAGTGGAATACATAAAAAGTCACAAATTAATTTTATTTAGGTAGTTATAACATCAATTATGTCAATATTTCATTAATAGGATAATTACTGCATCATCTTTGTGTCATAAATAAATTAAATTATTTAATGTCTAAAAATTACAAATAAAATACCATTATGTAGGAAATCTACTTATATTTCTAATGAATATATATAGTCGAATTTATCTTATGTATAACCATATATTAAAAATGATATACTTATTAAACATTGATTTTAACTATTTTAACCCTTCTTTAAATAAATTAATAATAAATGTCCTAATCTAATCCAAGTGGGCCTAAATGGTCATATTTAATTTCTAAGGTTTTTTTTGGTCGAATTACACTTATCCAATATAAATAGGACATGTGTTAGGGTATTAATAATATCATTTTTACCCTTAATTACCGTATTTACTTTTAACCGTGGTAAAAAAAGTAAAAAGTTACTATTCACCAAAAATTATTTTCATCTCATTGAACCACATTTTACTTACTGACATCAACTGTGTCTCTCAGATTTTTGAAATTCCACTCACAGAAGCAGTAAAATTAAGTTTTATGAAAAATTCATTTTTTTAACTACCACTTAGTGGTTTCACTATTCATCAAAAAAATGAAAGTTTCCAGAAAAATACCAAAAATTTGGCCTAAGATATATTTGATATTATGAACTCAAAAATGATGTCTATTTTACGAAATTCAAAACATATCAGTTTCATTAATTAATTTAAAAATTAATTCTCATCGTCAAAACAAATAGCGTGTTTTTAAGAGATAATAACTACCAAAATATTGACACTTGTTTATGTCTGGTTTAAATGTGAAATTACATCCAATGACCAACATTGTATTAAATTGTAAAAATATATTCTAAATATACTTTTAAACCACTCAAATTAATAATTTATCACTATTAATTATTTCGATTAAAAAGGTTGTTTTTAATTAAAATTTAGTAATTTTCACTATTCATCAGAAAATGAAATTTATCCGAAAAGTACCAAAATTTCACCCTAAGCTAATTTCGATATTCCGAATCCAGAAATGAAGTCCATTTTGAAAAATAAAAATTAAAAAATTTCAAAATGTGGTTATTACTATTCATAACGGCTAGCATATCGTTGTTTAGTGAAACACGGTATTGCGTACTACACACGATATCGATGAAGGTCGTGATTGCGTGTAATGCAAGGCATGTGAATGATGTGTGTTGTGAAAGCTTCTTTTGGTGTTGCGTACAACACAAGACATTAATGAAACTAAATAATATATTTTTCATAAAATCTTTTGGTGTTACATTTTACCCCCCTTAAAATAAATTTCGCCCTCGAAATTCGTCGGGGTTTTAAATGGTTTACTATTCAAAAGTTTCATTAATAGAAACCCACATCGTAAAAAGGAATATCAAAACTAATTATTAAAAACAAAAGTATGAAACTTAACGATTACCCAAATAAACTAATCACTGGGTTTCCATATAGGTGAAAATATGCATATGGGAGAGAAATCTAACCATCATGTTCTGATGGAGAGTGGTAGAGAACATGACTATGGAAAAGCCAGCAATCACAAAGCCATAAATTTGTGACTATCTAAGGTACCATATGATTCATCAGATATAAGAGCACTAGGACAACATTTTTGGTTATGAAGATCATTTCCCTAAAGTTGATGAAATTGGAATTAGAAGAAATACTTTTGTGATTTTGGTATAGTCTGACCGTTTGTCGTTCTTTGGTCAATTTCCACTTCATCTCTTAAAGAAATGAGGTTTAATTTGTCATTCGTGATGTGTTAGCCAATCATGTGATAGAATGATGGGTCATTCCATCTATCTCAAACAAAAGGTTAGAAAAGTTATCAAAAAATACATAAGTCCATCTATAGTGAGATTAATCAGATATAGTTCCTAAAATGGACTTATACTTCATATATCATACATCTTAATATAATAAAACTATTTTCTACTAAACAGGGACTTCCTGTAGGCCAGTGGTAGGCGATAAAGGCCAGTCACACTTCGGTTGTGGGTTCTATTCCTACGACCTTGTCCGACGCGATGGGCTCTCGCCCGTCCTGCAGGTTGTCCTTTTTCTAAAACTATATTACTATAACATCCCATCAATAATATCGAAAAAACTTCTATCCTTAAACAATACTAACTTATTTCCAACATAATCCATTCTAATCTTCCAGATTATATTTAATACTGCAGTCCATTCTCATAATATAGTGAAAAATATTACCAGAGATTTAATACCATCGTTCATCCCTATATATCATAAGATATGTCTTGTTGGTCACATAACAAAAATTCAAAGGCCATAATCATGTATTCTCTTGAATACCCATTGAACCATAGTAAAAACATGAATGCAGTTAAAAGTTAACACTTTTCACATACCAAAATCCTCAAAATTCTATATACTCAAACTATGATATCACGTAGTCCTTATATCAATCATGAGCTCGTGAATACTGTTAAACATTTCATTTTCTCATTTTCCCTTAATTATGCGCATATCATCTTATTTCCAAAAATATCTCAATCACATTGAATACCACATTAGACCAATTCATAAATATTCCAATACTTTATGATACAACATAATTTTGGGATCCCATTACATAAACACTTAATCATTCCACCACATCGTTGTCATATTCAACATCGCCAATAGTGATCGCATGTGACTTCCCTTTGTCCTTTACCTTAAGCGGTTGCTCATGTCGATCATCACTAACACTTGGATTAGGGCATTTATTAGCATAATGCCCCATTTCCTTGCACTTGAAGCATTGAAGTGTTGGTGGTGCGTTCTCTACAGTGTTTGCTTTATTCACATCATTAGAAACCCTTTTTCCATTACTTCGACACTCAGCTGCTCGATGACCTTCTTTTCCACACATAAAACATTTTATAGTCCCCTTAAGACAATCTCCACCATGCTTCTTTCCACACTTTTTTCATAAGGAAACATTCATCTTCTTTTCACCATTATTTTGAGATTTCTCCTTGAACTCTATCTTTAGTTTCTTTTCAAAACCATGAGATGGATATGTAACACCAACTTCCATTTCTTCCTTCATAGCAAAACGCACAATTTCTTCATAGCTACTGATGTATCATATAGCTAATTCCCTTCGAAGACTTTGTTTTAAGCCACTGAATAATCGATCAACTTTACTTTCGGTATGGATGATAATGCCAGATGCATACCTTGCATGTCTTGTAAAATTCGCATCGTATATACCAACAGATTCATCATCCTTCTGCTTCAGCTCAAGAATATCTTTTTCCATCTTTGTTCGAAGAATACGAGGGAAGTACTTACTGAAAAACATGTTCTTGAACTCGTCTCATTCCATGGACTCAATTTCATCTCGTGTCCTCATATTCTAGATAAGATTACGCCATTGATCATCTTCACCTTCCAAACGATATACTGCTATGATAACTTTATCATGCTCAGAACATTGAAGAACTGAAAATATCTTTTTAGTGGTACTGATCCATTTTTCAGCAACAAGTGGATCGGAAGACCCACTAAAAGAAGGTGGATGTTCCCTCATGAAGGACTCAAGAGAATATTGTTCCCTTCTCAGCTCATTTGGCAGTCTAGAATGATTCATAACTTTTTTTAAGTATAGCAATAAGATTTTTCACTCCATCTCCCATAACATTTGATTGTTCAGGAGGGGAGTCATTGCATTGTCCATTGCATTGATCAACACGGTTCCTTCGGGTTCCATCCATCGTCTAAAACCCAAAAAGAATAGTGTGAGAGGCAAAAATAATGCTAGGGGAAACAATATAATAAAGGGGGAGTACATTCAATATCTAACATCTTAGGTTTAATTCTATGATCGTTAGCGTAATTATACTACTATAACCTATACGTATACTTAACCTTAGGGAAATCTCTAGACATACCTTAGAAATATCTCTAGGGATCTCACTAACGTTTTCGCATCCTAGTTTCCAAAAGTTGACTAAACCTTTCCTATGATACCAACTGTAGAGACCCGAAGCCTGACGTACATGGACATTACATTACTTTTGCGGAATAATTATTACATAACAAAAACACACACACAAGGACCATAATAGTTTAGTGTCTTTGGAAACTCGGAACGTAATGTTCTAATCATGGTGAAAGAGCTTCAACATCTCCCATAAAGATCATCCTTTTTTTTATACCTAAAACCTTTATTTATATCTTGGGGAAAAGAGAACATAAAACGGTGAGCTCAAATGCTCATTAATGGTAAACAAAAGAAATATCAATCACATCATATACATAAGAACATAACTTTTGGAAATCTTAACCTGTAAAAGAGATCATAATTTCATAACCTGGGATAACTCATGGCAGTGAAATTTAATCACAATAATCATAGCTTAAAACATTAAACTTTGTGGAATACACACATAATCATAGAGAATCATTTCTTATTAGTCAAGACTCATTGCCAAGACTATCTTAGTGGACAATGTCCCTTTCTGAACCGAGTCACCCTCGTTTCAGTCCTGTTTTACTGAACCGGTATAACATACCGTTCCAGCCATGTCAATATCATGAGATATAAAATCTTTACCCAGTGCGTTGGAGGTAGATATAGGTCCCACCCATCTAATAATGATACCATTCTTATGTTTGGCACAAAATCATAAACCATACATCATAGCATAACACATGTAATAAAAATGGGATTCTTAAACAATATGACATCATAAAACAATTCATATAAGATAAAGGAATTCATAAAAATTTCTCCATCACAACATAATCAAATCCATGTAATAATAGGGATAGAAACACAACCCTTTATTATCTTATATGGAAAATAATTTTGATAAATCACTTGAACTCCATTCTTGAGGAAAATATCCTTTCTACTTCAAAAACATTTTCCTTTATTAACATGTCATACAATTTTAAACTAAAAGAAGTTTATTAAAAATAAACTTGAAAATTTTTAAAGGAAGCTTCTTGGAAATAATGTTTTAAAAATCCATTCATGCCGTATAAGTTTAAAAAACATTCTTCTCGTACTTTTGTCGGAAAAGTCAAAAATGTACTTCATACGAAAAACGACAACAGATTCCTTTCATATCTTTTACTAAAAACTCACCGAAGGGTAAAATAGGATTTAAACAATTGTAGGTGGATTACGTATTGAGGAAACTTGGATGTGGATGATAAAATTCACCCCAGCAAATACTAAAGTATAAACAATCTCGGATAAAAATGAGATTGTGATATTTCCCTTACCTTAGGTCCGATTTGCTTCATAAGTTTCTGAACCTCCTGTATAATGATTTAAATAATTTCATTGACTTATTACAGAATCATTTTCATTGTTATGATATCATACATGGTTCACTTATGACTTTATAGTACCCGTTATTTTGTAAATTCCATGTTAAAGAGCGTTTTGGGTAAAATTGTTTCATTTGTCGTCCGTGTCTTGACATGTAATTATTCATATGATTACTTAGATCATGATTACATAATTACCGAATATAAAACATGATTTATATATATATTCAGAATATAAATATATATAATAAATCATTAAATGGAAAGAAATACACCGTTCATGGAGACGGTAGGCCGTACGTACGCATGAACGCTGTTTTCGTTTCCTTATTGAGTTGAACGGAATTAAGTAGATGAAATACATATATATACACATAAATCCAGTATCATTATAATTTCATATACTTCATGATTACTTATTATATATACTTTATAATAATTCATGAATGGTTAAAGTGGAGAATGAATCTCATCGGGTCGTGGAGACGGTAGTCCGTACGTACGCACGAGCGATGATATCATTCTCATGATCGTGGGACTGTATTGGAGTGTATGTATACTATTTCAGAATCAATATCACTTTAAAATAATAATATATAGTTATTATTTACACCATTATACCCATCCATGTATGGTGGTGGTGGAAAATAGATTTCCCCACGGCGTGGAGACGGTATTCCGTACGTACGCACGCGCGGTGATTTCATTTTCCGTAGGATGGATAGATGGTGAAATAGTATTGTTTCATACTTATAATAACATATCAGTATATTATTGATACTGATGTTATTACTTCATAATGAAACAACCTAAGATGAAGAAGTGGAAGAAGAAATAAAGGTGAAAGAATCGGTAACGGAAATTACCTCTTCATTGAAGCGCCTCTTTGAGACCTCTTCTTAGGGAACTAAAATTGGTCTTTGAGGTAGACCAGAACCTCTAGGATGTTTCTAGGGAAGAGGAGAAGAGAATTTGGTAGGTTTTGGCAGAGCATGAAGGCTCAACGTTGTGTGAGGAAGAGAGGGAGGAGTTGCCCTTTTATAAGGGAGGAGAGGGGAACCTTTGGAATAACTAAAACTATTATTTTATTATAAACTCAATTTCGGTTTTAAATAGATAAAAATTGATTTATTTCGAGGCTAAGGTGGGGATGGGTCTAAATCCTCTAATCCAATAGAATTTAGACAAGTTTAGGTTCCTATTTTAACCATATCATTTAGATTTAACATTAAGTTAAATAATTTTACTTTTACCGTGTCTTCTTGTGTTCTTATACTATAAGGTTAATAAACTTACTATATCAAGAAAAACTAACCCAAGTTGTTTATTATTAATATATATAACCTTATCTAAGTCAGTTGTCCGAAAATTAGATTTTTAGGAATAAAATAACAATTATTAATATAATATTTGTTTTAAAAACTATTTATGTCAATTTTGACACTATTTAGTAATTGATTTTTGTGAAACTCATAACAGAATGATTAGTTTGAACAAAGTTAATTTAAACTATAATAACATGTCATATTAACCTAGAAATTATTGTAATTCATAAAAAGTAACGAATTACATTTATTTTGGTATTTATAACATCAATTATGTCAATATTTCATTAATAAGATAATTATTGCATCATCTTTGTGTCATAAATAAATTAAATTATATAATGTCTAAAAATTACAAATAAAATTCCATTATGTAGGAAATATTTTTAACTTTCTAATAAATATTTATAGTCAAACTTATCTTATGTATAACCCTATATTAAAAATGATAGACTTATTAAACATTGATTTTAACTATTTTAACCCTTCTTTAAATAAATTAATAATAAATGTCCAAATCTAATCAAAGTGGGCCTAAATGGTCATATTTTATTTCTAAGGTTGTTTTTGGTCGAATTACACTTATACAATAGAATTAGGACATGTGTTAGGGTAATAATAATATCATTTTACCCTTAATTTCCCTATTTACTTTTAACTGTGGTAAAAAAAAATTAAAAACTTACTATTCACCAAAAATTATTTAATCTTATTGAACCACATTTTACTTACTGACATCAACCGTGTCTCTCAGATTTTTGAAATTCCACTCACATAAGCGGTAAAATTAAGTTTTATGAAAAATTTATATTTTTAACTACCACTTAATGGTTTCACTATTCATCAAAAAATGAAAGTTTCAAGAAAAATACCAAAAATTAGGCCTAAGCTATATTTGATATTATGAACTCAAAAATGATGTCTATTTTACCAAATTCAAAACATGTCAGTTGCATTAATTAATTTAAAAGATAATTCTCGTCGTCAAAACAAATAGCGTGTTTTTAAGATATAATAACTACCAATAGATTGACACTTGTTTATGTCTGTTTTAAATGTGAAATTTCATCCAATGACCAACATTGTATTAAATTGTAAAAATATATTCTAAATATACTTTGAAACCACTCAAATTAATAATTTATCACTATTAATTATTTCTATTAAAAAGGTTGTTTTTAATTAAAATTTAGTAATTTTCACTATTCATCATAAAATGAAAGTTATCCGAAAAGTACCAAAATTTCACCCTAAGCTAATTTCGATATTCCGAATCCAGAAATGAAGTCCATTTTGAAAAATAAAAATTAAAAAATTTCAAAATGTGGTTATTACTATTCATAATGGCTAACATATCGTTGTTCAGTTAAACTTGGTTTTGCGTACTACACATGCTATCGAGGAAGGTCGTGATTGCGTGTATTGCAAGGCATATCAAGAATGCGTGTTGTGCAAGCTCCTTTTGGTGTTGCGTACAACACAAGACATTAATGAAACTAAAAAAAATATTTTTCATAAAATATCAGGGTGTTACAAATTGACGGTGAGTGATTCCTCAGAAAGTCATTGTTTAATGTGAACCAGATGGTTTAGACTATGAGTTCCTCCTAGAGGGATGCTAGTGTATTTCTGGTTTTCTATTTATAAATGTAAATTAATGTATCTAGAACTGTAGGATTTTGAACTTTTTATTACATCCTTGTTTATTTCATTATTTTGAATTTTCCATGTTATATATTTTCACTGACAGTTAGGAATAGATATTTGGGTGGTTGTATACTAGAATTCATATCATATCTGTTTGGGTCATGCTTTTGGTCAAAAATTGATTATATTGCTGCCTGTATAGATAAGGGAAATTTCCCATCTAATTCAGGTACTTAATTGTTGTGGAGCTAGAGAGAATGGGACCAAGCTAAGGATTTTGATGCTGTTGGAGTTTTTTACTTATTTTTACTTTGGTTTAGTACTGTATTCTAGCTTTGTGACTATTTGGATTCTTTCCTAGATACATGTTACATGCATCATTATAAATTTAATTGATGAAATTGTTTATTTTAGTCTAGTATTCTACTATTTACTCATTGTATAGTATTATTTCCTCCGCTATTATTATCTAATTTTCATTCCAATGTGTTACTCTCCCAATGAGGGCATAGTTTTCCCACTATCACACTTATGGCCATCACTGCTTTTCGACAGCCTCTGGTGTTTGGGGAAATATGCATGAGGCCATGTGACCAACCGGGTACAGGGAAACTTTCGGCAGTACTCAGAACTGGGACGTTACAATGTGGTATCAAAGGGTATTCTTTTATACTTGAATTAGTATTTGTAGCCAATATATTGTGTAAGGAAATAATAGTTAGTTGGTAAAAATCTATTCTCAGGAGTAGCTAACCCATGTATAGGGAAAAGCTAATTTACCTCAATTATTCCAATTTTCTGGTTTTTCAATTATTACTGTTGATTTTAATTCCCTATTGTGTGATTAAAATGTTTTGTATTGTTATCATCAATATTATTGAGGTTCTATTCTGTTCCATTCTGATGTGATATGGGTATTCCATATCATAGATCATATAGGCACTTGCTAGAGATCACATTTCATGCATTATTGTCATTCCATTTAGGGTGAATTACATATTTCATGTTGTTGTGATAGATGTTGTGACAGATATTCTTGCTGTTGTGATAGATTCCTTGATAGAATACCTACTATTTGATAGGGTATTTATAATATGTAATGTTTCTTTGTGATAAGCGCCAATCTTTGTTCCTGGAGGTGTTATAGGCCCTCATGGATCAGAATTTGGGAGATCATGTGCTTGATTACACTGTAATACTACGATATAAATGCATATGATTCCATGCATTGAATCGTGAGGAGTATAGGCCCCCACAAATCATAATTTGTAACTTTAATGTTTTTTAAGTGTTTTTTTGGATTTTAGAGTAGTTTATGAGGATTACTATTCAGAATAACCATGAACATGGGGGATGTACTGATGAATAAACACCATGTATCCATCTTTTCAGGAAGAACCAACTTTTAATATGTACGTGTGGTGTACATTGAGTACACATCGTGTAGCCTTTAACCGTGTCACTATCTGTGTAGTTAGAAACACGGAGTAGAAAAATCTTTGGTGGAACATATCATGTACCAGACGTACACACCATGTTTTAAGGATTATGTATCTCGTCATGTGACTAATGGCGTGGGTTTGTTAAATCATTCTAGTATACGCCTTGTCTGGTATTAACACATCGTGTAGATTCAACCGTGTCTCCAACCATGTGACTAACGACGCAGGCAGCATAAACGTAAGCGGTACATGCAGTGATTGTCACAAAAACACCATGTAGTATTGTTCTATGAGAACCATGTAGAATAATCATGTTGAATATATTAGGTTGGGGGAAATTTTCAAGTACACACCGTGTCCAAGGAGAACACATCGTGCGTTTGGGGTGTTACATGACTTGTTTTGGTAGAGGTACACGTCTTGTTTAAAGTAAAAGGGAACATGTTGTGTATGAGTCATACATGTCGTCTACTACAATTTTGAAAAATTATAATGTTTTCCTTATCCTATCCCTTTAATTAATGTCTATGTTTCAGTCCTTGATAATATTGATCTAAGGTGTGCACTTGACCTTGAAGATTCATGCCACCAAGATGTTCTCTGATTGTATGCCAAATACAGGGCAATGATCAGACATCAAACATGGCTGATCATTGAATACCAAAAAATCCTCCAGTCTCTCATGTCTTGGAACCATACGTCATCCCAGATACAGGTACCGATGCACAGTTCCTGGAAGGCGTCATGAGGTTTTGTCAAACCTTTAGGGGAGCACCACATCCTGCCCCGACTATGGAAGAGTTGACGTGGGACTCTCAGCAGCAGCATCCTCCCACCTTCCAAGGGGAATGAGGACCTCATGCTATAGAGTCATGGTTAGAAGTCATTTTGTCTATCATCCAGCATCTGGACACGCCTCCAAAGAGGAGGTTGAATCTCATTACGTACATGCTTTGGGATTCCTCCATGAGATGGTATGATGTTATTTTACATACAGGTCATTAGTAGGGTATTTCTTGAGTTGAGTTCCAGTGTGCCTTCTCTGATTAAATTTACCTGGTGACTTTGAGGGCCAACTAAGACTGAGATTTCATGAGTTTAGATCTTGGTACTCTCTCTGTCATGGAGTATTCTTTTCACTTCACATAAATTCAGTGCTTCACACCCATTCTAGGGTGTGATATGTTATTCCTAGTGAGGAAGTTGGAGGATGGTCTCAGGCATGACATCTGATCTCAGGTGAACATTATCAGTTTAACTTCCAGCACCTCTATAATCAAATAAATGGTAATCATTGAGCCAAATTTGAGGGTTTATAGGGTTGTGAGATTGGGCGGCTCAAAATTCAGAGTTTGTACCCATCTGAATGATAGCAAAATTTGGCATAGGGAGTCTACGCACAATGATCCGATGATACGGGAAAATTGTTATGCTAGCCTGGTGGAGTGATACCAGTGTGGGAAGGGTGGTCATATGAGGCCAGATTGCCCGATAGACCCAGTGGAGTGTCAATCTAGTAGAAATATTGGTCATTTTAAGTGTTTCTACCAGTTTTTCTTACCATAATCTAGTGACATACGTTTTTCTATGACTCCTCATTAATGATCAGGACCCCAATTTCTCATCATTCTAGGAACTGGAGAATTTCCAGTCATTCAGGCTGAGGTAGAGGTCATGGCCTTAGAATCTGATCTCCCGGATTTCAGTGAAAATAGGGTAGATCAGTTTAGGGTGGTTAGGAAATGTCGTTGGGTTGCGGTACTGGTCAGACTTTTGCAGTGGAGTAGACTCAGTAGGAGTAAGATCCCAGACCCTCTATAGTTATAATTGTTATTCTAGGTTCCTCATTTTTAGCTTTTTTACTTTTCGATATTAGGGTTTCACATAGTTCCATATATCCTCAATTTTTGGAGAGCCTCGGTCTCTATATCATTACCTATGCTAATATTTTGACTCTAGACACTCTGTTGGGGACTAGAATGGAAAGTGTACATCATTGTAAGGAGTTCCCACTTGAGGATGGTGGGTGTAACTTTATATAGTACCTCTATGTCATGGATATGATTATTATGACATAATTCTCAGAATGCACCATTTAGTTCCCATCTAAGAATTAGTCAATTGATATTATCAAAGAGTGAATTTCACCTCACCAAAGGGTAGATCGTATTTAAATAAGGGTGAATGGTATATCCAGGCGAGCAGAGCAGGACCCGAGAATATGGGTTTAGGAGGAGTCATAGTCCATATTATTGGTATTTATCTGAATGAATTGGGGGCTTCACATATGAACTTTATTCTAGTTGTTTATTGCTTCAAATATGTTGTTCTAGTTGAATTTTATGGTTTTAATCCAGATCTATAGGTATAATTTCCTATTGATCTTGTTTTAGGACTGGCACCGGTGTCCATTCCTCTTTAATTGATGGCTACACCAATATTATAGGAGCTCAAGAAGATGTTAGATGATTTAAAGACAAAGGGTTTCATCAAACCTAGTAATTCTATATTGGATTCACATTTCCTATTTACAAAGAAGATAGATGGTACCCTCAGAATTTTTGTGGAATATCATGAGCTGAACAAGTTGACGGTAAGTATTGATATCCCTTAACAAGAATTTATGAACTCTTTGATTAGTTTTGATGATACCTGGTGTTTTCAAAGATTGAATAGAGATCTGGTTATCATCATTTTCAGGTTAGACCAACTTATATACCTTTTAAAACCTTTTAGAGTAGGTATAGTCTATACGAGTATGTGGTTATGACGTTTTGTTTCATGAACAGTCCTCCAGTTTTTATGGAACCGATGAACTGAGTGTTCCAACCAAACATGGATTCTTTCATGGTACTATTAATGGAAAATATCTTGGGGTACTCTCACACTCAAAATGACCATTCCATGCATATTGAGCTCATTTTGAGTACACTGATAGAGAATTAACTATATGCTAAGATATCAAAATTCCACTTTTTGATGGCCCCGATTCACTTCCTAGGTCATATTATCACAGAGGAAGATGTATTAGTAGACCCAGATAATGTGAAAGTAGTAGTTTCCTAGGATTATCCAAATAATGTCTTTTAGGTATGGTGTTTTATCGAGCTGGATGGTAACTAGATACATTTCATAGTAGAATTTTCTCACAAAGAAACACCACTGACGGGCCAGACAATGAAGTGTTCGAAGTATATGTGGATAGATTCCCGTGATTCATCCTTTCAGAAGACAAAGTGTAGGTTGAAATCCACATCAACACCAGCTTTTTCAATGTCGAGTAAGAGTTATATTGTTTTCTATGATGCTTCATGTATCAGTTTAGGAGCATTTATTATATAGGGGGAAGGAGTTGTTGTATATGGGTCTCGACAGTTGAGTCCACATGAGAGGAATAACCTAACACATGATCACTAGTTGGCGGTAGTTGTTCATGATTTATAACATTGGAGACATTATATTTTGGGAGAGTATTCATTAGTGTACACCAATAAAAAATTCTCAATTACATCTTCACTCAGCACAATCTGAATTTGATACAGTGAAGGTGGGTTGAGTAGCTTCATTCCTTTGACAATGAGCTTCCCTACGTGATTGGGAAAGGCAACGTAATGGTCGATGATTTGAGTAGCAGGACACAAAAAGAGGCAGTTTAAGAGGATAGTAGTGAGTGGAATCTTATGGATATGATATCTATGAAGCATTTGGAGGTTCATGACTAATAGGGTAAGACCTTAATTTATTTTATTATTGTTACCTCTGCTTTTAATCAAGTGAAAATGAGGCAACTATCATATTATGAAGGCCTAGTTCTATGGGAGAGTGTTTCAAGAGAGGACGCTATACATGGATGGACCATAGGTTGAGGAGGATATCTTTTGTTTTGTTGGGTGAATATGAGTGTAAGCAGACATAATCGAGGATCTGATGTGGGATTTTAATTCTTCAATTTGGATGGTTCGACCTGGTGTCACCAATATGTATCGAGATTTTCATTGTTGGTATTGGTGTCACAGTATGAGGAATTATTTTTCTTGTTTTTGATTAGGTGTTCCACTTTTCAGTAGGTTAAGGTGGAACATCAGTAACCAGAAGTGCTTTTTAAGTAGTTACCCATTCCTAAGTGGAAGTGGAATGATGTTAAGATGGACTGTGGTACAAGTTTATCAAGATCGCCTCCTGGGAACGATGCAGTTTGGGTTTTCATTGATATAATCATGAAGTTTGAACACACCGTACCAATATAAGAGACCATTACTGTAGATGAGCAGGGAAGTCTGAACATCCAAGAGACTGTATTCCTAAATGGAGTTCCATACTCCATTGTTTCAGACAGGTATTCTCGCATTACATCATAGGTCGAGAAGGGGATATAGAGGGATTTGGGTATATAGGTACATCTGAGTAAAACATACCTTCCCCATATAAATGACATATATGAGCAATCAATTCAGGTACTGGAGGTCAAGCTTCGCGAATGTATCTTAGATTTTCGACGTTCGTGGGAGAAGCACATACCTCTGGTGGACTTTTCCTACAAAAATAATTTTCAAGAAACTATTCAGATGGAACCATATGAGGATTTGTATGGTCGGCCATGCCGATCACCCCTATATTGGATGGAGGTATGAGAGACATCTGTATTGGGACCTCATCTTTTCTAGGAAACCACGGAGCAGATAGAGATGATTCGGAAGTGGATGGCTAATGTATCATCAAGATAGAAGCCTTATGCTGATTAATTGAAATGAACTCTGGTCTTTGAGGTTGGAAATCAGGTTTTTATACATGTCCAAAGAGGTTGGGACATAAAACGATTAGGAGATAGGGTATGAATTCACTGAGATATGTTGGGTTGATTGCGGTTTTGGAGAGAGTGAGGCTAGTTTCCTATTGTTAGAAGTTACCTTATAGGTACTGGGATATGCCCAACGTCTTCCACATTTCGTAGCTAGGATGTTAGTTCTTCGATTTGTCTCATGTTTTTCTACCCAAGGAGGGTGAGTTGGATGTGAAAAAATTGTTCGAGGAGCATCCTATCCATATTTTCGATCATAATGTGAAGTATCTCTATGGCGGTTTTTCCCAATGGTATAAGTTCTATAGAAGCATGGGTGATTACATGATGAGACTTGGGAGAGGGAGGTCGATGTTCGAATGCAGTGGTCTGAGCATTTCTAGTTTTATTCTTCGTTTCCACCTTGCATGGGAAATTCGAGGTTATATTCATTAAGGTGTGTAGTTTGTAAGAACATGGATCATCTTTTTAGGTTTGGTTTTTTATTTCTGGTGTTTTTGAGAAAAATAAGTGTTTCTATAAATTTTATGATTACATGTTATGTACATAAGTGTACACACCGTGTACCAGGTTTCCATAGGAAGCCGTGTAACGGTCATGTAATGGTAGAGTACATGGCCCTGTGGGGTGACCTGAAGACCCCCTAATGTTGAGCCGATAAAGGCATATAAATTCAGTGTATCCATGGGGAACACGTCGTATATTTTTGTTTTTATTTGTTAAATAAGACTGGGTCACATATAATGAAAATAACCAACTTCTTCTAGCATCATCTCATCAAGGAGTGAAAGATATCACCAATTCTTCTCATCGATCCCATCTGGCCATCCGTTCTCTAATTCAAACATCGGCAGTTCTGTTGGAATTGCATCTGTGAGTTATTCCTTCTTATAAAACCTTTACTATTTATTCATCCAATTATTTGAGATATCTATGGTTGATATTTTTTGACGTTCTTATTGATATCTGCCATTTTTGGTCGATTCAAAGGTTGAGGATCAACTATATCAATCGTAAATTGTTGATTTAGGTTGTTTGTGCCTTTCTGTATTTGTCTTTGATTTATATGTGGGAAAAGATCCCAATACCCCAGTTCAGGTTATTTCATGTTTAGGGAAGTTGACCCTATTAATGCATGCTATGCTTGGTTGGATGAGTAGGGGTTTTTGATTATGAATAAGGATTATTACCTTTCTATGGATGTGTTTTAACATGTTTGATAGATATTAGCTGTTGGTTATAGAATTTCCTATTAAGTTCTTTTTCTTCCCATGCCTATTACCATTAGGATGAAGTTGATATTATCTAGCATGCTTTTCATATGGTTTGTAGTTGTTATGACAAGTAGTATTTTGATATTTACCTTGGATGATGGATATCATTTGTACATGATTTATTATAAATACTGCTGGGAACCGGGTGTAGTTAGACCATAAGGGGGAATGGATGCTGAGGCCTTCCTCAGAGTGGTTGTTATACTTGTCACGTTGCAAGACCATATGGGGGATGGACGTAAGTGCTCCCTCAGAGTGTATATAATACCAAATTTTAAGACCATAGGGGAAATTATATGTTGAGTGATTCCTCATATAGTCTGTAGTCACCATTACGAGACAACATGGGAAAATGTTAGTGAGTTCTTCCATAGAGTGTCATTGTCGAAGTTGATCCAAAGGGGTTTGACTGTGAGTACATACCAGAGGATTGCTTGTGGGTTTTTGGTTTTTTCTTTGTAAATTTAAATGAATGTAGCATGAACCTTCAGATTTTTTACTTCTGAGTACTTCCTTTTTTATTACATAATTTTTTAAAGTCCATGCTATATATGTTCACTGACATTTAAAAACAGATATTTGGGTGGTTGCCTACTAGGATTCTTCAAACACCCTATTTGGGTCATCCTTTTGGGCCCAAACAGATTATAGAGCTGCAATTATAGATAAAGGAAAACTATCTTCTACTTCAGGTACGTGATTGCTAGGGAAAAGGAGAGTATGGGACCATGCTGAGGATAGCGATGTTGTTGGATTTTTTTACTTATTTATCCCTTATAAATTGGTTTATTATTGTATT
Organism: Viscum album; assembly: GCA_963277665.1. NCBI lineage: Eukaryota > Viridiplantae > Streptophyta > Magnoliopsida > Santalales > Viscaceae > Viscum > Viscum album. The sequence goes on from OY728160.1 coordinate 175,289,219, forward strand.
CTAGCATTGTGACAGTTTGGCTACTTTCCTAGATACATCTGACATAAATCAATATATATATATATATATATATATTTATTTAGTTATATATCTTGTAGTTTTTTATTTACTTTCATTCATATGATTTTTACTCATTATATATTATTACTGTTTATTCTGTTGTTATCTAATTGCCATTTTGATGTGTTACTCTTCCAATGATGGCATAGTTTCCCCACAATCACACTCAAAGCCCTTGTTACTAGTCGGCAGCCTCTGGCATTTTGGGAAATGAAATTGAGGCCATGTGAGAAACTAGGTATGTGGATCCATTTGGTGGCACCTAGAACTAGGACGTTACATTTCATCCTCTCCTATACCTCTTATTCTAAAAAAACACTATCTATGATGTGATGATTTACCAAAATTGTGGATGATGTGTTTCCAAATTCCATTACTTCCTACAAACATGATCATAAAAGAATTTTAATGGTTTAATCATAATTTAATGTTTATATTTTAACATTTTTCATGTTTTGTAATGAACTTCTATGCATGAAATTAAATTATATAATGAAACAACTTTTTTGTTTACTAAGGAACCTCTAAAAAATGATCTAAACAAACACCATAAATGTTTTATCTGATGATCCATCATCAAATTTGATAAAAAATGATTATAGTATCATTATATATTATAGAATAATATTAATACCATTTCATTATACTTCTGAAATTTCATTCCCACATGACATGAAAATCAAATACAAATTGACCATGGAAATAAGGTAAAGAACGCACCCAAAACAATAAAACGAACAAAATAAAAAACTTAACAAGTGAAATGACGTAATGAAATGATCATATAATATATTATAAATATTAATATGTTTGTAAAAGATATTAATAACACTATTTTAACCATTATACAGTAGTTTTAAACTAGTTTCATATAATACAAACCTGAGGTAAGGGATGTGATTACCCAATTTCCATTCTTTGGGTAAACCTTCTACATCTTTATTCATGAAATATTAATATTTTTTATGTGATAATTTTTTTCTATTATGTTTAGATAGTTGTATTTACATTTTATATACATATTCTATTCGCTCTATTAAGTATAACATTAATTATAATATTTTTTAATGGGTGTTTCTTTTCAAATCCTCTTTTAGAATTCTGAAATTCAAAAGAAATGTTTTTATACAATTTTTACATTTGAAATATTATGTTATAATTAATGGGAATTGTATATGATTAAGGGAGGGACCTATAATTTCTTTCAATTAATTTTTTATGTGTATGTTGTAGGTCTGTCATACAGTTACACCAAGTGTAACAGAGATGGTTACACAATAAGGCAGTACTGGGTGTTACATTGTAAGGTAGCAGTGAGGGTTAAAAATTCTAGGGTATCTTAGAGGGTTAAATGATTATCTAAGTAACGACCCATGATACCTTGGAGGTTATATTTATGTTCTATATTTTTTATGTAAATCACATGAAAATATCAGGTTTCAAAAAGTATGTACATATGGATTACAAGAGTGTTTTTAAATGATTTTATATGTTAAAAGTATTCATGTACTAAAACATTCCTTCTTAGTTTTTATAAACTTTATTTATCTTCTTGTTATCATAGCATTTTTTATCTGATTTGCATAGGTTATAATTAAGTGTAATAGAAAGTAGTAATCTAAGTTAATTGTTATGAATAATTTTCAATGAAAATGTGTTTTATTTGAAATGTTTTATATTATTGATGAAATGGATACTATTTTTATGGTATATTCATTATAGGAATATGAAATTTAATGTATTTTTTATATCCCAATCATATAGAAGTCTAATCTTGAAAATATCCTCAATAAGAAATAGAGTGGGTTCTTGGAAAAAATTCATGAATATGTAATGTAATAGGGTCAAGTCTTTATAGGACAACCCACTTGTTGAGAAGAAATGAGTCACATTCAGTGTAGATATGAGGCTTCATCCCACAACCAAATGTCGATGGGTGTTTCCCTCATACCTTTGGAATATGTGATTTACATGTTAATATGACATATTTTTTTCAAAAAAAATTGACGAATAATTATTGTGTTGAATATTTTGTGTTACTATTGATGATTGGAGATTAATATATTATAATATATTTTTCTAACCATTTAGGGTTTGATAAAAATTAGGAAACATACGGAATAATTTGTAACCAATTTATTGATCATATATTTTTTTTAAATTAAATTATATTTATTCATGCATAAATAATCGTTCTAGATATCCATTTCATAGAGTTAGAGAAAAAGTGTCAATGATCCATGTTAACCCAAAGAATGTAATTGTGGTTTTAAAATATAATGATATGAAATTATAATATTTAATTGAATTATTAGACAGAAAAATAATTCCTAAAAAATTAGGAAAATGAACTTTAATGAAACTTTTCATACTACTATATTCAATTTGGGTGAATTACATGGTCTTTTAATTCATCACATATTTATTTTTTTAATCATTAACATCCTATTGATCATAAAATTTCTTATGATTAATAATCATCATCAACCTTATATAATTATTTATTCTTTTCATCCATGTCCATTTTTTTAAATCATTCCAATGTTCTTTTACAAGGAAATCTAGAAATGTTTTATGCTATATGACCATCACACATTATCTTTTATCTTATAAATAGATTTTTTAACCCTTTTTATGATTGGGTTTTCATCAAATTAATTTTCATAATTCAAACCCCTAATATCCATTTTCATGTTCAAATTATGAAATTGAATTTGTTGATGGTGTCAAGAATACCACACAAATTTATTTTAAAATTTATTTAATTTAAATAAATATGTTACCTTTGATTTATTATGTTACATAGAACCATGCGACTATAAAATGAGAACATTATATTCAATATAGAATACAACATGCATCATTTGGCCTAAAAAATAGTTAGATACTATTTAAATATGACTACTATAATCTAGATATTGAAAATGTGATTATAATTAAGAATAACCTAATAATATTATATATTTCTTAATAAATAAAAATTGATTAATAAATTATTATTAACCAATCACTTTATGTATTAGTAAATTTTATTATTCATCCAAATACATATTTTTAAAAAATGACTTTATTTTTTATTTTATATTTGGAATTATAATAAAGTTCAAAAAATTATACAAATTTTACAATATTGAAATACAAAATATATAAATTAGTATATCAATATTATATTTGGTTCATATTTTGTGATTTTATTGACAAGGTTACACTTTCATTGAGTAGTGAAAAATAAAAAAATTTAAAACATTATAATTAATATTCATTAAATTAAGTAATTTTAATGTCTCATTATTTGTTGGATATTATTAAAATTAATTAAATTAATATTATTTTAAAAATAAAATAAATAATAACATTTGAATCATAATTGTAATTTTTTATTTAAATTTATTTTTAGGCATAAAAAATAATTTTTATAAAATTGTTTTCAAGTAATAGTCTTATTTTTTATTTAATTAAAATAATCTTTAATGATCAATAATTTAAATATAAATAATAATTTTTATATATTAATATATGAGATTAATTAAATATCATTTTATTAATACCCATAATGTTAAAATAAGATAATCTTATGTATGAAAAGTAAATTTCATGAAAACCTTTTTTGACCTTTTTGAAAGTTTATATTTAAATTACATTTTTTAAATATGATGATGGTATATTAAAAAATATATTAAATATTTGGAGTCCTAAAAATTTATATTATATAGTTTTTTGTAAAATTAAATTTTTTCCATATTTTATGTCTTTATGTAGGCCTTATGATATATAATGGTTCTATAATTTGATAATTGGAGCCTTGTGTCATTATAAAAATATGTGTATGATTTATAATTTTCAAAAAACTCATTTTCCCTTAACATTTAGTTATATGATGTCACTACCTCCCCTCACTCATTAACATTTATCAAGACATTTTTATCTATTGAAACCTACTATAATATCTCCAAAAAACCTTATGGATATTCTATTCATTATGTTTTTTCCAAAATACCAACCCTAGGGTCCAAATTATAGATATAAAGGATGTTTTTATAATTAAAGAAAATTTTCATCACTTTGCACATTCTATTTAATTATTCTTTTTACACATTCAAATATGAAAGAAAAACTAAATTATAATAAAATTAGTATACCTAATATACTAATTTACTATAATCTTGATGTAATAGTGTCTATTCACATCTATGATCAAATGGAAAAGAAAATCCAAACTCTTGTATAGTGAAGACTACAACCTCTCAAATCAATGTAAATTGTTTTCCTTAAAAACACACATATACAATCGTAATGATAAAAATAATGTATATTTATAACATATATGAAATTATTTTAATTATTTAAAAAAAATATACCATACACTTTCTTTCCCTTTCACCCATTATAAGAACCATGCCAGCGCATGTGTGTGTGTACAACCTACCATCAATATGATTTAGATCATTTTCTATGAACAAAAGTATATAATAATTTTAAAAAATCAATAAAATAACATGATATTATATTTATAAAATTAATTTCATTTTTTATATGATGTAAATGTATAATATATGCAATTATTAGAACATTCATGTCAATTAACACAATAAGAACCAAATTAATAAACACCTCATACAATAAATAATATAAATTATTATTAACAAATGGGTCGTAAAATATTATAATATGATCATGTATTGTATTTTTAATATTAATATAGTTTCATTATAAATTAATATCTTTATTAAAACTATTATATTATTTGTTAAATCCTATTCCCCCAAATGGAATGTTATGGAATTGATTTTGCCTCAATTTTTTTTGATTGAGGTATATTGTAATGTTATGTGCCTAATATTATTTTATGGGGCATACAAAGCCGCATTTTTATATAATATCATGAATATATCATATTTTATGATGTTTTTAGTTCAATTTTATATTGTTTTATGCTAGGTGATTTTAAATGAATGTCACCAAGTGATAGGTAATAACATTAAAAACATTCCATTCATTTGTATATATAACTTAATTATGGCCTATAAAATTATATGAATATATTTGTAATGAAATATTATTATATTAGGTTTTACATGAAATTTTTTTATTTAGAATTACATTTGACATGCTTAATCACATTACTAATTAATTATTACCTCCACGATATGGTCTTTGTATGATATTTTTTTCTCAATTTCTACTACAATGAGGCATATTTCATATTATGCACCTATGTATATTTATTTGAGGAATCTACTAAACAATTTATATTTTTTAACAGGAATCTCTCAACAGTGTTTGTATTTTATTTTTCATTTGATGTTATTTTATTCATTAGGGTTACGATTCAAAAGATAAAAAATTTGTGAGAGATTTAGGATTCAATCTCATTTTAATTAAGGTAGTTTATGCATGAATTTAAATTGAATGAAATTTTTTGATCATAGTCTAATAAACCACTATAATTTTCTTCTTCTCTTATTATCCATTATATTTTAATGTCTTAAATCATTTTTCATTTCATTGGTACTTAAAATTAATGATAAATTGTTTTACATAAAAATGCATCTTTATTTTTCATCTATATTGAAAATTGTTTTCCTTACAAATCCATGTTTTATAAAACATGTTTCAAATAATATTTTTAATATTCTCCACTGATTTATAAAAGACATATTGAACCATGTTTTTCTTTTAAAATTTTTCTTAAATGAATATTCACATCATTTTCTAAATGAGATGCTATATGACTTTACATAAAATTTTTGAAATAAATAATTTTTTAATGTATTATTTCTGTATAGAATTTTACAACAAAACTACCTTTGAATTAATTGAATAATCATTTAAAATGTTTACTAGATTAATTTTATGGAATGAATTTTTCAAAATATTATTAAAATTCTTATTTTATTGAAGTTAATTTCATTGATAAATGGAAATTTTCTTGATACATATTTAATTATATTGGTATTCATAAATGATAAAAACACTTTATTTAACTAATAATACACATGGCATATATTTTAATGACACTATAAAAATTCTATATTAATTATTTTTATAAAATCACCATGGAATATATTGACCTTTACTTTCTTGATTAATTTTGTGTTTTTTCATTCTCTTATGTCATTATCGTTCTCTTGAACAATCGACATTACATTACCCTCAAATATCCTTGTTGTTTTTCATGGATATGATATTATCTTAAACTAAATAACATTTCTTCATGTTCTATTTTATATTTAATTTAATTTATTTTAATTGGGGAATATTTATATTATGTATTATTTTTTAAAGTTATTCATTTATTTATAAGGAATATAGTTTAATAATCAAATCAATAATTTGATATATAATTAATGTGTTGGACATAATGTTATGGGAAGGTCCAAATATTATATATCCTCTCAATACATCTATAGTCTCTTAAGGCCAATAAGCTTCCATTAAATGTGTTTTTACCCATAGTTTTAAATTATCTCGTGAAATGTATTGATGGTATAGAATTCATGATGTCTATGGTCAGGGAATCAAATATTATGGATTCCTTTGATAATGAGTTTAGATAATTTTATACATGAGGTAATTTTGTTGATATTATTCATGGAATAATTTTTAACTGAGGTTAATTATTAAATTTTATGGGGGTCCAAAATATTATCTTTCTATATTGATTATTTCATTTTATTTTTAGTTTTTTATTCTTAATACCTTATGGTTTAAGAAAATTTTACTCATCATTTGATATCTCTTATATATTTCTTATGTTCCTAAGGATATGAATAGGTAATATTTGAATAATTCATAGAATAGACAATTTTTTACATTCACATTGTTTCATTGGACATTTTCAATTGTAATGTAAGATTCATGAATGTATCTAGACTACCAAGAATATAAAACTATTTATTCCATTGGGATGTGATTGGTTCTATCTTATAGAAATGTAAAAATGTCACCAAAATCTATTGAAAACTCGGTTTATGGGATTTACATAAAAATAATATTGTATTGAGTTATACCATTCCAATAAGAATTTATCCATAATTATTATTAAAAATCATCTTTTTTTAGAGTTATCTATTTCATTTTTCATGCGTTTTGTAGTTTTGTAGTTTCACTTACCTTGCAATGGTCATTATTCAAAACAAATTATTAGTTTATTAATGATATATAATCATATATATTACTTATATATATTGATAAAAAGTATTCCATTAATTTTATAGACATAAAAATTAATTGCAAGTTTCATTGAAGTGGTGGGTCGTACATAGACATGATCATTGTTTTAACTTTTAGATTGATGGATCTGAAGAAGGGTAAAGATAGATAAAATTTTCTAGAAAAATTATTTTATTTTAGATATTTTATTTACATTCATTTAATATATCTTTATTAGAAATCATGTAAAGTTTAAATGAAAATTGAATCGCATCACTATGTGCTTGTAGGTGTCCATATATACACATGACCGACACTATCGTTTTCCAAATGATTGAAATTTCACCAGTTATATGTGATATTATAATTAAAAAACAATTATTAGATCATAAATATAATTTATATATACATTGGATCCATGATTATATACATAATTCATAATTAGGCATGGAATATTAAATATATATGATAATAAGTTTGTTTTTTTTCATACCCACGATCCACATTTCTATTTCCCATTGTTTGATGTGGATATAGATATAAGTTATTCGACAAAAATAATAACATCTTAGTACATGGAATATATAGTGTTTTATATTTCAATTATCAATCCATATTTAAAGGAGGTAAATAATGTAGTAAAAAGAAAGTGATTGGTGAATAAGATTTCTTTCTTTGAGAAAAAACATCTTTAAATATCTAATTAAGAACCCTAGGGTTGTGATTTTGGGAAAACACAAGAATATATAAAATGTGGATATGAATTTTGTGGGGTTATTTTTTTTAGTTTTCGGAAAAAAAATTGTCTCACAATGTATGAATGATTGAAGGGAGGCGGTTCCCTTTTAGAATTGAGGTGAGTGGCACACCGTTAAATTTTCAATGATTTAAAATAAGGTCAAGTCACATTCCTTAAAAATATCCCCAGAATAAAAAATTTCTAAACATTATATGAGATAAGGAGGAAATGATCCCATATAATATATATCATAGAAGATATTAATCCATTTAAATCCTTAAAATTATTTTCCCCTCGATAAACACGTTTTAACAATAACGATAAAAATTACAGTTATAAAAAAAATTTCTATACATTTCATTAAAAAAATTCATCACCATAATTACTAATATTAATTATTCTAATTCCAAATATGGGATACATTTTATAAAATTCAATTCAGATAATTTGCAGAATTTAATTAAAAATTAACCCTGGAATCACAATGAAAAATAAATTTTCAAAAAAATAGTTTCATTAAGTATGGAAAATATTAATATAAAAAAAAATAAAATTGTCAATATTTACTATAATTATATTAATAATATAATAATTTAACCAGTTATTCATTTAAAATCAATTTAAAAATGTTTCTTTGTATATTAATTAAATGAATATTTTTTTTAAATAAAAATCTTATTTTTTTACTATTCATTGAATTATTAGACATTTCATAAGATACTAAAAAATTAACCCAAAGATAATTTTTTTATTCTTGTTTAAGAAGTAAATATAATTTTATCAAATAAATAATCTTAAATATGAACAAAATTAATTTTAAAATAATTTTGGATAATGGGATGAAAACTGTTTTTAGAAAAATATTGTTCTTAATTATAAAAATATATTTATCCATACATGATTCCTATAAAAACTAATCTAAAAGATGAAACATCTAATTGAATTAGTATTATAAGGGAAATTCATTAAATCATTCAGAAATATTTTTTTATTTTTATTTTCAATATAAAAACACATTTAACACATGAAAACATTTTTTTTGAAAATTCGTTCTTTTAATTTCAAATGATTTATACAAATCAGTGGACAAAAATAGATTTATATTATATATGTATAAAACGTATTCCATACATAGTTTACCTATTATTATTTATACCCATTTATTAAATGGCTAGGTTTTAGTGGTATACTATATTACTATTAATTTAGACTCGGGTTTATGTGAATCACAAGATATCGATGTAATTTAACAAAAAAAATTTATAATGATATACAGAGGTTCAAAAAAATGTAATTATATTATAAGAAATGGTGAAAATGGGACTCCAGTATTTTTTCTCAACATACTCTTCTACATAAATGGGTTCATGAAAATATCATCAAAATCCATCAATGATAAAATAAAGATTTAAACCTTATAATATCTCATATTTGTGGTATGTTAATAGTATAGGGATTTAATTGATTTATGTGACATGAATTAATTCTACATTATCAGTAAAAAATATTATGTTATTATAAATTATTATATGAAATAATATATTCTTTTCATTCATCTAAATAGTAAGGTCATTGTTCCATGAAACTACAATGATGGGGATCACTCATCGGAATCGAAAATGGGATAGTTGATCCCAAATTTTAATAGCATATCTATATCATTATTCTCTAAGTATATATGGGTTATATTTAGCCTCTATTTAGAAAACATATTAGGATTGTAATATCTCACAAAAATAGTTCTAGTTTTTTTTGAATTTTGGATTTATTAAATGGTATCACATATAATATATCATTTTTCATGTATATTCATTTATAAATATTCAATAAGTGATTTCATGGTTTTTTGAAATATTATTAATTTTTATCCTTGGTTATTTAACCCTTTTATGTGTGCAGATTTTACAAGTTATTGGGGAGTGAATTCAATTCCCAAAAAATTTACCATTCAATATATTTGATTAAATTTAGTATTTATATAACTAAATAATGATCTTTCTGCACAATAGTTAACATATTCTGTTCCCATTTATGAAATAATTCATTAGAGTAATAATATTTCTTGTATGATACCTCACATTTTAATAAAAATATAATTTTTGATTTTTGGACAACATCATCTTCCATGTAATTTTAAATAATCACATGTTCCGATGGAATAATATTCATGTAACATAAAAGAATATTTGTAGTTGGGTTTTGGATTAGTAGAAAGCACCCTGTAATCTGACATGAAAAATGGGGGTTCAAAACACATGGGGTGCAGGAACTGTAGTTGTACTGTAGCGGGAATGTATCTGTGGGGGTACTGTAGATAGGTGGGTACTATTGTGGCGGAAGGGAACTATAGCGGTAACGAGTACTGTTGCAGCCCGGTTACTATACATAGAATGGGCCTTAGGAAAAAAATTTGGGCCAACGGACTTTGTAATGGGATACATTCCCACTATGCCTTCGGGATATGTAATGGGTCTCCCTCTACCTAGTTAAAAGATATTTGTTCATTGTTTTAATAATAAAATGAGGCTTTGACCCCAACCATTAAAGCAAATCCATTTTAAAAATGTAAAATACACAAATATTCAAATTGTTCATCTTCTTCAATATGTGAGATCTTAGAAAATGAATTGTCATTTAATCAATGCCTTATAAAGTCAACAATATTGAAGTAAATAGTGTTGTCTCAGACAATATTTTAAATTCTTATTTAATAAAATTGATGATAATATTGGATGTAATCCAGATAGGTAGTACTGAAATGATGGTTAAGTATTCTGGTTATATATCATCTTCTATTTTAATGATATAGAAATTACATAGAAGTATCATGTCTTTATCTATGAATAACATATCATCTAGAAAACATAAAATAAATTAGTGTATCTCCATTAATGATTTTTCACTACACTAATGGGATTTAAATATCTAATATGAATTGAAGTGAACGCTGTGTAATGAAATTGATTAATAGGATAACCAGGATATCATTAATCATAATAAAAATATAGTGATAATTTTTTTAAGGAATAATAAATATCACTGGAAACATGTATTTGTTTGGTAATTAGGGTGTAAGGATAGATGAAACACATATTCCTATGATAATTTTATAATCTCATTAAATTGATTTTTTTAATAAATGTTCCATTGAATAATTGAAACACTTGGAAATGTGTATGAGGTGTTAAAAATGGGTATGTTGATCTCCATATTTAGTATATTTTCTAAAATTTATTTTTGATGCTCTTCCTTAATGTTTTTTATTGGGTAATTATTCATCGAAATTACAATGGAATGTAATTATACACATTTTTGTATATTTCTATGATGATTACATTCCAATATTTCCTTTGTATATAATTCAAATATTCCTCATTCATTCCAAATTCATAGGGACACTTGTCTAAATGGAATAATGAATTAATAGAATTTCGAGCTTCATTAACGTATATTCAGTTTGAATTAGATCACAATGTATTTATGATGGTGATGGGTTATCATTTAGATATTTGTTTATCATACTAACATTTTGATTTTAGTTATTCACTATATACGGGGATTGATTTTTCTTAAATATTTGGAATTTTTTTAAGAATTTAATTTAATTATTTGATTATATTCTTATGATCATTCATCTCTAACATTGATTCCTTCAACTGGGAGGTTGTGAATTTGTGGTTGGGTTGTCATAAATTATATTCTACTAATAAGGGGGTGAATGGTCTGGTGGGTAGTAACTAGAATAAGTGTGTTACCATCAGAGGAGTAGTGTGTTATTGAATTATTGTTGTTGTAGTTGGTAAGATAAGAATCTTTTAGCACAAATTTTGACTAAATGACTATTCAATACATGTTTATTACTAAATTCATAATATACGTGGATAATAGTTTCCCAAACATGGTTATTTTGGAATTTTGTTTTCCAGATGGGTTCATTATAAAATTCCAGGACCTAAATATAATCATATTGGTCTTTTAAATGATTAGGTAATAAAAATAATCCAAATACATTAATTTGTGTTTTTTGTAGACTAATTTTATTTTGATTTATCTATATTGCCAAAATTTATAGAAATAATCACTTGAATAATGTCATATACCCACAGATCTTAACCCTATGTATTGCCCCCCAAAACCATGTGTATATCCTATACACACGGTTTTGGGAACTATGGGCATCCGAGGCATCAGGATAGCTCCACGATTAATACCCATGATTTTTTAAACCATGGTATAGTTTTTTCCACCATTTCATAGACTTATACCCTTATTTTTAGAACCATTGTCACACCCCGACCGCGGATGTCAGTAATTGTTCTCCTTTCTTGGACCCGGTTTAATTTTTTTTTCGGAGATTAATTGCATTGGTGGTTTCGCGCCGGTGCGCGGTCATCGCATCGCTAGCGGTGATCGTGCGTTCGGCTCGGGTGACTATGTGTTCCCCCGACGTTTTAAATATTAATGTTTTTACGTTGACTTTTTATTATTATTACTATTTGAGTTGCGTAATTATTTTTGTAGTTGTTTTCTGTGTATAAGTATATATATATATATTTGTCTATATATGTATATACTTTAATACGTTATGTTTATATATGTATATGTGTATATATATATAAATATTGTATCTATGTGTATATGTTTATATGTAGATATATATATGTATATATATGTTTATATGTGTACATATATATATATGTTTGTATATGTTCAAATATATGTATATATATATATGCGTGAGTGCGCGCGCCCGCACGCGCGCATTTTTACTTTCAAATGGTTTTAAAATTTTGAAATTTTGATTAAAGGTTATTATTATAAATTTTTCTAATTATTAACATTATTATTATTATTATACGGTTTTATTATTATAATGTTTTATTATTTCTTTAAAGCGTTATTATTTTTATGATTTGTTTTATTTAATTACTTATGTTCAATATTATTATTAGTCTATTATTATGATTATAGTATTTTATTATTATTATTACATATTATTATTTATATTATTCTTATATTATTATTTATATTTATTATTATTATTATTATTATTATTGGTTATGTGTATATATATATATAGTTTTTTTTAACCCTCCTAACCCTAACCCGGTTCCCCCCCCCCTGGCGGCTCCCTCTCCCTTCTCTCCTCTCTTCCCGCAGCCCTCCTACGCTCTCTCTCTCTCCCCCGCGTCGTCCTCTCCTCCCGCACCACAAGCGTGCGCAGCCTGCACCCTCCCTCCGCCGCTCTGCCACGCCGCACCTGCAGCGCCAGCTCGTTGCCCCGGCGTCCCGGCCTCCCTACGCAACTCCCGTCGCTCCAACCTCGCCCCGGCTCCGCTGCTCCCTACTTCCGCAGCCGGCTCCCGCTCACCCCAGCGCCCTGGCCTCGACCTCCCGGCCTGCCGACTCCATCCTCCCGCACCCCCCGCTCCATCTTCGGCCGACCCGCACACACCCCCTCCGGCGCCGCCTTCCCTGCTCCCTCTCCCTGTCCCGAGCCCGCACCCAGCCTTTCCCCGTCGCCGTCTCCCACGCGCGGCATCGCCACACCCAGTCGTCCCGGCTTCCCCACGCCGCGCCTCCTCCTTCCTCTCAGCCGCACCCAGCCGCCGCCCCGGCCGCTCCTCTCCTCTCTGTCGCCGTCCCAGCGTCCTGACCCCTGCTCTGTCCTTCCCCGTCTTCCGCAGCCCTCCCTCTCTCCCCGCACCTGCTCGCCACCCCCTCGCAGCACAACCGGCGCCGTCCGGCTCTCCCTCGCGCGACTCGCGCCGTCGCCGTGCCTGCCTGTTCGCCTTGCCGCGTCCGCGGCCAACCCCGGCACCCCCTTCTCCCTGTCCCAGCCACTCCGGTATATGGTTATTCATTTATTTATTTCTCTCTCATATATTTGTTCTATTCAATTAAGTAATTGTTTGTTAATTAATTATTTTATTTATTTATTTGTTTATTTGTTCGTTTAAGTATTTGTCATTTATTTGTTTATTTATTCATTTTGTTCTTTCTTTATTTATTTCTTTTAGTATTTGTTAATTATTTATTTGCTTATTAATTAATTTATTTATTCATTTAATTCATTGTTAATTAATTAATTGATTATCTATCTATTTTGTTTTGTTTATTTACTTATTTATCTATTTGTTTATTCATTTGGATTATTTATTCTCTTGATTATTTATTTAATTGCCTATTTGTTTATTAATTGATTGATTAATTAATTAATTCTTTTATTTATTCATTTATTTTTCCTTCGTGGAATCTTGGGTTTATATTTAATTTATATTAATCCTTTTTCTGTTGTGGGTTGAGTGACGTGCACTGTTTCCACTGTTCAGCGTACGCAGTTTGTCCATGAAGGATTGTCCTACTTTCCGTTGGGTTTCTGTCGCGTCCGCTCCATGTTTGAGGTAGGCGAACTCAACTGTTTCCTTTCTGAGGTACTCTGCTGATGCTCGAATTGTTTTAAATAAATTTTATTCCATGATTCGCGTGTTTATGATATCCTTGCGCGGCTTATTTTGGTGTTTTAAAAATCTATAGTTTTATTCGAAAGTTAAGTTTGAAGTAATTATATTTTATACCACGGTAGTTGTGCACTAGATATTGTCCTGCACTTTTTATTGTTTATATAGTGCACCTGGTTAGGCGTTGCCAGCTAACGTGGAACTAAATGCTTTTGTTCTCTTATGTTATCGTTGGTTATCTTGAGTGGTGTGTTTTTTTTGTAAAGAAAGAATCATTATTGGATCTTATTATTCTGTGCTGGTTAGTTTTATGAAAATTGAGTATCATTTGGAAGTGTTGTCGTGCCCCTTTGCAGGTTTGACGCACCATTGGATGTTGACACATCCATGGGTGCACCAGGTGCACACATGGATGTGCCCTCAAATGAAGATGGTGTTTGAAATCGTTACCATTTATATTTATTTATTTTTATTTTCTCGAAATCTCGACTTTTCTAAATGGTTCTTTGTTTCAAAATATTTTCGCCTCTTTTTGAGACACATCGAACTTGTTTAAAAAGAAATCTACAAAGATATGCCCGTTTGGCCCTTTACTTAATACAAAAACAGTGCTTAGAGTTATTTAAAATGATACTGTGAAATATTCTTGTAATGCTGTTTGTTTTTGTGAAACTAAGTGCTCGCTTGACAACTCCAGGTATTTTGTAAAGTTGTTTTGATAATCAAATGACGTGAAGGCCCGGTTGGCACTTTATTAATTGTGAAGTGATTGTACATATATACATATACGTACTTGTGAGGGCATCTCTACAGGGGGACTTCCCTTCGAGGGTTGTCGTGTAGCGATGTCCGTGTAAGGGGTTGGCAAGTGCGGTGAGATGAGTCACGCGTGCGTGGGCCTCCCACTTACACAGTGTTACTAAAACCACCATGGGTTCCTGGGCGTCTTGTAGATTATCGAGTGACGGTTGCTTGCTAACCCTGATTAGACGGGTTGGTACCCTCTAGAGTTGTGGACAGGCCAGGTGGGATGTGCCACTGGTTGGCTATTAGGGCGGCCAGTTGGTTATTGACTATGGAGTACCATGCCGGCAGGTAGTCTGAACCCGAGTACGTACAGGGGTTTTCTAGGGATGTTTAGGATCACCCATGGTTACTTGTTCACCTTGATTGTTTACTTTCAGTTATTCTTTACAGCTTATAGTGTTACTTGTGTCCTTTTTCACTACTATCATCTTGCATTACTTGGTTACTTTCTGTTTCACTGGTTTTCTTTCAGCCTGTACTGTTTACCTGTTCCTTTTTAGCACAGTCGTAGTATCATCTGTATTTGGTTTTGTTTATAAAAACATGAAATGGTTTTGAAAATGATTTATAGTGTGCGTTGGGTTTTCAAATGGGGAAAACATGTTGTTTATTTTTAAATGTGAAAAATCTATTTTATAATTGTATTTTTCAAACCTGTGTCAACGGATTGCTTGGGAAAGGAAACATTTGGATTCAGTGGTTTACTTTGGCTTACCTACTGGGCATTTTTAATGCTCACGCCTATATTATCATTTCAGTTGCAGGTCTTCCCTTGCTCAGGTCTTCTGTTTTGAGTCGCTCAGTGTTGGAGCGAGGTTGCTCTCTAGTTGGGTGGTGACCTGAGAGGTCACATGGAGGTACGTGGTCGTGTGGCTTTTATTTTCTTTTCCTCTGTTAGTGTTTGCTCGCTCTGTTCTATTTACTTTTGTTGGGCTAAAATCGTTCCCACCTGCTTAATTTTGATGCCCGGCACTAGTTGCCATCCCGGGGGGATCATGAACGCTCCTCGGGACTTGCCGCGGACCGGCTCGGGTGCCCGGTTCAGGGTCGACCCGGGCTGGTTCGTGACAACCATGGGTATATATATCATTGAATTTCCTACACTTACCTTAGAACTTCGCCAAGGAGTATTGAATGTGTGACTTGCATCTCACACAAGGAGGGCCTCTCCAATTATTCGTCGCACATTAATGTATGTGTATATATGTATAAGAATATTCAGATATATATTAATATATATATATATATTATTTATTAGAAAAGACAAGTCTGGTGAGGATCAATCAAGTGAATTGTTCATATAAAACAAATCGTTTATCCAACCCAGCTGCGTGAGTTATTGATTAAAGATATATATATATATATATATTTATATGGATTATTTTATTAATTGACACCACCTGTATAGAAAAAATTCAGCAGCAGGGTTTGAACACGTGCTGCTACTCAACTAATAAATTCCAATACCACTACACCAATTACATTTAGGTTAAAAAAATCTATATATGACATATATATATATCTATAAAATCTGGTATAAATAATATGATGCTGTGGAATTTTGATTCTGGGTTTTGGCAACATAGTTGAAGCGCTTTACCATTCCAAAAATTAAAATTATTATAACATGTACATATAAGATCATATATATTGGTTTTTTAACTAAAAAAATATGGGACCCTATACCCATGGTTTATATTAAACTATCGGTATAGGTGTCATATATTACCACAGATTTCATAAATAGTGGGTATATGATTATATAACATAGGTTATACCCATGATTCTTGAAAACTATTGGTATAAATGACACATATACTGACTATTCAATGTAAACCATGGGTATAGTTTTATATAATAAAGGATATACCCATGGTTCATGAGAACTAGGGGTATGGATGCTACCTACACCCGTGGTTCATGGTAAATCTTGGGTATAGGTTTTCTCACGACATTCATGCAAAATATTTTTCATTGATATGCTTATCTAGGTACCCTATACCCACAGATTAGCAAAACAATATGCGTATAGGTTATAAAATGTCACATATACCCACGATTCATGAAAAACATGTGTATAGTATCATTATCTATAGGTGTATTCCCATTTTGTTTCTAATAATGGTGATGGATGAAATTTTATTATATTATATATACCTTTTCATCATTTACCACTTTTTCCCCAATGTAGGGACTTCTGTAGAATCTTCTAAATCATTTACATGGCTTATACTGGTGAAATTTTTATCATAAATAATCCTCACGATGAATCCATCATTTATTTATCATTAAAATATAGGATATAGATTATTAAAAAAGTAAGTAATGCTTATATATTTATTTGTGTGGTAAGATGACAATGATCATTTGGAATAACTCCCTGTACACATATATAGTTTCTATAGAAACTATTCTGTTAGCATAAAATAACATTTTAGTTATCTAGATTATTGATTCTAGAAATAATATCTGATGGAGATATTTTTTCCATTCTTCCTGATAATTGATATCACAAAATTTTAATTCATAAAAACAATCCTAGTGTTCTACCTAAAGTGATAATGGAATTCCCTCCACATGACATACTCCTTATAAATACCATATTGCATCAATGTGGATAATATGTGGGTGAAATGCTTAAAATTATTCATTGGTTCTTCTCCTACAAATAAATGGTATTTAGTAAGTAGTTTAGTCCCTGTTATTCTTAATTCCAAAACCATGGTATTTTCTAACATATGCACCATCAGATATATAACCTTTTAAAAAATGTTTTCATCTACATTTGAAATGAATTGAATCCATAAAAGGAAGCATAATAATAAGTATTCTAATTACTTTTAATCTTAAAATCGGTGAAAAAGATAATTCAAAACATATAACCACATCTTGATAATATACATAGTAACTAATCATGACATTGTTAAATATATTTAATGATTCATCAATTTTATTTCTCAAAATCATATTTCCCAATAATATGAGAATCACTTGTTGGAACAACAAATGTTCACACACCACTCCTTGTAATTTAATTTAATTCATCTTTAATATCTAAGATCCAATTATCATCATCTAAAGCCTCATCAATATTACTATGATTTAAATTAGAAATAACATCTTGATAATAAAAAAATACAAAACAAATTTCACAGTTTGATCATTTGATTCAAAACTAACAATCACATTTTCTAACAGATTGAGAATAAATCCCCCCTTAATATGTAAATCATTATATAGAGTTCTATGTTTTTAAAAATTAATGTCTCTATATTATTCCTCTCATTTTTCAACATCATCATCACTTTTATTCAAAAGGATTTTTAAAAAACATTACATGAATTGATTATTCAATCACCATGGTTCACTTATTTTATGCTCTAGAAGCATTAATCTTATTTAAATAAACTATTAATATACCATCATAGACATAAAATAAAATTTATCTAAAACAACTTATTTAATAAGAAAAAAAATTACATCGAAATATTCTAAAATTACCATTTTATGTTTTTATACCTGTTTTAACCTCATATGGTTCCATTTTCAACAATGATCCAAAAATAATTATATTTTAAACGTAGTAAAAACTATTCACATCTTCCTTCTATATTTATTTATGAAATTTAAAATCATTTAGAATAATTAAATCCATTTCATGAAGTTTTCTATTTTACCACTCTATTACATCGTTATATTGTGGTTCCCATAGGGATTCAAAATTTATAAAATTCATAATTTCCTTATAAAATTATATAAATTTTAGATTATTTAATTCTCTAATATAATCAATTTTATTTGATTTAATTGTTTTAAATTAATTATTTTAATCAAAATTATGAATAAGAATTTAAAATCATCTATAATGTTTCACGCCTAACTCTAATGAAAAACCCATATATAACTTGTAAAATCATCTATAATATCTAAATAATTTCTTTTACCTCAAAAAATAACTGGTTTGATGGGACCAAATAAATGTAAATAAATAAAATCAATAGATTTTATTGTATTTACTTATTTAACTGAATTGAAGCTACATATATGTTTTTTTATATTTAAATCGAAAATCACATTCAAAGTTGCATGTAAAGTTATGTTATTGTATCAGTAAACTATTTTTTTCTTATAAATATTATGCATGTAACTTAAATTATCATGTCACACCCTCCTATGACACATAATTTTATCATATTTTATAGCATTTAATAATTTTAAATTTTCATCATTTATGTTTAGTAAATATATTATATAAATTTTTTCTTCCCTTTTTTCAAAAAATAGAACATACTTATATACGAAAATAATTTATTTTTATTTATAAATATAAAAATTTTCTCATCATCAAATATTTATCATGACCCGTCCCCCGGGGCCCGTCTCGTGACTATCCTAAGCCCGCCATCCATATGCAAGGGGCTGGCGACTATCACCAAAGGTGTAAATCCCTAAAATGGGAAACTATTGACTTTATAACAATAAAAAAACAAAACAGAGTACATAACTGGAAGCAGAACACTAAATAAAATTGTATACGAAAGAAATGATGGAAAGAAAAAGGGGCTGAAAATACAAGCCCAAAAGGAAAGTACAAGTACAAATGAATGCAAGTACAACTGAAGAAATGTAAAGCAGCTAATGGTTCATCCTCCAGGGTTCCTACCTGAAGGGTAGGTACAGATGGCATCCTTAGCACTCCATATACATCTTTCTTCTCCGTGCACTATCACACTGAGTTATCCACCTATGGGTATGGTCCAATCCTACTACTCTCTACCTCAGTCAGCGCTGTCCCTCATCTTCAACCAACAAAATGAGGTACGGGCATAGCCTGTGCAGGGGTGAGTATAACGATACTCAGTAGGGACCCAGAGACCATCAAGGCCTCACAAAATCCAACAAGGATAATCCACAAATTGTGAAATCAATGGATAACCATTTCATAGGTATATGCCTACACATATACCTAAGTTATCTAGTAAACCATCTCAATAATGAGGAAAATGAAAAAGTAATTGACTCAGATCAATCCAGGATTTTCATTATCGAAACCATGGCTGCTAGATAAATCTTCTTCTGTCGAGTATATTGGGCTTGTCGCGACACCAAGGTGCTTCTCACTAACCTTGGAATGCTGAGGTACTCCGCCTATCGAGTACTGCAGGTCTGATGCCAACTACCGGGCGCCCCTCCACTGTGGGTCTGTTTCCAACTACCAGACGATCCCCCTAATAACCTGAAAAGGTACTCCTCCCGTCGAGTATTATGGGTCAGTCGCCAACTACCATGTACTCCTCCGCAGGGGGTTTGCCGCCAACTACCAGGGGCTCCGCACTGGGCTAGTCAAATCACTCTGAGTCGAATCGTTCAAGCAATCGTCAGGTTTACTAGCAAATAGGTCTCCACACTCTGTCTACTCATCACTGGAATGATTCTCTCCACGAGCTACTAGGAGATACCCCAACTGTCATAAAGTCCATGAATAATTATCTCAAAGGTCTGCCATGTCATAGTGGTCTCAACGCAATAGACAACACGTCAATCGGACGCCCGATCTGTTTGTTATTAGTCTTTTAGTCCCGAGGGACCGGTTGGATACGTTTACCATCCAAACTGACCATAGATCGACTATACCTTGAACTCCAGTTGTATATAATCAAAGGGACGGATACGCTCCAAGAATACTGGTGCTGCTGACGGTTCGTCAAACGGACGTCCGGTGCCAAAGATATGGCCAAAGAAGGTAATGGGTCAGTAAAGGTCCTGAGTCCGGTCTGACCCGGTCAAACTGACTTGGCCTCAGCCAATCTGGGCAGACCCGGTCTAGGTTGACCTGGTCAGCCCGCTATGCTTTGGCCCAGTCCGTTGCGCCCGGCCCAGAGGACATTGGGGGCTGTTCGACCGAGGCTCAAGGCCAGATTGGCACGGAGCGTTGCGAGGGTGCATCCCGACATGAATCAGCCTGGAGAGTGAGGGTAGGCCGGTTTGGCCAAGGCACTGTGAGGTGGGTCGGGACACCGAATCGACCGAGAGGCTTCGAGTGATCTTGGACATCACGTGAGTACTGGGCATGATGCCGCAGGGCTTTGGGGGTGCCGGGCAGGGCGCAGTAGGGTGATGGGGGCGCGGGCAGCGGGTGGTGGACCCGAGAAGCACACGGGGACACCGTGCAACATGTGGGGCAGCACGTGGGGGCACCGGGCAGGGGCAGGTGGCACTGTTGGGGTGCCAGGAAAGCCGCGGGGGCGCCGGAAGGGCGCCGGGTAGGGCGCGGGGGCGGCGAGCATGGCGCGACAGGGCACTAGAGGGCCGCGGGTAGGCGGGTTGCGCACCGATCAAGGCACCAGGAGGCCGCGGGTAGGCAGGCTGCACACCAGGTAGGGCACCAAGAGGCCGTGGGTAGGCAGCCCTGGCACCGTTTGGGCCAACAGCAGTCGGCCGCCAGCATTGGTGTGCCATGGGGGTAGATCGATTCATAGAGGCTGCAGGTAGGGCGACCATTGTCTTTTCCACCTTCATCGTCATCACCACATATCCGTTCCATAGAACGCCGCAAAAAGAGAAAAAACAAAAGAGCATGTCGAGCCATGTTAGGATGGCCCAGACCCTCCACATTTAAGATGGTGTCATTTGGCACATCAGGAGAAGAAGATGATCAATAAAATATTTCTACATCAAACCCATTTTATCCTTTGAAGTAGATAATAAAAAGGGTATATCATCATCAAGCATAAACCCCCTACCTCATATTCCTGATCTCTCGTTGGCAGAGTCTCATAAAGAAGAAGACGAAGACCGTCGTTCGTCGCTCCATCCGTATATCCCCAATTCCAAGCTTCGTCGGTTCATTGACGATGTTGTGGAGGATACAAAGAAGTTAGTTAAAGAAGGTTGTTGGCAGATTTCTTCACATTATTCGTTCTTCATTGGGAGAAATTCTTTTCTCCCAATCTCTCCTCTCAATATCCCACTAAATGAGAATTTCCAAGCCAAATGTAATATAAGTTATCTATTATTTTATTGGCACAAAAATTTAAAAATGAAGGAATAAATTAAGAGTCTCCCCTTAATTAAAATACATGTGTTGGCGCAATTGATTAATGGGGAGGTCAAGAGGCTTCGATTAATTAATGTACACGTGTTGTACTAATTAATAAAAAGGGAAAGGTGGCACCAATTAATGGTAGAGGAGGTCAAGTGCCTCCCCCTCATTAATGAGGGGAGTTGGGAGATTTTACAACCTCCCATTAATTGGGAGGTTTTAGTCTCGTGTGGTCCCCACGAAGTAACCTCTCACGAGAGGTTCTGATTTTTTGGGTCCCACTACCTAACCTCTCATGGGAGGTTAGGGTCTGGATGTCCCACCACCACCTACCAAGTGGAGGTTTTAACGAACAACCACTCACACTCATGGTGGCTCAATAATAAAATAAAGTGTTTTACACTTTATTTTATTTTTTTATAGAAATCCAAAAAATTACTTTTAGTCTCGACCATATGCTGTCAAGGTGAAAGTCTTCTTAAGCGAAAGTTGGTGCTGCGAGTTGCCCTCGAATTTCAATTCTGAACCCCTATTCAAAATTTATAAAAACCCGCTCGTAAGTTTTATTAACGTACCCGAAAAAAACTTCAGGAATTGATTCCAGGAACACCAGGCCACTGAATCAAGCGCCGTAAAAATTAATGGAATCATAAAATTACCAAGTATTTAAAAAAAATCCATAGGATTTCTGGGTCTTTATATTCTCCCCACCTTAGGGTTTTACGTCCCCGTAATATACAACTCAAACTAAGGGAACAAATGGGGTACTGAGCACACATCGGAGCCTCCTCCTCCCATGTGCTATCCAAGAGGTTCCCCTGCTTCTAGTGAACGTGCACCAGAGGTATCGACCGCCCATGCAAGACCCTCTCCTGTCGATCCTCAATCTCCACTGGAACCTTCATAAAAGTCACCCCATCTTCGACATCCATCTCACCTTGGTCGATGATGTGGGAAGGGTCGTGCACGTATCTCCTCAGCTGAGATACGTGGAAGACATCGTGCACCCATTTCAACTATGGAGGAAGAGCCAGGTGGTATGCCACCTTGCCTACTCTGTTGAGGACCATAAAAGGTCTGATGAATCTCAGAGATAACTTGACGCCACATCCAAATCTCCATAGACCTCGTCGAGGTGAGACCCGTGGAATGACAAGGTCTCTATCCTCAAACTATAGAGGTCTCCATCTCTTTTCTGCATACGACTTCTGCCTACTCGGTTTAGTCTTCATCTGCTCCTGGATGATCTGTAACTTTTCTGTGGTAGCTCGTACCATCTCTAGTCCCACCAGTGCTGACTCCCCAGTGTCTATCCATCACACGAGCGTTCTAAAAGTTCACCCATAAAACACCTCGAAAGGGTCCATCCCTATGGTGGAGTGATATTTGTTGTAGGAATACTCTACCAAGGGTAATTAGTCCTCCCAGATATGACCGAAGCGGAGGACACATGCATGTTTCATGTTCTCAAGGGTCTGATTGGACCGCTCAATCTGACCATTTGTCCGAGGATGGAAGGCGGTGCTCAAACGAAGTTGTGTCCCGAAAGCCTCCATCAACCCCGTTCCATAGCCGGGAAGTAAACCGTGTGTCACAGCCAGAAACAATAGAGGAATGTACTCGATGTAGTCACACAATCTTAAGAACATAGAGGTTTCCAAAGCTCTCTACGGAGCCCTACTCTCAGATTGGTATGAAGTGGGATGACTTGTTGAGTCGGTCAATGATCACCCAAATCAAGTCGTGACACCAGGATGTACGTGGAAGAACCATCACGGAGTCCATGTATATCTCATCCCACTTCCACTCTAGGTCCTATAAAGGCTGAACTAAGTCTGCTGGTACCTGTTGCTCCGCCTTCACCTGCTGACAAGTGATTCATCGTGAGAAAAACTTTGCTACTGCTTTCTTTATATCTGGCCACCAGTGTTGTCATCTGAGGTCCTGGTACATCTTCGCCACTATTGGATGTACCACTAGAGGGGAAGTGTATAAATCCCTCCACACCTCCTCTTGAAGTGAAATTGGAACCAAGGTACATCCTATGAAGAGGATGACGTGGTCTATACCTTCAAAAAATCCATCAGGTACCTATCATGTGGATATCTAAGCATGTCATGTCTCAGAGTCAGTGTATCAATTCTATGCCACCCAGACTTGCTGAAGAAGTCGGGGAGTGACCGTAAGTGACATAAGGAATGCTACACCATCATTATCCAGAAATGATATCTGTAAAGTAGCCAGCTTCTCTATCGCCTCTTCTAGTAGCTGTAAACTAGTCCTCCTGCTGAGTGCATCTACAACAACATTCCCCTTCCCAAGGGTATAGTCTATCTCAATGTCATAGTCCAGGAGGAACTCAATCAAAAGTCGTTGTCTAAGGTTCGAGTACTCCTGAGAGAATATATACCTAGAACTCTTGTGATCAGAGTACACGGTAAAACATTCTCCCATCATATTGTGTCGCCACATCTTCAAGGTGAAGACCACTGTTGTTAACTCCATGTCATGGGTAGCGTAGTTCTGCTCAGGCTTTCTCCACTTCCATGAAACGTATGTGATCACTGCTCGCTCCTACATCAAGACACACCCAGGTATGGTCCCTGATGCATCGTAGTAGAATAAGTACCCTACGCCTTCGTCTGGAAGCCTCAAGATGGGGGCACTAGCCAGCCTCTGACTCAGCTCCTGAAATCTCTACTGGAATCCCTCCAACCACATGATGGGTTTCCCCTTCTTCATCAAGGATGATAGTGGTGATGCAACCCTAGAGATGTTTGGAATGAACCTCTGATAGTATCCAGCCAAACCCAAGAAACATCTTACCTCCGTCGCACTCCTGGGTGGCTGCTGTAAAGACCCATAAATTTCAAGGAAATTTTTTTTTTCTTATTTTTCTTTGAAATTTTACAAGAGCGCGGTACTTGACGGCACCTGATTCCGAGGCCCGGTGTGCCCGGAATCATTTTCCGAAGTTTGGCTCGGGTACGTTCAGTGAACGGGCGAGCAAGTTTTTCTAAATTTTGAACCGGTGCCTGGAATCGAATTCTGAGGGCACCAATGAAATCGCAGCGCCTGTTTTCGCTTAGAAACGCATCTTCCGGAGTTACGTTTTCTCGGGTGTGGTTTTTTAATTTTCGGGCTTAATGTTAAGAAATAAAATAATTTTGCGACAACATTATTTTATTTCACTTGAGCCACTTGGAAGCCACTTGAAGCCACTTAAGGGCGGCTTGAACTGAGTTGAACTGGATAGGATGCTATCCAGAAATATCCTACCCCCTTCGTAGGATATTTGTGAGGTGGGGCCCGCACGAGCCCCGCCGTTTCTTTCCGCTAAGAAACGCACCAGCGAAAACCCGTCTTAATGAAAGTCAACCGACGCGTTTTCTAAATTCTTAACAGACCATTTATTTCTGAGGTTTATTTCGTGAATTAAATGGCCTGTTTCTTTCGTTGAAATAATTCAACGAATTAATTCAATCGTTTCTTAACCTGTTTTCGTGTGTTGGTATATTAATAAAATAAGACCAACCCAAAATCTTTGGAGAAGATTTGAGAGGATTCTTTTTTCTTCTTCTCCCTCTCGAAGAGCGCGAAGAACGCGAAGAACGCCGAACCCGAAAATCGACGACGCTTCTGTCCGAGATGTTCTTCCACGCTCCGATCTCCGATCACCGACCGTTTGAGGTGAGTGATTTCGGATTTCCTCTCAAAGTTCTTTTCTTTTGGTTTTAAACGAAACAAAAGTTTAAATATTAATAATTTAAATCTGTTGTTCTTGGTTCGTTGAGCTCACCGACTCAACGCCGGATTCCGAGACGACGCGACGCCTCCCCGCGATGATGTGACGATCCCTCTCTTCTGCGACGATCTTTTCCGCGAAGAACGCCTGCGCGCGACGATCGACGAGGTAGGGATTTATTATGGGAATTACCCCTTTTAATTATTTCCCGTCAATGTTTCTTTAAAAAAATTAAAGAACCGATTTGTGAACAATTTTAATCTTATTAAAATTGTTGTTTCCTGTGTGGAATAAAATTCTCCCGATTGGTTATCTCTAACACGGAGGGTGCGGGCCAAACGAACACGGCCCGACGACCCTCCGCCGTTCTTCGTTTTGTGCGGATTTGACGGGCGATGATGGAACGTGCCGCAGCGGATGTTTGACGATCCCGCAGTAATGAACGGATCCCGGGAGGAGCAACGGCTCAGACGGGAAGGAAAACGGGCCACCGGAGCGACACCGGCGGCCCGCGGAAGCTGCCGGCGGCGCGGCGCGGCCGGCGGCCGGAGGTGGCGGCGCCCTGGCGCGCCGCCGGACAAGGCCGCCGCGGCTGAAGCCGCGGCTGTGGCGGCCAACGGACCCGCGGCCGCGCGGGTCTGGTTCGCCCGCGTGGGACGCGGCTCAGCCGCGTCCGCGGTTCACCAGCACGGCCCAGGCGGGCCGCGGCTTCCTCAGGCCGCGGGTCAACGCCCACGGCGCCCGGCACTCGGCCGCCCGACCGGGCCGAGCCAGGCCTGTCCGACCGGCTGGGCCAGACCAGGCCAACCGGGTCGGGTCAGACCCGGGTCGGGTCGACCCGGTTTGGGCCGGGCCCGTACCCCCCCCCCCCCCTTCTTTGGACGTCTTCGTTCAAATGGCCGTATCTTGAGCTACGGGCCTCCAAACGACTCTCCGTCAGCGGAAACGCGATCCTTGGATCGAGACGGTCGTCTCGGTATATCGCATTCAAGGTTTCGGAATACTTTGCGTTCAGACGGGTTGGTTCGTACACGAGACCAACCGGGCCCTCGGAGCGGAAACACTCATATCCTGAGCTACAGACGTCCGATTGACGTGCCCTTAGCTTTGTTGAATTTCTCTAAGTGAGACGGATCTTTTGGCATACTCCGCCTGAGGTTTGGACGCAGGTGGAGTGCGGTCGGGTTGGTTTTGCTTAAAAACCAACCAGGCCCCTGGGACGAAAATGCCAATAACTCTCAGACCGGGCGTCCGATTGACGCGCCGTCTGCGACGTTGAGTTCCTGTTCACGATACGGAACTTTTGGATACATCAACTCTGGACTTCGTGACAGTTGATGTATCAGCCTCTCGGCTCGTGGAGCGGACCCTCCCGAACGAGCTTGCTGTGTGCGGGAACCCTAGTGCTGGCTGCGACTGCTTCCTCGACGGCAACGACTGTGCAGAGATCCTCTGTGGACTCCGACGATGACCGTGCAGAGATCCTCTGTGGACTGCGGTGACGACTGTGCAGAGATCCTCAGCGGACTGCGATGACTACTGCACTCAGCGATCCTACGTGGATCAGTGCTACAGGTCCTGCGTGGGCCCGGTCCTGTGTGGGCCCGATCCTGTACGGATCCGATCCTGTGTGGGTCAACATTCAGCGGTTCTGTGTGAGCCAACTCCTACAGGTCCTGCGTGGGCCCGATCCTGTGTGGGTCCGATCCTGTGTGTGTCACTGCAGAGATTAGTTACCTATCGATCCTTCGTGGGTCTGACGAGTTATATGGATCGGAGATCATCTTTTCGTCATCCGAAGAAGTATACCGGTGTGAGCTAAATCTTGTGTTTCTCTCCTTTGTGGATTGTGCTGAGCTACCCTGTGTGGATTTACTGTTTACTCTTCTTTGTGGATTGTGTTGTTCTATCCTACGTGGGTATACGTTTTGCTTTCTTGTGTGGACTGGGTTGTGCTAGGGCTCGGACGTTGGAGCCGATCGGGGAATTGATGACTTAGGTATATGTATGGGCATATACCTAAGCCGTGTCAGATGTTACTTCGTGATTGTATCTCTCCTTCGTGGCTTATCCTTTGTGGATTTTGGGAGACCTTCGGGGGTCTCGGGGTCCCTACTGAGTAGCTTATACTCACCCCTGCATGGGCTATGCCCGCACTTCGTGGTGTTGGTTGCAGACGACGGACAGCGCTGATCGTGGAGGAGGTGTGCGGAGCAGGACAGTACCTGGAGGTGGACCACTGGGCGGGATGTACTCGGAGCGGTTAGGTGGACCCGAGGAGCAGTGGAGGCTATCTGTACCCACCCTTCAGGTGGGACTTCCAGAGGACAGACGCTGCAGTTTTTCCATTTAGTTGATGTTTTTCCTTTCAGTTGTACTTTATAGTTGGGCTTGTATTTCTGGCCCCTTTTACTTTCAGCACAGCTTGTACAATATTTACATAGTGTTTACTTTTCTGCTTGCTTACTCGGTGGTGCTTGTTTACTTTTCAAAGGCAATGCCTTCCCTTTTTGTTGGGATTTACGCCTTGGTGCTAGTCGCCAGCCCCTGGCCTATGGAAGGCGGGCTTGGGGTAGTCACGGCACGGGCCCCGAAGACGGGTCGTGACAGCTGCAAAGCAAGTATCGCTTGAATTTTTACTGGATCCACTACAAATCCACCCTCCAAGATGATGTGTCCCAAGAAGTGAACCTCTCGAATCCAAAACTGGAAGTTTTAGAGCTTACCATAAAGCTGGTGCTCTTGGAGTCTGTCCAGTACTACCTAAAAATGGTAGGCATGCTTTTCTTCAGTAGACGAGCAGATCAGAATTTCATCGATGAAGACTACGACAAAGTGATCGAGGTAAGGCTAGAAGATCCTGTTCATAAGTCCCATGAACAATTCTGATGCATTAGTTATGGTGAAGGTAAAAACCAAGAAATCATAGTGGCCTTATCGACACCAGAAGGCCTTCTTCTACACATCCTCTTTGATAACTCTGAGATGGGGAGAGCTTGATCTGAGGTCTATCATCGAGAACAACTGAGCTCCCTTCAGCTGATCAAAGAGGCTGTCAATCCTCGGTAGTGGGTACTTGTTCTTCATAGTCACCTGGTTCAGGAAACGGTAGTGGACACAAAGCCTCAAGCTCCCATCTGCCTTTTTGGTGAACATAATCAGGGAAGCTCGGGGAGAAACACTAGGCTGAATGAATCTCTTTCCCTACAAGTTCTCTAGCTGTACCCATAGGTCATGAAGCTCAATGGGAGAAATATGATATGTTGGTGTAGATATCGGTGTCATCTTGGGGTACATGTAATTGTAGAATTCCACAACTTTGTGAGGAGGTAATCCTGGAACATTGTAAGGGAAATCATATGTGTAATGGTCCACCACTATAGGATATGTTTGACTCTCCACCTCAACTGCTACGTGGGTAAGTCAGGCCAACTGATTAGTGATCGGCTGGACCATACTCCTATTATATTCTTCATATGATGTAAAGGTTCCCTTCTCACCAGTGAAGGTAAAACTGGTCCCATCCATGCGGACACACCACACTTTTCACCAAATGCAGTCAATCTGAGCATAGACTGTAGATAACTAGTCCATACCCAAGATGATCTCATAAGGCCTTGACGCTACTACTAGGAGATCCCAGCCGAAGAACTCGCCTCCTAGTGTCATATCACACTGCCGACATCAGTGCGTAATCATCGATTCTACTCTTGTAAGAGTCTCTAGCCGTAAGGATCGATCCAACGACTCCATCAGAATCTCTGAGATCCAAATGAGGGAAGTGGAATTGAAAGTGTGACTGGAACCTGTGTCTATAAGAACTACAACTAAGGTGAAGTAGACATAGATCGTACCTCAATTCATCTCTCGAGCATTGTGATCATAGGGCTCCGCTGCCTGAAGCTGATCTCTCCCCTTTCCAGCCTCTCCCTGTGGTCAAGGTGGGCCTCCTGGTGGTGGTGGTGGTAACACACCGTAACGTCGTACACTGCCAGATGCATGTCTATCTCCTCTTCTACATCCACCTTCTACCTGCGGACCACCTCATCATCCACCGGGAGCATCAGGCTCCACCATCTGCCTGATGATTCCTACAGGAGACTCGTGACAAGGATCACTATGAAGTCTGCTGGTGTCCCTACTAGCCTAAAGACTTTCACCACAGCGTCTAACCAATCCTCATCCACCTGTGGGTCCGTCTCTCCCCTGAACCTGGGTGGACTCTAGTGTTGGAAGTCATGAAACAAGCTCAAGCGGCGTGTATCATCTACTGATGGGTTTGGTGGCATCGGTGGTCCAATGGGATGTAGTACCGCTATTGCATCCTCTGGTAAAGGGCCCTATACCGAGGCCTCGTCGTTCGGTGGGATGTCAGTACATATGACTCTAAGGGATCTAACTGGTCGTTCATAGGGTGGAATCCTGAAAGAAACAGATGTGACACAGTTAAAAGATTATACCTTGTGAGCTGACGTTTTTGAGCAGACATAAAGAAAACTTTTGGAAACACGCATGCAATCAGTGTTTTCGTGCAATGAGTCAGAAATCAGAAGTCCGGGTCCTGGTGAATGGATACGTCAGCCAACCACACCAACACTGGACTCCCTGAACTGAAAACCACAAATAATACACTTAACACTATTTCTTCATGAAAAATAAACATCATAGTTATATGTTTTGCGGTAGAACCGAGTCCTCTGATACCAATTTGTCACGACCCATCCCTCGGGGCCCAAATCGTGACTACCCCAAGCCCGCCGTCTATTGTCCTGGGGATGGTGACTAGCAAAAATGGCGTAAATCCCTAAACTGTGAAGGCATTTCCTTTATAACTATAAAAAATAACAAATATTACACAACTGGAAGAAAATAAATAAATAAAACTGTATATAAAAGAATAGATGGAAAGTAAAAGGGGCCAGAAATAGAAGCCCAACAGGAAAGTACAAGTATAACTGAATAAAAGTAAAGCTGCTACTAGGTCGTCCTCCGGGGTTCCTACAAGAAGGGTAGGTACATATTGCCTCCTCAGCAGTCCATGTCATTCCATCTCCTCCGTGAACCGTCACACCGAGTGATCCAAATCCGACTATCAACCAGTTCTTCTACTCTCTGCCTCAATCAACAATGTCTATTGTCTCCAACCAAAACAGCGAGGTGTGAGCATAGCCCATGTTGGGGTGAGGATAATGATACTCAGTAGGGACCCTGAGACCCTCAAGGTCTAACAAAATCCATCAAGGTTAAACCACAAAGTATTAAATCATTAGATAAAAATTACATAGGTATATTCCCAAACATATTCCTACGTTATATAGTAACCCATCTCAATAATGAGAAAAACAAAAAAGTATTTGACTCAGCTCAAACCAGAATTTTAATTATTGAAACCACGGCTACTGGAGAACTCCTCCTCTGTCGAGTACAGTAGACCTCTCTTGACACCAATGTGATTCTCACTAACCTTGGACTTCTAAGGTACTTCTCTTATCGAGTACTGTGGGTCTGCATCCAACTACCAGGCACTCCTACATTGTGGGTATGCCTCCAATTACCAGGCGCTCCCCCAAATAGCCTGCAGAGGTAATCCTCTTGTCGAGTAACACGGGTCTGACGCCAACTACCAGGCACTCCTCAGCCATGGGTATTCCACCAACAACAGCTGCTCCCCACTGGGCTATTCAAATCACTCCGAGTGGATCGGTCAAGCAGTCATTAGGTCTGCAAACTACTACGTCTCTGCACTCTGTCTGATCGTCACAGGAAAGATCCGCACCACGAGCTACTGTGAAATACTCCAACTGTGGAAAAGTTCCATGAAGAAGTATCTCAATCTTCCACCACGTCATTGTTGTCTCAACGCAATAGACGACACGTCAATTGGACGCCCGGTCTGTTAGTTATTATCCTTTTAGTGCTAGGGCCTGGTTGGATTCATGTACGATCCAACCTACCAATAACTCAACTATACCCGAACTAAAGTGGGATATAATAAAAGGGTAAACCATGAACCAAGAATACTGGCGCTGCTGATGGTTCGTCAAACGGACGTCTGGTGCCAATGATATGGACATGAATATTAATGGGTTAGTAATGGGCCTAGGTTCGGCCGGACACATTCGGACCGACATGGACCAACCCAGTCGGGGCCAACTGGGTCTGGGTCGACTCGATCAGAATCACTGGGTCTGACCCGGCCCGTTGGCTCGGTCAACTCTCTATGTTTTGACCCGTTATTTTGGGCCCGGACTAGTGGATTGCGAGGGTAGTTCGGCCTGGGTTTGGGGCCATTTAGACCTGGAACACTGCGAGGGTGCGACCCTGCACGACTCGACCTGGAGATCAGGGATAGGCTGGTTCGGCCAGGGCACCACGAGGAGGGCCGGGACACCAGATCAGCCGGGTGGCTGCGAGAGAGTCGGGATGGCGCGGCGGTGCCAGGAAGGTCGCGAGGGCGCCGTGTAGGTCGAGGAAGGGGCCAGGAAGGCCGCGGAAGGGCGCCAGGGGCGGTGGGTAGGCTACGGTTGGGCCCCTGGGGTGCAAGGCATGGTGCAGCAGGGCACCAGGGGTGCGGGTAGTGCACAGGGGGGCGTCGGTTAGTGTGTGGGGCAGCGCGCGGCGGTGCCGGGAAGTCCATGGGGGTGCCGGCATGACGTCAGGCAGGGCGCATGGGCACCAGATGGGAGCTGGTCAGGGTGCTGGGGTGGCGTGCAGGGCACTAAAGGGCGTCGTAGGGCCGCGGGATGTGCGCCGGGCAGTGTGCTGGGAGGCCATGGGTAGGCGTGCCGCATGCCGGGCAAGTCTCCGGGAGGCTGCGGGCAGGCAGGCCATGCGGAGAGCATGGCTTCGAGAAGCCGCAAGCAGGTGGGCCATGTGCCGAGAGGGCGCTGGGAGGTCGTGGGTAGGTGGGCGGGTAGCCACTCGTGCCGGCAGTGGTCGACCGGAAGCAGTGGTGCGCCACAAGGGCGGCAAGATTCACAGATCATACGGGTTGCACGACCTTCTTAATTGCCACCTACTTTGTCATCGCCTCATCGTCGTGCTGTAGAATGCCACAAAAAGTGACAAAAAGATGGAGGATATCAGGCCATGTCAGTTTGTCCTGCCCCCTCTGAGTTTCGGAAGGTATCATTTGACTCATCATGAGAAGACAATTATCAATAAAATACGTCCACATCAAACCCATTTTTTTCATTGAAGGATATAAGAAAATGGTTATAACATCATTAAGAATAAACCCCTAACTCGTATCAATGATCTCTCATTCGTAGAGTCACGGAAGGAAGATGATGAAGACCATTTTTTGTCGCGCTCGCCACATGTCCCCAATTCTGAGCTGCGTCGGTTCGTTGATGATGTTGTGGAGGATCTAAGGAAGGAAGTCGAAGAAGGTTATTGGTGGCGTTCTTCGCGTTCATTGTTCTTCATTTGGAGGACTTCTTTTCTCCCAAGCTCTCCTCTCATGATCCCACCATATGAGAATTTATAGGCCCAAAATAATATATGTTATCTATTATTTTATTGGAACACCAATTTAAAAAAGGAGGAATAAATTAAGAGGTTCCCCATAATAAAATTACATGTGTTTGTGCAATTTATTAATGGGGAGGTCAAGAGGCTTCCATTAATTAAATTTGGTGTGTTGGTGTAAATAATTAAAATAGAATAGTGGCACCAATTAATGGTAGTGGTGGTCAAGGGACTCCCCCCTCCTTAATGAGTGGAGTTGGGAGATTTTCCACCCTCCCATTAATTTGGAGGTTTTATTCTCTCGTGGTCCCCACGACGTAACCTCTCACAGGAGGTTATGTTTGGGTGGGCCCCACCACCATAACCTCTATTGGGAGGTTAGGGTGTGGTGGTCCAACCTCCAACACCCAAGTGGAGGTTTTAACAAACAACCACTCACACTCATGGAAGCTCAAAATAAAATAAAGTTTAGTACACTTTATTTCATTATTTATTTTATAAAAATCCAAAAACTAACATTTAATCATGACCATCTTACATCGATGTTAAAGTCTTCTTAAGATAAAACCAGTGCTGCGAGTTTAACTATGGACTTGGATTTCAAATCTGTGCACTAGTTAAAAAGTTATAAGAACCCGCTCTTACGTTTACAGAACGTACCCAAAAAAAACTTCAAGAATTGATTTCGGGCATACCAAGCCTCAGAATGAAGTACCGTAAAAATTCACAGACTCAAAAAATTACCATGTATTAAAAAAAATATTCCCTAGGATTTCAGAGTATTTACATAGTTTTGAAATTAATATTAAATTTTGTTTCAATAATTCAACATATAATACATTATAACTAATAATATAATAAAAAATTCAAACATCACCAAAAACATTTACCATCCCCTTATAGTGGTCAATAAAAGAAACATTTCATCAATCTCATTTATCTAAAGGTAGAAATTTTTATATGTCACCATTATTGTTTCATAAAACTCCACTATCAATATACCAAACATCAATTTATATTCCCCCAAGACATAGTTCATTCAAATTTAGATTTATAAAGGATTTGGTACCCATAAAATTTTAGATTAATGTGATTTTCATATGAATTATTTGGTATCCAAACTAACATAAATCATTTTTTTCAAGGAATACTAGATGATTATGAGTAAAAATTGAAAGACATAGTTTGTAATAGTGACCATGGTCATCATATGGAATAATCATTTTTCTAATGACCTTTCATTTAACAACTAAAACTATTATCATTTGACATAATTTAGTTAATACTTGTAAAAAATGTAGTCATATACATTTTAGGTAAATTATTATCATAACCCTAACCAAATCACTTCATGTTCATTTTATTTAAACTCATTATCTTAACTATGTTTTCAAATCCATGAATAAAAATGGATATATTTTATTTGAAAATTTAAATGTCCTTTTTGAGTTGGTCATTATCCTCCAGAATAACGTCAACAATCCTAATTTCATTTTCTAGACACATAGTCATAAAATAAACCTATATATTTAATCTATAATGTTCACCAAGTATATCATTTATATGGTTTTCTTTAATTTACCATCCTTTATATATAGAATTTTTCTCATCCAATATATATATCTTCAAATTTTCATTTTCTTGAAGAAAATTATTATGATGTCTCTTATATTTCTTGTATAAACTAGTGACTTTTTCAACAGTATATTCACTTCTTCCAAATTTTTCGAAAAATTTCACTATAATATTATTTATATATTCATATTTAGAGGATTAATAATAAGTAAAATCAAATTAATAATTTTATGAATCCATTAGAAAGAATTTTTCAATATCATTTTAATACTATATTGTCCAATTGTAGTTTATTACACTATAAAACATCATCTTTCTTCCATTTCTTTTTTTATATCTTATGTTGAGTTATAGTATTCTTTTCATTCTTTAGCCTTGGGAAATTGGTCTTGATGTTCTTATTTTCCCAATAATCTTAATAAATTTCATTGTGAGTTTCAATGTAACTATAATTACCTTTCCTCATATCCTTATTATCATCCATAGTATAGTCTTTATATTATATCATTGATAATCCTTTAATCCTTTAATTTATATTCTTTTTAACACATGATGTATCATTTCTATCATTTCTCTGTAACTCGGAATTAGAAGAGTAATTTTATAAATTTGATTTAAAATAAATTCACCTCTATATTAAAGTATCATATTCAGTAGTAATTTCCAATTCCATTTTATATTTTAATAATTATTTTATAATCTCATAAAGAGTTTATTTCATGAAGTTCTTACATTCATTCATATAATAATTTTTGAATACCACTTCATAAGAAGTTCTCTATGTTATATTTCAACAAGACATTAATTTCTATGTGTTTCTTGTAGAGAACTCACACCATTTACAATGATAGTAAATCCATGAAAAATTTGACTAACAGTTTCATCTTCACACTTCTAAATTCATTATATTCATCTCTTAACATTCCCAACATACATATAATATCTATATCCAATCCAAGATATATAAATTTATAAATATTAATTATTTAATAAGCAGTTTTATAGGATAAAAAATGACAATACACATTCCAATTTATTTAATAAAATATAATATATTCAATGTATTGTAATTTAAAACATATGTTAGTTCATTATTTATGATAAGTGATTCAGGTTCACCTTTCACCATATTTTATAGTTTCATAATGATATTTTAATGACCAATTAAATGTTTCACTGTTAATTCTCCTATATGCAATTTCTAAAATATCAATTCAGTTATATAAAAATGAGGTGGTTTAATAGGTATACGTCATTCAATAAAAAATTTATCATCCCCCCTAAACAGAACATTCCCCTTAATGTTTATTTCATACTATTGTTAGCGCAAATAAAATAATATAAATATATAATACCTACCCTCATACAAATATTGGACTATAGTTAATAAGAAATAATAGATTAGTGGGGTTGAATTATATATTTTTTAAAATGAATTTAATGTAATATTAGACATAAGGTGTAATTGTATTGAAAATAAATAGAAATAAAAATATTTATTTTTAATGTCACTGGGATATAAATAGACCTACTAAACTCTTCTCAACTCTCATGGACTAAGAGATATGGAACACACTATGACACATATAATGTAATCTTATAATGAATTTTTCACATCTATATTCATAACCCAATTAAAATTTCTTTTTCCCATGGTATTCTGAAATGTAATCAAGTTATTCATTTTCCTACCTTGAAGGATAACATGAACTGGTAGCCTTGTTCAAATTAGATGCTAAACCCAGTAGTTATTTTTTTTGTTTGGTATTCACAAAAAAATACTTCCTTTTAATGTGTATTATATCCAATAATAATTATTCAAAAAATAAATTGAAAAAACTAAATTCACATGAACAGTTGAAAGTTTCTTGCTGAGATTCAAGGTAACAAAAGGATCTCCCTTAAAAAATAATCAAACAAGTGTAGTTTATTTGAGAGTAGTAGTTGATTGTTAAATTCATTCTCACTTATACTATATTATAATATCAACACACTATGTTACTTATTATCAATATATCTTACTATATATATCTAGTTCATATATCCAAAAAAAATATTCTACATTGGAGTCCATTTTTATTTTCTCTTCCCCAATTTAGCTTCCAATTTCATTATTTAATTTTCTTTCAAAACATAATCACAATTTTCACTATGAAAATCATAAATTATTTTAATATTTCAAAATGAATCTATCATTGTATAATTAATATAGAAATAAATAATAATAAAAACCATCATTAAATCACCATTGAAAGCTCTCATTAAATATGTGAGATATACTATTCACATTCAAACAACATTTAATGTCAAAATCCTATTTTTCTAGGAAATATCATTAATAATCAATACATGTGATCCAAATTTAATCTAACAAAAAACTATTGAAACATAAATTCTTTAGTATGATAATGATTAATAAGAATTTCATAAAAAATTAAAAAAATCTTATCATGTAAAATTAACATACATAAATTTTAGTTGTCAACTATTACAAAAAATAGATCATATTCCAATGTTATATTGTCGCATATATAATTTATCATATTTATATATCTAGATATATATATTTATTTTATGTATATTATTCACATAGTGGATTTTATATATTTCTTCTACATAAATTATTCGTTATAAGTTGAATAGCATTCCCAAAATTGACAAAGTCAAACTCCTATAACCAATTAAAGAAACATGGA
The DNA here is from genome assembly GCA_963277665.1 of Viscum album. Lineage (NCBI taxonomy): Eukaryota > Viridiplantae > Streptophyta > Magnoliopsida > Santalales > Viscaceae > Viscum > Viscum album. Next base: position 175,326,966 of record OY728160.1, read on the forward strand.
AAATACATTTTCTTGACAATTTTAATACAAAAAAAAAGACCATTTAAACTATTAAATTATATTTTTGCTGAATTTCATTGTATTTATAGAATTCAGATAGATTTACAATGAATCATGAGTCTCCTTATTTATTTTTCCATAAATAATGTTATCATAAAAATACAACAGAATTTGTTTTTGAAAAACTAAAAATATCAGATTGAAAACATATAGGTACTTTTCACCTGATATTCCACATGATTGAAATTTATTTATATTTTTATTTAATATAAATAAATGTTGATAATTTTTTTACCTTTCTTGTTTTATATTAATATCTTAATTTTAATTTTTTTACCCAATGTTGTAGTCAAAATACAAAAGCTAAGATGAAAAATTCCCCAATATTCATTCACAATATTTTCTCATGATTATTTTAAGACATCCCCAAATTTTTAGTCATTGTCATTTCTCATATTATATTCTAGAAATTTCCCAATTTCCACATGTGGTCAGTTATAACTTTCTGTTCTCATGGTCTGTATTCATTGTCAATACGGATATTCACTACCCATAATCAACAATCATGGTCTCTACTCAGTGATAGTAATCTCTCTTATTACTCAAGGTACACATGGTTAATACTCATGATGGTCAGTTATGAGTAGTTCTAGGATTTTCAAAAAATTTCTCATTTCAAACATTTAAAAAATTCACTTTCCAAATATTCTTTAATTATTCATAATTAAAAATAAGCAAAACATATGGAATATTATATTTATTAAAATTATTGAAAGTTCTAATAAATTTGATCATGGATATAATTCAAAAATATTCACATTTATCTTCACACAAATGGTTCATTCTTGTTACATCCATTAATGAAACCAAAAATATTATCTTGGTTGAAAAATACATGAATAATAGGTTCTAATTATCATAATCATAAAAGGAATTCATCATTAAAACATATTATGTATTCACATTAACACATAGTATTAGAGATCCTTTATATCAACATATATTAATCATAGATCGATCTATGATACATTATTTCTAGTTATATGATGTTTCTTAACCTTTTACCTCAAAATAAATATGAAATAATTACTTTGTTATGGTTCATAAGGATCATTTGACTAAATAAATAATATCTTATCAATGTGTTCATCCCAATGTGATGTATTAGCCACACTCACTGTGAATCTAATTTTTGATCAAGTTACTAGTTAAATAACACATTTTTGTATGATTACCCGTAGATGCAATTAGGTCACAATTTCATCCATTTTAATTATCATGATAGGACAGTATTACTAGTGAATCCCATTTACTGATGTTATTACCAATATTTCTTGGTAGTATCATATACATTTATTTATCACTATAGTTTTCATTAATCTCATGATTTAAATAATAAATCTATCAAAAACTCACACAGACCACAGACTAGAAGGATTAGTGTCCTAAATCTCATCTACATAAACAATACAGTTTACTACACTTATGATAATTTCTCCATATTCATTATACATTAGAACATTTCTTATCCATATCATATGATATAATCATCATTATAAACAATTGTATTATAGAAATAAGAATAATAGTTTCTTATGTGATCCATATTGGAAAAGAAATATTATAATTTTCTAGATCATAGGCATGCTGGAGACATGGAGAAGACAAAAATATATTAATAAAATATTATAAAAACATATATTATAATCATAACACATGTTAAATAAAAATTACTCTTAAAAAAGAATATTATAGACGCATAAAAATATGTCATAGATAAAAAAATATCTCAATTGTCATTAAAAATTAATGGTTGACATAAAAGGGTGGAATACGTATAAGAATAAGACATAGTCTTGAAAAAAAGGTAATTTATTAAAAACAAAATTCATCTTAAATTATTATTTTTTCCATAACCTGAAGAACTATTTAGATGTTTGGATGGACTTTATCGTCAACATGAAGATGTGAAAACCCCATAATAATACAAATAACATTTGTGAAATACAATATTCCCACACAAATGTAAACAAAATCATTATGTTCACTATAGGAAATATGAGAAAACCAATAATGACCACATCACATAAGCCTCATCCCAGTTGGTGAGGACTCCTTAAGTGCATCCAAGAGACCCGGGATCAAATCCAGGGGGAAATTTCTAGGGTACTGTAGTAGCATTGTACTGAGAACTATAGCAGGAAGTGTGCATAACTATAGTAGGTACTGTAGCGGGAACTGTAGCAGGCACTGTTTGGCACTGTAGTAGTCGAGAATATGACCCCATTTGGGCCTTCGAGCCACCGATTTGGTCCCCGAGTCCATTAAGGCCTTTATGCCACCCAAGCCATCGGGTCAGTAAGGCCTTCGGGCCACCTCAAGGCCATCGGGTCACCTTAAATTGCACATGCATTCCAGACAACCTACAAGAATCAAGCTTCACAAGGAGGAGGAGCAAAGAGCTTTCACTAGAGTAGAAGATAAACGGTTTGCAAGAATGAGAAGGTATGGCACCTGCCATTGGGACAAGCCTGTGCATGCATGGGAAGCCTTTCTGAACAGCCATGCGAAGGTGGAGAGCAGATTTCACGATGATGATGCTGGGGAGGAGCAGTTCCAAGTAGTTAGTCTGGGTTGTATGTAATTTTTGAATCCTACAGTTAATGAATTCCGCTAAGTCCTACGGGCTATTTAATGCATATGACTACGAGACTTGTATGAGTTCCACCTCACCCCTTGAAGGTGGATTATCAAAAATCAATAAAAAAACTGAAGTCCTTCCGCACATTGGAGGAGGAATAATGACCACACCTATCTGAAAAAACTCAATATTTAAAAAATTGACTTTTTTCCCATATCTAAATTTGATCCAATGGTTAATAAAGTGATATAGGGTCTAACAAATTAATCATCATTACATATGTCTGCCACTTAAAATCAATCATATCAAAAATTACACATAGAAAGAGTTAGTTCTTCTTAAATAATAAAAACAATATCAAACCATGAATATAATAAATCATAGGAAAATGAAAACCCCAATTTAAAAATGGTTTCATATATAAAAAACATATATATTGGGTGATCAAAACATCACGTCATGAATTAGAATACTTAGATTTTACATAAATGTGAAAATAAAAACAGTGTCCACAAATGCTTTTATATCATTTAGGATAAAATTACATTCAAAAAAATTATTGGTATGGGAATAGACGACTTTCGAAATCATCAAAATAATTATTTCCAAATAAATTGTCCTAAAAAATTAAATGTTTTAAAAAATGTGAAGCAAAAATAAAAAGAATTTTTTTCTATTAAATCAATCATTAATAGTAAAAAAGTAAATTATAAGAAAAAATCAACATAAAATGTTGAAAAATATTGATCACAATTACTTTTAATGATAAAAAGTTTTAATGAAACCCTAAAAATGAAAAATAATCACTAGAAAATGTAGAGTGGATGATGATACAATTAATTTTGAAAGGATAGAATAACTTTTTCAAAATATTGAAATAACCATTTTATAACCTTGATTCGCTAAAATGATAACTATATTTTTTCTAAATAAAATACGAGTAATAAAATGAACTCTTTAGATAAAAATAAATTCATTTTCTAAAAGAAGAAAATTTTTGGGATGTAAAAATATGGATGTGGTGGAAAAAATCTATTAAATTTAACTGATATTATTGTTACAAAAATTTCATTCTAGTGACCTATTAAAATCCTCACAGAAGGAGACTATAATATAAAACATCATTTATTAAATAATGATATTGGATATAAATTCTATAATAAACATTGTTCAAAATAGATCAATTAGAAATGGTAATTGGAATAAATGAATGACTATGACCCAAGAATGTGAATTGAGTCATGTAAACCACTTAAAATAGGATAATTACATAAATAATATAGTCATGAATGAGAGGAATAATTATTGAACTTGAATTAAAATGAATAAAATATAATTCAAGATTTAATACTCATGTCTGTTGTTTATAAGAAGTACATATAGAACTTGGTGTGTAATAAACAAAATATCTCAAATTGTGAAATTTGAGATGAATAATATTATAAATTTATAATCATACTACTGAAAATAGTTTTAAAGGGTTAGATTGTGATAATGAAGTTAAAATAAAATAAATTAGAATAATATAATAATATAAATATTCAATATCATGATTGCACTCTAATTAAAAAAATAGTTTTATAATGACCCATACTTTAAATAAATTGTTATTACTTCATAATTGAAGCATACCTATTACAACAGATAACAAAACCATGATAGGACTGTATAGGTATTGTTACTTTAGAAACTGGGAAACATAAACAACTGGTTCAGAAAGCATCTGCATTGTCTCACTTTTATTTCATCATATCAAGAGCCCCTTTTGTCATATCCTACTTAATATCCTTCTTCCCGACATGGGGAAAATAAAACATACAAAAGGGAGAGCTCAAATTCTCAGTAAGGGTAAACGAAGAAGATATAAATCATATCATATTCATAAGAACATAACATTTTGAAAATCTTATCCTATAAAAGAGATCATAATATCATGACATGGGATAAATCATAGTAGTGAAATGTAATCCCAATTATCACAACGTAAAACCAGAAACATTGTGTAATACACACATAATCATAGAAAATCATTTCATATTAGTTAGGACTCATTTCCAAGACTATCATAGTGGACGAAGTCCATTTCGGAACCGAGTTCACTCCCTGTTTCAGTCCTGTATTACATAACCAGATTAACTTGCCATTCCGGCCATGTCTATCTCATGAGATATAAATTTTTACCCAATGAATTAGAGGGAGATATATGTCCCACCCATCTCATAATGATAACATTCTTATGTTTCCAACAAAATAATAAATCATATATCATTGCATAACCTATTTAATAAAAATGGGATTCTTAAACATCATGCCATTGTAACATAATATATATAAGATAAAAAGACTTTATAAAAAAATAATTCCATCATAACATTATAAAATCAATATAAAAATTATGGATTGAAATAGAACTGTATATTATCGTCGATGGAAAATTATTTTTATAAAACACTTGAACTCCATTCTTGAGGAAAATATTCTTTCTACTACAAAAACATTTTTCCTTTCATAATATGTCATGAAATTTTAAACTAAAATAATTTAATTAAAAATAAACATGAAAACATGTAAAAGAAGGTTCATGTAAATAATGTTCTATGAAATCATAAAAATCCATTCATGTCGTATAAGTTAAAAAAACATTATTCTCATTCTTTGGATAGAAAAGTCAAGAAGTACCTCTTACTAAAAACGACAAAAGATTCCCTTTATATATTTTACTAAAAATTCACCAATGGGTAAAATTGGAATAGAAAAATTGTAGGAGGTTTGAAATACTATTACATATTGAGGAAACATGGATGTGGATGATAAATATTCCCCAGTAAATTATGAAGTGTAAACAATCTCGGATAAAAATGAGATTTGCGAGATTTTCCCTTACTATAGGTCCTATAAGATTTGTACCTATCCAAATCTCCTGTATAATGATTTATGTAATGTAAATGACTTAATCCAGAATCATAGTAGATATTATAATATCATATATGGTCATATTCTTATCGAATTATTAATAATATTTCATTGCTACTTGTGGTTTGGGTGTTCATTTCTTTATGTTCTTATGCGTGTTTTGTCAAATAAATTCTTATTCCTATTTTTAGGTTATGAATAACACATTTACAAAATGGTATTAGTGTAATATATATCATATATATTCATTCAGTTTATTTATATAATCATTATTCAATAAAGATCATGTAGAACGAGTCGCATCACATCGTGGAGACAGTAGGCCGTACGTACGCGCGAGAGATGATATCGTTCCCATAATTATATGATGGGAATTGGAGTTGATGATATAATATCTCAGAATCAGTATCATGTTATCATAATCATATATAGTTATTATTTACACCATTATACCCATCCATGTAAGGTGGTGGTGGAAAACAGATTACACCACGGCGTGGAGACGGTATTCTGTACGTACGCGCGTCCAGTGATTTCAGTTTCCATAAGATGGATAGAAGGGGAAATAGGGTTGTTTAATATTTATAATAAAATATCAGTATATGAGTGATACTGATGTCATTACTTTATATTGAAACAACTAAATAAGATGAAGTAGAAGAAAGAATAAACTTGAAAGAATTGGTAGCATAGATTACCTCTTCCTCGACGTGCCTCCTTTAAAATTCCTCTTAAGGGCCTAGAGTTTGTCTTCTGAGAAGACCAGAACTTCCAAAATATTACGATGGAAGTTAATAAGATTAATGGATAGGGTTTGGGAGAGCTTGAAGGCTCAAACTTGTGTAAATAGGAGTGGGAGAAGGTTCCCTTTTATAAGGGAGGAGAGGGGAACCTTTGGAAACCTCAAATATATAAATTTATAATAAATAAAACCCCACATAAAAACCACAGAAAATGACTCATATTCGATAAATAAATTATAAAGGATTGTAACATAATCAACCAAAAAAATTTATCCATATTGGAATTTTATTTTAAACCTTATCAACTTGAGTTATCCTTATTTAATATATTTATTTTTATTTGTGGTAATAAGATTCTAAATTTTAAATTGTTATAGATAATTACATATGTGTTGTGAATGGTCTATAATTGGATAATTTATGAATTTTTCGACCATATACATTTTAGTTTATAAATTTAAAATATTTTTGTGATTTTTAAAAAAATTTATATTTTTTTATTTTTATAAAATTACAATAGTGTCAATTATGACACCATTAATTTATTGGAATTTAAATAATATCCCCACAGAATATATGTTCGAAATAAAAGATTTAAAATATTCATAACATGTCTTATTTATCTATAAAATTCTTGGATCACTATAAATAGTTCATATAATATTTATTTTAAAAATATTAAAACCATTTATTTGAAATTTCAATTAATAAAATAATTTCAACATCACTATTGTGTAACCATTAATAATAATTATTTAATACTGAAAAATTATAAATAAATTTACATGATTTAGATAATTTTATTATATTTCTGGAGACTCTTCATGTCAGATCATTCATGATGTTTATCACAAAATTAAAATTATTATACTTATAATATTTAAGAGAGCGACGTGTTGTAAATTTCTTTGGTTTTATTAATAAAAAAATTATTTTCAATGTCAACAGTCCATACAAATAATCTAATCCAACCCTTAGGTGATATGGGTCGACTTGTAGTCATCAAATAGAATTTTTTCAGGTGTTATGGTAATTTTATAATCTTATTTTTACCCTTAATTACCCGATTTACCATTAACTGTAGTAAATAAAAATTACCGTAGTTACTATTCATAATTTTTAAAAAATAAAAGTAACTTATTAACATAATTTGGACCCACTTAATTCAAATATGGAATAAATTTTTCAAAATTAACAACACATAATTTTGAGTAATAAATTTTAAATTAATCCTATTGTAAAGAAAACGGGTTTTAAAAGTTAAAACATTGTCAAAGATCGAAATGTTTTTACCTTTGAATTAAATATATAATTAATGGTAATGAAATGAATTATATTAAAATGAAAAAATATATTATATTTATACTTTAAAACCAATAAATTTTATCATTTAACCATCTAAATTATCTTGATGAAAAAATTTGTTTTTAAGAAAAATGTAGTGTATTTTTTCTATTCATCAAAATATGAAAGTTATCAAAAATTTATCAAAAATTTATCCAATGTAAATTCTTTTATCATGATTTAAAAGAAGAATTTTATTTTGTAAAATATAACATATAAACTTGTCAAAAATTATATTTAAATTGGATGCGCCATCAAAAGGCGGTAAAACTGCATTTTTTTAAAAATACTTCTTTTATCCATAAATTTTTTTTTTTCATATATCATTCTAGAAAATGTTTAAGATGAATTATAATGTTATAAAATTAAAAATTCAGTTATTAATATTCAAAATGGCCAGTTCATAATATTATAATAATATATCATTTTTTCGTGAAACTCTGTATTGCGTATAATGCAAGCTATAGAGGAAAGTTGTTGTTGTGTCTAACGCATGCCAAGAACGTGTTGTGTGTAGTGAAAGATACTCTTAGTGTTGCATATAGCATAAGCCATAAAATAAAAATTATCTCTCTTAAAATATCAGGGTGTTATATTCTACCACCTTAAAAATAATTTCTCCCTCAAAATTCATCACTTTGTAACAAACCGATGAGGATACCTATCCCTCATCATATCCTCAAGTTCCAATAGATATTCTTCTAATTGGTGTTCCCTCCATAAATCATTAACAAAGCGAGTGGTATTGTTTCATAGGACATTTTCTCTATGATCCAGAATCTCTATCGACTGTTAATAATAAGAAAGGTCTTTCTCCAACAGTACAACTTCTGAGCATAGTACATGCGAAGAATTGGGTATGTACTTTCTCAGGATAGATACATAGAACACATCATTAAATTGAGAGAGATTCAGTGGAATCACCAATCGGTAAGTTTCCTTCCCAACACAATCCAGTATTTCAAAAGGACCAATATATCTAGGGCTCAACTTGCCCTTCTTTCCAAATCTCATTACTCTCTTCCAGGGAGATATTCGTAAGAACACTTTTTCACCCACTTAAAACTCTTGGTCTTTCTTGTGGTTATCGACATAAATTTTTTTTTGACTCTGATATGCTCTTATGTGTTGTCGAAAAGATCATACCATTTCTTCCATCTCATAAAAATGATTGGGTCTTAATAGCTTTATTTCCCTAACTTCATCCCAACAAGTTAGAGTTCTGGATTTATTTCTATAGAGAGATTTATAAAAAGCCATCTGAATACTGAAGTGAAAGATATTATTATAACAAAATTCCACCAAAGGCAGGTGTTGATCCCAACCACCTTTGAAATCCATAGAGCAAGCTCTCAACCTGTCTTCTAGAGTTTGAATTGTCCTCTCAGACTGACCGTCTATCTGAGGATGATAAGCAGTGTTGAAACTCAACTCTATATCTAGAGTATGCGGAAGACATCGCCAAAACTTCAAGGAAAACCTCAGATCCCAATCAGATATAACAAAATGTGGTATTATATGAAAACATACCACTTCATTTACATATATCATGGCAAGCTGATCAAGAGATAAATCCAATCCAATAGTAATGAAGGGTGCCGACTTCGTAAGATGATCAACTATAACCTAGATAACATTATTGCCTTTGGATGTTTTAGAAAGTCCAGTGACAAATTTCATAGTGATGTTTTCCAATTTCCATTCTGGTATGGGTAATGGTTGTATCATCCCCTTAGACTTCTTTCTCTCAGCATTAACTTGCTGACAAACCAAGCATCGAGAGACATATTCAGCAACATCTCTTTTCATTCCATCCCACCAGATGTACTCATTCAGGTCCCTATACATCTTCGTGCTTCCAGGGTGAATAGAGAATGATGAACTATGACATTCATCCAATATTTCCTTCTTTAATTCTGGGATGGGAGGAACACAAACCCGATTCTTGAACCTTATTATTTCATCACAATCAATGTAGAATTCATGAACATTTCTCACCTTCTTTTGTAAAACTACATCTTCTTTTCTGTGCCTCTTTAATCTTCACTTGTATAGATGGTTGAACATTTATTTGAGAAAGATAATAATTTCCCCTTACATTATAATTGATAGATTCATATTTGTAAATCCTTAAATATTATATCTTTTGTGATCCTCATCATGGATAAGCTAGAATGGTATTGTCGACTTAATGCATTTGCCACCTTGTTTGCTTTCCCAGGGTGGTAATGAATTAAGCAGTCGTAATCCTTAATTAGCCCCAACTATCCTCTTTGGCTCATATTCATCTCTTATTGTGTGAAAATATACGTTAAACTTTTAGTATTAGTATAAATATCACACCTTTCACCATAAAGATAATTCCTCCAAATCTTTAATGCAATGACTACCATAGCTAACTCTAAATCATGAGTTGGGTCATTTTTGTCAGGGATTTTCAACTGTCGTGAGACATAAGCTATCACAATATCATTGTGCATGAGAACACACCCCAATCCCTTCTTTGAGGAATCACTTTAGATCACAAAACTATCTCCACTATAAGGTAGTGTGAGCACAGGTGCACTGGAAAGCCTTCTTTTTAAATCCTTGAATTTCTCTTCACACTCCTCCATCCAAAGGAACTTAACTCTTTTTCGAGTCAACCTTGTGAGTGGATTAGATAAACCAAAAAATCGTCCACAAAACGTCAATAATATCCACCCAAACCAAGAAAACTTCATATCTCAGTTATTGTTGTTGGTCTTGACCATATTTTGATAACCTCTGTTTTTTCTGGATCCACAGATATCCCCTCTTTTGAGATTATGTGACCCCAAAATGAATCTTTTTGAAGCCAAAATTTACACTTGGTAGATTTGGAATAAAGATTCTCTTTTATTATGGTCTTTAATACAATTCTCAAGAGATATTCATGTTTTTCCATTCTCTTTGAATAGACAAGAATATCATCTATAAATACTACCACAAACTGATCAAGATAGTCTCTAAATACTCTATTCATTAGATCCATGAAGATAACAGGGGCATTAGAAAGACCAAATAGCATCACTAAAAATTCATAGTTTCCATACCTTGTACAGAAAGCCATCTTTTTTTATATCCTCCATTTTAACCATTAATTAATGATACCCTAAATAAAGATAAATATTGGAAAAATATTGAGATCCACGTAGTTGGTCAAATAAGTCATCAATGGGTGGGAGAGGATATTTTTTCTTGATAGTGATCTTGTTGTGTTCTCGATAATCAATGCAGAGCCTCATTGATCCTTCTTTCTTTATAACAAATAGAATAGGTTCTCCCCAAGGTGATGCACTAGGGTGTATGAATCCCTTATCAAGATTCTCTTGGAGTTGCTCCTTCAATTCATGCAACTCAATTGGGGCCATTCAATAAGGTGTCTTTGAAATGGTCATAGCACCCAGTATGAGTTATTTTGAAAACTCAACATCACAATTTGGTGGAAGACCTGACAATTCCTCTAGAAAGAAATCATAAAACACCCATACAATGGATGTATTCTTAATCTTGAGTTTCTCTCTAACCATTTGATATAAATAACCTTCATTTATTGTAATCAAAATCCATAATATGGAAGAAATTTCCACTGGAAGGTTATATTAATCCTTGCATCGATAGATGATCGTTGATTGATCTGGAATATGAAATGTGACTTCACTTCTTTGGCAATTTATATGAGCTCCATATAATGAAATCCAATCCATGCCAATAATCATTTCAAATTCCACTATTGGAAGGAACTCAAGATTTGCAGTAATCACTATCCCACAAATTTCAATCAGAGAAGAATTATAGACTTTTGATGTGATTGTTGTTCCATTAGGGTTTGTCACAGCTAACTCAACATCTAATTGTTGAGGTAATATGGTGATACCCTTAGAAAATTCATCAGAAATAAAATATTTGGTGGATCCAGAATCAAATAAAACATTTTCTACTTTAGAGTGGATGGTAAGTGATCCTTTCACCGCTTTATTATCATACTCCATATCACCAATCGAAATTGCACATTACGTTCCTTTGTCTATGGCATTTAGAGTTTTTTGACATCGATCATCATCATAAACACTTGGAATAGGGAATTGATTATCATAATGACCCATTTCCTTGTACTTGTAACATTGAAGTGTAGGTGGTGCATTCTCTGTAGCCTTTTCATTGTTCGCGTCACTAGACATATTTTTACCATAATTGCGGCATTCAAATGCCCGATGACCTTCTTTTCCACATATGAAACATTTACTTGTCCATTTAAGTCAATTCCCCCATGTTTCTTTCCACACTATGAGCATAAGGGAAAAATCATCTTCTTTTCAGTGTGGTCTTTAGATTTCCTTTTGAATTCTACTTTCCTCTACTTATAAAACCCATACGACGGATGGGTTACTTCTATCTCCATCTAAACCTTGAGAGCACATCAAAAAATTTCATCATAGATATTGAAGTCTCTTATGGCTAACTACCTTCGAAGACTTGGTTTTAAGCCATTAATGAATCGATCGATCTTACTCTCAGGTTGGATAATAACCCCAGAAGCGTACCATGCGAGCCTTGTAAAAGTTTCTTCGTAGATAACAACCAATTTTTCATCATTATTCATTAGTTCAAGAAACTCCTTCTCCATCATAGTTTGAAGAATAAGAGGGAATTACTTATTGAAAAATAAGTTCTTGAACTCATCCCATTCCGTGGACTCAATTTCGTCTCTTCGCATTGAATTCTTTATATGATTACTCCTTTGATCACCTTCACCTACCATACGATATACCGCTAAGATGAATTTATCTTGTTCAGAATATTGTACAACTGAAAGTATCTTTTTAGTAGTACTAATCCATTTTCCAGCCAATAATGGATCAGAAGACCCATTGAATGAGGGTGGACACCACCTCATGAAGGATTCAACAGAATGTTGCTCCTTCCTTTGCTCGTTTGGAAGTCATGCAAGATTCATAGCTTGAGAAAGTTGTGTGAGCATGGCTATATGAATTTTCATTCCATCTCCCATAATGTTTGGTTGCTCAGGGGGAAAATCATTGCACTTCCCGTTGCATTCAGCATTAACACAGTTCCTTTGGGTTCCATCTATTGACTAAAACCAATAAGAATAGTGGGAGAAACACTAATCATAATAGGAATACCACATAATCAAGAAATAAATTTCACACTTTAGGTCTTATCATATCATATTCATTGCCATTTCTAAAATACTAATATTGTGTTCTATTCTTAGACACATCCTTAGGGTTCTTACTTAGGCTTTCACATCCTAGTTTCAAAGGTTGACTATTCCATTACTCTGATACCACCTATAATGACCCATACTTTACATACATTGTTATTACTTAAGAATTGAAGAATACTTTTTACAACATATAACAAAACCATATAGGACTGTATAGGTATTGTGTCTTTAGAAACTGGGAAACATAAAAACTGGTTCATAAAGAATCTACATTGTCTCCCATTTATTTCATCATATCTAGAGTCCCTTTTGGCATTTCCTACTTAATATCCTTCTTCTTGACCTGGGGATAAGAAAACATACAAAAGGGTGAGCTCAAATGCTCCGTAAGGGTAAAATAAAGAGATATCAATCATATCATATTAATAAGAACATAACATTTTGAAAATATTATCATGCAAAAGAGATCCTAATATCATGACATGGGATAAATCATAGTAGTGAAATGTAATCCCATTAATCATAGCATAAAACATGAAACATTGTTTCATACACACATAATCATAGAAAGTCATTTCATATTTTTCAACACTCATTTCCAAGACTATCATAGCGGACAAAGTCCATTTCTGAACCGAGTTCTCTCCTCATTTTAGTTCTGTATTACTGAACCAGATTAACTTTCCAATCCAGCCATGTCTATCTCATGAGATATAAATCTTTACCCAAGGCATTGGAGTGAGATATATGTCCCACACATATCATAATGATACCATCCTTATGTGTTCCACAAAATCACAAATCATATATCAAAACATAACCCATGTAATAAAAATGGGATTCTTAAACATCATGCCATCATAGATTAATCCATATAAGATAAAAGGACTTCATAAAAAAATAATTCCATAATATCATAATCAAATCAATTTAAACAATAGGGATAGAAACATAACCCTATATTATCTTAGAAGGAAAATAATATTGGTAAATCACTTGAACTCAATTCTTGAGGAAAATATCCTTTCTACATCAAAAACATTTTTCCATTTTTAACATGTCATACAATTTTAAACTAAAAGATGTTAATTAAAAATAAAATTGGAAAATTTTAAAGGATAATTCATGTAAATAAAATTCTATTAAATCATAAAAATCCATTCATGTCGTATAAGTTAAAAAAACATTCTTCTCATACATTGGCTCGAAAAGTCAAAAAGTACCTAATACTAAAAATGAAAAAAGATTCCTTTCATATATTTTACTAAAAACTCACCAATGGGTAAAATTGGATTTAAAAATTTTTAGAAGGATAGAAATAATATATCATACTGAGGAAACATGGATGTGGATGATAAATATTCCCCAGTAAATTCTGAAGTGTAAACAATCTCAGATAAAAATGAGATTTGTTAGATTCTCCCTTACCATAGGTCTAATAAGCTTTGTACGTATCTGAATATCCTTTATAATAATATAAATAATGTCATTGAAATATTCCAAAATCATAGTAATTATTATGTTATCATATATGGTCATATTCTTATCTTATTATTAATAATATTTCATTGCTACTTGTTGTTCGGGTGTTCATTGCTTTATGTTCTTATGCATATTTTGTCGAATATATTCTTATTCCACTTTGTAGGTTATAGATAAATCATTTACAAAATGTTATTAGTGTAATATATATCATATATATACATTCAAATCTTTTATATAATCATTATTCAATAAAGATCATTTAGAACGAGTCACATCACATTGTGGAGACGGTAGGCCATACGTACACACGAGCGATGATATCGTTCCCATAATTATATTAATTGAATTGTAGTTGATGATATAATATCTTATAATCAGTATCATTTTACAATAATCATATATAGTTATTCTTTAGACCATTATACCAATCCATGTAAGGTGGTGGAGGAAAATAGATTACACCATGGCGTGGAGATGGTATTCCGTACGTACACTCCTGCAGTGATTTTATTTTCCGTAGAATGGATAGAAGGTGAAATAGGGTTGTTTCATATTTATAATAACATATCAGTATATTAGTGATACTAATTTTATTACATTATAATGAAACAAAAAAAATAAGAGGAAGTAGAAGAAGGAAGAAACTTGAAATGATCAGTAGAAGAGATTACATCTTCCTCGATGTGCCTCCTTTAAACATCCTCTTAAGGGACTAGAGTTGGTCTTTTGAGAAGACAAAAACCTCCATAATTTTAATAGGGAATATTAAATGTGTAATTGGTATGGGTTGTATGAGCTTTAAGGCTCAATGTTGTGTAAATAGGAGAGGGAGAAGGTTCTCTTTTATTAGGGAGGAGAGGGGCACCTTTGGAAACCTCAAAAATATTAATTTATAATAAATCAAAAACCACTTAAAACTGACAAAAAATGACACATATTCGAATATTAGATGATATAGTGTTGTAATCGTATCAACGAATAAAATTTAAACATGTTGTAAATTTATTATAAACCTTATCAACTTGATTTATCCTTTTTTAATCTATTTAATTTTATTTGTGGTAATAAGATTCTAAATTTTAATTTGATTAAAATAATTACTTATGTGTTGTGAATTGTACATAATTGTATAATTTATGACTTTGTCAAACATATTAATTTTAAATATTTTTGTTATTTTTAAACAATTTTATATATGTTGTTTTTATAAAATAACAATAGTGTCAATTTTGACTCTATTCAATTATTTGAATTTAAATAAAATACACACAGATGATATATTAGAAATAAAAGATTTAATATATTCATAAAATGCCATATTTATCTATAAAATTCGTGGATCACATTAAATAGTTCATATAATATTTATTTTAATATTTTTAAAACCATTTATTTGATATTTCAAACAATAAAATAATTTCAACATCACTATTGTGTAACCTTTAATGATAATTATTTAATCCGTAACATTTCTAAACAAAATCACAAGATGTATATAACTTTATTATATTTCTGGAGACTATTCATGTTCGATGTTTCAGGAAGTTTATCTCAAAATTAAAATTATTAAACTTATAATATTTAAGAGAGTGATATGTCGTCAATTTCTTTGGTTTTAATAATAATTAAATTAGTTTCATGGTCAAAAGTCCATAAATGAATATATTCCAACCATTAGGTGATGTTGGTCCGATTTTAGTCATCCTATAGAATTTTTGCAGATGTTAGGGTAATTTTATAATCTTATTTTTACCCTTAATTACCTAATTTACCTTTAACATTAGTAAATATAAATTATCGTAGTTACTATTCATAACATCAAAAAAAATATAAGTAACCTATTCGCATAATTTTGACACACTGAACTCAAATATGGAATCCATTTTTAAAAATTAAAAACATAGAAGTTGCAGTAATTATTTTAAAATTAAAACCTTTGTTAGGAAAATAGGTTTTAAACGTTAAAACATTGTTATAGATTGAAATGTTTTTACCTATGAATTATATATATAATTAATTGTAATGACATGAATAATATTAAATGGTAAAAATATATTCTATTTATACTTTAAAACCATTAAATTTTATCATATAACCATCTAAATTATATTAATGAAAAAAGTTTTTTTTTTCAAAAAAATTTAGCGTATATTTACTATTTATCAAAATATGAATGTTATCATAAAATTATCAAAAATTTATCCAATGTAAATTTATATATCCTGATTCAAAATAATAAGTTTATTTTGTAAAATTAAACTTATAAACTTGTCAAACGTAATATCTAAAATGGGTGCACCATCAAAAGTTGGTAAAACTACATTTTTTAAAAAATACTTCTTTTATCCGAAAAATTGGGTTTTTTCATATATCATTCAATAAAATATGTACTATGAATTATAATTTTATAATACTCACAATTAGGTTAATACTATTCATAACGTCTAATTCATAATATTATAATAATATATCGTTGTTTAGTTAAACTCGATATTGCGTACAACGCAAGCTATCGAGGAAGGTTTCTCTTGCGTGTAACGCAAGCCAAGCCAGTGTTGTGTGTAGTGAAGGATTCTCTTGGTGTTGCGTATAGAAAAATAAGTAAAACAAAAATTATTTCTCATAAAATATCAGGGTGTTACAAGTTTCCTAAAATTTATTGTTTCTCAGTATATAATGTTTTGAAGAAGAAACTATTACCCCCATTATATATTTTGAATACAAATACAATGATTGAATGAAAATTGAATTAAAAAATTTAAATGATGATATATTATTAGGATGTGACTCATAATAAAAATGTGTGTGTCTTTTCACCATCAAAATTAGAATAGGGGGTAATGAAAAAACATGTTTCAAGGGATTCAAAATTGAGACAATAAAACACTTACATTGTTGACCTATATAGTTGAATGCATTCTAAACTCATGAGAAACCAAAATGAATATATTAATATATAATTTCAAAACCCTTTTCATATATAGAAGAAATTATAATTTTATTTTATAATCATTATCTATATGTATATTAGTAACTTTTTTTATTTTTCCATAGGAGTTTTTTATATATTAGAAAATTTTTTGTAGATTTATAAGAGCAGTGTTAGTTATTTTCATTATTATAATGATCATTAATAAAATTTCATAAATTATATTTTAATGTATGACATTAAATTATTAATGAAATTCATATTTCCTTACATGGGTTATTTATATATTATAATAAATGTTGAAATCGATATCAAACATTTTGTGTGTGTGTTTCAAACTAAGATGAGTGCTTTCAATGATAATTTGTTATATTTTTATGTATCATAACAAAAAAATCATAATTTAGATATTAATTACCTTTTTACCCTAAATTGTGTTTTCATAATCATCTGTGATATAATTTCATTATATTTATCAATTCGGTGGTCAATCAGGCTTAATCATCAACACGCTTTATCTCAATTATAATGTATATTTATGGAGGTGTGTAATTTAAAATATGATAATTAAATAATAATAACAAGGATATTTTTTATTTTTTATTATGCTGAACCATTTTCTAAAAAAATTTATTATAATTAATTAAAAAATAGAAGAAAACCATAAAAATAATTCATTATGGAGGGGTAGTCCGCACAATGCACGATTAGAATTTGAATTACCTAATGAATTATTGGTGTGAATATGAAAATTAAGCGATTATTTAAAGGATGTAATCCACAAAAATGTACCAATGTAGATTCTTTTTTAATAGTTGAAGGGAGATAATGTATAATAGTATACCATTGATATAATATAATCTAAAAAATTCATGATATTGTTATTCAAATATTTTTATGGTTCGTATCAAAAAGAATAAATAATAATGAAATTATATGAAAGATGTGGTGCCTATATTTAGACGACAAAAATTCTCTTGAAAAAGCCTTAGAGTTGAGGGAAATAGTTTTTTTGATTTCTTGATGACTTATGTTATGTTTAAAATCTAATTTAAATTATATTTGGGAATTTTTACAATGAATTTTTAATATAGGAATGCAGTATTGAAAGGATAGAAGTAGCACCCCTTTTATTAGTAATGAAGAGGGATGTTTCTATGGAAATCAATGTAGGTATGTTTATCGAATTGATATGTTTTAATGTTAGGTGATTTATGATAAGGAAGTTTGGTAAATAATTTAGGTAATAATTTAAAACATAAAAAAAATTCATATAATGTATAAATTTCTTATTATTTTTGAAAAAATTGAGCCAAATTATATTAGTCATTTAAACAATTATTACTCTTAAATAAATATTAATCAGGTAATTTTTTTTACTAAAATATAAGTATACTCTTATTATAAATAATAGACATTATGAATTTTAATCTTTTACATATTTAATGAATTTAAATTTTCATCCCTTAAAAATGTTAAATTTAAAATAAAAAATATAATGGTTAGACAATGTGATATAGTCAAATAAGATATTTTTGACAATTATGAATTATTCATATTTTTTTTTAATTACCAATAAAATTGTTTTACTATATTTATTGATGTTTTTATAAAAAAATCTGATTAATTATTTGAAGGGTTTCACTTTTTTTATATATAAATTTGTTGATATTTGTAAAAGACCAATTTTAAAAATAATAGTTTTTCTAATTCAATGGTAATTAGCATTAATCATAACAATCTAAATTATACACACAAAAATTAAATTTTTCATAATAAATAATATAAATATTAATATCTAAAATATAAAAATATTCTTGAAAATTTATCTTTCTATGTGTGGGGAGATGAGTAAAATATTTAGTGTAGGAAATATGTAGAAATAATTTTTTAGAATGAATATTTATGAAAAATATGTGTATAATATGTATATAATATGGAATTCAATTACTATAAATAAATTTAACATAGTGTTTTAAATTAAATAATTTCTATATAAAAATAAATTAATGAATAATAATTTTACAATTTTATAATTAATTAATATTTATAGAAAATAAAATAGTTTTCACTAAAATGATTCTCAAATTTTCAATATGCTTAACATGGGTTTATATGTTAAACTATTATTTTGAAAATGATTAATTATACATCAGAAGAAAAAACTAAAAAATATAAAGGATTCAAAAACATTCAATATATCTATATAATAATATAATTTCATAAATCATCTAGTATTAATAAAATGGATATTTATCACTATTCTAAAAAAATTAATTATTTTTAAAAATAATTTATAAATTTATCATATGATAATTCTAATGTCAAAAATTCAAAATTAAAATAAATTTTACCAAATGTAATTATAATATATAATTTAAATGAAAATATTAAATATAATTACAACATATTTTATTGTAAATTTCATATTCATTATTAGCTAATATTTGTTATTTACAAACTAATTGAATTAACTATAAATGGATTAATATTTTATTTATTAAATATATTTTTATAATTATTTATTAGTATGTTTCATTTTGTTAATATTTTGGGTGTGATACGAAATGACTTATAAATAATTTTATATATTTTATAAGATCTAAAAATTTTGGGTTGTTATAGAAACACCAAAAAATGAAACTCTTTTATCATTATAGCACATCAATTAGCAATACCAATCCAAATCCCCATAAATACTAGGAAATTTATCCACAAAACTATAGAATATTCAAACAATTCTATAGTTTAAATCTATCTAAATACCTTACAATTATATATGATGAAATGATTCCTACTAAAATTTGATTAAAGTATCCCAAGGGAAAAGAAAAACAAATAAAAATCTCCCATGATGAGTTAAAAATGATATGTCACTACTGGAGGAAGAGGGGATCCATGATCAATGAAGATAGGATGATTCCGTCTATATCGTCCAATTATTTTCTCCTAGATCTTCTCCATGTCATTGTAATTTCATTGAGGTCGGATGATATGATAGTATGACTAAATTCCCGTAAAATGTAGTTTAAGGGATTTTAAAAAAGGGGTTTCGGTGTCCAAAAAGACCAAAAATACCACCACTAAAACTATAAATATTGTTTCCCAAATTCTAGATTCTCATGGTCAAATATTTTCCTAGTGGATCACTGATCACCCAACACATGTTTAGTAGCCAGACACTAAGTCCCGTTGTTGAGTAGTGATACAATGTTCTATGCCGACTTGCCGATGGTTGTAGTAGTTTACCTAGTAACCTTGGGCTTCATCTAATAACAACCCAAGATATTAGGCACACAATAATATTCTTTCCATGTGTGAAAACAACCATTATGTGTAATTAAAGATATAGTCTCTCATCCCAATAGCTGATTCTCCAAACTCTCAATTCTCTATATGAGTGACACCTCTCAATCATCTTTCATCCCAAATAATAAGGACTTCTCTATGTTCCATCAATAATCATCAATAAAATTCCTTGAATTAGTTCTCATTTCCAAAATATTTCCATAGTATTCTATCATAACCCAATGAAGTAACACTAACAAGCGAGCAAAAAACATGCTTTCCTAAAACATCTAGATTAAGATCACGACAAAAATTTCACTTGAAACCGTGTGGTGTCTCGAACAAATTTATTCTAAAAACAAGAATTTTGTCCCCACCATAGAAAAAAATACACTAACCAAGATTCTAATAGTCATAAAACACACCTATTGTGGCTAGGATCAATTGAAATAGATTAATAAAGAAATACTACTTAAATTTGATACCTCAACCTCATTCGGTATTCATAAATTAAAAAATTATTCATAAAAAAAAAATATAACACCAACATTACAACAATTATATAGATTCATGGATGATCCTTAAAAAAATTATTCTTATCTGATACAATTATATTGATGTAATTTCATCCCATTACATTAAATTTCCTATGGAAACACCGATTGGTACTCTTCCATCCAACTTCCCACAAAGGGTCCTAGCCTGAATAACCGACACCCCATGAATCCACTAATCATAATTCACTATGTTTTAGAGACATAGTCATATTAATCCAACATCCAAACCAAAATACTACCCAATAACAATATAATATCATTTATTAGTTATCTATCAACTTTAACTATATATAAGTCTCTTAGTCATGGACCAATACACCACTAATCTGACTCACTCATTTTTTTCACGAGTTACACACCATGTTCAATGCCAACTTTTCATGAAAAACCGAAACCAAACATTATGAATTTATCATGTAACTAGATACTCTCAATTCTAGTGAACATTTATTTCTTTGAGTTCCTGGAACCATCTAATGTTTATTATAAAACTATTCCAAAAACCTTCCATCAATAGGGTCATTTCCTCATATACCAATAAAATCATCCCACAATGGAGAATACATATCATAAAATTGTGATATATACATATTTATAAAATTAAAAAGAAAAGATAAAAACTAATATAAATAACTTAATGTGACCCTCATATCAAATATTGTTATCAAGAAAACCACGATGCACTAAACACAACTAGATTTCCTTGAACAGAGTTTAGTTCACTCAAAGACTCGTTATTGATGTGATAAATGTAGAATAATAGCCTATGTGTTGGTTATAACATCCAACAAAAGGTTCTCATCCCACCAACCCATACCCCTAACCTAAACCACAACATCAATATTAATGATTATATCTAATTAACATTCCCAAAATACGTGGATATAATAATGATTTTGTATCCCACTACTAGGACATCTCCACACTCATCTATATCTGGGTTTTTATGCCTTGGGAACATTATTACAAAGAACATGGATTTTAACACTATGGGTAATCATAAACCAAAATCATTAATGACCTATGGCCACTATCTCATTCAAGATTAACAATAGAATTGAAACATTCTTAATGGTCAACTAACCACCATGTTTATACTGATTTATTTGAAATATCATAAAAATGCATGATAATACCCCTCTATACTAAAAATATAGAGATTTTCCATGACTCATAGACATATAATATATATTTTCAAGTCTAATAGCAGTCCACACTCTACGAGGAAGGATATATACAAAACTGATCACCCTTAATAGTCATTTTTAACAATTAGTAACTCTATTACTCATGGTTCTACCATGTATTGAAAGGTTACTTGACTATCACTTTACGAAAAAATGAAAAATTATAAACTATCATCACTCTACTGAATGATCCCCCATAATTAAGAGGGTACAATGTCTTTCTGGTGCTACCATTATACCCAAAAAAAACCCTTGAAAAATTATATCACTCATGGTTATCTATACAAAAACAATGTGACTAAACTCTTAATAATTTCCTCTAAGACTTCCATAGAATAATAACATTTAAATATAATCTTTATAAAATAATTATGTTCTTATGGTATTTGAATTATAAATTATACCATTACAATAGACATCCATAATCATGTTATCCACATGGAGAATGCAGAATTTACTAGCTAGTGACTAGTGTTTCCTTTTTAAGGGAAACATTTTCATTCACATAACGCATAAAAAGGTATCATTAGGGGTCACAACTCATGGAACACAATCAATGATCATTTACAAATATATCCCTGGAAGGAGTTTCCATTTGAACATCCATGTTGGGGAAATATATAGGGTTTATTCTATTAAATTGAGTCTCACTTGGTTCAATATAGATAAATATACATTGGTTAATTTTTGAAACCTCATTAAATAGACACATCAATTAGGTCATTCGCACAAGATTCATTATTAAGGAAAAGTATCTAATAATTACCTAACATGGTTCACTTCACTGTATGTGAATAGAGATATTGCATCACCATCAGTTTCTCCATCATCTCTTATGTGGACGAAAAAATTGTACAGCATGACTTACCATTAGAAGTAGACAATCATAGGGGCTCAATCAAACTGAATTTCACCATGAACATTTTTATATTTATATTGTATATTTTTTTGACACCCATATGTTTACGTCCTATGTTTTTATTATAATCACAATCCTACATCATATATGTCATGTAAACCATATGTACTAAATAATATACATGTGAATAATCTTTTCCATTCATGCAAGAGTCAATTAAATATAAAATCATAATAAAAAATATGCATATTCATCACTTAAGATTATTTCATAAAACCATAGAATCACAAAAAAGAACATAAACCATATAACATAATATCTTATATTTACATCGATAAAGGATCCTTCTTGGAATTAGATTGAGTGTCATTATATGATTCAAAAAATGTCATTGTCTCTTTTCTACAAATTCCACATATAAGGAAAATCGGAAGTCCTATGATACCATTGGGCAACACCCTAACCCATACACTTAGGTCGGAACTAAATTTCAACATGACCCTTGGTGTGATTCCACATACACTAGAGGATGAAGACCAGAAGATGGGATCTATGGAAAAATTCATGGTGAATTTGACCTAAAAAATATGATAATAACTTAAAAATAACAAAATTCAAAATTCAAAATAATTAGATTATGTATAATAGAATAAATATATCATCTGTAATGAATAATTAATATAATAAAATATAAAAACCTAAATTGAAGGAAAATAATCACCCACTATAAAAATAACCATTATATTATAAAAAATTTAAAAAAGATAAAAATTGAACAACACCCAACTATAGGTCCCACCTCTACCTAGTATTTACACTCATGGAGAGATCCCAATAAAAATTGACCCAGGATTTAGGGAAATAATTAACTATGTAATGTCAGGGTATCTTGGTTACCAAAGTATCATTGACAACATATAAATGTGTAAGAAAAACTCTTAAGGGTGGTAATAATGATGTCTACTAATTTACTGTTAAATGTAATGTTCATTCATTTGATAAGAACAATATAATGAAAATAGAAAATATACAATCATAAATGCATTACATATAATCATCAATTCAAAAGTAATCAACAAACAGACATATTTCATGTGATCATTCACCCTATATGAATATATAAACCCTGACAATATCTACTTTAACTATGTTCTGAATGGGATGTTATACTACCTCATGAAACATCCTCCATCAATTGGATATTACAAAAAAAATTCTAATATATACCCCCAGATGGGATAGGACTTATACAAGGTAATTAGATGTATAAAAACACCCTTCTTGGGAGGGATAATACATAATGTTCAACCATTATTCTATATAATATAATTAATTGGTATAATTCATGAAATATGATGGTATGGAATCCTAGTTAAAAAGTATTTTATTCCCTAAAAGATTCTTATACATCAAAAATCCACTTGTGAGGAAACATCATTAGTATATATCATAGGCCACACAAAAACAACATCTGATTAATAATAAGGATGGTATCATGGGAATAAAATCACACACAACCTTGTACTCAATAATTAATCACGGTCTCATAGACTGCACATTCAAGAATCATGTGATCATTCATTAAAAATTGTCTCTTGGGATTCACATGCACACCGGATGTGATCATGAATCAGACATCATCTCAAGGATTACATGTCTCACACATGTGATCGAACATTAAAGAATTTATTGTTATATAATAATTCATATAAACTTCTGGAAAATACTATAAAATTGTCTAATGGGATACTCAAGAAAATAAAAATGTGGAAAAGGAATAAAACATTGTCTCATGGTCTACAAAAACACACGCTAACACAAAATTTGAAATCAAACCTGCTCTCATGGGATACTCACACACTAACACCTATAATAATATCTTTTTCTATAGGTGGAAGACATAAGGATATGGAAAATGGTTCTAATGATATCATTATAACATTTTTTAGTTGCATTATTCATTGTTTCATTTAATGGGTAATATAAATAAATGAATAAATATTAATTCATTACATGATTTTTGTAGTATAATTTTTATGTAGAGTTTGATTAATATGTGAAAACAATAATAAAATTTCATAAAATATCCTTAATACTATAGTGTAGAGAACATGGGACTACCAACAACAACATTGAGCCAAAATTGAACTGATAAAATTCTAGTTGTATTTTCTGAATTTATCTAGCCAATTTAGCCAAAATCAATCACTATGTTGTCTTAAATCATTCAAAAGTATTCTAAATTAATTAAATATAATTATCATATAACTATTTAAGAGTTAAAATTAATCATATAACCAATGATGAATGGAATACATGCCTAATGACTAAATAGATATCACTTCATTTACGGAACCATGACCAATAACTAGTATAACGTTTTGATCAGTCTTCTAATATATTTTTTGTTATTTTCTTATAAAAAACAATCCATAGATATTTTAAAATAAATTTATTGTAATATATTATATAGATTATCTAGGATATATACGTTATTATACATATTATACAATAGTGTATAAAACACATTAGGAACAATCCCAATTCTAATGTATGAAAACTACCCAAATCAATTCCATGTTCTAACGGATGATTATAATAAATTAATCTAAAAACAGATCATAATAATCATGAGGAAATACAATTTGTGAAATATTACTAAACAATAATGATTCATAATTAAAGGACATCATGTATCCATACTAATATATTAACATACTATTCTCATAAAATTAACCCATGATCATGTATAATTATTAACCAATTATCTCTTTTGAACAACAAAAAATAACAAATTATGATCATAGAGGATATGATATGTTGATAATTGATAAATCATAAGATCACAATGTACATGAAATTCCATGAATAATATACTATGGTAAGAAAAAAATGATCTTCATCCCAAACTGTGAAAAGGATATCCATGATTGATGAAGAAAATAGGATATTTCCTGGATATTACAATTGTATGAACTTATCCATATAATAGTAAGAGAATATCATAGAGTTATAGGGAGAGGATATTATGATTTAACAGAACTAAACAATTCATGCAAGGAAATTTAATACCTTGTTGTTTAATTATAGAAATAATAATAAAAAGAACCCCATATAAACACTACATACTATACCCCAGTGTACTTCTTTTTGAGTTCCAACTTTTAGTAGGTGGAATGAAGGACATCAAGTATAGGCTCATCAAGTAGTTTTTTTTCTTATTGGGAATAGATCTACAACCCACCCCACCAGCTTGACAGAAGCTACAGTAATAGATACAACATCTCCAGTAATCCTTCCATAATAACTTATGATTCTAGTCACCCATAGAGATTTATTTCATGTAAAAAACAGAATAACTTTTTAATATAAATATTCTTTATTCAACACCATGTAATTTGAAAAATCAATCCACTGGGTTAAGAATTAAATTCCAACCAAATTTTATATCATGCAATGATAAAGGTCATTACAAGAAAAACAATATATACCTGATCACCACATTTATAGTGTACTGTTTTATTTTCAAATATTGCACACAAAACCCACATGATTAATTCACATAATGATAATGTTTTTTTAATTTAAATAATATTTCCATAGTTTTTTTTAAAATCTAATATTTCATACGAAAAACTATTAGTAAATTTGAACTATAAAATCTAATGAATCCCTTAAAAAACATCACTTCTCAAATATACTACTTCCATGTGGATGAAATTATTTTTTAAAATCCAATAAATATTTTTTCCATTATGGTAATTATCAACCTTTATGAGTATAGTTGTGTATAAATCTCCCTAGACACTTGATTCGTATCACCACATATATAAAAATATCTTAAGAGAAATTATCTAAGATTTTTAGTAAATAAATAGTTTAAAACATCACCACATGAGGAACAAAAACCTTGTTATTAGTCACATTTATATTAACACAACTCACTAATGTTCCCAATTATTAATATGTGTTTTTCAAGACCATTTTATATAAAATATTTTTTGTATCATTCAATACTATTTGCATAAAACCAGTCATGAAATTTCCTCCATCTCTAAACCATCTAGGGTAAAAGATAATTAAAAATAAAGATTCATTAGATCATTCTAGAAAAATAATCATTTATTGATCCTTTAAAATAATGGATTAAAATTAAATGGGTTTGACAAAATTTACTATTAAATTAAAAAATATATTTTATTAATATTTAATACATATTATTGCCCTTTTCATAATATTCAAATATGTTGTGAATTATTTTCATATGAATAAACTATTTTTTTATGTTATTTATATATTGATAATTTTATCCGAAATATAAACATATCTGAAAAATAAATTTTTTGAAATAATTTATTCTTCAACGGTTCAATTTCTTTTTATTTTATTTTTGGTGAAATTGGACTTGGAAAATCATGATGATATATTCCAATAATATGTGTTTGAGTACATTTTAAATTTTTTTAAATATTAAAGTAGTTTTTCATGCAGCAATATGATTTTATCCTACACTAACCTTAGAATTTTTAGGATATTTTCAAATAATTATTTGATTAATATTGGTTATATAAGAATAAAACTATATTCATAAAGATATGTAATTATTTAATAAATTATTAATGAATATGGGGAGGCTTCATGTTACATTATATTGAACAAAACATGTATATGACTAAATAATAAATTCCAAATTATATGTAAGTATAATAAAAAATATATATTAATATTTTATTTGTAAATTTTTTTCTCCTAGAAGAGGACAATAAAATGAAGGCAACCATATTAAATAATAAGTATATAATTTCAAGGGATATATACGATTTAGGTTAATTAGGTTAATCATAAGTACATGGTCATGCAAAAAACTATTTTTCAAAATAATGATGAAAGATATTTATCCTAGCATGGACCATGTAATAACATTAATGAATTTATAAATTTTTGGGATAAATATTATGATGAATGTTTGAATATATTGAGTAATATTCAGGAACATCATATCTGTAACACGTAAAATAGATTCATGGTTCTTGGGACAATGATTGGTCATTTTACATAGCTAATTAATATAATCAAGTAATTGAATAACTCACATTCTAGGTGACTATTGGTCCATAACGATGTCAATATCGATGATAAAAATGTCTATTCATCTTTTTTAATTGGATATTTCAAATTAATTATTGTTATGATGGAGTGATTTTATGATGTGGATATAGAAAATATTGATAAAACATTAAAATACATCAAATTCTATGAATATCTAATTATGAATGAGAGATGATGATTTCTTATTTTTACTCGTTAAATATAGGTCATGGTATGTTTTTTCGTTTAATGGATTTATTATGGAGGGTAAAAACATAAATAAAATAATTATTAATTATGCTAAGGGATTTTTTATTACATATTAGTCTGTATACATTTTTTTTAACTATTTTATACATATTTATCCATGTTTACTATAATAGAAAACATGATTAAATGTGATTATAAAATGATTTTGTAATACATTCATTTTATTTGATCATTTAATCACAAATTAATTCCACCCCTGACTATAACATTATCTTATATTATAGAATAGACTTGTATTGGGGGTGATGTGCATCGTGATTTATACAATTTGAATGGAAGGAAGTGACCGTGATTTTAACTATATACAATTATTGTTTTACAGTTTTTTATTTATTATATTTTATATGGGGAAATTATTATGGTCTTATTATAATAATATATTAATATCTTCCCATTAAAATAAGAAAGAGTATTATCATATAGTGATTTTTTAATACCAACACTCGAAACTCAAAAGAGGATTAGGTGAAAGGTGTACGAATATAGAATCTCTAATTATTTAATAAAAAATTAATACACAATCATTTATTGAAGGTGATAGCTCAATATCTTTTTATACTAGCCCATTTTTATCATTTATAATTTTAATGGTTATTTCATACTTGTTTTCATGATATTAGGTAATAAAATTTTATAAAAATCAGTAACAACCCCACCCCCACCCCCAATACACACCACAAGACACACGAAAATATATATATCACAAAAGTGTATTAACACTCAAAATTTTAATAAAGATATTTCTAAAAATATGAGGTAATATTATTGTATATTTTAATATTTTATTATATACTATTCTTGTACCACTCAATGTATATACTAAGTTAAATAATAAGTTTTATTTCTGGGGATGTGGTTGTAGTTTCCCAACATGTCCAGTACATAATAAAAAAATTAATAAATATAAACGAGTAATATAATTGAATTTTGGTCTAAAATATAGAGAAAAAAATTTGGAAATGGTTATAAGTTTGAAAAAAATTAAATCTTCAAAAAAACCATGAATAAAGTCTCTCAAATAGAATCATGTGAACCTAATATCATTGATAATGACTGTTTAATGAATTGCATGGTAAGAAATCCTATGAAGACATTGATAGATGTTCATATACCCATTTGGTCAAAAAAATAATCAGATCATCCTTTATATATTTTTTTGGTTTCTTCCATAATAAAAGTACAATTATCTATATGATTCCAATGTTTTAAATTATTATCTGTAATTATATAAATAAACAGATCATGGAGTTCAGAATAGTATTTGGAACACTAAATACAAGTTGAATAGAAAATGGATAAATCTCATGGATAACAATCCAATTCTCTTTGTAATGATTATAAAATGACAACTGGTATACCATAGAACCAGTAAAACTTTAATTCTTGGATAATATAATATCCTAGAACCCGTATGCCATCATCCAGGAATGAAATCATAATATTTTAATTTCCATCATTGATGATGTTAATTGTGACCAAATTTTTTTCCATCCAAACCATAAATAATCATAAGGAATAATTAGAACACATACATCCTTGAGGACCTTTTAGGATTATATTTTTAGTGATTTTGAAAAAATTCCAATATAATCAATTCACTTGACATTAAATGAGAATTTATCCCGCATAACCAAAAAAATCATGTTAAGACATCATCATATCCATACTAAATCCATTTTAGGAATAATACAATCAAACTCATTATTTATATCATGTGGAAGAGGAAACGAATTTTGGGGAGCTCAAATTCTTAGTAAGTGTAAAATAAGCATTATCAATTAAATTTTATCAATAACCATAAGAAGTGTATAAGGTTATGGAGACATAATCATTGTATTTGAGTATAACATAAGAAAACATGAACCCATAAATACCTTGATTATCAACCATGATATCTTGGAACATGGATTCAAAAAAGGACTTAGTCATTATAATCAATAATAATGATTTATAAGGTATCAATATTTATCAAATAAATATTGTAAACCCATTACAATCATAGATAAATAATATTTCTATGTTATAACATCATCTCATAAAGACTGTACAGAACCCCTATAGAACAGTTACATATTGGAATAACCATATTTAAAACAAAAAATATAATTATATAGATAAAATAAGAATTAACCGATTAATTGGATCGCTATCTACTTGCACTGATTGTATAAGCTATAACAATCTCACCTGATGCTGTCAGGGTGCAGCAATCATTTATAATGTCCAAAAACAAAATCCTGGATAACAAAAATATTTAATTAATCACAAAACTCATAAAAAATAATATTTAATATTATGATAAACCCATGGAAAACAAATGGGGTTCTTGTAAAAATCGTTGCAACATGATTCACTGATGAAAAAGAAAATGGTTCTATAATAATCTCATTGAAACAATCCGAGTCCATAATAAGAAAAAATGAGGATGATATCATTAAAAAATATCTCAAACATAGAAGAAGAAAAAATTATTTATTAAATTTTTGGACATGAAATAAATTTAAAATATAATTAAAAAATTTGAGGAAAATACCCATTTCATATTTAAAATCACTTTTTTAAAAAATAAAATATATTCAAAATACAATAATTCAAAAATAACATAGAATCATTATAATGAATAAATTAAAATTTTTTCATATTCCATGAGGAAAATATATATTAATATTTGAAAATAAATTATTTGAAAAAATTTAATCAATACTTAGAAAATATTGTTTTTGAAAAAAACATATTTCCGACGAAAGGGAGAAATAAATTCAGATTTCCTAATAAATATTTCCATAATAATTTCAACATACAAAGAGTGTAAAATTTACGCTTATTTTAAATATCAAGAATAAAAATAAAATAATAAAAATAATTAGAATTATAATATTTCATCATTGGGTACATAATCATACAAAATCCGGATAAACAATGGCTTTTTAGAAAAAGACTCTTACCTATATTGTAACATTGAATTGTAATCCTCATAAAAGAAGAACATTAAATAAAAATTATAATATCATGATAAAAAGGAGATTAATTATATAACACTTAAATGGATCATTATATACACCTCATAACAGAATATAGTTACATATAATGGCATAAGTCTCGGAGAGGGAAAATTTTGAAAACATCTAATATATCATTGGTACCATTAATATTATACCACACATAAAAAGTATTCAAAATATGATATGTCAATACAAATAAATTTATGTATGTTAATGATAAAATATATTATTTTTCGTTATGTGAACCAAACACACAAAAAATAATGGTTAATATGGAATATATCTCATAGAAAAAAAATGAGATGAGAAAACCCTAACCTTGAGTTCAATTCATCATGCATGTTCTTTATCATCTAGAATAATAAAAATATGCCTACTATTCAATATATTTTTAAAATTATCAATTTTATTATAACTTTTATTTCAATTATTAACATGTTATATAAAATTAATTTATTGATTATGTATTTGTTGGAAGTTTTGACAATTTTAGGATTAATTTGTCAAAAACGACTTAGGTAGGTTTATGAAATTTGAAGAAGTCATTATTTAATCATATAAATAATAATAATCAGGAAATAATATTATTTTTTTTACAAGAAAAATAATTTTTATACCTATCAAGAAATATAATTAAGAAAAAATAAATTAACATTATGATCATGAAGTTGGTAGATCTTATGTATGCATGTGTGACATCTACATTTATCAATAATCATTGTGGAATAAATGTTTGTAATATTTTATCTATCCATGAATATAAATAAATATTAAATACCATTTTTTTATTTTAATTTATTATATATATTATTTTTGTAATTTCCTGGTAAAAAAAATTGAATCACATTGAGTAGTTTGTAGACCAAAAATCGATGAACGATTATTTTTTTGGTGAATGGAAAGGTCAGATGAAAATGATTTATTATATTTAAATAATTATTAATATTTAATTAATATAAAAAATATTTCATTTTTTCACAAATATATATTATTATTGTCGTTATTACCTTCCATTTAACTCTTTACTAAAAAATGAATCGCAATGCTTCGTATGGAGGTAGTCCATAAAACACAAAAGAGATGTTATTATATCCATTAAAGAATGATTATAAAATGATTATATAAGTTATAATAACTATATAGAGATAATTATTTTATAAATATCTTATATAAATGTCAGATATGTCATAATACACAGTTGTGAGAGCTGGTAATGGAAAAAAAGAAATACATCATTTTGTTAGGTTGCAGTCTATTGTACACATAAATGATGATTTTGTAAGTCATTTTATGTAAATTTATGTGGTTATAGGCTTCACCCTTAAAATCACAGTATATGATTATATTTAATATAATTGTGTAATTATATGATCATTCTATAATCATAATTGATGAATTTTGAATAATTTGTAAAATAAATACACTCATTGAAGTAAAATACATCATCTTCAGTATCCAAGATAAGTATGATCTAAATCCATGAAATTTTGATTTTCAATACAATATAAGGCTTCAAATAAGTTGTTTTCAAAGTTCTAAATATATTTTTTCTGGGTATGGATGATCTAAATGGCTTTAGAGGTATGAATAAGTGAAGGGAATTAGTTCAATTTATATATGAGGAGTTACATTCTTATAAATACTAAAAAATATTCACTATTATGAGGTCAATATTAACTAATGTGGAAAAATACTGATAATATAAATATTTAATGGGTGATATGGATGATAGAAACCACCAACACATAATTAAATACATGTTTTAAACATTTTTTTTCTTAACTTTTATATTTCCTTATTTTTTTAATTTTTCATTATGGTAATGAGTATTTAACCAAAATAATCTATGATTTAGGAACTAATTTAAAAATAATTATTATTATAAAATTTATAACCACCAATTATAAATATTAAATCCAATTTGTCAAATGAAAATCCTATGTCTATGAAAAATAAATTTTAACACATTTTTGTTAACAAGATAAATATAGTATTAATCATAATTGTGTTAACATAGTTTTAGTTATTTATATATAATTATAGTAACAATAAAAAAAATCTTACATTAATGTAAAATATTTTATTTTTAATTTCATATAAAAAATCACATAGATTAATATATAATTTTCAGTAGTTTAAAATCATTTTAAAAAATATAACTTATCAAAAAATAAAATTAATGTCAATTTTGACATTGTTCATCTAAATTAATATTGAAAATATCAGGGAAATTAATTAATAATTATAAATTATGTTAAAACATATTAATCATGATATATTTATCTAAAATAATATGTAATGAAATAATACTTCACCATACATCACTTGTAATATTTTTTGTATCATTTATCTCATTTATTATTAACTAAATAATTACTATATTATTGTTTCATAAGTATTTAAAGTAATGAAATAATATATAAAAATAAAATATATTATAATGATATAATAAAATCTTTTTTAATTTTAAAAAATATTTATAACCGGACCTAATTTCTGTTTATCCCTATGAAAATAACTATGGAAAAAAGGTCAAACTGTTCCATTTTGACCATTTATATACTAAAATTATTATAATTGTCCCTTTAAATAAATCATTTCTTAAAAACCAATAATAAAATTATCTGAGGTTATTAAGGGTTGATAGATTTCCTTCCAATAGGGATTTCACAAGTTTCTCATTTTCTTTTCAAATTATGGTTAACGTTTTATCCCTAATAGTATTTATTTATAACATAATTGCAAGGATAAATTTAAACTATTTTCAGGAATCATTATTGCCAAATATTATTTATAACATATTATACATTTTTAATTTTTTGGACTCCAAATATAAAATACCTTTTTCAAAATTTAAATCACTTATATTAAAAATTTTAATTTAATATTTGTTTCACATATAAGGAGAGACATCAGGTTTTTAAGATGAAAATTTTTTGGAAAAATATATTTATATATAAACTCAACGAGTAATAAGAATAAATATATCTAAATAAGTTCATATTTAATTATATATATTTTGAAAAATAAATTTAATACTTTACCAAGTATGAATTATTTTAATTAATAAAAATAGATAAACCTTATGCATTTTAAAAGAGTTTAAAAAAACCAATTTGTATCCCGAAAAACAATTATACAATAAAATATATAAACTTAATTTAATGAAATTTAATGTTAAAAAAATATATAAATAATTATTATTTTAAATAATTGTTTTTAGAAAACATATTGGGACAATTAATTTTCTTAATTTATTAAAATCAAAAGACATTATTTAATCGTTATTTTCAATATTCACCGACAATTCAATTTTTTATAAAAACTATGATTATTTAATCCAAATTGAATTTTTATAAAATGATTATTAAAATTAATATTATTTTTAAAAATAAATTTCTTAAAAATTGCAAACATTTTAAATTATATTTTCTCACAAAAATTAAATAAAATTTTATTTGATGAAAATATATTTTAAGAATAAAATCTCTTCACAAATAATTGAATGATTATTTACTAAATTATTATCAGTAATTCATATTTTATAAAAATTTATTTATATATATTTATATATTTCATAATTTATTTAAAACTATTTATAACATTAAATATAACATCAATATTATAATGGTACTATGACTCACGGGACGTTTGAGTTCGATGTTGTGGGTTGGGTACGACATCAAACCTAAAACTAATACTTCCTAAACTATTTTTTCTTATAACACAATATGAACATGGTGTCATGTGTAATTAAATATAAACATGGAGTTGAGTTTTCCTTATTTTATTGAATATAATTTTCATTTTTTTAAAATGTATTGGTGTGACATCATCCCCACCCCCACAACAAATTAATAAATTATGTCCCCATAATTTCAACTTTATCTTAGTATTAAAAGGTTGAAAATTTAAAAATACTAATGTTTTAAACCCATATATTAATAAGGGTTAATAAAACATCCTCATTATAATATATAATTAGAAGTAAATATTTCATATAGAAAAACCTAATACTAAGATTCCAAATAGGAGAACTTTTGTGGGAGTGGTGGAAAATCTTGAATAATTATAGAGTTATAATGAGGCCACTAATCACAAGAAATTGAATGATCAATATTATGATAAGTTAAAAAAACCTAAATATTAGTGATGATAAAAAAACCGTCAGTGAATCATAATTTATGGTATTAGGATAATACATTTTATGAAGATTCATCTCCATGATTTTAGAAGTTGGTTTACAATATTGACTAAAACCAAAGTGAAATATTCTTAATTTTCAAGTATAATGTCATCCTTTCGTAATAATCAACTACAATCACATCTTTTTTCACAAAAAATGAGTATTCAAAATGAATTTTTCAAACCTGATGAACTAAAAAAATCTTAAATATCATTTATCTATAAAATCACAAAAAGATTCTCATCCTTACATTATTCATTAACCAAATCCAAAATTTCTATCACAATATTTGACCATTCCCAAAATGAATAAAACATAATTTTATGCAATAATCATAAATATTCAACAGTAATAACCAATTTTGAAACTAAATCATTCCATAACCCTTTATCCCAAATTATCACAATAACCTTAACATTAATGATTTTTAACCAAAATGGTTATCTCATACCTTACATATTTTATTCACAAAATATGGTGATCATATCTTAAAATAACATTATTCAATTTGTCACTAAAAAAATTCAACCAAATGTTTATCTATATGATAAAACATCTATTCTTAAAATACATGATCATATAAACTCAAAATGTAAAAAATACCATAATTTAATTGTCAAAATATTTTAATTAATACAACATGTTTAACATTATATTTACAAATACATATTCAAATAAAATTACCTCCTAAAATGTATTATTCAATTTATGATCTCATTTCATAGAACCATTAAGAGGTGTCTATGATTTTGAACATATTATCAGAATTAACCTTATAAACCTATGATGGTATACATTAAACTTAAGATATCCTGACATTGAAGGTATACTAATATCTATTGTTTTCTTATCCTTTCCCTTAATACCAACTATAACATCCCAAAACCCACACTCCTGAATTCAGTGTTGAATTCGTAAAGATTTCATTTCCATCTCTAATTCAGATAATTATGACCCCATTTTTTCTATCCAAACCTTACGTCACTAACAAATTTAGATCACTTAAATTCACAAACTCCTTTTTCCATTTATAGATTCTAAATATTATGAAAAACTCTTAAATAAAAAATTCTCATTACAAAAAATGAGAATTTCACCCACTTAACCAGTCTTGTAATTTTAATAGTATGACATTATCATCATCCATATGAAATCCCTTCAATGGATAATTATTTAAATCTCGTTATTTATAAAATAGGATATATGAAACAAATAAGGGTGATATCAAATGCTCAATATGTATGAAATAATCATTACCAATTGAATGACATTAATGATCATTGGAAGATAATAAAAATAATAATACATAATCAAACTGTGTGATTATAGAATAAAAATATGCATACACCTGACTAACTATATCTTAAAACATGATAAAATGTAATAAGACTTTTACAATAGAAATTGACATAAGAATAAACAATCATGCAACATGTAATATCAATCATGAACAAATGAAACATCATAAACCCATACCAATCATATATAATACATATTTTCCTCTTGGAACCTCATCTCATAGAACCATTAAAAAAATATAGACCACTTATAGAACTCATATATATTTTAAAAATAATATTTCATTCTTCCAAAATAATAATATAGAGAAAATATTTAAACCAAATCATGGGAGCACTATATGAGAATAACCAACATATAGTCTATAACTTACTCACTTAGCCCGATCAGGGTTGTACCATTATTTACAATATTCACGAACCATAACATGAATAAATAACATATAAAATTCTTTATAAAACTCATATATAAAATCATTATTCATTTATATGCTAATTAACCCATGAATTGAAATGGGTTTTATTTCAATCTCTCTGAAACTTGATAAACCCGTAGAAAATAAATAACCTCCATAAAAATAACATTGAAAGAATATTAATCTATTTAGAGAAATAATAATGATGGTTTGATTAAAAAATATTCCCATTGGATCATAAGAAAATAAAATGTTTTTTATATTGAATAATATAAATACAATTGAAATATAATTAGAAACATCAATAAATATACACTCTTCACATTGAAAATATATTTTTTAAAAATAAAATATTTAGAAAATCATTTTCATTGATAATAAACATGAAACTATATAAGTGATGATTTTAAAAATAATTCGAAACATTTCATCAGTAAAATATTTTTTCATATTTTTAAATAAATTTTCAAAACATTTATCAAAATTATTTTCTATAAAACAAAAATCTTGAAGAAGAAATTTTTTATACCGATGAGAGAAATAAATTTGGTTTTAATAAAAAAATTTAATCAAAAAAATTATATAAGAAAGAGTGGAATAACATTACTATTACTTTTAAATATAATGAATTACTGGAGGAGAATAAAATTCATGATGATTGTAATATTTAAATATTGGCGACTTAATCAAACACACTCCCGATTAATGATGAGATTGTAACAATAGACACTTACCACTTTCATAACATTGAATCTTAATCCCAATAATAGAATAACATTAAATGAAAAATATAATGTAATAAGAATATAGAGTTTCTTGATATTAAATTTCAATGTATAATTATATATTTCACAAGAAATAATATTTTTTCATAACACGATATACGTATCAAAGAGGAAAAATTGTGAAAAAATCCATTATTTTTTGGTAACATTGAAAACAATAAAACTAATGAAATAGAGAAACTATAATTTATATTTAAATCCCAATATATTTAATTATAATATTCATAAGAAATATTCATTGCAATTATATCCACCACAAAGAATTATGTTGTGAACATGTCAAATATCTCTCAGAAATAATAGAAATATTAGAAATACCCTTACCTCGAGTTCAATTTTTTAAAATTATTAATTATCTTCCTGAATAATAAAAATATTATAATTTATTAATTTATTAATAGAAAATTCCATTTTTATTATTAATTTTTCCACTTATTAAATTGTTATAAACCATTACTTAATTGATTATTTTTACATCAGATGTTTTGACAAAATTCGGATTTGGTGAAAAAATGACTTTTGTTGGTAGACTATGGTCAAAAAGGTCATTATATAAACATATATAGAATAATATTCATCAAATAATTATCATATATATAAATATATTATAATTTTTAAATCTATCATGAATTATGGTAATAAAAAATGAACCAGCGTTGTCATCATAGAGATGGTACGTCATATGTACTCTTGAGAAGCATTTCCATTTTTCGATGATCAGAATGGAATTAAGATTAGTAATAATTTATCATTAACTATTAATCGTAATATAAAAATTAAATATTATTGGATTA
This sequence comes from Viscum album, assembly GCA_963277665.1. Classification (NCBI taxonomy): domain Eukaryota; kingdom Viridiplantae; phylum Streptophyta; class Magnoliopsida; order Santalales; family Viscaceae; genus Viscum; species Viscum album. The sequence goes on from OY728160.1 coordinate 175,365,960, forward strand.
TATATACATATAAATATCATTCTTTTGATGACATTGTGAAAAAACAATCACATCGATTGGAAGAGGTTGTAGTACACACCTGCAGAGATGATTTTATCATTTTTTCAGTGAGTTAACTGTTAAAAATAAAATGATACAATAATTTCATAAATATTAGAAATATGAAATTTTTATCATAAATAATTATTATAGTTAAACTTATTACAATCCATGTAACTCATTAGAGACAAATGATTCACATCATTTCGCAATGTGGTAGTCATTTGTACACCCGAGTGGTGTTCTTGTATCTCTAAAGGAATAGAATACAAAAAGAATATATAATATATAATTACTAAGAAGGTATTACTAAGCTATGTTTAGAGACTCAATGTTGAAATACATGGAAATTACATTACTTTTGTGGGATACCTAATACATGACAAAAAAAAGACACCAAAGGACCATAATAGTTTAGTGTCTTCAGAAACTCGGAATATAATTTTCTAATCATGGTGAAAGATCATCAACATCTCCTATAATGATCTTCCCATATTTTCATACCTAACAATTTTCATTATATAATGGGGATAATAAAACATATAAAGGGTGAACTCATATTATCAGTAAGGGTATGAGTGGAGAAAATAAAACAAACCATATACATTTGAACTTCAAAACATGAACATAATGTTTACACATCAAAATATTGAGTTGTAAAATAAATCTTGGCAGTATGTAAGGAATTGTTCATAGAGGAACTTAAATAATGATAAAATATCATTAGAATAAAACTTTTAATTGTTGAAAACCATTAATCACATGATATGATTTACATAGTATACAAGGCATTGCTGCCAAGATCATCTTAGTGGACATAGTCCCATTCTGAATCGAGTGCACTCCTCGTTCCAGTCCTGTATCACTGAACTGGATTAACGTACCATTCCAGCCATGTCAATGTAATTAGATATAAGTCTTTACACAATTCATTTTATGGAGATATATATCCCACAAATCTCATAACGAAATCATTATTACTTGTTCCGCAACATAAACATAAATCATTCATCATAACCTAAAGAATAAAAATGGGTTTCATAAACATCATCCCATCATAACATAATCCATATAAAACAAATTGATGTTGTTTCATCATAAGAAAATTAAAACCATTTATATCATAGATATATTATTCTTTAAACATACACATATGAAATAATGTCATCTTAGATGGAAAATGGTTTAGATAAAACACTTGAAAAGAGTTCTTGAGGAAAATATCCTTTCTTCTTAAAAATCATTTTCTTTTCACAAAACGCCACAAAATTTTAAAAGAAAAGGATTTTATTAAAAATAACCATTAAATATTATAGAGTAAACATTATGAAATTATGGAGTTATCAAACCGTAGAAATCCGTTCATGTCTTATAATTTTAAAAAAACATTCTCCTCTTACTTTTAACGGAAAAGTCAAAAAGTACCACAAATGGTAAACAAAAGAATGATTCATACTATAACACAAAGTAAAATTCAAAGATGTGTAAACATGACTTTTATAAAAAACGTAATAATATTATAAAAATTATTGAAAACATCATTTATGGGCATGGATGAAGAATATAACCCCATTAAATACTTACGAATAAACAATCCTGGATAAGAATGAGATTGGAATAGTTATCCCTTTCCTTAGGTCCGATATGCTTTGTATGTATCTAAAAATCTTGTATAATTATATAGATAACGTCATTGAAATATTACAGAATAATATTAATTATTATTATATCATATATGGTTCACTTATGACATTATATTACCTATTCTTTTGTAAATTCAATGTTAAAGTAGTGTTTTGGGTAAAATCGTTTTAGTTGTTGTACATGTTTTGACTTGATGTTATTGATATTATTATTACATATATCAAGATTTAGGTAATTCCAGAATTGAAAAAATTATTTATCTATCATATATATTTATTATATATATATAATAGATAGATAAATGAAATGAAATACATTGTTCATGGAGACGGTAGGCCGTACATACGCATGAATGTTGTTTTCCTTTCCTTATTGACTTGAATGGATGTATGTAGATGAATATCATATATACATAAATAATATAGCTTTATAATGTCATATATTTCATTATTTGTCATCATATATACTATATAATCATTCTTGAATGGTTAACCTGAAGAATGAATCTCATCACGTCGTGGTGACGGTAATCCGAACGTACGCACGAGCGATGATATCATCCCCATTATTATTTAATTGAATAGGGGTGGATGATATAATTTATCAGAATCAGTAATATGTTATAATAACTATATATATTTATTCTTTACACCATTATACCCATCCAAGTAATGTGGTGGTAGAAAAAGAGATTACACCACGGCGGGGAGATGGTATTATGTACGTACGCCTGCACGGTGATTTCAATTTTCATATGATGGATAGATGGTGAATGGGGTTGTTTCATATTTATAATAATATATATGGATATTAGTGAAACTAATTTTATTACTTTATAAAGATACAACCAACAAATAAGAAGTTGAGGAAGAAAGAAAACTTGAAAGAATCGGTAGAAGATATTTCTTCTTCTTCGACGCACCTCTTGTAAGCTTACTCTTAAGGCACCAGAGTTTGTCTTTTGAGGAGAACATAACCTCTATAATGTTTCTATTGGAGTTGAAAAGAGAATTGGGCTGGTTTTGGATGAGCATTAAAGTACAAAATCGTGTAAAGAGAAGAGGGAGCAAGTGCCCTTTTATATGAGAGGAGAGGGGCTCCTTAGGGAAAACATGAAATATTACATTATAATAAAGACATATTCGGTTTATAATAGCTCCAAACTATTATATTTCGAAGATAAATTTGGTATGGGTCTAAATGCTCTCAAAAAATAGTTTTTAGACAAGTTTAGGTTACTATTTTAACCTTATCATTTAGATTTAACTCTAATTTAAATAATTGAACTTTTACCGTGTCTTCTAGTTTTCTTACACTATATAGTTAATAAAATTACTATAACAAGACCAATGAACCCCAAGTGGTTCATTATTAATATATATAACCTTATCTAAGTCATTTGGCCGAACCTTATATTTTTAGGAATAGAATAACAATTAATATTATAATATTTGTTTTAAAAACTATTTATGCCAATTTTGACACTATTTGGTAATTTATTTTTGTGAAAATTATAACAACATTATTATTTCGAAAAAATTACTTAAATCAATAATATCATGTCATATTATCCTAGAAAATTATTTTAATTCATAAAAAGTGTCAAATTACATTTATTTGGGTATTTATAATATCAATTATGTTTATATTTCATTAATTTGGTAATTACTGCATAATCATAATGTCATAAATAAATTAATTTATTTATGTTTAAAAATTATAAATAAAATACCATTATGTATTAATGATTTTTATCTTTCTAATTAATATTTATAGAAGATTTTATCTTATGTATAACACTATATTAAAAAAGTTTTAGTTATTAAACTTATATTTTAACTCTTTTAACTCTTCTGAAAATAAAATAATAATAAGTTTCATAATCTATTCCATGTGGACTTAAAGGGTAATATTTTTATTCTTATGGTTGTTTTTGGTCGAATTACACTTATCCAATAATATTCAGACATGTGTTAGGGAAATAATAATATCACTTTTACCCTTAATTACCCTATTTACTTTAAACTGTGATAAGTAAAAGTAAAAAATTACAATTCACCAAAAATTATTTTTATCTTATTGAACCACATTTTACTCCTTGATATTAACCATGTTTCTTGGATTTCTGAAATTCATATCACAGAAGTGGTAAAATTAAGTTTTATGTACAATTGCAAATGCTTCTAGAAGGTGGGTAAAAGATGGTGAAAAGTTCAAAAAAAAATTTATATATCTAAAATTATTATAAAATGACTCCAATGAATTAATATGAAATTATATAATTATTATGTATCTATTTCATCCAAAAATAAATTTAAATAAAATAAATGATTATTTAGATAAAAATTCGGGTTTAACCAATAAGTAAGTGTTTCCACTATTCATCAAAAACTGAATGTTATCAGAAAAATATCAAAATTTCACCCTAGGTTAATTTTGATATTCCGAATCCAAAAATGATGTCCATTTTGATTGATAAAATTTATAAAATTGTAAAAATGTGGTATTACTATTCATAACAACTAGTTTATATAATATTTTAATAACATATCGTTGTTTAGTGAAACTCGGTATTGCATACAACACACGCTATCGTGGAAGGTCGCAATTGCGTGTAAAGAAAGCCAGGTCGGGGTTGCATGTAGTGAAAGATTCCTTTTTTGTTGTGTATAAAAGAATCCAACCATATTTTTTTTACATTGAATATATATATATATATATATATATATAAACACTCAATGTTGTGTAGAATAAATTCTATCAAATGATCTTAAAATTTTGTGTAACACGATCCATGAATAGTGTTGCATATATTGCAAACTAATACGGTGTTGCGTATAGTGCAAGATAATCTTGGTGTAGCATACAACACAAGACATCAAATAAATTTAAAAAATACTTCTCATAATATCTCATGGGTATTAAAATCTACGCCACTTAAAATAAATTTCAACGTCGAAATTCGTCAAGGTTATAAATGGTTTACTACTTGAATGTTTTTTAACAAAAACCCACATTGTAAAAAGGACTACCGAAACTTAACTTTGAAAACTAAATTATGAAATGTAATTGTTACCCAAATTAACTAATCATTGGGTTTCCACATAGGAGAACATAGGTGAAAATATATAGATGGAAGAGAAATCTAAGCCTCATGTTCTGATGGAGAGTGGTAGAGAACACGTCTATGAAAAAGCCAACAATCACAAATCCATAAATTTTTTATGATATAAGGTACCATATGATTCATCAGATATGAGGGAAATAGGACAAAATTTTTGGTTTTCAAGATCATTTCTCTAAAGATGAAAAAAATGGAATTAAAAGAAATACTTTCTTGATTTTTGTTCAATCTCAATGTTGGTCATTCCATGAACAATTTAAACTTCATCTCTTAAAGAAATAAAGTAGAATTTGTCATTCATTAAGTGTTAGCAGATCATGCAATAGAATGATAGGTCATTCCATCAGTATCAAACAAATGGTTAGAAATAGTTATTAAATATACATAAGTCCAGATATAGTGAGATTAATCATATAATGTTCCTAAAATGGACTTATACATCCTATATCATACCACTTAATAAATTAAAACTAATTTATACTAAATAGGGAATTCCTGTAGGCCAGTGGTATGTGAAAAAGGGATGTCACAAATCATTTGTGGGTTCGATTCCCACATCCTTGTCCGACGCGACGAGTTGTTGCTCATCCTATGAGTTGTCCTTTTCCAAAAACTATACTATTATAACATTCAAGAACTAATATCGAAAAACATGTTATATACATAGATAATATTATATGATGTCCAACATAATCTATTCCAATATTTAAGGTCATCATAAATACATCTGTCCTATATAATTTTATAAAGAAAACTAATACTGGAAAGGCCACATAACAAGCACGTGAATACCATCATTTATCCCCCATATATCATAAGATATATCTTGCTGGTCACATTCCAAACATGTGAATACCTTATTCATGTATTCTTTTGAAACCTGAATTACCATAGATTCTTAGTGAAAACATGAATTCTTTCAAAAGTTAACTCTTTCCACAAACCAAAATCTAAAAGTTTCTATATACTCAAACCGTGATATCACATTGTCCTTATATCAGTCACGAGTTCATGAATACTATCAAACACTTCATTTTATCTTTATCCCATAATTATGCACATATCATCCGCATTCCAAAAATATTTTAATCACTTTTCATGGTAACCAGTACCATACAATTATTGGAAACCAATACATATGTATTCCAAAATTCCACAATGCCATAAACGAGATTACATGATACTATTTTGAAATCCCATTACACAAACACATAATCATTCCAAAACATCATTTTCATACTTAATATCACAAATATTTATCGCATGTGACATCCCTTTTTTCCTTTTCCTTTAGACGTTCTCATGTCGATCATCATTAACCATTGGATTAGGGAATTGATTATCATAATGCCCTATTTCCTTGCACTTGAAGCATTGAAGTGTTGTTGGAAATTTTTTTTAGTCTATTATTTATTCACGTCATTAGAAACCTTATTCCCATTACATCGGCACTCAGCTGCTCGATGACCTTCTTTTCCACGCTTTAAACATTTTCTAGTACCATTTAGACAATCTCCACCATGATCTATTCTACACATTGATCATAAAGATACATTACCCTTCTTTTCACCATTGTTTTGAGATTTTTCCTTGAACTCCATCTTTAATTTCTTGTCAAAACCATGAGATAGATATGTAACACCAACATCTAGTTCTACCATGATAGAAAAATGCAAAATTTATTCATAAGTATTGAAGTATCTTATAGGTAATTCCCTTTGAAGACTTGGTTTTAAGCCACTGAAAAATCAATCAACATTACATTCAGGTTAGATGATAATGCCAGATGTATACATTGCAAGCCTTGTAAAATTCGCTTCATATATAACAAAAAATTTATCATCTTTTTTTCTTAATCTCAAAGTAACTCTTTTTCCATATTTCTTCGAATAATATGAGAGATGTACTTATTAAAAAATACGTTCTGGAACTCATCCCATTCCATGGATTCAATTTCATCTTGGGGACTTGTATTCGTAATTACAGTCCACCACTGTTCTGATTCACCTTATAACCGGTAAACAGCCAAAATGACTTTTTCATGTTCTGAATAGAAAATTATTGAAAAAATATTTTCAATGGTACTAATCCATTATTCATCAACAAGTGGATCAGATGACCCACTGAAAGAGGGTAGATGTTGCCTCATGAATGACTCAATAGAATATTGTTCCTTTCTCTCCTCATTTGGAATTCCATAATGATTCATAGAATGTGTATGTATAACAGTGTTATTTTTCACTCCATATCCCATAACATTGGTTTGTTCAGGAGGACAATCATTGAATTGTCTATTACATTGATCAACAAAGTTCCTTCGGGTTTCAGCCATTGTCAAAAACCCAAAAATAATAGTGTGAGAGGAAAAAACCATGATAGGAAAACATCATAATAAATGCAGATTACATTCAATATATAACATCTTACGTTTAATTCTAATATCATTACCATAATTCTAGGTCTATAACCTATCCGTATACTTATCCATAGGGACTTCCCTAGACAGTACATAGAAATATCTCTCGGGATTTGACAAAAAATTTTGCATCCTAGTTTCCAATGGTTAACTAAACCATTCCTCTGATACCAACTATAGAGATCCAATCTGGACATACATGGAAAATACATTACTTTTGTGGGATACCTAATACATAACAAAAAAACACCAATGGACCATAACGGTTTAGTGTATTTTGAAACTTGGAAAATAATCTTCGAATCTTGGTGAATGATCTTCAACATCTCCCATAAAGATCATACCTTTTTTTACCGAAAACTGTTCATTATATCCTGGATTAAAGAAAACTTATAGATGGTTAGGTAAAATGCTCAGTAAGGTTAAGCATGGAGAACATAAAACAAACCATATACAATTGAACATAAAAACATGAACATAATGTTTACACATAAAAATCTTGAGTTATGAAATAAATATTGGTTTTACATAAGGAATATGTAATAATGGAACATCAATCAGGATAAAATAACATGGTAATAAAACATTTAATTGTGGAAAACTATTATGTAAATGATATGATTTCCACAGTATCCAAGGAATTGATGCGAAGACCATCATAGTGGACAAAGTCCCTTTCGGAATCGAGTTCCCTCCTCATTCCAGTCCCGTATCACTAAACCAAATTAACTTACCGTTCCAGCCATGTATATCTCATGATATTTAAATAATTACCCAATGAATTGGAGGGAGATATAGGTCCCATCCATCTCATAATGAATTCATTATTACTTATGCCACAACATATCCATAAATCATTCATCATAACTGAAGAGTAAAAATTACTTTCATAAACATCATCCCATCATAAAATAATCCAAATAAAACAAATGGATAATGTTTCATCATAAGAAAAGTGAAACCATGTAAATCATAGAGATATTATACTTGAAATATACACATATGAAATAATGTCATATTAGATTGAAAATGGTTTTAATAAAACACTTGAAAATAATTCTTCAGGAAAATATCATTTCTTCTTAAAAATTATTTTCTTTTCACAAAATGCCATGCAATTTTAAAAGAAAAGTATTTTTTTGAAGATAACCATGAAATATTGTAGAGTAAACATTATGAAAATAAGGCGTCATGAAACCATAAAAATTCGATCATTCCGTATAAGTTAAAAAAATATTTTCCTCATACTTTTAATGGAAAAGTCAAAAAGTACCACATATGGTAATCAAAAGCAATATTATCTCTATAACATAAAGTAAAAGTAGAAGTGGGGTAAACATGACATTAAATATACATATAATAATATAAATCACTTTATTAGAAACATTTTTTATGGACATGGATGAAAAATATAACCCCAGTAAATACTTACGAATAAACAATATCAGATAAGAACGAGATTGGAATAATTATCCCTTACCTTAGGTCCGATATTCGTTGTACGTATCTGAACCTCATGTATAATGATTTAAATAACGTCATTGAGTTATTACAGAATCATATTCAATGTTATTATATCATATATGGTTTACTTATGACTTTATACTTCCAGTTCATTTGTTAATTCCATGTAAAAGCACTGGTTTGGGTAAAATCGTTTTATTTATCGTATGTGTTTGGAGTTGTTGTTCTTGATATTGTTATTACTTATATAATGATTTACATACTTCCAGAATGTATATCATTATTTATATATCATATATATTCAGTATATATATATAATATAGATAAATGAAATGAAATACACCATTCATGTAGACGGTAGGCCATACGTACACATGAACGATGTTTTCCTTTCCTTATTTACTTGAATGGAAGTAAGTATATTACATATATATATATAAATAAAGTTGCTTTATCTTGTCATATATTTAATTATACTTCATTATATATACTTTATAATAATTTTTGAATGGTTAACATGGATAATGAATCTCATCCCGTCGTGGAGACGGTAATCCGTATGTATGCACGAGCGATGATATCGTTCGCATAATTATTGAATTGAATTTTGGAGTATGATATAATATCTCATTATCAGTTTGATATTATAATAACTATATATATTTATTAATTACACCATTCTACCAATCCATGTAATGTGGTTGTGGAAAAATAGATTACACCACGGCATGGAGATGATATTCCGTGCGTACGCACGTGCGGTGATTTCATTTTCCGTAGGATGCATTGAATGTGAAATGGGGTTTTTTCATATTTATAATAACATATATGTATATTATTGATACTGATGTTATTACTAAATAATTCAACAAATAAATAAGAATAAGTTAAATAAAAAAGAAAACTTGAAAGAATCGGTAGAAGAGATTACCTCTTCTTCGACGCACCTCTTTTAAGATTCCTCTTAAGGCACTAGAGTTGGTCTTTTAAGGAGAACCGAACCTCTATAATGTTTCTAGGGGATTTTATAAGGGAAATTTTCATGGTTTTTCTGAGCATTAATGGTCATAAAAGTCTAAAGAGAAGAGGGAGGAGGTTCCCTTTTATAAGGGAGGAGAGGGGTACCTTAGGTAAAACCTAAAATATTACTTTATAATAAAGTCATATTCCTTTAATAATAGCTCCAAATTGATTTATTTCGAAGATAATGTTGGTATGTGTCGAAATAATCTCAAAAAATAGGTTTTATTCAATTTTAGGTTACTATTTTAACCTTTTCATTTAGATTTAACTCTAAGTTAAATAATTTTACTTTTACTGTGTCTTCTTGTTTTCTTACACTATATGGTTAATAAACTTACTATAACAAGCCAAAAGAACCCAATGTGGTTCATTATAAATATATGTAACCTTATCTAAGTAATTTTGTCGAACCTATGATTTTCAGGAATATAATAACAATTAATAATATAATATTTGTTTTAAAAACTATTTTTTGACAATTTTGACACTATTGGGTAATTGATTTTTGTGGAAATCATAACAGTATGATTATTTCAAAAACAATTAATTAAATCAACAATAACATGTAATATTAACCTATAAAATTATTTTAATTCATAAAAATTCTAAATTTCATTTATTTGGGTATTTATATCATCAATTATGTTAATATTTCATTAATAAGGTAATTATTGCATCATCATTGTGTCATAAATAAATTAAATTATATAATGTATAAAATTTATACATAAAATACGATTATGTAATAAATCTTTTTAGTGTCCTAATAAATATTTATAGTCAAATTTATCTTATGTATATCTTTATATTAAAAATGTTTTAGTTATTAAACATTGATTTTTACTCTTTTAACTCTTTTAACTCTTCTTTAAATAAAATAATAATAAGTGTCCTAATATAATCCAAGTGGACCTAAATGGTAATTTTTTATTAGAAAGGTTTTTTTGGAATAATTAAACTTATCCAATATAATTATAACATATGTTAGGGTAATAATAATATCATTTTTACCATTAATTACCCTATTTACTTTTATCCGTGATAAATAAAAGTAAAAAGTTACTATTCACCTAAAATTATTTGTATCCTATTAAACCACATTTTACTCCTTGATATTAACCATGTCTCTCGGATTTTCTAAATTCAACTCATAGAAGTATTAAAATTATGTTTTATGTACAATTACAAATGCTCCTAGGAGGTGGGTAAAATATGGTGAAAAGTTCAATAAAATTTTTTTATATATAAAATTATTATAAAATGACTCCAATGAATTACATTGAACTAATATAAGTATTATGTATCTATTTTTACCTAAAATAAATTTAAATTAAATAAATGATTATTTAAATAAAATTTCTGTTTTAACCAATAACTCTGTGTTTTCAGTATTAATCAAAAATTGAATGTTTTCCAAAAAATACCAAAATATCACCCTAGGTTAATTTCAATAATCTAAATCCAAAAATGAAGTCCATTTTGGAAGATACAATTTATAAAATTTAAAAAAGTGGGTATTACTATTCATAATGGCTAGTTTATATAATATTTTAATAACATATAGTTGTTTAGTGAAACTCAGTATTGCATACAACACATGCTATCATGGAAGATTGTGATTTCTTGTAAAGAATTCCATGTCAGGGTTGCGTGTAGTGAAAGATTCCATTGTTTTTGTGTGTAATTTAATCCAACCATATTTCATTTATACATTGAATATATATATATATATATATACACTCAATGTTTTTTAGAATAAATTCTATCAAACGATCTTGAAATTTTTTGTAACACGATCCAAGAATAGTGTTGCATATACTGCAAACCAATACGATATTGCATATAGCACAAGATAATCATGGTGTAGTATACAACACAAGACATCAAATAAATTAAAAATAATACTTCTCATAAAATCTCGGGGTGTTACAATATGAATATCATATAAAATCATCATATCAATCATCATAACCATATTTTAGAGGTAGTAATGGGAAAAATAATGATATCATTTTGTGAGGTGATAATCCACTATACACCCAAATGATGATTTCATAATCCATTTCTTGGATGTTTGCGTTGTTTTAGAATGTACCCATAAAATACAAAATATATTTATATTTAGTATAATTTTTTTATATCATCATGGTATAATATTAATTAAAGTGTGTGGAGAATCATGTAATATTAATACGCTCATTGAAGAACATTACATATTCTCTAGGTATCCTCCTTAGGTTTGCTCTAAATTCATGAAATTTTGTCTTGATTACAGAAATAAGGATTTCAGGATGAGGGTATGGGAGTATTTATGTTATTTAAGAATATAATTTATGTGAAAAAATGGATTTATTTGTGTGAATATATGAGGGGAGTGACTGTTATTGTATTGTTGGTGAGGAGTGACATACTTATAAATAATCGAAATTATTCACTATTGGAGGGTAAATATTAACTATTATTCCTCCAAAATTGATAATAAATGGTTTTATAAGATTATATGGTTTACCAAAACCTCCAAAATAGAGTGATCTATATGTTTCAAACCTTTTTCCCTTAAATTTTATGTTTCGTTCTTTTTCAACTTTGGTTTTTTATTTAATTCTAACATGTTTTCTAACACAAGTAAAATTTTCATTACAACTATATTAGATTTATAATAAATACAAAATATATCCCCAATTTTTTATAAATTTTAAATCCAACTTATTAATTGAAAATCCATTGTGGTTTTAAAATTAATTTTAACAGAAGTGCATGTATCGTGCAGAAACAGTGTATTAACAAAAACTAACATCGTTTTTCAAAATATTGGTCATTAAATTAAATATAAAAAATGTTTTTCATTAATGGATCATAATTGGAATATATTTTCATCTAATAAAATATTTTAATTAAATATTAATTTTATTGATTTTAAATAAAATAGTAAAATTAATATTTTCTGAAAATAATATTAATTAAATTTTTTTACCTTATTCATTAAAATTGAAATTATAAATATAAATAAAATGTTGAAAATAAAATATATTATGTGAAAAGATTTTTATAAATAAATTTACATCTAAAAAAATATTGAAAACAATAAATCATTAAAAATACACCACTTTAAATATTTTTAGTATCATTTCATTTATTTAATTATTAAGTAAATATTTACGTCAATGGAATTATAGAATTATTTAAACAATTAATTCATTGCTAAAAATTGAAATTATTTATCATGATTTAAATAAATTATTTATCTTGTAAAATATTATTCATATCCAATCCAATTTTTTTTCTCTAACCCAATTCTTTTTATAAATTAATATTAATAGAGTTTTTCTAGTCCCTTTCATTACATAACTCATTATATACACATCTTTCTTGAATATGTGTCCCAAAATTTCAATTTCTATATATTTCATAATTTTTTTAACACATCAATTTAATGTGTTTTTATAAGTTTCGAAGTCATTGTTCCTCTTAATATAATAATTTAATCCCAAAGTAACCTCATTTTTACCTTCATTTCTCTAAAATAATTTTGACAATTTTCAGCAATTATTAAGGAAGAAATTAATTTTTTTTCATTTTATAAATTATTATTTATTATGATTTGAATTATTAATCCCTTTTTATAAATTAATTAACGTAATTAGAAACATTTTATTTGATATTAATCCCATAGATGTAGTAAGAAAGTGTGTTTTTGACAATGGCATCTGTTCTAAATTTTTTATTCTATATTTACTCAAGGAAATATAATAATCAATATATGAAACTAAATAAATATTTATTTATATATATAATATAAATTTTATTTAAAACATTCCCCATAATTGATTATTTTAATTAATTAAAATGGAGAAACAATATTAATTTTTAAATAGTTTTGTGAAAATTCTATTTTTAAACCAAAAAACAATCATGTACTAAAAATATATATATTTGATTCAATGTAATTAATTGGACTAAATATCAGAAAATTTTAGTGACATTACATTAAAAAATATTCAAAACATTTTTTTTACTATTATATTACTTTATTTATTGTAATGAAACTACTTTTTAGAAAACATCGTATTTTACACTATTCGTTGGAAACTAACTATTTTTTCAAATGCCAAAAGAGTTCACCAAAATAAAATTTATATAAATTGATTCAAAAAATAAATTTCATTTTATACAAAAAAATAAATCTCAAAAAAATTAAATATAATATTTTTTCATGGAATGAACTGAAAATAACATATTTTTAATGAATAAAACAACATTACTAAAAACTATATGATTATTTACAAAAAAATATTTTAATTTCCCTAACACATTTTCCATGATATTTTTCATTATTTTATTTCATTTTAATAATTAAAATAATGTTTTATTTTAAAGGAATGAATATTTTAGTATCTTTAGAAAACATTATACAAATATAACTTCAACAATACTACTTCAAATGAAATAAAAAATAAAAATTCCATTGGAATCATATATGATTGCATGATTATCTATGAAATTCATTCATAATATTTATCATCACTACATGGTATATATAAATCATAATAAAGGGGGGAGTTCATTTTCTCAATAAGTTTATGTAATACAGTGGAATTGATTATGAAAATAAACACAGGCGTGGTGAACTACTAAAAACCCGTGACTTTAAAAATATACTTGAGCATAATATTGTCTGAATTAAAGATAGTTAAATATGGTCATATATATGATGCTAAGTCAATAAAACATTAACATTGATATTATACTTGTTGACTAATCTCATGGGTTTTCAATTACTAATACTATAATGAGGGAATACATAATGCAAGACATCTGAAAAATATTTTCAAGGCCTCGGCCAAGACGTCTGAAAATACTAGGTTATGGCCTTAGCCAAAAACCAATTATGTTTTGTCTCATGAAAACTACCAGTGAATAAATGGGATATAATTTTTTCCACCCATTAAATTCTACGTCCTATTTATTCCTCATATGAAAGAGGCTAAACATAAACAACATGAACTTATGAAAAACATTCCCCAATATATAAACATAAACACTTACTATTCTGAGTAGTATGATGAATGGTATCAAGATAGCACATCCAAAGTCAAATTGATAATAAAAAACATTATAAAATATTGTAGATTTTAAAACATTAACTTTAATAAGACATAAAATTCAATAGATCTTTTGATATAGACAGAAAAATCTAAAAAATCAACGTAAAATTTTTGAGAGAAATACACTTTTACATTTAAAATAAGAGTTCTTTTTGAAAAGTATTTTCACAAAAAAAAATAAACTAAGATAATTTCCCATTAATTATTTAATTCAAGACATATTATATACATATTTTATTTATTATAACTTTATTATGATAATTTACAATGCTTTGGATGAGTTATAACATTCAAATATATCACCCAAGAGCGTTTATTCCCTTTGGTTTGATGATCAGTATACGTGTATATGAGTATAGAAGTTCCAATAAAAGGTATATAATTCCACAAAATTGAATTTATATTTAATTTATGAAAATATATTAGTTTAATTTTTATTATTTCTTATTTTTTTCATGTATGAGGTTGGATCGTTAGATAAAACATTATAGATAATAATTTATATTATATTGGCGATATTTTGATTATACAATCTACTTTTTTTTGTATGAATTAATATTATGAATAAGTACTGGTAAGAGAACATTAAGTAGGTTATAATAATAATATTATAGTGTGTTTCAACCATAAAACATGTTTCATGAACATCCTTGAAGGAGAAATTGAATAATGATGTATCGTTGTCCTCGATGGTAGTAACTTGGCACCTCCTGGATGGTGATTTTATTTTTCATTGTATGTGGGCTAAATAGTAGTTTAAGTAAATGTATTCCATTAAAATTATAACATTATAGTATATAGATGATACTAGAGTTATAAAGATCATATGGATATAGGATGTGAATAGAATATAAGGAAATAAAATAAATGTGAAAATGAAGTTAAAAAAGGGAGGGGGTTTACCTCTTGAAATGTCCTCTATGAGGACCTCCTTAAGGGAAGGGGTTTTGGTTCTTTTTGGAATTACAAGAGCTCTTAGATGTTCCAAGATACTAGGGAAGATTAATATGGTTTAACATTGAGAAACATCAAGTATTATAGGAGTGAGTAGATTAGGGAGTGAGTGGTGGTTTTTATAGTGGAGTAGAGGGGTGATTTTTGAATATCATTTTAATTATTTTATTAATTTTCATAAGACGAGAAATAGTTTTTATTCTCGAGAACAAAAATAGTAATATGTGCATTTGAGTTCAATACTAGTGTTCTTATGTCATCTATACATCACCTATGACTCAAAAATCATGTATTTAGCATTTATCTCCAATTATAGAATTTTATTATTCACTAAAACGTCATGTATTTTATAAATATAAAAAAAATTCACCAGAACCATTTTTTGAAGTGTAGAATTAAAATTGATATCCATTTTATAAAAATAGTTTTATAAATACATGAAATTTAATTTTTAAATAAAATTATTATCTACATGAAAAATACATTTTTTTAATTTAAAATGATTTTGTAATACTTTCAAAAATTAACCAATGTCTCATAGAATTATCCTAAATTCATTAGAAAATAAAATACTTATTTATGAATAAATTTTATGAAAATTAATTCTAATTTGAATAAATTTATTAAGATAAAATATTATTTAAACATTTATTACTCAAAAAATACCAATAGTTAATTATTAATTTTTAAAATATTAAAATTCATTTATAAATTGAATAAATTTTATTTATACTTACTTGGGTGAGGTTACTATTCATAAGTGTGTTTTAATATTCATAAGGGTCTGGTTACAATTCAAAAAAAATGTATGTTGATCCTATCAGACTCTAAATATCATTCTGATCGCAATTGTGTATATCCATTTTTTGAAATTCAAAACACAAAAGCGGTTAAACTATGTCTAACAGTTAGGTTATAACGATATCTTATAAATAAAAATGGGATTATTTTTCCAAGACCTAGGGTTTAATTAATTCTATATTAAATTTATTTTTAATTCATTGGGAGGTTGAATTCATCTCCCATTTTAATAATTTCATCCTCAAAAATACAAAAATTTTATCTCATAAAAGCAATTAGGTTATTCTTTATTATAATCTCCTCATGCTCCAATGTTGCATCTTCAATTTTATGACATTTCAAAAATAACTTTACCATTCAATTCATCTGAATCCTCAACACGTTTTCTTTAGTGTCCATAGTCCAGATAGTCTTTTCATAGTAAGATAATTTATGTTTCAAATCAATACCCTCATAAATGAGTACATGTGTTGGGTCTCGTATGTACATTCTCAAAAACGAGACAGTGAAAAAATTGTGTACCTTATAAGTTCTTGGGGGAATTACCATATAATAATCCATAGCTCAAAATATCTTGAGAATTTCAAAAGGTCTAATGTACCTGGGACTCTATTTCCCTTTCTTCCCAAATGTTATAACACCCTATTATAGACATACATTCTAGAAAACATTAAGTCCTACTTGAAATTACAAATACATACTTCGGTTATCAGCATAGATATTTTTACCAATTTGAGATTCATTGATATGAGTTCAAATAGTCATTGCCTTTTTAGTTGTTTCCTCCACAATCTCTAGGCCTACAAGATTTCATTCACCAACTTCATGCCAATATGTTAGAGTACGCCATCTCTTTCCATACAATACCTCATATATTATAATTTGGATACTTTAATTGAAACTATTTTTATATTAAAATTCTAAACAAGATAAATAATAATCCCTAAAGGTCAATTCAACATTATATAAACTTGTATTGAAATGTTTGGATCGCCATTTATGATTTCCCATCTGTTTGAGGGTGATATGAAATACTCGATCAAATCTCAATATCCAAGCCATTCTAAAGAAGTTTCTTATATTTTGATGTAAATAATGGATCATGATTTGACAAAATTGAGAAATGTTCCCCATTAAGTCTTACATATAAATTCTTATAAATTCATTCAAGGCGCTCCAGTGGAAAATCCTCCATTATAGCGAGGAAATGTGCAGATTTGGTATGTCAATCCATAATTACACATATTACATCATTATGTCATGGATTTTTGGGTAATATGGTGAAAAAATCCATATTAATATCATCCCATTACCATGTAGGAATACATATATGTTTCGTGACTCCTATAGTATGTTTTCTTTCATCCTTTACTTATTGATAGTCTAAATATATTGATACATAATAAAAAAATTCCCTGCTTCGGGTTGTTCAATCAGAAATGTTCTTTAAAATATCCATTCATCATAGTACCAACTGGGTGTGTAGTAAAATTATAACAATGGGAATAATCCAATAAATCACTTTTTAGCTTGTGTATAGAGGGAATACATAGCCTCCTCCGAAATTTCAGAATTTCATCTGTATACACGAAGTCTGCCAACATTCCATCATTCACAGCATTAATTTTTTTTGAATATTCTCATCATCATGTGGATAAATTTTAATCCTTTCTAAAAATTATGGTTGGTAAACCATTTGGAAAAGTAGTGATGCTTCAACTTCTTTAATAGTTTCCATATCCATCCTCCCTACATCCGTGTATGTTGGATCCTTATCAATTCTTATTTTTTTTGGAACTCAATGATCCTTCCTACAGAATAATTCATCTAGCTTATTTTTCTTTCCAAGGAGGTAATGTATAGAACAACCATAATCCTTGAGTTATTATAGACATTACATTTTCTTCATGATGAGTTCCTTCTGTGAGAAGATATATTTCTAGATCTTTTGATCTATATATATCTCATATTATTCTCTATAGAGATAGTGTATCCATATATTCAGAGTAAATATTATAGATTCTAACTAAATATCATGAGTTGGATTGTTCTGTCCCAGAATTTTTAACTACCTGAATTGATCAGAAATAAATATATCACTCTGCATAAGGAAAAATCCATGTCATTTCATTGAGGCATCACTATAGATCATAAATCCAACATTTCTGGGTGGTAGATTCAGGATCGGAGCATTCACTAATCTCATATTCAATGCTTAAAAAAATATTCATATTCAATTTTCCATGTGAACGTAACCACTTTAGGAATAATATTGGTCAATAGGTTGCCTTAATGAGTGATGTTATGAATGAAATTTAAATAATATCAAGCTGAACCCAAAAAACAATGTTCCTTGGTTATGTTCATTGGACTAAGATATTCATGGACATGATTTTTCTTCACAGGATCATTTAAGATTCCATCTTTAGTGGCAATATGGCCTTGAAAAGAAACTGATAGTATCCAAAATTTATACTTTTTAATCTTCCCATATAATTCTTTTATTTTAAGATTATTAAAAATAATACATAAGTAATTCTCATGGTCATCATAGATTTTGGAGTGTACCAAGATGTCATCAATAAATACCACAAAGTATTTATCAAGATATTCCTTGATAACTCTTTCATTAGATCCATGAAAACAGAGGGTACATTAGTCAGTACCAAATCCATTACTGTAATCTTCTAAATCCCATACCTCATCAAAATGATGTCTTTGAAATATATTTCTTCTATAGATGTAATTGATGTTATACTAATTTAATTTCAATATTTAAAAAAATAATAGCCTTTGTGAAGTTGATCAAATAAATTATCAATTCAAGGAAGATGATACTTGTTCGTTTTCATCATAGCATTAATCTCCCTGTAGTCATTGCACATCCCCATAGGCGAATCTTTCTTCTTAATGAAAAGAGCATGGGATCACCATAGAGAAACACTAGGGAAGATAAATCCATTATCACTCCATTCCTCTAGTTGTTTCTATATATATACTAATTCAACTATATCAATTCTATAATGGGTATTTGAAATAGTCTTTGAACCTTGAATTAAATAAATAGAAAATCTCAATTTCCCAATCCAGATGATGACTGAGTAGATCCTATAAGAATACCTCAACATATTCTTGCACAATTGATACATGATAAATTTTAATATTTCTATCCACACCTATAGATATTATTTTTTCTTCATCCTGAAGAATTTTATTCAGTGAAACAAATGGGGGTGGATCTAAATAATAAACAAATGAGGAGGTTTCCGTTCTAAAGAAAAGGGATTCTACATAATTCTCAAAAACACTAACATCCATCTTCTTATTATATATTCTTTCACCATAACATGAAAAATACATCACACCAATAATTAAATCAAAGTCAATCAAGGGTGTGATCGTAAATTCAGAAACTAAAGAACATTTTTGTTCCATTAGGGTGACTGATCGACACATATTTTTTTCAATGATACTTCCCATATGATTTTTGATTGACAATTACTTTACTAAATCAAATGGGAAATGTATAATTTTCTTTGAAAATTGGGAATGTGTAAAAGAATGCAATGATCTAGATTCAAATGATGAATTGGATAAGTTTGAGTAAACAATTAAGGTATCTACTACCACATCATTAAGAAAATCATCATAATCAGTTATAATCACATAAGCTTGGACTTTCACCATTGTACATATCTGGGGAATGTTTCCTTGAGACTTAGTAAAATCGTTGGCATTATTTCCCATCTCTTTACAATTTTAACATTAAAAATTGGTAGCTTATTTATTTCCTTTACAATATCTATATTGGTGGTATCTTTCTCTACATTTGTTACATACTATTTTTAATTTTACATGGTCTTAGGGGTGTTTCTTTCTAAAATTATCACATTCAAGAAATATCCCTTTTTTATAATTCCACTTATCTGTTCTCTCCTCCACCAGCATCTTCTTATCTTGAATTCCCTTAAAATCATTAGACTTAGAGAATTCATTCTCAATATTTATATCACCAGAGACTATATATTCCTAAAATGAGAATCATTGGGAGAATAGATCCCTTTGTAGGAATGCTTTTTTACCATCAAATAATAGGTCAATCTTTCTCCTTGGATTACGTATAAATTCTACAAAATGCCTTGATAACCTTGTGATGTTAGTTTCATACTTTTTATCATTATCATCCTATTATTTCATAAAATTCAGTAATTGAATATCCATATCTAATTGTTATTCATGAGGGATGTATTTTTCAAATAATATTTTTTAAAAATACCTCCATTCTATATTTTCATTCTCTTTATCCTCCATTTTTTAATAAAAAATCACCATTGATTGACATAACCTGATATATGATGAAATGTAATGTCAACCATCTCCCTTTCATTACATCCCAAAGTGAGAAATATCTTCTCTAAAGAACTTATCCACTCTTCTAATATGAATGGGTTTGTAGTCCCATTAAATGATGGAGGTTCATTTATCATAAAGTGGTCTAACATTACTCCTCTATATTGTGGATAAGGATGCTCCAGACATGTAAGGTTATTTTTCATAAGATGAGTAAGCTATCCCAGCATAGTTATAAGCTTATCAACTCCAATCATAGCTCTAGTACGAGAGTCATTATCTTGCATAGGAGGAAAATACCAACATTTGAAACGTGAATTCATACGATTTCCATTCCTTCCACTATGAAACATTTCTAAATAATGACATACATTAAATTATTTTATGAATCTTAATTTATTATATTTAACTAGAAAAATAGTATAGATAAATTGAAATTTTATGCATGTCTAATCTCATAATCATAAGAATGGTTACTTTGAGGAAATATATACATTTAAATCCATCATTATGGTTTATAAAGAAAATGGTAATTATCTTATCATATCCCCTAGGAGTGTAAATCTGGGTGCTAGGAAGGCTTGTTACTATGTACTAGGTTAGCTCGAGTCATGTTTGGAACGCCGTTTTGGATTTGATACTCCTTGGTACATCTATTCTAGAACCATGTCCAGTTGTATTATCTAGATATGGATTTATTTTATATAATGATTCGAATAATATATACATTACAAATATTCTAGTATTTTCTTGAATTCTTATCCACAAAGAGTATCTTAGGGTTTTCCTACACAATCTACATTTTCTAAATCTATTTTCCATGTTTGCTACTAAACTTCCTCTTATACCAACTGTAACTCAGTAACCCTAGTTACTTGGAGATAGAGTATTATTTTATTATATTGTAAGGATTTCAAGAAATTCATATCATGAATGAAATAATAGTTTAGTTGTTTTTGAAAACAAGATATAAACATACATTCTTCTTTATGACTTGAAATAAAATACAAAATAAATATTCCATTGGAATCATTTATGACTCTTAGAAAATAAATTAATTTCATTAATAATATTCATCTTCACAACCTTAGGAAAATAAAACATAAGATAAGAATATTCTCAGATGCTTTATAAGGGTATGTAAAAAACTTATCATGAAAATAAAAACAAGGCATGGTGGAAAACTAAAAACACTTGCCTTTAGAAATATACTTGAGCATAATATGGTGGGAATGAAATAGGATTAAATAAGTTCATATAATTGATCATAAGAGAATAAAACATAAAAATTGATATTATAATAGTAAAATAATCATATGATTTATTAATTAATAATAACATAATGGTGGAATTCATAATTCCTTATATATAAAATATATTGTCAAGGACTCGGCCAAGACCTTTGAAAATACTAGGGTAAGGCCTAAGCCAAACCCCAATTTTTTTCTTATTAGTCCTACCTATGCATCAAGGGGATATGACAAGATACAATAGTCACTTTATAATCACAATTAATTCCTCAAATGAAATGGTCTAAACATAAACAACATGAACATGTGTAATAACTTTCCCTAATACATATACATAAACACTAATCATTCTGAGTAGTATTGTGAATGATATCAACATACCACTTAAATATTCAAAATGATCATAATTTATTTTATAAATTATGGTATATGGTAATATATTAACCTCAATAAAACATAAAATTAAATATAGGTGTTAAAATACACAAAAAAAAATACACAATTAAAATCATCGATGAATATTTGAGAGAAATACATTTTAATTTCAAATGAAGAGTTCTTTTGGAAAAATATTTTCATAAATCTGGAAATGAACTGAGGTATTTTATTCATGATAATATTAGTGGTTTTATAAGAATAATGTTTCTTAAAACATATAATAGATTTCACATTAAAATAGGTAACAATTTGAGAAGTTCTGTTGAATCGGGCTTGTTTATGAGGTATAATGGAGATATTTATTTATAAAATATTTAACTATCCATAAAATAATTAAGAAATATGATTGGTGCATATATGTGCAATATTAAAACGAAATTTATGATTAATACATAGGAATAATTAATAATTTATTTGCTATTAATAGGGACAAAAGATAGAGGTTTGTGAAGAAAACCATTGCCTAATGTCTGAATGTGTTCTGCACATGACCATAACAAACAAGAAAATTAAATCAAATCCATTAATTTATTAATTAATTATTAATTTCATATATATTTATTTTATTTATTATAATTTTAATTATTTCTTTTATGTCCTTTTGTATGAGATATAAGATACAAATTTATCACTCTGGAGCATTCGTTTCCTTGGTTTTCACAAATCAGCGTACTTGTATATGCGTATAGAAGTTCCAATAGAATTGATATAACTCCAAAAAATTGAATTTATATATTATGAATGAACATACATAATTTTAATTGGAATTATGTATTATTTTTTCATGTATGATGATTAATCATCAGATATAACATTCGTGATAATCATTTAGATTATTTTGGAGTTATTTTGAAAATTAAGAAATAGGTTTTTTTAAGAATTAATATTATGTATATATAATGTTTAAAGTACATTTAATAGTTTATACTCCATATATTAAAATTTTTTCAACCACAAAAATGGTTTCGTTATCATCCTTGAAGTATAAATTGAAGAACGAAGTTTCTTTGTCCTCGAAGGTTGTAAATCAGAACCTGTCGAACCATGATTTTTTTAAATATAAGAGAGAGATATAGTAGTTTGAGGAAGGATATTATATTAACATGATATCATTCTAGTATATATATTTTATTAGAGTTATCATAATAATTTGGAAATAGGATTTGAGTAGAATATAATTAAATAAAATAAATAGAAAATGAAATTAAATGGAAAAAGAAGGGGTTTACCTCTTGAAATTTCTTCCTTGAGAACCTCCTTAAGGGAATGTTTTTTTGTCTTTTGGAAAGATATGGGGCTCACAGATTTATTAAGAGACTAGATGAAGATTATTTGGGTATAATGTTTAGAATATTTAAGTCTTATAGGAGTGAGTTGAGGAGGAAGTGAGAGGTGGTTTTTATAGTGGAGGAGAAGAGTGATTTTTGAATACCTTATTCATTATTTTATTATTTTTATTAATATAATAAATAGTGTTGATTATAATGAAAAAATAGTAATAAGTGCAGGTGAGGTCAAACCGAGTGTTCTTACATCACTTATACATCACCAATGTCTCAATAAATCATTTATTTAGCATTTATCTTTAATTATCATATTTTATTATTCACTAAAAATTCAAGTATTTTAAAAAAATCCCAATACATAACCATAAAAAAATTTTTACTACTAAAATTTTAAAATGAACTCCATATTATCAAAATAATTTTCAAAAATATTATAAATTCAATTTTTAAATAAAATCATTATTTACATTTAAAATACAAATTAAAATTTTAAAACTGATTTTATATTACTTTAAAAATTTAACAGAGTTCTCATAAAATTATCCTAAAATAATAAGGGAAAAATAATTAATTAAGAATAAAATTTATGAAAATAAATTTTATTTTAAATTAATTTATTAATTAGAAACGTTAATTTAATATTTATTACTTGCAAAAATACCAACACTTAATTATTAATTGTTATAATATTCACTTTCATTTATAAGTTTCCATAGTATTATTTATACTTATATGGGTGACGTTATTATTCCTATGAGTCATTACAATTCATAAGGGTCAATTTATTATTATACAAATATGTAAGATGATCTCATTATACACTAAATATCTTTCTGATCACAATTGTGTAGGTACATTTTTTGAAATTAAAAACACATAAGAAAATCAATAGTGTCTAACAACTATATTATGACTATCTATTATAAATAACATATTTTTTTGTTTCATATAGTCTCAGTGTTTCATGCATTATATATTAAATTAATTTTTAAATCATTAGAGAGTAGCATTTATTAATAATTTATATTTTTTTTAAGAATTAAATATATATTTATAGATTTCAAAAAATTATTTATACACTTAAAACCCATTAATTTAATGTTTATGTTATAATGGTAATATAAAACGTAT
Organism: Viscum album; assembly: GCA_963277665.1. Lineage (NCBI taxonomy): Eukaryota > Viridiplantae > Streptophyta > Magnoliopsida > Santalales > Viscaceae > Viscum > Viscum album. The sequence goes on from OY728160.1 coordinate 175,390,985, forward strand.
GTTTTTTTGGTAATGTGTTTCATGTTTAATATGACATTGAATATAAAAATATGGTATGAAAAAATGAGTGTTGTATGTAACGAAAGATGAAAATATCATTTCATGTAATGAAATATAAACATATTATTGTGTGTCCCGCATGTTAAGGAATATAGTATTATTCTTATAAAAATCTCAAAGAAATATATAAAAACATCAAACAAACAATCATAAAAGATTCATTCCAACATTATGAAGAACATCTATCGGTAAATAGATCTAGTGATGTTGTAATGTCAATTAAAAACATTGAATGTGTACCAAAAGTTATTGAAGAATATTTCATCATCTTTTCAACACAAATTAATTAATTATTGTATATTTCTAATCTTTTTATACCATGGTATTCTTGAAATTGATTGAAATATATGAGATTCATCATCTAGAGGGGCCCTTATTTTAAGACCACCTTTTGAATATAATGAACATATTGAAAAGATAACAGAAAATTAAAAGTAATTAATTAGTACATATACAAAATATATTAACATGATTTGAACCCAAATTTTTTTTACAAGATGATAAATATGAAGAAATCTACATTTTGGATAGAAAAATGGGCGATGGAAAATTAAAAAATCACCCAACTATAATGATGTTTTTTGTAATTTATTATTCATTAAATTATTTTGATAAAAAAATCAGGATCATGATGCTTTGAATTTTTATGTTATATACATTAATAAACCATTCCATTATCTAATTATTAATATATAATACATTAGTTTTTATTATGTGTAATATCGATTTTAGTATTACTAAAATTCATCTAGACCAATATTTTTAAAAAACTTATAGTAACCTCTACCCTTTTGACATGTTTTAAACTAAGTAAAAATTAAATCATTTGGTCCACCACACATTCGATAATTAAAATTCCATAACTAGTTATGAATAATTACACAATTAAAAAATAACAACCAATAAAAACATTCATTTTAAAGGTAAAACTCAAATGCTTAAAATGAAAAACCATATAAGGATTTATATATCTAATTTATAGAAAAAGGATAATAATAATGGAGAAATAAACAACAACTTATAAACCAAAAAATAAATGATTGAATTGTATCCAAAAGGGATGGATATGAAGATAAAATTTTTATCAACCCTAAACATGGTATCCTAAATATAGTTTCTTCTTTATTTCATTAGCATAATACCCAAGAAATGTTATCTCTAAGGAATAAATAGTTTTATAGTCTTTATAAACTACATATATCATAGATTCTTTCAATAAATTTAGAAACCCATATTACAGTATACTATTTTTTATAATATCATTATTCACTATATCATATCATTTCATAATAATAATATTATAGTAAATGGATTTCTGGGAAAGGAAATAAAATAAGGGTGATGAAAAATTCTCAGTAAAGAATAAGAGTAACACAAAAATATCATGAATTAAATTACCATAATCAATATAAAATGACCAATATGGTATTTTAATAACTAAAAACATATTTCATGTAATTAATAACATGAATATAATAACTTGATAAAGATTAATCAATATGGAAAAGTAAATTACTAAAAAAAGATGTCCTTAAATCAATACAATTAAATCAATACCACGATAATATCATTTTGAAAATATAATTTATAAAAATAATAAATAAATTTTAATTAAATAAGATGCCTAATTATTGTACATCATGATATTAGGTATCATCATACCTCTATCAATAAGATATATCATCCAAACTATATAATATTAATGTGTTGAATCCCGTTTAACTAAGGTGAACCCACTAATTCTTCTCATTATACCAATAAATGCGTCAAGTGGATATCTATAACCAGATTCCATACATATCTTCGTGTATAAATAATTTATCATATACTGAAGAATACATTAAATTCAATAAAAAATGTGTCTTTTCATCAAATATCTATATTAATAAATAAATACATATTTATCAATATTTATACAGATAAAGAAATAAATTTCAATGCTTAACACCATATATAGAAATTATAAAAATATTAAATTAAACAATCAATGATAATTAATATGGATATTTTAGGTAAATTTAATATCCAAAGGAAAGTGAATAATTTTAAGGAATGATAATGACTACATAAATAAATAAAGTACATTAATTATAATATTTTCCTTTGCCAAAATGATCATAAAGAATCCAGATGAACAATAAGAATGGTATAAATACAATATATAGCCTATGGAGTAATAATATAGGTTTTATTCATTGATTAATATAAATTTAAAAAAAACTCATTAAGAATGTTATCCTTATCATTTTGAATGCCACTTTTTAATACTAATAGTTCCTAAAACATTTTTGGTATACATTTTCTTGAAAATAATATTTTAAAATTAATAATTAATATAGAAAACTTTTTTATTTCCATGAAAATGACAAATTATTTTTATTTTATACATGATACTATAAATACTGCTTTCAATTTTTCATTGAAATACAAATAGTAATTTATTTGAAAATAACATGATTATTCCATTCAAATTTTTTTCTAAAACGAATAAATGGGTACAAGTTTATTTAATAAAATTATTTTAAATTATTAAAAACCACATGCAATAAATTTTTAGAAAATATTATTGTGGATGAAAATGTATACTCGGCCAAATAGATAAATGAAGTTCTATTTTCTAAAAAATAAAATCTCAATTATTTTAATTTCTTATGAGTGTAAAAATGTTTATATTACATAAAAACATCCTAAATAACTAGAGTATATTAAATTGATAGTATTTATTAAACAAATATATAATAAATTCATTCATTAAAATTTGTCTATAAAAAATATCAATTAAAATCATATTTTTAAATAAACCCTCTTAAATATGAATATTTTTAAATGGTAATTAATAGATGAATAGAATATATGTTTCAAAAGTAAAACTTATAAAATAATTTTATATAAAACATAATGTAGTTAAAGGTTAATGCACACACTTAATGTATCAATTGTAAATTTATCTTTCTCCAAAATGATTTATGGAAGAATGGGTTTTGTGACCCACAAATTCCTATATTTTTTTTAATACATATATATTTAACCTAGTGAAAGAAGTTGAGTTATGAAATTCATTACTATATGTTAGTTTTCATTTCAAATTCCATTGATTGAAATAAATCAAATTGAAAAATATAATTCTATAAATAATGAATTATTTATGATATTACCTATCAAATGGGATGTATATAAACCATATAAAATTAATTAGGTGCATAACATTACATTATACCTCAATGAAGTGAAATTGAGATGAAGACCCTTATGTTTTGATCACATTTGGTGGAACGTGCCATAAACACATGAACGATGGTTTTAGAAATGTTTCTACTTTATAATAAAATCATAACAATATTTATAATATAATTTATGATACTTTAGTAACATGTTATCACCCATTCACTAATAATATTTCATTATTTTCATTATTTCGGGTGTTGGTTGATTTATTTTTTCATTAATGATTTTTCTTGAATGTTCATGTTATTATGCATATTTTATAGTCCCATAATATAAATAATAATAATAATGACATAATTATTATATTTAAATATCAAATTTATTTTTATGAATAATCCTGGATGATGGTTTTGAAAAATGAAGTATGTTACGATCTTGGAGATAGTATCTCATACGTACGAATGAGTAATGATTCCATTTTTAATGATAATTATGGAAAGGTAGAAAATAATGTTTTAAAAATATTTAATGATCATAATATCATAAATAATATATTATTTCATTAAATATATGTAACACCCCAGGTAAATAAAGAATATGACATTTTCACATTTATCTATATTTTTGAATAAAATATTAATATTATTTTAAAGGGGATGCTATGCTCGATGGCGTACCCAATACGCAACAACAAGTTTCTTGGGAATCTTACGTTGCACTCTAATAATTAAATAATATTATTTTAAATGGTAGTTAAAGCCTAGCCGTTGTAATAGCAGGAATGAACAGAACTAACTACAAAATGATTATATATTTTTTTCAAATATTTTTACTCTTTACAATAAATGTTAGAGGATTAAAAATGCGAATGAATCCAATTTTAAGCGTAAACATTCTAATATTCTTTAAAAGGTCGATTAACTGTCTTTTGATGGGGAGCCTCTTTTAAGTCAACTTTTTGAAAATTTTATGTGTTATATTTGAAAAAAATAAAATTCTTCTTTATAATCGGGACATCAAAATTAACTTTGTGTAAATTTTTGATATTTTTCTGATAAAGTTCATTTTTTAATGAATAGTGAAAAATAATGTATTTTAATTCAAAACATTTTTTTAATATAATTTATTTATATGATAACATTATCTTTTGAATTGTTTTTAAAGTTCAATTAGAAAATATTTTTACCATTTAATCCAATAGTGGTTGTTGGAATTAATTTTATTTGGAAATTGGACTTAAACTAATGTCAATCTTTTGATACTTATTGTTTCATAAAAACATGCTATTTGCTCTGACAGTGGGAATTAATTATTAAATTAATTAATGTAACTTATATGTTTCGAATTTTGTAAAATAGAGATCATTTTTGAATTCATAAAATCAAATATAGCATAGGGTGATTTTTTGGTATTTTTCTGAAAAACTTCAATTTTTGATGAATAGTGAAACCACTAAGTGGTGCTTAAAAAACTGATTTTTCGTTTAAATGAAATTTTACCACCTCTGTGTTTTGAATTTCAAAAATCTGACATACATGGTTGTCATTAAGAAGTAAAATGTGGTACAATGGGATTAAAATAATTTTTTGGTGAATAGTAACTTTTAAGTTTGTAATTGCGATTAGAGGTAATTCGTGAAATTTAAGGTAAAAAAATGTTTTAATAATATGAAATGACCTTGAAACATGTAATTACATTATTGGATGTGTCATGTCTGACCAAGACAGTCCATGGGTCATCTTGGGGACCCCATGGAGCCACTTTGGTAGGAAAATGACTTTAATAACTTTTTATTTAAAGTTAAAATTAAAATGTCACAAACATGTGTTGTTTTACTAAAAAAAATTACATTGGGTTATACAAGTCATATTTTTTACTATAAATATTCATTAGAAATATAAAAATATTTCCTACATCATGATATTTTTTTATAATTTTATGATATTAAATAAATTAAATTATTTATGACACCATGATGATACAGTGATTACCTCATTATTTAACGATTTAAATAAATTGAAAATATAATGTAAAATATAATACCTAAACTTGTCAAAACCCTATTTTAGGGGTGTATATAGAACTCTTATAACCTTATCCTAGAAATATATAATCTTGGGACCTTTAAAATCCGAAAATCATATTATAAAAAAGTATTCTTTTATAACTTTCCTAGAGTGCCCCTCCTCTCCTCTTATAAAAGGCACCCACCTCTACCACCTTACCCACACTTCCAAAGCCTTTAGCTCGGACAAAACCTTCCCATTTCATCTCTAAACATACCTCTATTCATCATTGAAGCCTCACTTTGGGCAGAATCCTTTCCAAGGAATCCTTTGTGCTTAAATCAAAGAGAGTTACTCGTTTTAAAGGTAGTGTTTTCTATTGTGTTCTTATGTATTATTTTGATTCTCCAACCCCCTAATCTCTTTTTATTCTTTTCTATTGTAACAACAAAAGTATCCCAAATATAGTAGGATGTTTTTATGTTAATGATTTGAGAAACACTTACACACACCTTCGTCTCATGGTTAAAGAACATACTGTTTCTGTGGTTGGCGAGTTTCTACCTCACGAATTGATGATTGTTCGATTTTCTTTTAAGACATTTAAAGGTGGAAATTATGATGTCACTGTATTTTATATATGATATATATGGTATTTATGTTTACTATATGATTCTGTATTTTATATTTATAACATAACTATATTTTTTTCATGTTGTGCAAATGCGATAATTTCATCTGAGGAAGTGTGGACTACCGCCCCCTCAAGTGATGTGACTCGTTAATACAATACATGTAATGTATAAAAAATTAAATTAATAAAAATATGTGACCTCTATAACATATATATTATAATATAATTAATATATATATATATCATTTATTTTTAATTCCATTAATATTAAAAAAATGAAAGTATCGTTCATGCGTACGTACGACCTACCATCTCCATGAATGATGCTTTTCATTTTTTATCTCCAAATGTTATGGAATAGTATAAAATTAATATGTACTGGATATATATGATATTTTAATAATTAATGCTATTCTGTAAATGATTTACTTATAACTACATGGGAAATCATTTTCAAGCAAGTTCATTTTTTTCTCATGTACCAAACATCGACAAAAACGTCTGATATGAACTAACATTATTAAACAACTATTATAACATTATAATATGTGATATGAAATGAATAATAATACTTAATGGAGTTCCTTATGCAAATATAAATTGACCAATGTTTATTATTCCGGAATATAAAGCAACAAACAAGAAAAGTCGGACTTGAGGTAAGTGATCCTACCTCTCTCTTTGTTTTTAAGTACTCTTTTTATGTAACTTACTTTAAGCTCCTCTTTCTTATGTTGGGGGATGTTATTTTATATTAATAATTATGTAAATATTATTTTTATATGGTGAGAGAACCTATTTTATCTCATCAATCAATTTTTGGATGTTTTATGTGGCGCCATTAGGCTGCCAAATTATCATAAGGGGATTTTATCTCAATTTTTTTTCCCGTGAGATTCATGCTACATTGGACACTATTTCCTTTTGTGTGGTGTATGTACTGCACATTATTTTAATATTTGTATAATATAATCTCATTTATGGGTATTTACATCTTCATTGTATGAACCTTCTTACATGGGGTGTACGTTTTGAAAGTTGCCCAAATCGGTAAGGGAACATTTCACCCTCCTCTTTTTAAAAGACTTATTTTGTTATGTCTTTCAATTTACATATTTTTATGATGGGATATGTTTTTTATATCCTTATTGATGTAAATTTTATGTCCAAGTTACGAGATACCATTTTCTCTCTCATCAACAAATTTTATAAATTTTAAAGTGACACTGTTAGGCTGTCGAATTTTACCAAGGGATCTTCTTAACCCAATTTTGATTTCTTTGGGTTCAACATGTAGTTATTGAATATGTAATACTTTGAATATTTTTGAATGAAATTTGATTGTTTTACACATAATAACCACTTATATTGGGTGTATTTATATTTTTCACACATAATTATGAGATTGATTTATCTTTAATTTAAGGATACCTTGTTTATAAGGGATTTCATCTCATTTTACATTTCTATTGTGACTTCATTGCTGTTATGAACCAATTCACTCTTATATGGTGTATATACTATCCTTTGGAATATTATATCATGAAACCCATTATTCTCATGATATTATAAAGTTCTGATTAAAATTTATTCCTCAATTATTGTATTCAAGTGTCTCTCATTTTGTTAGAAACCCTTTAACTAAAATATCATTTTAAATATTTTAATGATTTATTCTTATAAATATTTCTCATTAATATCCATGTTTTCAAATTGGTTTTAAGGATTTATTTATATGGATATTAATGGTTTAAAATTTCAAATGCATCAAAGTGGTATGGGACACTTGGATTCAAAAATCTCTTTATTAAATGTTTTAAATGGTTTTGAAAATGGTTTTCGAATGGATTCATTATTTAAATATATTAAAATGTTATATTGTTATTGCTATGTGGGAATGTTATTTGTACTTTATGCTTAAGTTCTGTACTATGATTATGTTATGGTTCTTGGGCATTGTTTATGAAGACGGGTGGTTCCGTGATAAACTATGGGCGGGTGAGCCCGATATAGCTCTCTAATGCATTGGGTAACATGAAGGAGTTAATAGTTAAGGTTTATCTGAAGAGATTTAGGGAATATACTGTGATGGGTATTCCAAACGTAACCAAGAGGGTTACTTGCTACATAATAATGTTATGAATGCCTCAATTTACCTTTATGTCTTATGATTTCTATGATTTATTCATTATTTGATGAGGTATGTTAAAGTGATTATGTTTTATGAGTAAAGTATGATTTCATACATGGACTAATGTCTTCATTTAATACTTTTATGTCTCTTATTGATCTTTTTATGCTTATACCAAGTTTTTGAAATGTTTTTCACAGGTCAAGGAAAAGGTACATGATATGATGATAGGGTCAAGGAAGTGTCATGAAAGAATCAATGTTTTGTTTTAAATATGTTTCCGTCGATGGGAAAAAAAATGATTACTATCTTTTATGTAACCACATTTTTTAAATGTGGAATATAATGAATGATTTATGATCTAATTCTCTAAAACTATAAACCTGAAAAGATCCTCAATGTGAATAATTCATTTAATACAATAATAAGTAATGTTTAAGGCCGAGTCCTTATAGTTGGTATCAGAGGTCAGTTTAGACAACATTAGGGATTAAGAGTTTTTGTTAGACACATGATTAGTCCCTATATATAATATTTTAGTGAAATTCTTGTTTTATAACTTTTTTTTAGGTCATGTAAAGTCGGTTGAGAATGGAAGGAGGAGGATCTCAAATGAAATTCCTATCTCTTCCTGATGACATGCTTGCAATAATTATTGCAAAGTCTTGTTCGAATGATTGTGAAACTTTTCCTAGCTTACAACTCACTTGCAAGTAGTTGTTTGAGATATAAAACATCTCCACTATAACTCTTTATCATTGTGGATAATGGGTTGTATTTATACAAATACCATTTTCACAATATTCTCATATTTTGAAGAAATGTAAATATTATCAAGGTATTTTCAAATATTTTACCTTATCACAAGAATTTGAAGTATATTATGATTTTAAAAATGGTGCAGACGAAGGAGACCCTTGCGCAACCTATTTATATTTGATTTTAAAATATAGTCTCTCAGCACATACTTATGGTATTTTAAAAGGACCAATAATAGAATGTTTCAAATCAATTTCTATCTGACTATTTTATAGAAATCAGGTTTTATCATATGTCTTGGAATTATATGTCATACATGATTATTTTCCAAAACTGTTTTTTTGTGAACACCCATATGACCTATGTTGTACAAGGTGTATTTGGATGGATGAAGCAAATGATTTTGAAGGATCTCTAAATAATTGTTTTAATGCATGTGACTTCTACCTACGTGAGCAAGATGACGAGAAACCGAGTGGACTCCATGATCAAGGTATGATGTTGTTCATTTTGGAAATCATTTTATTATATCTTATGGTGGTGAAATAAGACTTCATGAATTAAGATGTTGAGATCATAACGAATTTGGATGAAAATGATAGGTATAAGGAAAATATTGAGGGTAAAACATGTTAGGGTTATTTTTGGAGTTTTATTAAAAGGACAACATGCAGACCGTGTGACAACCCGTCGCGTCGGACAAAGCTGTGGGAATCGAACCCACAACAAAAGTGTGACTGGTATTTATCACCTACCACTAGACTACATGAATTTCCTAGTTAGTATAAATTATTATTATTTTTAGATGATTTTATGAGTAAGTTGATTATGGGTTATCTATGGAAATTATTAACCTATCATGGAGGATATGTGATTAGGTTATTTACTTTTCAATATCAGACTTTAAGAGAAACTGATGTTATTTGGAGATAAGTGTTAATTTGTACCTTGGAAGACTATGTGATTAAATCCTTCAAATATTTGTGTTTCAATATTAGTTTGGTTTACTTTGAAGAATTTTATGGATAAATTCTTTATTGAATGGTCTTTGTCGAACTTTGGGTATTGTTTGACAAATTCTGGATATTAAGAATAGATTTTTTATCCTTTTTGGGTATTATCAGATCTCATACTAAACTTTTAGGTTTCAGTTTTGGTTAAGGTCTAAATACATGGGAAGTATATAGTTCTCTTTTGTGGATTATTTGATTCTCTAGTAGTTGATTATAGATTTCTTAATTTAAACAAGTCTTCCTAAATACTCTTTTTTTGGGGAAAGTACGAGTTTGTGTAAGAAATCTAGTAAAATTTGAAAGTCAACATGACAAGTAAGTATGTTTCCTTATGATCAAAAATAAATTCCTCAATGAAAAGTATCTTAAAACAAAAATGTTGTCTATCATATTTTCCTTCGGGGGAATCGAATACCGTTTAACCCACCACAAGTATGTGATTTTCTTGTGGTTAAATTTCTCCTAAACTTGTTTTCTATCACTCTCGCTCAGAACATCACCCTTTGTTTTTTCCACCATATCCATGTTTTCCTACATGGAATCCTAGTATGGGTTAACTCGGGTGACCTTTTTACTTCTCATTCTTTATTTTAAAGTTATTGTTTTACAGACTCTTGTTCCGATGTGGGATTTTCAATGACGTTTCCAAGAACAATTTTAAAATTATGAGGACGTAATTCCCAAAAGGGCGGAAGGATGTAACACCCCATGTGAATAAAGAATATGAAATTTTCACATTTATCCATATTTGTGAATAAAATATTAATATTACTTTATAGTGGATGGTATGCTCGATGGCATACCCAATACACAACAACGAGTTTCTTGGAAATTTTACGTTGCACTCTAATAATAAAATAATATTATTTTAAATTGTAGTTAACGCCTAGCCATTGTAATGGAGGGAATGAACAGAAATAACTACAAAATGATTATATATGTTTTTCAAATATTTTTACTCTTTACAATAAATGTTAGTGGATTAAAAATACGAATGAATCCAATTTTAAGCATAAACATTATAATATTCATTAAAAGGTCGATTAACTGCCTTTTGATGGAAAACCTCTTTTAAATTTACTTTTTGAAAATTTTATGTATTATATTGGACAAAATAAAATTCTTTCTTTAGAATCGGGACATCAAAATTTACTTTGTGTAAATTTTTTGGTATTTCTCCGATAAAGTTCATTTATTAATGAATACTGAAAAATGTTATATTTTAATTCAAAGCCTTTTTTTAATCTAATTAATTTATATGATAAGATTATATTTTGAATTTTTTTAAAGTTCAAATAGAATATATTTTTATCATTTAATCCAATAGTGGTTGTTGTAATTAATTTCACTTTGAAATTGGACTTAAACTAGTGTCAATCTTTTGATACTTATTGTTTCATAAAAACACACTATTTACTCTGATAGCGGGAATTAATTATTAAATTAATTAATTTAACTTATATGTTTTGAATTTTTAAAAATAGACACCATTTTTGAATTTGGAATATCAAATATAGATAGGCTGAAGATTTGGTATTTTTTTGAAAAACTTTAATTTGTGATGAATAGTGATACCACTAAGTGGTACTTAAAAAACCGACTTTTCATTTAAATGAAATTTTACCACCTCTGTGTTTTGAATTTCAAATATCTGACATACATGGTAGTCATTAGGAATTAAAAGGTTGTTTAATGGGATTAAAATGATTTTTTGGTGAATAGTAACTTCTATGTTTTTTATCGCGATTAGAGGTAATTAGTGTAATTTAAGGTAAAAATAATGTTTTAATAATATGAAATGACCTTGAAACATGTCTTACACTTATTGTATGTGTCATGTCAGACCAAGACAATCCATGGGTCAACTTGGGGACCCCATGGAGCCACTTTGGTAGGAAAATGACATTAATAACATTTTATTTAAAGTTAAAATTAAAATGTCACAAACATGTGTTGTTTTACTAATACAATTTTTAAAAGGGGTTAAACAAGTCATATTATTTACAGTAAATATTAATTATAAATCTAAAAATATTTCCTACATCATGATTTTTTTTATAATTTTTAGACATTAAATAAATTAAATTATTTATGACACCATGATGATGCAGCGATTACCTAATTATTTAACTATTTAAATAAAATGCAAATATAATGTAAAATATAAGACCTAAAATTGTCCAAAACCTATTTTATGGGTGTATTTAGAACTATTATATCTTTATCCTATAAATATATTATTTTGGGACCTTTAAAATCTGAAAAGCATATTATAATAAAGTATTATTTTATAACTTTCCAAGGGTAACCCTCTTATCCTCTTATAAAAGGCCCCCACATCTACCACCTTATCCACACTTTCAATGACTTTGTCTCGGCCAACCCCTGCCCATTTCATCTTTCCACATCCCTCTATTCATCATTGAAGCCTCACTTTGGGCATAATCGTATCCAAGGAAGCCTTTGAGCTTAACCAAAGAGAGTTACCTGTTCTAAAGGTAGTGTTTTCTCTTATGTTCTTATGTTTTATTTTGCTTCTCTAACCCCCTAAACTCATTTTATTATTTTCTCTTGTAACAACACCAGTATCTTCAATATAATAGAATGTTTTTATGTGATGTATTCGAGATAAACTTACACACACCTTCATCTAATTGTTAAATAACATACTGATTCTGTGGTTGGTGATTTTCTGCCTCACGAAATGATGAGTGTTCAATATTCATTTAACACCTTTAAAGGTGGCCATTGTGATGTCAATGTATTTTATATATGATATATATGATATTTATGTATACTATAAGCTTAAATATTTTATATTTAAAACATACCTTTATTTTTTTTCATGTTGTGAAAATGCGATAATTTCATATGAGGAAGTGTGGACTACCGCCCCTCAAGTGATGTGACTCGTTAATGAAATAAATGGAATGTATAAAGAATTAAATTAATGAACATATGTGACCTATATAACATATATATTATAATTTAATTATAATATATATATATATATATATCTAATTTATTTTTAATTCCATTAATATGACAAAAAAATGATAGTAGCGTTCATGCGTATGTACGACCTACCGTCTCCGTGAAAGGTGCTTTTCATTTTTAATCTCCAAAGGTTATGGAATAGTATAAAGTGAATATGTAATGGATATATATGATATTTTAATCATTAATACTATTCTGTAAATGATTTACTTATAACTACATGGGAAATCATTTTTAAACAATTTCATTTTTTTACTCATGTACCAAACATCGGCAAAAACATCTGATATGAACTAACATTATGAAAGAATTATTATAACATTATATTATGTGATATTAACTGAATAATAATACTTAATGGAGTTCTTTAAGAAATTATTAATTTACCAAAGTTTATTATTCAGGAATATAATGAAACGAACAGGACAAGTCGGACTTGAGGTAAGGGATCATACCACTCTCTTTGTTTTTAAGTACTCTTTTTATGTAACTTACTTTACGCTCCTCTTTCTTATGTTGGGGGATGTTATTTTATATTAATTTTTCTATAAATTTTATTTTAATATGATTAGAGACCCTATTTTATGCCATAAATCCATTTTTGGATGTTTTATGTGGCGCCGTTAGGCTGCCAAATTTTAATAAGGGGATTTTCATCCCACTTTTTATTCCCGTGAGATTCATGCTACATTGGACACTATTTCATTTTGTGTGGTGTATGTACTGCCAATTATTTTACTATTTGTATAATATAATCTCATTAATGGTTATTTACATCTTCATTTTATGACCCTTCTTACATGGGGTGTACGATTCGAAAGTTTCCCAAATAGGTAAGGGAACCTTTCACCCTCCTCTTTTTAAAAGACATCTTTTGTTATGTCTTTTAATTTACATCTTTTTATGCTGGGAAATGTTCTTCTAAATCCTTATTGATATAAATTTTATTTCCAAGTGATGAGATACCAATTTCTCTCTCATCAAATAATTTTATGAATTTTAATGTGACGTTGTTAGACTATCGAATTTTACCAAGGGATCTTCTTAACCCAATTTTGATTTCTTTGGGTTCATTATGTAGTTATTGAATATGTCATCCTTTGAATATGTGTGAATGAAATTTGATTGTTTTACACATAATATCCACTTATATTGGGTGTATTTATATTGTTCGCCCATAATTATGAGATTGATTTATCCTTAATTTAAGGATACCTTCTTTATAGGGATTTCATCTCATTTACATTTCTATTGAGACTTCATTCCTGTTATGGACCAATTCACTCTTATATGGTGTATATAATATCCTTTGGAATATTATATCATGAATCCCTTTATTCTCATGATATTATAATGTTCTGATTTAATATTTATTCCTCAATTATTGTATTCAAGTGTCTCTCATTTTGATAGAAACCCTTTAAATAAAATATCATTTTAAATGTTTTAATGATTTATTCTTATAAATATTTCTCATTAATAACCATGTTTTCGAATTGGTTTTATGGATTATTTATATGGATATTAATGGTTTCAAATTTCAAAAGCTTCAAAGTGGTATGGGACACTTTGATTAAAAATCACTTTATTAAATTTTTTAAATGGTTTTGAAAATGGTTTTAGAATGGATTCATTATTTCAATATCTTTATATGTTATATTGTTATTGCTATCTGGGAATGTTATCTTTACTTTATTATTATGTTATGTACTATGGTTATGTAATGGTTCTTGGATATTGTTTATGAATATGGTTGGTTCCATGATAAACTATGGGTGGGTGAGCCCGATATAGCTCTACAATGCATTAGGTAACGCGAAGCAGTTAAACGTTAAGGTTTCTCCGAAAAGATCTAGGGAATATACAGTGATGGGTATTCCAAACGTAACCAAGAGGGTTACTCCCTAGGTAAGAATGTTATGAATGCCTCATGTTACCTTTATTTCTTATGATTTTTATGATTTATTCATGATTTGATGAGGTATGTTCAAGTGATAATGTTTTATGATTAAAGTATGATTTCACACATGGACTAATGTCTTCATTTCATACTTTTAAGTCCCTATTGATCATTTTATGCTCATCCCAAGTTTTTGAAATGTATTTCACAGGTCAAGGGAAAGGTAATGATGTGATGATAGGTTCAAGGAATTGTCATAAAAGAATCCATGTTTTGTTTTAAATATGTTTCCGTCGATGGGAAAAAAATGAATACTATCTTTTATGTAACCACTTTGTTTAAGTGTGGAATATAATGCATGATTTATGATCTAATTCTATAAAAATCTAAACCTTAAAAGATATTCAATGTCAATTATTAATTTAATTCAACAATAAGTAATGTTTAAGTCTGGGTCCTTATAATATACTTTTAAATATCATCCATGAGGTGTGCTGATGAAAATGAAGTCACATTGCCTTGTGGAAGAGGTAGTCCACAAGTACATAGATGATTATATAATTTTCAGTATAGAAAGGAAAATGATAGATTTTCCTTTATATTGATTAATATTTCACAAATGTCATAATAAATGATTTTATATATCATATAATCAAAAATATTATCCATATTACTGTAAATTTAAAGCATTAGTGAAAAGGGAATCACATTTTTATTCTGAGGTGGTAGACCTTTGTACATCAGAGTGATGCAATTTTATCCCCAACTGAATGAAAAGTTAATAGTTATATATGATATAATGGTTAAATTTGTATTATAATTAGATAATTATCATATATATTTTATATATATCATCATACCAAACCGTGGGAGGACATGTTGGAAAAACCAATGACAGCATTTTGTGAGGTGGTGGTCTGTCATACACACAAATGAGAATTTCAAAAACAATTTGATGGAAGTGGGGATGAAAGTAGGACATGAAGATAAAATTATAAAATATCCGTATATTTAAGGTACATATGTTATTATATCATTATATATTATTAATAATTGAATTCTTTAGAGGAAAAAATAAAATAAAAAATCACATTGAATAATGTTACCTCTTTTTATGGTAACATCTGTATGTATACACCAATGACTTCCATATTTATGGTTTATTCAAAAAATAAGGATTATTGTATGAGTGGAAGGATTTTTAAGTGATTTGGTTTGGTACTATCAGAACCATAGGGATTTAAATGTGTGAATTATAGATGATAGGGGGGACTTTTAAAAGTGAGGTGAGTGGAACACTTGTAATTTTGTAAAATAATGTTTTTTAACAACATTTTTTACATGAAAAAAGGGTCCAAAAAGGAGTAATATATAGAATTATATGTTATAAGGTATAATTATTTCCCGAAAAATTATATTAGACATTTTGTTTTCATTTAATCCTTATCTTTGTAGTTTAACCATCACATTAATCTATTTTTTTCATAATCATGGTAAATAATTATTCCTATTTTCACTAATAATTTTGGAAAAAAATTTGGCTAAAAATAAAAAATAATATAAATTATTTAAATTACAAATATAAAATAAATTATTCCATATTTAATTAATATAATGGGAAGAAATTTATTTGAAATTACCTCATAGAAGTGATGAAAAGCGGGTTTCCCAAGGGAAATCCTTCACTTTTTCAAAAGTTCGTATCTAAAAATTCAATAAATAATTAATTATAGAGAGATATATTAGACTAATAATTATATAATTGTAATAGTTTTTCATTAATTAAAATCTAAAAAAAAATTCTAACACTCTTTATATTTTTTTAATGAAAAATATTTCCAAATGGTTTTAAAAATATCTTTATAATCATTCAAATTTATTTCCCTAAAAAAATTTACAATGGTTTTATGTTATAATGATCCTTTTCACATAATAAATGATATTTACCTCAGGAAATATTTTTAAAATATCATTAATAGTTATTTTTTCTATAAGATGACATTTATTGATGTTTCTGAAGACCTTCTAAGAAACTATACAACGGATCCATTCAAAATATTTCTTGATTGGTTAATTTTTTTTAGAATTATTATTATGAAACCCAATTATATTCTACGAGATTTATGGTTTTGATACAAAATTATTTTGTGGGTAATACATTCAAGATGTTATTATGAAAAAAAACACTTTTCATAGGTTATGATGTGATGGAATGTTAATGATACCCATTTAATTTTGTGGGTCATAATTAGATGTTTATAAAAATTATATATTTTTATGGGTCATAATACGATGACTATTTTATTTTATTTTGTCACATGTATGAATTAATTTATTATGACATGCATCGGACCTATATATTATTCCAATAAATTGGGAAATGATTGATGACTCAATAGTATAAATGTTATGTGGGAACCTGATTAAATGTTAAAAATGTATGCATGGACCTAGTTTCATCCATACGTTTATGAGTGAACCTGATTACATGTCACAATGGTATGGTTGAACCTTATTATGTGATCACAACATTATTCATAGACATGGTTTCATTTCAATAAGTTGTCATTTAAACCTGATTACATCTTCACTATGTTAAGCATGAATCAGATTACATGCTCCCAATTTTATGCATGGAATAGGTATCATGTCCATAAGGTTATGTGTGAACCATATTTCACATTAAAAATGTTATGTATGGACCTAGTTTCATGTCCAAGGTTGATGTGGGGCTGGAATTCATGTCCTTAACTTAATTACTGAACCTTATTTTACATATACATGATCAAAACATAAAAAACTAATTTGCATGCCAAAAATTAAATATCGTATTCTTATGTCATGTTTCCATGACATATGCCCTTAATAATATTATGGTATATGTCTTATAAACAACTTATAATGTTAATTATGATATCAAACATTCAGGGTATGATAATCAAATGTTATGGTCAAATTTTATACCATTTTTCTAGTTATGCTTACACAATTCATTATTTACCCTTATTGAGCACCTGATCACAATCATTTCTTATGTTTCTTTTTCCGATGATATGATGAAATGTTTTTGGTAAAATTACTAAAGGTGGAGATATTTATGGGTCATTTTTAAGATCTTTCACTAGGATAGAATATTTGTTCCATGTGTACAAAGACAGTAAACTATTATGGTCTTCGAGCATGTATTTTAGTACTGTATTTAGTGTTCGTCTAAAATAATGTAATCTCCATGTATGTTAATTCTGGGTCACTGTATTTGGTATTAATGGAACATGTTAGACATCCATTAGAAACAAGGTTGAGAAAACATTAATTTGATGTATTTCTATATTTCAATGGATATGTCTAGGGATGTCTCTAAGGATATTTATAAGGATGACTCAATGTTTAGGAAAATATCCTATAATTTTGGTAAACAATATAGTGATAGGTTTCTTAGAAATAAATCCATTTTTGGATACTATATCTGGATGTGGACCTAAAACAAAATTACCTTGGGGTAACAACACAGAAAAAATGTCCTGGGCTTGACTCGGGGTAATATGGTACCTGGAAATGGGCCTTGCTGCACACATGGTTTGACACTCTTGGGGGATATGCATTGGGAATTCATAAACACATCAGGAACCATCATCATGTATTTAAATATATGTTATATATAAGAAACCTAGGATGGACCGAGGATGTCATATATTAAAAACTTTTTCCTGATTAAGACATCGTATAAGTATGTCTTTTCACCACTAAGTGGTTTTCACCATTTATATGTAATGATCACACAATGCCTTCTGGGTTTAATGTTTAGAGAGAACTAAAATGAACATGGTTCACATTTACTGATTCATATTTGGAATGTATGGGCATTATTCTAGCCATTTTTAAAATTTTAAATCTCATAAATAGAATCAGTAAGTTTATACATATATTGGTTATACCTCTGAAGATAATGAGACCTCAAATGACATGGGAAAGGTATGTGATTTTCTTTCTATATTTTTTACATTAAATATAACAAGAATGATTAGATTGAGGTTGAGGAACCATATGAAGTGATTTATTTTTGATATTAGAGGAAATAGGTAATAATGATCAAGTTTATGAGGCTTAATTAGTGGTTTAAGAATAATGTTTAATAAAGGAAGTCTTTATGTGTTGGAATTAAAAGATTATGTTATATAAATCGTGAAATATATGGTTATTTCATAATACATTTTCATTATGGATTGAAAAGGACATGTTTTAGGGTGAGGAAGACATACAAAACATTATTTCATGGAAATTTAATACTTTGATTATGGAAAGGTAACCATTAATTAATGTATGACATTGTGATAATGATTTTTGGATAAAGATATGTTGGATATCAACAAGTAAATTAGATGGTATGGATTACCATTGAACAGATTATTGAAAAAGTCATATATGTCACCATGGATGAATTTTACTACCAAACCCGCTATTTTTAGATCATTTATTTTATTAATTTTACTGGGCATCAGGTAGTTCGGGTTGAAGCTCGACTTAAATCTTTGAGTTATTATTTTTTTAAACATATATCTATGCCTTAAAGCATTCGATTCATGGGATGTGTGATGTCAAAGCCACACAACATCGCTCAGGTCATCGTACAACCTCACCATTTTACCGCACAACCATCCCGATGATCAATGAAGATAAATAAAATGTATTGAATAATAAAATAGAAATAAAATAAAAATAAGAAGTTTAATGGAAATTTAATGAAATATTTTAATGTTAAAAATTATAATATTTTTTTTAGAATATCATTATAATTATTATTATTAGTGTTTTGAATATATATTTTGTTATGTTATTATTATTAAAATTGTTAACATTTTATTAGGTCATTATTGTTATAATTGTTATTGAAAAATTATTATTGTCTTCAATGGTATTAATATTATCAATATAAATTATTTTTATTATCATATTTAATTATTTTTATTATAATTTAAAATATATTAAATAATAATATTATCATTATAATTATCCTTGAGGTTATAATTTTTATTATGCTATTATAATTATTCATATTTTGGTATATTATTATAATTATTATTTTTTTATTATTATTATTAACATTTATTATATTAATATTATGAGTTAATGAATTTTTTTAATGGATGATCATTCCTCCTCCTCTCCCAAAGTGGTGTTACCCCCTTTTCCTTATGACCCTACATTGTTCCTCCCCTCACCACGGCCGGCTCCACTCCCAACGTCACTGCTAGCCGGCCTATCCCCGGGGAATCCACACTCACATGCCTCCCTTTCTCGATTCTCCCTGTAGTGTGCTCGACCAGACCTTCCCTCCTCTTCCATGTATTTCACAAACCCCTACATTCAGAGGTTGTCCAACCGACTTCCTTTTTCCCCTACTGGCACTACACCCCTTCGCCGTAACCCACCTCTAGTACACAACTATCCACCGACCCCTCACGTGACCTAATATAAAAGTTCTTCATTCATATAGGGTTTTGTATTTCCTTTTTATAACTTTTTAGTGTTGTTATTATATTCAGTGTTCAATCTTGAAAAATTTCAGTCTGTTTTTTCGATTTAGGGTTCAATATGATCTTTGTGCGGTGTGTTTGTGGTGTGATTTCAGTTTCCCACTGATTTTTGGTTAATTTAGCTTCAAAGTTTGGGGGTTCTATGCGATAATACACCTTCATAATTTTATTAAGAATTTTTTTAAAATTTTGGGTGTGTTAATACATATCTTTTATTGGTGTGAATAATAATTTCTAGGTGTTTATATGTTAAAATTTTCAGAATAGGATTTAAAATGAAGGAAGATGTGCCTTTTGCATGAAAATTGATGTGTTGTTTTACAAATATGATTTATGTTTTGGTTCTTAGTTTCGAAAATTATTTATTAGTATTAATGTGACCTTATTATTGTGTAAAACATGGTATGTTTTATTTAATCCTTGGTATCACCATTTGTGAATGTTTTATAAATTTTTCAAATGGTTTCATACCATAATTATGTGGTGCGTATAGTGCTTTATAAAGGGGTTTGTGTGTCTAAAGGTTGCAGTTGGATCATTAATATAGGGATTGGTGGAGATTTGATGTTTGTTTTCATGTGATGTTTATAGATAGTGTTCCAAGGGTTGTTTTGATAGTGAAAAGTGCATTTTTAAATTCATTGTGGTGTGAGTATATTTAAATGGAGTTTTCAAAGGAAAACGAACCACCTTGGGCGGGTTTTCCTTGTTGTGCATTTTTAAAAATTGAATTGTAAATTGTTTAATGATGGATAAAATTTTATGCTATTGTTACATTGTGTATTTCGTTTTAAAGTGATGTCTTTATATGGAATCATGTGTTTTTATTTGGTGTAAATTATTCTGGGTTTTTTGTGAAATGATTAAGTAACTGTAACTGTATTTTTGAAAGTTATTTTGGTGTGCATGTGTTTATTTTAAAATGGTGTTTGGGTATGCAAGTGATGGATTTCGGGTGTAATTTTTTTTATGGTGATATGTGTATGTGATATACTATATGAATGTAGAACTTGATTGATTACAATGGAAAAAATGAGTATCTAGGTGGGTAGACAAGAACTATTATGCTTGTGATCTCATGGGTTTTATCCCCTGTTTCACGTTGCATGTTTGATGATGAAAACTCCAAAAAAACTATGATGATGATGATATTTTGGGAGCACTAGGTTATGAGTATTCACACTACTAGTATGTGTGTGTTCATTGAAAAAAAATTCCTCTTTAAAATAATGTTTGTGAAATGGATTTTCGTAGTGTTTTATTTTCCTTTAGTTTCAACATGTAAAATTTTTCCATTAAAAACAAAGTGTTCAAAAAGTTTGTTTTTGAATAAGAATGTTAAATTATCTTTTTGGTGTTGTGTCAAGGAATTTTTTTTGGGTGACATCATTATAAGATTTTCTCTCACACCCTGAGTACACCTTTAGGTGTATGTAGTACTTATTTCTTTTGTATTCTAGTTTGTAACATCGTGCTCAGCGATGGAGTATCAGGTTGCAGTTGTTCTTCTCTTGTAGGGTAGTGTTGATGTGGCATCCCTTGTTTCCAGGGGGTTTGAGTAATAGTTTTAGATTTTTTCCATTTCATTTTAGTTATTGGTTCGAGTTGTAGACCATTAATTTCGTTTTTAGTTTAAGGTCTTGGTTGATTTACAGTTTTTATATTTCATTTTGTCTATCTTGTTGATAATTTTTACATCACACATTTCAGGTAAATCATTCCCTTGAACTTTATTGGTACGTAGGCATTTGTACCAGCCTCTGGGGATTGGGAACACCCATCGGTTCATGTCTCAAAATAGGTCGAGTGCAAGGTCGAATGGCGACCCAGCCCTGTTCATGAAAAAATGGTATCAAAGGACGTTTTCTATTATAGGTAATGTCACTTTTGAATACAGTTAGGTAGTCTAATGTTAAGGGTTTCAGAACATGGTTTTCTAGTGACAATAAATGTGGATGGAAAGCACACCTTATGGCAGGACTCGAGTTACCAAGATAATTTTTGTTTATCTAAGTCGTTGGAACTTGTGGTTAATGTCGTTTAGTGTAAAGGAAAAGGGAGTATAGTCAGTGGTCCTAGTGAGCTTGCTGGGTCTAACAAGCCATGTGGATCCAGGGATGCTATCCTAGAATACTCTCTATAGCGGTGGTGTGATTTAAATATGTTCGCCAACCATATGTCATAGTCACCCGTTGACACAAGTTTCCTCTTGCATCTTTCATAGTCCTTTTCTTTTGAATTCATGTAAATATGGTTTTTATGTAAAACAGATTGGGTATTTTAATAATTGGTGGTTGTGTGGTTCATCCATGTATTTTTTAGAAATGTTGGATGTTAGGAATTTCATGCCGAGAATACTTTTTGACTAATTTGTGTCTTGAGTCGGAATTCATATTGTTTCATTGGTGTGAAAGCATGTGGTATGTGGTTTCCTTTGAAAATTGCTTCAAGATACCCTTATAGTGGTTCCCCTACACGTTTAGTGGTCACTTATAGTATATCATGGCCATTAGACCAGTTTGTTTATGTCCATGGTTTTCTTTCCTAACTAGTACACCACCACTCATAAATCATTAACATGCGGTTGATGTGCGACCACAATAAATTTGTCGTTGGATGGCCCTCCATTTGATTGAAGAAATCTCTTATTGAATTCTAGTATTGAACCCACCGCTTTTTATAATCATGCATATCCTCCCGCATCTAGAGGGTGATCTGAGAGGGGTTGAATGAAACTTGGGTTTTCTTTGGTCATTTGAAATTCAAGGGTGATGTTTGGCCACGTTAATTTGAAACTCATTTTTGGAGATGGTGAAGGAGATTCTAATGGGGAAAATTGGAAGTAGCCTATAGTTATTGGTGAAGGTTTCTATTCTAAATTACCTCTGATCCTTCGTTGGTTTTGATTATGAATGGTCTTGTGTTAGGTCGCTATTATGGAAGACCCAGTCACATTGAGATTATATAGTCAATTGTAGGAATAACGTGTTGTTTAAGAATCATTTTGATGTCCTTGTTTGTATAATGGTTCTCCCAACAGTAATTATCATGTTTGAATATGATTTGTGGTGTCATTCTCTCTTTCTGCATGACAAAGTGTGATGCTCGTGCACCATTTTAGCTCTGGTGTTGGTAAATGTACTGTGTGGGATTAGTTGGATGTCATGGTGTGTTGTGTTTTCTATCGATTTCTCGGTTGCTATGTGGTATCATGGGGCCCCAAAGGAGAAGTTTCATTTTGGGGACTTGAATTATTTACTGCGAGGAAGGAGATGCTACAAATATCTAGGATCCATCAATAGGCATCATAGTGAAGCTGGAACGTGGTCAGGAACCCCGGGAGTGTATGGGACCCAAAATTAACTTCTCTCGTCGGCATTGAAGGCGAAGGTGGTTTAAATTGTTTTATTTGGCAATTCTATTCCGAACGAAACATTTGGGTGTGTGGTGTTTTCTGTGGCTATGAAGAGGCATGGTAGTACCAGTACCTTAATGTCTTGGTGGTGGCATCTCACCAAATGTAATTTTTTTAGTGGCCCTTATGGGGTCTATTTTGTAAATTGGTCTCAATGTAGAATAGTGATAATCTAGAGATGTGAAGATGTTGGTCTATCATCGATGGTGGATTTGATGCC
Organism: Viscum album; assembly: GCA_963277665.1. Classification (NCBI taxonomy): domain Eukaryota; kingdom Viridiplantae; phylum Streptophyta; class Magnoliopsida; order Santalales; family Viscaceae; genus Viscum; species Viscum album. Next base: position 175,414,819 of record OY728160.1, read on the forward strand.
TTAGTAGTTGGGCCCTCCCCTCCCCACCCCATGTTGTTGGGTGTTGGGTCACATTCAAGAAATTTTAAATTTTGTGTACCTTTTGGATCTTCAAATTGTGGGGAGGCCCATTGTAAGCCACAATAAAATGTGTTGAGAATGAATATGTATGGGAATTTCCATGATTGTGTGGAGTCTTACTGGGCCTCCCTATGTCAGTTTTCCAATATCTTCCTAGACACTGGTAGTTTTCTAAATGTGGGGAGCCCATTTAGGATTCCCCAAACATTGTGGTTCCGGTTTATCGATGCATGAGGTATTCAGTTTGAGAAATTGGTTTTAGGGGGTGTGATAGATCCTCTCATTGATTATTCTACTAGAGGTTTCCTAGATCTTTGGGTTGGGAGAAACTTAGTGGAACATATTTTAACAATTTTTTGGGGTTTTCATTTATGTCAAATTATATAAGAATGGTGTGGTTGCCTTATTTTTCTGGATTTTCATCGGTATCATCTTTGAAGCTCAAGGGGTTATCAGTCACAGATTTAGGGCTTAGTCTTTGTTGTGGCTTTCCGAGGAAATAATTCCCTATGGTGGAGAGAATTTTCACACCCTCATTTTTTAAATCATTTATTTTATTAATTTTACTGGCCATCAGATAGTTTTGGTTGAATCCCGACTTAAATATTTGAGTTATTATTTAAAAAAAGAATTTTATTTCTTTGACAACGTTTAAGGCGCTGGATGGGTGCGGTCAAAGACGTGAAACATCGTTTGGGTCACCACGTGACCTTGCCCTGTTCACCGCACAGCCTGGCCGATGATCAAGGCGGTTAAAAAATGTATTGAATAGTAAAATATTAATAAAATGTAAATATGATGATTAATAAAAATTTAATGAATTATATTAAGGATAATAATAACAATATTTTTTGAGAATATTATTATAATTATATTATTATGAGTGTTATGAATATAGATTTTATTAAGTTTTAATTAATAAAATTGATAATATTTATTTTTTCATTATTATTATAATTATTATTACAAAATAATTAACATAATTAATGGTATTAATATTATCATCATAAATTATTACTATTATCATTATTAATTATTATCATTAGAATTGTAAATATTTTAATTAATAATATTTTCATTATAATTATCCTAGAGGGTATAATTTTTGTTAAACTATTATTATTATTCAAATTTTAGTTTATTATTATTAGCATTAATTTTTTGTTTTATTATTATTGTTATTTACTTTTATTATATTATTCTTATGAGTTAATAATGTTTTTTTAAAGGGAAGCTAATTCTCCTCCTCCCCCAAAATGGTGCGACCCCTTTTTACCTGTAACAATACGCTATGCCTCCCCTCACCATGTCCAACTCTACTCCCAGCGTCACCGCTGGCCGAAATATCCTCCGGTGAATCCACTATGGCACACCTCTTTTTCAAGATTATTCCTATCACATGCGCGACCCGACCTCTCTTCCTCTTCCTTGCCCAGCAAAAACCCCTATCGTCTGAGGTTTTCTAGCCAACTTATTTTTCCCCCAGCAATCACTACTCCACTCCGGCGCAACCCACCTCTAGAACACCACTCTCCCAAGACCCCTCGCACGACCTAGTCTAGAATTTCTCTATTCTCTTAGGGTTTCAGATTACCTTTTTCATCTTTTAGGGTTGTTCTAATTTTTAGGGTTCGATCTTGAATAGTTTTTGTTTAGTTGTTTGATTTAGGGTTCAATCTGATCTTTGTGTGGTGAGTTCGTGGTACGATAGGAGTTTCACACGAATTTAATGGAAATTTGGCTTCAATGGTAGGTGGTTCCATACCTTAAACCACTTTGAAAATTTTATTATTCTTGTTTTTAAGAATGGGTGTGTTCTACTATTTCTTTTAATGGTTAAAATAATAATTTCAAGGTGTTTTATATATTTAAATGCTAGGAATTTGATTTAAAATAAATACAGGTGTGCTTTGTGCATGAAAATTTGTGTGTTGTTTTACATATATGTTTTATGCATTTGTTGTAAAGTTCCAAGCATGTTTTAGTATGATAATGTTGGGTGTTTGTTTTAAGGTGACTTTATTTATATGTGAAACTAGGTTTGTGTGATGTAAACATTTGTTGAAACATTTGTAAATGTTTTAGAAAAATTTATAATGGTTTAAAACCTTAATTATATGGTGTATATAGTGCATTTTAATGTGGTTTGTCTGTCTAAAAGTAGTAATTTGATTTTTAATATAGGAATTGGTGGTGATTTGATGTTTGATTTCATGTGATGTTTCAATAATGTGTTCCAAGGGTTGTTTCGAAAGTGAGAAGATTATTTTTAAGGTTTTTGAGGTGTGTGTAGATTTAAATTGATTTTATCAAAGGAAAATGAATCACCTTGGGTGGGATATCCTTGTTTTGCATTTTTAAAAATTGACCTGCAAATTTTTGAACGATGGATAAAAAATTATGATATGGTCACTTTGTGTTTTTGTTTTTAATGTGATGTCTTTATATGGAATCATGTGTTTTTATTTGTTGTAATTTATTATTGGGCTTTCTTGAAATGATTAAGTAACTTCAGATGTATTTTAGAAAGGTATTTTGTTGTTTATGTGTTTATTTTAAAATGGTTATTGGGTATGCTAGTGATGACTTCCGTGTGTAATGTATTGTTGGGTTTGTGATATGTGAATGTGATATACTATGTGAATGTGGAACATGGTTGATCATAAGGGAAATCCCAGGTATTTATGTGGGTGGACTAGAACTAGTATGCTAGGGATCCTGTGGGGTTTGGCACCTATTTCCCATAGCAAGTTTGACAATGAAAACTCTAACTAAACTATGATGATGATGATATTAGGGGACCACTAGGTTATGGGTATGTTGCCTACTAGTGTCTCCTGTTCAATAGAATATATATTTTTATGGTTAATTTTCACCATGATGAGAGGTTATATGGCTCCACTCGAGCAAGATAAACCATAGTGTATTTACCCACAGTTCTCTACTACCCATGATGGGGTGCCCTTCGTCGGCATATGGAGGACCACTTGTGCATGTGTGCATTCTTTGTAAATTTTTCCCTCTTTAAAATATTGTTTCAAAAATATATTTTTGTGGTGTTGTATATTCCTTTAATTTGGACTTGAAAAATGTTTTCCTTAAAAACAGAGGTTTAAATGTATGGGTTTGAATAAGAAAGTTAAATTATCTTCTAGGTGTTGTGGCATTGAATATTTTTATTCAGTGACTACCTACTGGGCTTTTCGGTCACACCCTACATACACCTTTGGTTTTATATATACCCTTTTTCATGTACATTCTAGGAAGTAACATTATTCTTAGTGATGGTTGTCCGTGTTTTAGTTGGTCTTCTCATGATGTATGGTGTTGATGTGGCCTACCTTGTTTTGGGCAGGACTGAGTCAGACTTTTAGATTCTATTATTGTCATTTATTTGTAGTTATTGGTTCTAGTTGTAGATGTTTAAGTTCATTTTTTGTTTAATGGTATGTTTGATTGGTTGTTTTTTTAGTTTCATTTTATCTATCTTGTTGATTGTCTTTATGTTTCTCTTTTTTTTAAATCATTACCTATCACTTTTTTTGTACTCAGGCACTTGTACTATCCCATGGAAATCAGGAATGCCCTTGGGAAATGACTCGGACCGGGTCGGGCATCGGGTCAGATGAAGACCTGTCTTGGTTCATGACATTTACAACTTCTCAGATTAAAAGTGTATATTTAGTAATCATTAGAGTATGAAATAATTCATGATTTCAAAAAGTACATATAATAGTTAAGGTTATTACCATGTTTCAAGAGAATATACAATGAGGTTATTCACATGATTGGAATGTGACAAACAAGATGTACTTATTGATATTTCGGGGATCAATGTTAATATTGTTTCATGACTTTATTTCTATGGTTTTGGATTATCATCATTTAGAAGGTTTATAAGGTTATATATTCATGACAAGTTTAAGATAAACATCAGAGGAAGTATTTATATATTAAGACTGTATTGGAAACCATTGTGAAAAGGCTATGTATTGATTAACCTTATTTTACAATTTACAATTATATTTTGGAAATTATATTACTATGGTTATATAATAGGTAACCATGTATGTCAGTTAAAAATCAATCATGTTTATCAAGGTCTTGGGTCTTGAATCCATGACTGAAGGATGATATGGGTTTCACACTTATCACTATCCTATGAAATTTTTTTCTTAATGTATAATAATTTTTTATGAATAATTATCTATGATGAAATAATAGTGTTAATTTTTATGTTTAGGTATTAATGTATTGAACATATTCAATTTTAAGAATATTTATAGACAAATAGTTGTACATGTCATTATTTTATGAGCCATAAGATGTATTAAAAGTACATTTTAGAACATCAGTGAAAAAGGTTATTTTTTAGAGGTCCATTATATGAAGTAGTGGATGAATTATAAATTTATAAAATAACAAAGAAATAAAAAAATTTAAGTTTGTCAAGTTAGAAAATTTCCTTATATTTTTTGTCCAGAAAATAATTACTCAACATTAGGATAATGACCAAATGAAAAAGTGTTTTCCTAATACCTCAATTTTGTTAAACTAATGGCCTTTTAAAACATCATAGATTTACGACATTGAGTCCATAAACATTTCATTAATCATTAGGTTTTTTTTGATTGATGACCTCAATCACTCCCTATTAATATTTTTGTTTTTTTTTCATGTCTAATATTTACTCACAACCTAGTTTCCAATGTGGAAACATTATAATATGTTACTTTGGGTAACCATTGTGGTCTTATCATTAACATTTAAGGGAATTATTAGTATTCATTTTTATGAAGTGGTTATCAATGAATGAATCCTTCTAGTATTAATCCATTGATAAGAAAAATTAATTTTGATGGATAAATTAAATTTATTGGGTGTAAATGTAACACCCAGAGATTTTGTGAATTATTTTTTTAATTTATTTATCATTTTATATTTTTTAATTCATGTGACATTGGGAATAGGTATATATATATTTATTATAACACTAACACACACCATATAGAATTTTTTTGTGCTATTCGCAACACCGGTTTGGCGTACATTACACGAAACATAGTTATTTCTATGAAACATGACGTTATTGTTAAAATTAAATAAACGAGATAATGATAACCTATAAATTTAACTAAGTTATATGAATAGTAATAAGTAATTTTCAGATAATATTTATAATATTTTTATATCGATAAAACATATTCATAAATAAAAATAAGATTTTTGGTAATGTCCTTGTATGTTCAAAAATATTTTTCTATTCAATAAACTGATTTTAATAATAAATTTAATTTTAGACACATATTGAAATTTAATTTTATAAAATAATGTTATTTTTTGAATTTATAATACTGATATTATCTTATGGTGATTTTTTTTATTTTTCGGAGAAACATCAGTTGTTGATTAATAATGAAATATAATACATTTTGGTTATTAAATTCATTTTATTTAAAAAAAATTAATGTAAATTGAAACATGAAATTTGTTGTAAGGTCAAATTAGATCAATTACACAAATATGAATTCAATTTATATAATTACTCTCAATTTAACTTTGAATGTGAATTTAAAAAGTTATTACAATTCTTAACATCTTTATATATTAATAATATGTAATTTCATCTCATCCATGGGATTAAAATTGATGTAAATTTTCCCCCTCTGAGAGTTAAATTTTGAAAAACCAACCTACACCATTTTATTCAGTATAATATTTTGAGTCTACCTATGTCATTCTTTTTTTTTGACCAAAATGATTAGTAAAAGTGAGTGAAATTATTCATAGAAATAAAGTTAAAATTAAGCTTAATTGGGGACTATACTTTATTCATATGTGCCCAAATAACCAATAAACCTATCCAAAAACCATTGGATGGACATATTCCAGTCATAAAAATTCCATTATTTATTTATTTTTGGTTGGTATTGATTTTTTAAGGTAAGAAAATGTGTACACATAACGTGTTTTCAAAAATTCCAAGTGAGCCATTTTCCAACCCCATAAAAGGCCACCTCCTAAACCACATCCTCACACCTCTCCAACCAATTTGGTTTGGAAATTCTCTATCTAATACACTTCCAAAAATATCTACCTTTCACATATAATCCTTCACTTGGGAAGAAGTAAATCCAAGGAAGCCTTTTTGAAACATCCCAAGAAAACAAAGAATGTTACATTTTAAAATTTATTAATATTTGTGAATTAAATATTTATTATACAATAAAGGGGACGCTATGCTCGACGGAGTTCCCAATACACAACAGTGGGTTTCATTGAAATCTTATGTTGAACACTAATAATACAATATTATTATTTTAAATGGTTGTTAACACTTAACCGTTGTATTTACGGGAATGATTAGAGCAAACAAAAATATGGTGATACATGTTTGTGGAATATTTTTTTTATTAATCTAATAAAATTTAGAGTGTTAAAATAAGTAATGAATTAGATTTTAAACATAAATACTATAATATTCTCTAAAAGAATGACTTAATGCCTTTTAATGGATAAACCTCATTAAATCTAGTTTTTTCTCCTTTATATGGTATATTTGAAAAAATGAAATTCTTCTTTAGATCCGGGACATCAAAATTTATGTCGGATAAAATTTTGTTATTTTTCTTATTATGTTCATTTTTTAAGGAAAAATGAAAAATACTATATTTTAATTCAAATGTGCCTATTAATCTAATTTATTTATATGGTTATATTATATTTTTAATTGTTTTTAAAGAGTAATTAGAATATATTTTTACCATTTAATCTAATTATGTCCATTGGATATTATTTCATTTTAAAAGTGGATATAATCAAGTATCATTCTTTTGATATTTAATATTTCTTAAAAACATGCTATTAATTTAAACAGTGGGATTTAATTTTAAATTATTTTCTGCCACTACTGTGTTTTGAATTTGGAAAAATGGATTCCATATTTGAAATTAGTTTGTACAATTTTTTAAAATATGTAACTTGTATTTTTAGGCATTTTAAATATTATTTCAGTAAATAATTTATTTTCCATGATTAAATGGTAAATATAATAAATAAGGCTAAAATATAATAATATAATAATATTGAATTACCCTAACAGGTTCCCTAGTCCTATTTAAAAATAAATATCTAACCATGGGAATCATTGGTTATAATTGGGGACCCCATGGAGCCAAATGGAAGTAATAATGACACTTTATATTAATTAAATTTAAGTAATCTCAAAAATGTCATAAACAAATATATTTTAGTAAATAAATATTTACGTGGGTTTATATAAGATATCTATTCGACTATAAATATTATTTGGTGATATAAAAATATTTCCCACATCATGGTATTTTTATTATAATTTTTGGACATCAAAGAAATTAAATTATTTATGACACATTATTGATACAATATTTAACTCATTAATAAATGATTTAAATAAACAATATTATAAATATTAAAACAATATCCAAAACTAGTCCAGTTCTTATTGGATTATTTTTTTTTGACCACAATTCATATTAACTTTGATATTAACGAATATTTGACCTTTTGAAACCAAATATGAGGTTATCATAAAATAATTGTTTCAAACTTTCTTAAAGAGCCCCTCCTCTCCCTTATAAAATTACCTCACATTTAACCCATTCCTCACACTTCTCAAGCCTTTGGATTGTGAAACCTTACTCTTATAAGATTTCAATACCCCTATATTCATCCTAGAATCTTTACCTTAGACAGAAACTCTTTAAGAAATGCTTTGGGTTCAAACCAAAGGGAGTTACCCGATTTAAAGGTAATGTCTTCTCTTAAGTTCTTTTTTTTTATTTTCCTTCTACAACCCCCAAAACACTTTTTATTTTTATTTTTATAACAAAACATGTATCGTCAATATATTAGGATTTTGTTATTAGAAGGAATCGAACTACACCTACTCTCACCTCCATCTATTGGGTGAAGAACATACTGTTTCTGTGGATGGAAAACTAATGTCTCACGAAGCGATGATTGTTCAATTATATCCTACCACCTCTAATGGTGGACATTATGATAAAAATGTATTAATATATGATATATATTACTTTTTTTGTTTTCTATATTCTTTTGTAATTTTTATTTACAAACATACCTTTATGCCTTCCAATATGTGTAAACAAGATAATTTCATTTGAGGAAGTGCAGACTACTGCACCCTCAAGGTGATATGATTCATTCTTAACATACATGGAACATATAAATATGGAGTTAATTAAATTATGTAACATATATATGATATAATTTTATAATTTAGTTATTATATACCTATGTATCATTTTGTTTTCATTCCATTAAATATTAAATAGAAGTGAATGTAGCGCCCATGGATACGTACGGCTTACCGTCTCCATGAACAGTACATTTCATTTCTTATATCCAAATGTTATGTACTATTATAAATATATATATATATATATACTGGATATATATTATATATATTATATCTATATCATTTATATCTTTATGGAGATAATGGAGTTTTTACCACATAAACACAATTTAATTATAACATGTTTATTTTTAATTTAAATTCTGAATGTCAACAAAAAGTATGATATGAACTCAAATAATTAACTAATATTAAATAAAATAATTAACTAACTATTATAATATGGTATTAAGTGATATAAAATTAATATTAAACATTAAAATGGTTATTAATCATGTATAAAGTAACCTATTTTTATTATTCAGGAAGAACATGGAACATATGAGTCAAGTAAGACACATGTTATGGGATTTCTTATCTCACTATTAATTCCATGGGATTTCCATTGTTCGCCAATTATTTATTGCATGTGGGGTATTTTGTACTGAAATTTGGTATATATATTATCATCACTCTATTTATATTCATGGTTGTGATTCATTTGGTGGTTATTAACATTTCTCAAACGACTCGATTGATTACAATGTGGTAAGGGTTTTTTTCTTCCTTTCTAATTTTTGTCCAATATTATTTATGATGTTATTCCCTTTTAATTTCAATTATAAATGTTGGGGTATGGTTTAGAACCTCCCCCATACTTCACTCTTTATGTTTCAAAGATGGTAGATCCCCCTCTCCCTCTCTCATTAAATACCTCCAATGTATAGCTGTTACTATACCCAAATTTCGAAAGGAATTTCTCACACCTCAATTACATTCAGGAAATTATTTTTAATCATGAATCTAAATTCCATTACATTTCTTGGAACATGTATCAATATGACCCCCTTACATTCCATGTAATTTAAATATTATGGGACACCCTTTTCTCCCTCATAAACCATTTTTATGAGTTCTTATGTCACGCCATTATGCTGCTCTAATTGAACCGCGTTTTTTCCAAGCCAATGACATTGTGTAGTGAATACCATTCACCTTTCTCTATTTAGGGTATTATGATTTATTATCATTTACTTATTGTTTAAATATTTTCATGTATGTATTCCACATTATTTTATTATGGAATAAATTATTATGTTAAATGATTCAATGTTTTATGATCTATGGGGAACATTTATGCATGAAGTGAAATGTTTAAGAAAGGTGCCCCTGATAGCGCTCTAACGAATTGGGTATAGTATAGTATCATGATATTTCATGTTAAATGTCTGTTTAATCTTTATAATTCAAGTTCCAAGTGGGTTTACTCATGCTCTATGTGAAATGAGGGTTTACTCATGCTCCTTGTGCAATGAGCCTTGGATCATGCTAATTCCATGTTAAGTGTTGTTGCCACATTTCCTTGTTATGATTCTCATGCTTTATCATTCATTTATATTTATGCTTCTCTTGTTCTCTATAGAAATTCCTATTTTCTAACATGTATTGTATTCCTATGGATATTCCATGTTTATTCCCTTACTGGGATTTATAGCTCACCCTTTTCTACTACATGTCCTCAGGTTATCCCATGTAATTCTAAGTATGAGGGAATGTAGTGGTCATGTAAAGGAATTTTTCAATAAAGATGTTGTATTTCATGTTTTAAGTTTTTATGTAATGATCCTAAGCCCCAAAGACACTAGGACTGTCGATCTTCATTGTTGTATCAAGTGAAGATTATGTAATAAATTATGTTTAATTGTGTAATAAAAGATCAGGGTTGTCATTGTTGGTATCAGAGGATAGGATTAGTTATTTTTGGTATTAGGATTATAAAACCCTAGTAAATCCTTAGAGACAATACTATGTATAATAAAAACATCCCTATGATTTTTTGGGTATTGAGTATGTGGATTATCAAGAAAATACATCTCTCTCTAGATTCGAGCAGAATTATATTAATGTGTTGGTATGAAACTGAAATGTATTATAAAACCTTTAAGGGTAAAAAATGTTTGGGTTATTTTTGAGATTTATAAAAAGGACAACACGCAGACCATTTGGTAACCCATTCCATCAGACAAAGCTGCGAGAATTGAACCCACAACCAAATTGCGATTGGGATTTATGGCCTACCACTAGACTACGTGATGCCCCTGGTTAGTATGACTTATACATTTATGTTAAATCGTTTTATGGACCAAGAATAAGTTTATTTTTGGAATTAATGTTTTATTGAATGGATATACTTAGTATAGGAAAATTATTTGGTGATTAAGTGATGAATTTATTTTGGAAGACGTTATCTCTTTTGAGGAAACACTATATGAATAAGGGAAATATAATACTACATGATTTCAATTGTGGGGGAATGGTTGAATTTTATTGTAAGAATATATGTATTTATTGTAGAAATATGGTGATTTGGGTTATTTCTAGAAAATGATTAACCTACCATAGGGAATATGTGATTAGTTTAATTACACTTTAGTATGAGACTTAAATTGTAGTGGATGATATTTAGAGATAAATGTTAAGATTTATTGTGGATGACTATGTGATTAAATCCTTCTGAATTTTGGGTTTCAATTTAGTTTGGAGTATTCTGAATAATTTTTAGGATGATTATGTATTGAATGGTCTTTTGGGAACATTGGGTACTTTTTATTGAATTTTGGAGACTAATAGTATTATTTTTTTATAAAGGATTATCCTTTTGGGGATTATATGATCATGTACAAACCATTTTTGTTTTAGTTCATGTCTAAAGACAAGGTTAATATATAGTTATTCTTTTTTAGATTATCTGATTCTCTAGAAGAATATACCTGTGCTTTTATGTGACCATGTTTTTTGGACTACTCATTGTTTGGGGAAAAGATTAGTTTCTTTGGTAGAAACTTACTATATGAAAAAACTCTACATAAAGGCAAGTATATTTCCTTATGATTTTATTCTATGAAGTAAATTAATTCCTTAAAATTATGAAAAGGAACATAAAACCTAAATGTTGTTGACTTACCTTTCCTTCTGGGTGATCAATGACCAGTTAACACATCATATGTTTGTGATTTTCTTATGGATAACTTTCTCCTAATCTTGTTTTCTATCACTCTCCATCAGAACGTGGTCATTTTCTTCTCTTCCATATCCATGTTTTCGTACATGGAATCCTAGTATTGGTTAACTAGGGTGACAATTATACTTCTGTTTCTTTCTTATAAGGTGATAGTATTACTGACTCTTTTTTCAATGTGGGACATTCAATGATGTTTCCAAGACCAATTTTAAAATTTCGAGGATGGAATTTCCAAAAGGGTGGAAGAATGTAACATCCCAAGAAAATAAAGAATATTCAAATTTTCATATTTATTAGTATTTGTGAATTAAATATTAATTCTACTTTAAAGGGGATGCTATGTTCGACGGAATACCCAATATGCAACAGTGTGTTTCTTCGAAATCTTACGTTGCACAATAATAAAATAATATTAATATTTTAAATTGTAGTTAATGCCTAGCCATTGCGCTAGAATGAATGATTAGAACTAACTAAATTATGATGATACAGGTTTGTATAATATTTTTAAATTTATCCAATAACATTTAGAGGGTTAATATAATTAAAGAATTCGATTGAAAGTATAAATACTCTAATATTCACATAATTTTCGGTTTACCACATTTTAATGGTGATCCCTCATTAAATCTAGTTTTGGTCACTATTATTTGTTCTATTTGAAAAAATAAATTTCTTTACATTTGGGACATCAAAATATACTTTGGATGAAATTTTAGTATTTTTCTAATAATGTTCATTTTTCAAGGAATAATGAAAAACACTATATATTAATTCAAATGTTCTTATTAATCTAATTTATTTATATTGATATATTATCTTTTTAATTTTTTTTAAAGTTTAATTAGAATATATTCTTAATATTTAATATAATTATGGTCTTGGGATGAAATTTAATTTTAAAATTGGACATAAACAAGTTTCAATCTTTTGATAGTAAATATTTCATAAAAACACCATATTTGTTTAAACAACGGAAATTAATTTTAAATTAATTTATTCCACTTCTGTGTTTTGAATATTGAAACATGGATTGAATATTTGGAATTAGTAGGTCCAAATTGTATAAATAGGTAATTTTAATTTTTAAACATTTTAAATATTTACTTCAGTAAATATTTTATTTACCATGATTGAAGGGTAAATATAATAAATAAGGGTAAAATATAATATTATAATAATATTAAATTACTCTAACAAGTACCCTAATCCTATTTTCTAATACATATCTGACCATGGTCATCCCTAGGTTTAATTTGGAACCCTATGGAGCCACATGAGGGTAATAATGACACTTTATATTAATTAATTTAATGTAAAGACAAAAATGTCGTCAACAAATATCTTTTAGTAAATACATTTTTACATTGGAATATATAATATATCTATTCAACTATAAATATTATTTAGAAAGATAAAAATATTACTTACATCATGGTATTTTTTTTATAATTTTTGGACATCAAATAAAATAAATTATTTATGACACAATAATGATACAATATTTACCTCAATAATAATTGATTTAAATAAACAAAATTTTAAATGTTAAAACAATATTCAAAACCTGACCAATTCTTATAGGGTTATTTTATTTATACCATGAGTCATATTAAATTTGATATTAACTAATACTTGACCTTTTGAAACTAAATATGAGGTTATAATAAAATAATTGTTTCAAACTTTTCAGAAGAGCGCCTCCTCTCCCTTATAAAAATCCCTCATTCTAACTCATTCCTCACACGTCTAAAGCCTTTTTATCATAAAACCAATGATAAAATAATCTCCAAAGAAGAATATATTTATCCTAGAATAATTACCTTATGCAGAAAACACTTCAAAAAACCCTTTTGGTTCAATCCAAAGGGAGTTACTCGATTTAAATGCAATGTCTTATCTTAAGTTCTTTTCTTTTATTTTACATCTGCAACCCCCTAAAGAATTTTAATTATTTTATTTTATAACAAAAAGAGTATCCAAAATATATTAGGATGTTTTTATGAGAAGTATTATAACTATACTAACACACACCTCCATCTAATGGGTGAATATCATACTGTTTCTATGGATGTCAAACTAACGCCTCACGAAGCGATGATTGTTCAATTATCTCCTGCCACCTATCATGGTGGCCACTATGATGAAAATGTATTTATATATGATATATATTATGTTTTGGTTTTCTATATTCTTCTTTAATTTTTATTTACATACATACCTTTATTCCTTCCAATATGTGTAAACACGATAATTTCATTTGAAGAAGTGCAGACTATCGCCCTCTCAAGGTTATATGATTTGTTCTTAACATATATGGAATGTATAAAGAAGGAGTTAATGAAATTATGTAACATATATATCTTATTATATTTTACTGGAATTATAATGTACCTATATATCATTATGTTTTCATTCAATTAATTATTAAATAGAAATGAAAGTAGTGTTCATGCATACGTACGGCTTACCGTCTCCATAAACGGTGTATTTAATTTATTATCTCTAAATGTTATTTACTATTATAAATATATATATATAATTGATATATATGATATATATGATATTTAAATCATTAATATAATTCTAGAGATACTGGAGTTTTGACCACATGGACAAACTGTCATTATAACAAGTTCATTATTAACTCAAATTCCGTACATCGACAAAATGTCCGATATGAACTCAAATAATTAACTAATTGTTATTATAAGGTAATAAGTGATATAAAAGTAATAATAAAAATTGTAAAGGTTATTAATCAAGTATAATTTAACTTATTTTTATTATTCGGGATGAACAAGGAATATATGAGTCAAGTCAAACACTATGTAAGGGATTTCTTATCTCACTTTTAATTCCGTGAGATTTCCTTTTTCACAACATATTTATTACAAGTGGTGTATTGTGTAATAACATTTGGTATATATATTATCATGATTGTATTTATATTCATGGTATTCTGTGATTCATTTGGTGGTTATTATCTTTTCTCATACGACTCAATTGATTACAATATGCTAAGGGTTTTTAAATCCTTTCTCATTTTTTTCGAATATTATTTAAGTTGTTTTTCCCTTTTAATTTCAATTATAAATGTTGGAGTATGTTTTAGAACCTCCCCCATACTTCCCTATTTATGTTTTAATGGTGGTATACCCCTTTATCTCTCAATAAATTCCTCCCATGTACAACTATTACTATGTAGAAATTCCGAAAGAAATTTCACTCTCCTCATTTCCATTCAAGAAATTATTTTGAATCATGAATCTTAATTCCATTATATTTAATGTATTTCATGAACTAATACAATGAAAAGGGAAAACATCCAGTACCAAAACAAAGAAAAATGACATCAACTATGAAGCTCAAACAACTCCTGTAAAACCATTAGCTAGAAGTATCCAACCTGATATCCCACCTACTCCAACTGATCTGAAAAACAGTTCATATAATTTAGGGATAGTATCATATAATACTCAGTTGGATCCTCCTCGGAGACTCTCTCGCAAAAGTAAGGAACACATCCTAAAGCACGGTGAACAAAAAGTGAAACTACCATGTCACCAAAACATGTATACTGGGTTACAAAACTCATCATGTATACTATCAGAAATTATTGCATACAAGAGTATATAATAAAATAACGAATATCAAGGGTACCTCACTGCCACTTCCCCAATGGTTTTCCGCTTTTCCCCAATGTCACATGTCCTAAACATCTCTCTCTAAAAAGGATTGCCCAAATACACCTGGGTGAATCACCACAACATGTAACTCATGAAACACAACAACCAATATCACATACCCAAAAGTAACTATGTATTTTTTGGGAGCCACCAAATCTTGTATAATGTGTATCATACATCAGGTATTATACCTCAATCCATCATAGCCCACAAACTGAGTAATGATCCTCAAGCCATCATTGCCTACACATGTCACACCTATAGCAGTCCATATGAAACTATATCCAAAATATATATTTTTGAAATAAACACAATCCATTACAGCCCTATATACACAAGTATTAGGAAAACTAAGAATCATAAATACCAACACATGTTACAACCAAGAGATGTTTGTGGGGTCAAAGTGGGTCGTTATCCATCCTTCCTCACATCAAGATGTTGGGGAATGAACCCCCAAGGCTCACAATCTATGGGGTGTTAGTTGGCCTGATAAATACGGTGGAGTATCATATATAAACAACAAAAACTAAAAGATAATAATATAACTCACAACCAATCTACAGAGAAAACTAGTCTATGACTCTACTGCAGATAATATCTCTTAGTATCCCAAATGCTATAGCTATGACTGGATATCCTATAAGAACACAACAATTTTAAGAGAAAATTTATGTTGCTTATCCATTTTTACTAGTTTCACATTATTTTAATTAATTAATTAACCATTATTTATGAAATATCTATTTCCACGTTAAATTTCATTATCATTTCAATAAATATCCATAACCTCCAAGAATATCCAATCTGAGTCCATGACATTTCCAAAGTAATACCCTAGTATTGCATCCTAGGAAGATCCAACCAGATGAGTAAAACATCATTTATTCTTCCATTTAACAGTATTCCCACTTTTCATATTTCTAGGTATTCTATGAAAGCATTCTAAGCTACCAAACCGAAGGGGTTCAACAAGGTTAGTAGATGATATATCTATTGAGTCTTCTCATCCTATATCAATAGTGTAAACTATCCATCCTTTAGATGTTAAATTCAGAAATCACGTGGATACCCCGCGTATATTTATCTCTTTATGAAGGGTTTTAAGAATGGAAATATTCCACAAGTAGCAGGGAGTGTAAAACAAATAAAAAACAATAGGTTCAATAGGAATCCACCTTCTATATCAATAGGTAATCACATCTTCAACCCTTTCCATTATCTCAAGTGTTTTCCATGGAATATAAATGCATAAATAGATGCATCTTGCCACTCTATACATAAACTTCTACCACAACCAGAGGGCCTCCCATGTCCCCACATACTATAATAGGCATCCAGGCAAAAAAAGTCTTAGGCTCACACCACAACACTAGAATTAGGTAATAAAAAACATATCATCTTATATATTGGCCCTAAACAATGTATTCACCCTTCACACACATCAAGCACTCACAGATCCAATGTATAAGGCCCTTGTCCTTTAAAATATAGAGGGTAACTCAGAACCATACAAAGCATTATCTTTTAACACACAACTTGTTATTTATTCGATCATGAATTATTTATTCAATTAAATAGGCATAATTGTGTCCATTTTATTGTCATTAAATTACAACAACAACAACTAGGTTCATTAACATGTCTATTTAATCCTTTATCCAATTAGTTTACAATTAAACTTGGATTTATGTTCTTTATCAAATTCCATCAAGAATGACCTGAAAAAAAAGAAAATCATAGATATCACACTATCTAGAAAATCAAGAGTAAATAACCTATCAATGTAATCAATACCAATTATTTAATCACCTTCTAATATTTATTATGTTAATTTCATAATGATCTAGTGGACAATTCATGGTAACTCTATAGAAGAATATAAATAAAATATAGAATTCATGAATCCCCTACCTTAAAAATTTTCTTAATATTATTTACACAAGAATACAACAACACAATGGATCACAATTACCTCTCATGCAATGACTGTATCTACCCGGGGATATCGCGATACAACTGCATCAACCAGCACCCCATAAATATCCATTAGAAACATAGAGATCACATTCCATCACATGTAAAAGAGAAATGAGATGAATCATATTAAGTAACCCATTAGAATGAAGTTATAACATACCTTATATCAAATAGTAATATCCACGTCATGTTTTCACAAAAATAGGGGGTACACATATAGTAGGAAAACTTAATGGGGAAATGATTTAAGGATTGCAGTTCGATCACATGAATCCTATATGTGGAAGACCTCTAGGCACCCAATAATAATGCAAAAAGAAGGATGGAAAATGGTGGAAGATATCTCATCCCTTTTGAAAATATAATGGAGTAGAGGTTTAGGATGTGGTTTAGATTTTCCATTAAAGGAGGATCTTGTCATGATTACCCATTTTGACTGAGTAGAGGAACTTGAACCCTTAAAATAAATTCAATTCGATTTATTTGATTTGAATCGCCTTTAATTATTTTCAATCAAGGCATTGAATGTGTTTTACATTAAATATAACATCAATGTGGTGAAACTATAGGATAATAGATACATTTTAGACCTACCATTGGACGTATCACCATTCTTGAAACATTGTAGACCTACTATTGGATGTCTCACCATTTTGGAAACACTATACACCTATTTTTGGATGTCTCGACATTATAGAAACACAGTACACAGACCATTAAATGTCTCACCATTCCGGAAATACTATACAGCTACCATTTGATGTCTCTCAATTCTAGAAACATTGTACACCTACCGTTGATGTCTCACCATCTTGGAAACATTGTACACCTATTGTTGGATATCTCACCATTCTAGATAAAATGTACACATACCATTGGATGATTTGCTATTTCAGAAGCACTATACACCAACTTTTGGATGTCCCACCATTCTGAAAATACCATACACCTACCATTGGGTGTCTCATCATTCACGAAACACTGTTCACCGAATTAATTTTTTTGAAAAGTATTAGAAATAAGTCACCCTGACCTCCCAAAACACATCAAACAACATTTTTTTAAAAGGAATGGACTAGAGTAGCATGGTCCATTACATCAAATACATCTCAAACTATTGCCTCCTTTGAGAATATAAATCCAACCGAGATAGAAAATGTAAAAAAAAAGTTCTGAATAACCACCATTAGAGATACCTCTCAAGGCTCACTGAAGGAGCTCAACCTCTTTATCAATGTAACAATGAAAAACTAACATGATAATTAAAATCATCTCCTTACCACTATATCGATTGAGATAAATCTTAAAAGAGAGCCTTCCGCAACATGATACAAGGGAAGTGCATCTCTTAAATGGATATATTATATATACACCAAAGGATAAATGTTACAATAAAAGACCAAAAAATAAAAATAATCAGGGTACTAAGGTCATATCTAAAACTCACATTCCCAATTACTATCATCCAAACCATTGTGCTACCTCAAGATACAATCTAAGGGTATTGAATGCCCACACAACACCTTATCCTTATGTTCTAAGATCACTAGAGGATTCTCCTGGAAGTTCGTATCATTGTTGACATCTATCTCACCCCAATCGATGATGTTACATTCATCATAAAGATAACAATGGAGCTACGATATGGGGAAAACATCCTATATTTGGATCATCTGTTGGTGAAGTGCTACCAAATTCCCCATGGATATGACATGAGCCAACACCTCAAAAGCGCCAACATACCTTGGAGAAAGCATACTCCCATGAACAAACCATCGCTTCCCATGACAGCAAATCACCCTCAGAAATAGTTGATTCCCCACACCAAACTCTAATGGGTCCTCCAATGATCAGTGTACGACATTTGATAATATTTTACTACCTTAATCTACTCTTAAATCTCTTGAACCATCTCTATTGTACACCATACCAATTCTGGCCCAAGAATTTCTGACTCTCTAACCCTAGTCCAGTATAATTGAGAATATAAAGGTTAGACAAACAAGGCTTGAAATTGTTTTATATCGATGATGGATTCAAAACTATTATTGTACGTGTACTCTAAAAATGGTAGGTACCCCATCCACGAACCTCCAAAATCCAAGACACAAGAGTGAAACATGTTTTCAAGAGCTTGGATGGTCTGTTCTGTCTGGTAGTCTATCTGTGGGTGAACAAATTAAAATGGCATAAGTGAAAACTGAATGAATTTTGGAGACCCATCAACCCCTTAGAGGTTAAATGAGGATCTCAGTCAAAAATGATTACCCTTGAGACTCTATGAAGTCTCACAGTCTCTTCTAGATATTTCTTTGAAAAAATTAATCCACTGAGCTCAACTCCATGATTGATATAAAGTGCGACGATTTCATAAAATGATGCACAACCACCCATATTGTGTCATTACTACCATGTGCGCATGGTAAAATGGAAATAGAGTCCATCGAGATGTCCTCCCACTTTCACTAAAGAACACTAATGCTGCAGAAAACCACTACGAACATGGTGATCGTTATTCACCATATGGAAAACCTAAAATCCAAACACAAACTCCGAAACATCAAACATCATCCAAGGCCACCAAAAATGACTCATAAAAACATGGTACATCTATTTAATGCTTAGATTACTGATAAGGTCAATCTTTGGAATCCTCTCAGAACCATCACACGCATCACCAGAGGAACAAAAAGACATCCCAGAAACAACACCTGGTGTTGTTCATCCTCAGACAAACCATTAGGGAACTCACCAAAAAAACACAATCTCTCCAGACCTCCACTTCAAGATCCCAAAACATGGACTTTTCAACCTGATGCACTAAAGATGACTATATAAACATATGTAAAATGAGAACCTCATCCCCCCAACTTCTCCCATATCCAGATGTAACACTAGAAGTTCTTACATCACCCTCTATGAATTAGTAAATTCACACAATGCATCATTATGATACTTTACACTCAGTGCATCAACCACAACATTCTTATATCTACGATTATATGAAATTTTGAAGTTGTAATCATATAAGAACTCCATCATCCAACTCTGTCACATGGTCAAGTCACACTAGAAGAAAACATAACTTAGGCTCTTATGGTCGATGAGGACTATAAAATACACTCCAAGGAGCTAATGTCTCCACAATTTTTGAGAAAATGACACAGTATCTAACTTGAGATCATGTGTGAAATAGTTATGTTCATGGGGATGAAACTGTTGAGACCCATAAGAAAGTACCTATTTATGCTGAATTAGAACACAACCTATCCCCAGACGCGAATCATAAAAAACCACCAATTGAACTCTTTGTCCTAGAATACAAAGAACTGGAGCACTAAACAACTTATCATTAATATACTCAAAATATTCTTGACACTGATCAATCCATGAAAACAGCATATCATTTCTAGTAAATGCTTTTAGAAGATTCACAACCAATGAGAAATTGGCTACAAACCTCTTGTAATATCTTGTAATACCAAGAAAACTTTTCACCTCTACCATTATATTGGGGGATTCCCAAGAAAAAACTTTTTCTATCATCCACATATCCATATATACTCCCTACTAGGATACAACAATCCCTAATAATCAGACTTCTGGAGACCAATACTCACACTTCTACAACTTCCCAATAAACTAATGAATATAAAGAACTCCAAAAACGGAACGTAGATTCACTTCATGCTCCTCCTTAAACATAGAGTACATAATAATTTCATCAATTAATAGCAGCACAAACATATCCAGGAACTCCCAAAACTAATATTCCATCAAACCCATGAACACAGCTAGAGAATTCCTCACACCGAACGACATCACCATGAACTCGTAATTCCAATAATGACAACATAATGTATTATTTGGGATATCCTCATCCTTGAAATGCATATAATTATATTATAACAAAAAATAAATCATTGAGAACCAACATGAACCCTTCTATTTATCGAATAAATCATCAATTCATGGAAGACAATATCTATTCTTCACTGTCACTCAGTTTATGTTAAAATAATCAACAAAAAATTGGAAGCTACCGTCATCCTTATTAACAAATAAACTAGTACGTCCCAAAGTGACACACTCAACCAAATAAAATCACAAATCATAAAAACATTGAGATATACACACATCTCCCAACACTCAGAATGCACCATCTTATACAGAGACATCGAGATAGGAGACACGCCTGGCTGCAGTTCGATCTCGAACATGATCTGTTGTTGAAAGGGTAATACTACAACGTATTCTAGAAAGACAACAGGGTACTTTTATAAAACCATGGGAAACATCTTCGGTTGAACCTTATATGATCTCAACATCAGCTCAGACATCATGGATGGTAAGGATGAAACATGCCTATAACCCATAAGAGGGTCTCTCTTACCATAAAAAATATTTGGCTCTCTATCTGCATCAAAGAACACAACCTACCTCTTGGAGAAATCAACAATAACATACATCAAATATAAACAATACATTCCTAGGATAACATAACATGGCTGTATTTTTAAACATAAGAAATATACATTATAGTAGTTTCTCCCCAACAGAAGCTCACATTCCTTACGAATTTCAAACAAGTTAGCTCAGCCTCTAACTGGCGTAGTCATTTCCAAGGGAACTAGAAGCCTCTCTACCTCAAGTCCTAAATCATGGAAAAGTGTATTTGATATAAATGAGTTCTAAATACCTAAATTAAATAAAGAATTCACCCAAGTGTAAAAACAAAGGGTTCCACGAATGGTGTCAGTTCACCTAGCGCTGGCAATGCTAATGAATGATGCTGACCAAGATCTACTCCACAACCTCCGTAACCCATACTGAAACCACCTCCATGGCCTTTATCTTCACTCTAATGATGAGGTACATCCCGAGGATTTCCTCTTCCTACACTATCTTCTCTCTACTTATCCAAAAATTGTGCAACTTACTGCTGCGACCTCAGCTGGAACTGCCACAAGGACATAACATAGAGAAGAACACCTGAAACATAATGACTTATCCCAAAGGTTAAGAACTCATGTCATATATGACATTGGAATATATAAGAAAAAAATTTATTGATACTTTATTATATGCCCGAGAGCCGATACCCATGGTGAAACAAGATATTAAGGGCTAGGGCCTACCCCTGGCCAAACAAAAACATTTATTCTAGGATAACTAGGAAACATGTACCATAGATAATATTCATGATAAATCCTAGTGAATACCATATCATGATGATATAGTTCACTCTAACATCCTCTCGATGACCACTTCTGTCAGTATGTCCTCGAGATACATCATTAGTATAAACGATGTGGCCTGGAACTCGATCTCTAGACACAAAGCCTCTTCTGAAAGGCCTCTCCCTAGCCTCCCCATCTATAAATAGGTATGAAGAATATCATTAAGGTTCGTGAAATAAATCCCAAACTCTCTCACAATGGAGGTCACATATTCAAGGGTAAACAATTCATAGTGACTAGCCTCCTTCATGATCGAATTATGAAACTCAACTCGAAAATGGAATCAGAACTCCTCCAAATAGACTACCGACTCTTCACGATCCTTGAGGAACAAAAACCAACAATTCCTCGCTTCCCTATGAATCATTGTCACAACCAATGACACCCAATGATCCTTCCGAGCATGGATCGAACTCAAAACTATCTCAACCTCCAATAACCATTATTTTGTGACATCATTTGAACCATATGCACCATAATTTTGTAGACTATAGAATTGTACATCTTATAGTGTCATCCTCTAAGTGTCATTATCGTCAACCTCTACTCTATAGTGATCTGCTGATGCAACATACTGGACATCTTCTATGAAAACCTCACAAGGACATTAACCTGGATCCATTCCTACACAAGGAAACATTGATATCACTCATAAAAAAAGAATATGGAAGATGTTAACAATAATTAATTTATATTATTTTATTCATTTCATGTTAACCTATCCAAAGGTCTACCCACTCAAATACAGTCAAAAATAAGAATGATGCATAGCCCTATCCAAGGTATCTACCATGAACCAGTGTCAACTCACTTAATAGACACTATAATCATAATGTTCCACGCATCATATCATAGGGGGATATAAATAACTACATTTCAGCCAGTCTCCTGTGGTTACAGTGCTTTCTAACCATAGCTAACACCATTTCCCTACCAACCCATGCCACCTAGCATATTCCTAACTCCCAAATCTGTCACATTCCTCAACCACAACCTCTGATACCACTCCTTCACAACCCCCTCCCCACAAAGAGTTCCCCTTCTTTTCCTGCACTGTTAGAAGAGATATAATTACACATAAGTCCCACCACCAATAGTCCCTATGTTGGTTACTATCACCAATGGTGTAGTAAACAGACAAATGATAGGCATTACCCTCTAAGAGAACACATTTGAAAGAGATAGATAATATAGAAACCAACAGTGTTTTAATCATACTAGAATGTAAAAGAAACCCAATTTCACATATCTAGTGTCATGCATCAACTACTAAAAATGAAATGGCAAATTAAAAGTACCAAAATAAATTAAAATGGAAGCGACAAAAAGACCCAAATAAATCGTGCAAATCCCTAACCTAGTATTTACCAGCCCGATCTCCAACATACTCCAATTGGATTAAAATAGTTTATAGAATGTAGGTTGAGTATAATAGTGTACACAGTAGGATCCACCCTAGATCCACTCAAGAAAAAGTAAGTAAATAATTCTAAATAACAGTGAATAACAAGTAAAACTATAATGTTACCTAAACAGGTATACTATGTTCCAAAACTCAATATGCCAACTCTCAACGGGTCTTTCATACAACACTATATAATATTATAAAAAATATCAAGGGTACCCTGCTACCACTTCCCCACTTGTTTTCTTCTTTGCCCCATTATCGAGTGTCCTGAGCATATCTCAACAAAAAGTATAGCTTGAAGACACCTAGGCGAAGCACCACAACATACACATCATGCAATACAACCCCCATATCCACATAACCAAAAATAACATGAATGTTTCCAAGATCCACCATAGATTTTATAACCTATATCATACATCAGTTATTATAACTCAATCCATCGCATCTCATACAACAAGAAAGGATAATCAAGCCATCACAACCTATAGACATCACAGATATAGTAGTCTATAGAAAACTATAGCCAGAATATATGTGTGAAATAACCACAAGACATTAAAAATTTCAATACACATATATGGGGAAAACTAACCATTGTGCCTAAAAGCATAATTAACTACCAAGTGAAAAGTGTGTGGTCAAAGGGTGTAATCAACCATCCATCCTCCCACTGAGAGGTTGGGGAAAACACCCTCCCCCCATGGATCAAAATCCTGTAGTTGTTAGTTATCCTAACCAGTAGGGTGGAGTTGTGTATAAAAACACTAAAAATTCAAGATAATAATATATCTCACAACCACACTCTGGTAAAAACCTAGTCTCAGACTAAATTACAGCTAACGTCTATCAGATCCATATCTTCCACTACTAAGAATTGATATTCTATAAGCACCGAACCATTTAGATAGATACATTATGATATGTATCCATTTTTATCAGTTGAACATTATGATAAATTAATATTTAACCATTAGCTAACCATCATCAATGTCCATGATATATTTCATTAGAATTTAACAAAAGATCCATTCCCACTATTCATAATGAAACTAAGTCCAAAGCATTTCAAATGTACAACCCCAGCATTACAACCCATCAAGATCCAACCCCAAGGGTTAAAAATCATTTATTCATCTATTTAATAGTGTGACCACATTACATATTTATAAGTATTTTATGATATAATTCTATGACACCAAACACAAGGGGTTCAACACAGTGAATAAATATGTTACCTGTAGATTCTTTTCCACCTATAGCTGGACAATATACCCATCCATAATCGATAAGCTAGACAGGAAAATCACATGGCATACCCCACACATCTTCACATATTTGAAAGGAGGGTATCAAAGTTATGGTATCTAATGTACTGGGGAGATTATAATAGATAAATAAACACTATGTTCAATAAGAATCCAAATTTCATATCAATTGGTATCCTAGTATCAACCCATTCCATCATCTCGGATGTCCTCCCTAACACCCACATGCATAAATCAATGCATCTCACCACTCTATGGGTCAAATACTACCACAAACCTGGGTATCCCATCCCCCCACATACAACAATAGCCCTCTAGGCTATGCCATCCTAGGATCAGCCCACAATACAAGAAGTATGAATTAAATGAAACGACATCTGGGAACATTCCCCAAAACAAGTCATTCAGACATCACACACAATGAGAAATCACATCTCCAAAGCATAAAGTGATTTTCATTTACATGAAATCAGGTAACTGAAAACCATACCAGGAATTATGTGTTAACACACTCTAGGTTTTTAATTCTATTTTCAATTATATGACATAATTAAACATGCATAAATGTGTCCATTTGATTATCATCAAATCATAGCAACAAAACCCATATTAATTAACATTCATTTTCATCCATTAGACAATCCATTTACAATTAATCCCAACATTACATTCGTTGCCAATTTCCATAAATAATGAAATTCTAAACATGTCATATAAATAAAACAATCTACCAAATCAAGATGCAATTACATCGCTAAGAAATTGATACCAAATTGTTAATCCAGTTCAAATATTTATTATGTTAATTTCATTTTGATGAAATTACTACATCATGATAACTCAATGAATCTATATAAATAAAATAATCATTCCATGAATCCCCTAACTCAAAATGATTCTAACATTATTTTCATGATAATGGAGCAACTCAACTCACCATGATCACCTCTCCTATAACGATTGCATCCACCCGAGGATTATGTGGCACAACCGCATCAACCAACACCCAAGAAAGCTCCATTTGAAACATAGAGATCATATTCCATCACATAGAAAGGATAAATTAGATGAAATGGATCGGGGAACCCATAAAAATTGTGGTAGAACATACCTTATATTGAATACATATCAACACTTCCTAGTTTCACCAAAATATTGGGTACACATGCGTCAAGAAAACTACAAGGGGAATCGACCCAAGGATTTTAGTTCAATCACATGACATTTACGGGATGAAGAACTCTTGGTTCAAAATTCCAAGGAAAGAAATAAGGATGAACTTGAGAGGAATATATCTAAGCCCTTTTGAAAATCTAATGGAGTACTGATTTATGATATAGTTTAGATTTCCCATTAATGGTGTATCTAGTTAATATAAAACTTTTTGACCGACTAATGGCCCTAGGACCCTCTGGAGAATTTAAAATGGAGTAATGGTCCTTGAATAAATCTTAATTACCTGAAAAATGCTTCAAATTCATTTTAATTCAATGATAACGTCAAATGGGTTAAACTGTAGGAATCTAGAAATATTGTTTACCTACAGTTGGATGTCTCACCATTATTGAAACATTGTAAAACTACCATTGGATGTCTCACCATTATAGAAACATTGTACACCTAAAGTTGAATGTCCCACCATTCTGGAAACATTGAACACCTATCGTGGTATGTCTCACCATTTTGGAAAACTTTTACACCTACTGTTGGCTGTCTCACCATTCTGGGAACACTATAAACCTACTATTGGATGTCTCACTATTGTGGAAACAATATATACATACCATTTGATTTCTCACCATTCTGGAAAAAATGTTCACCAACTGTTGGATGTCTCACTATTATTGAAACATTGTATGCCATCATTTGGATGTATCACCATTCTAGAGACAATGTACACCTACTGATAGATGTCCTACCATTCTAGAAACACTGTTCATAGAACTATAAATTTTTCAAAGTGTTATAAATAAGTCACCTTGATCTTCCAGAACACCTCAATCCTAAGGTCATTACAATGGAATGAACTAGAGAGATATATGCCATTACAGTATTAGATATAATAATATGTTTCTGTAAAGTATTAAAATACATTTATATTAATTATAGATGTGGTTTTAATGAGTATAATGAGATTCAATAAAAAAGTAAAAACTATTTTTCTCATTTTTTATTTCCATGAGATACATGCTTAACTACTCACACATTCATTTTATATGGTGTCTATATTACCCATTTATGTAATCAATTATTATTATAGTTAAATTTTTGGGTATTTATATATACATTTTATGACCATTATTTCATGGGGTTTACTTTTCAAAAGTTACCTAATCTATAATATAATTTTGTCTCCATTTGCCTACATTGAGACTGGTGTATTGTTATGTGCCTAAATTCATTTTGTGGTTTATATACTTCTATTTTACATGATATAGCCTGAATCTCCTTATTTTAATGATATTATATTATAAATTAAATTTCCATTTCTTACATGGGGAGAATGATCACAAGTTACCAAGTCATAAGAATGTATTGAAATAATTTCATACCTTTTCACGATTGTTTATGTTATGCTTCCATTTATGAAATATTATTTCCCATATCTAAAGATGTTGATGAATATTCTTACTATATAGTTATTCATTCTATACTAATGTATTGGTACCATATTTCTACACTTTGAACATATTATTGTTAAGAATGATTTTTTAATAATGCCCAAAATTACACTCTCTTCAGTCTAAAAACCATGTTTTATAAAAAGGGGTTCCATGTGTTTTATAACAATCTACAATAATCATTAAATGAAATTTTTACTCGTTTTCATTTAACCAATGATTTCAAATGTATCTTTTTATCATTTTCTGAACAAGTCATTTCTTTATCCTTTTTTCCGTTAAAATAATTTTTCTTTTTACCTCGTTTGACATGTAAATATTTATGTATCATCAATCCATTAAAGCATTGTTTGCCTATATGAAGGTTATTTTTTAATAAAATGTTTTTAAAATATATTTTCTAAGAAATTATTTTATAAAAAACTTCATAATCCTTTTATATGTTTTTTAGGAAAAATATTTTCAAAATGTTTCCAGGTTCTCCTTATATGTTTTCAAAGAAAAAGGCTTCAAAAAAGTTTTTATTACATTTTTTTATTATAATTCAAGTTTATTTTCTATAAAATGGATCTTAAAAATATATATGATTTAAATATAATTTTCATATAATAATGGATATTTACATCAAGAACTATTTTTAAAATATCATTGCATGTTATTTTCCATTTATTATGACATCTGTCAATGTTACACAATAACTTGAATAAAATTATATAAAGGATCATTTCATATTATTTATTTAATGGTTTTTGTTTTAATTGAATTGTGCTTTTGACACCAAAATATATTCCATGGGTTTTATGCTTTTGAAACCAGATTCTTTTAAAGGGTTACCCTTTCATGACGTGATTATGAAACATAATTTTTTTTTATAAATTGTGATGTGGTAAAATTTAAATGATATCAATTTTATTTATTGGGATATGATTGATGTTTATAAAACCTATAACTTGTTATGGGACATGGTATAATTAATGTTTTATTATCATGTAGAATATGTATGAATGATTTTATTATGAGATGGGTGGTAACTATATATCCCTCTAATGCATTGGGTAATGGTGGATGAATCATGAGTATAAATGTCATGCCTAAATCTTTTTACATGTTCATAATTTATGCTTCGACCTGGTTTCATGTCCACATGTTTATGCGCGAACATGATTATAAGTTCACAATTTTTATATAATCATTATTACGTGTTCAAAATGTTTTGAATGAAACTGGTTTTATGTCCATCAGTTTATGAATGTACCTAATTAGATGTTCACAATGTTATTTCTGAACATGAGTACATGTTCAAAATGTTATACATGGACCTGGTATCATGACCATAACAATATGTGTGAACCTGATTACATTATAAAAATGTTATTCATTAACCTGGTTTCATGTCCATAAGTTTATTAGGGGTCTGATTTTATGTCATTTACGTAATGAGTGATCCTATTTCTACTTATACATGTTCAGAATGTTATAAAAAATGTTCCTGCCACAAATTTTTTGTCTTATAACTATGTTTTGATTTAATGACATATGCTATTAATCCTATTATTGACTATGTATTATTATATGAAAACATATTTTATGATCTCTAATATGAATAGTATGACCATAAAATTTTATGCTCAAGTTTCTTACCAATTTCTTGTTTCATTTATGAATTTCCTTTATTTAGCTTTTTTGACCATTTTAGCTCACCCCTTTCTTATATTTCCTTTCCCCCTATTATAAAGATAGGTATGAGGTATTAGTAATAAAGGTGGAGATATTTAGGGGAGATGTTGAAGATCATTCACCAATATATAATATTTTTTTAGGTCTCTAATGAAACAAAACTATTTCGGTCCTCATGCATGTATTTGTGTAATGTATTCAGTATTAATATAAAATGATTTAATATCCATGTATATAAATTAATGGTTTATATATGTTCAACATTAACATTCAAATCCTTCATGAAAATGTAATGTATTATAATACTTATATATTTCATAGTTATTTTATACATGATATCTTTAAAAAGTACTCAAATGACATAAATATTGAATCAGAACAAAATCACAGTGATCAGTCCACTTTATCTATGGTAATAGAATAATATTGACCATCTTTCATTGTCTTCGTTAGATTTTTATTATTTTATATATTGAGACATTGATTTGCTAGTTCTAAATCCCCATATAGTTGATCCATGGTACACTTGAAACATTTTTCTTACTATTAAAATCACAAGCATAGTGGCCTTTATATCCTCATATATTGAAAACTCCCTTTCCATTTATGTTAAAGCATGGTGTTTCCATCAAAAGATATAATATATTGGGAAAATATGTTTTCTATTCTTTCATTTATACAAAAATTTATCTCCCACCCCCATCATCTGTTCCTTCCATTAAAATAAATTATACATAGATAATTATTATTCATTCTTATTATCACATTATATTATGTTCTCATATGATGATAATGTTTGGGAGATGGGTTCCCATTGAAAGATTCTATTAATCCCATCATTGAGAAGATAACACTTACTCTTTGTATTATGTTCATTGATGTAGTTCCCATTTCTTCTGCTAGGTGTCATTTATAAAAAAGGTATACACTTTATTAGATCCTATAATTATCAAAAATAATATATGGCCCCAAAATGAGTGAAATACAAAACATAAATTAAAAAATATGCATATATAATATTATAATAATGAAAATTATTTCGTTGGTGGTATATATTTTTTTAAATCCTTTATTATGTTTTTAAAGTAAATGTTAATTATCATAAGAATATCTATAGGGTGTGTCAAACAAAATGCGCAGTGAGGCCTATTGTCATGAACTATGTGATCATTGGGTTTATTCCATTTATAACATTTTGATGTAATTACCACAAGGTACAACTACCAAAAAACCACATCAACATGTATTTTTCATACAAGGATGTATTTCTATAAAAAACATAATTTATATCATATCAAAGTATAATTAAGTTCTTAAATATATATCCATAAATTATATCAGAGTCTTATAATATCTAATATTTTTTTCCCTCTATATAGTTCTTAAGGTTTCAACTAAACTACCCCTTATCCTATCCGTTTGGACCTCAACAGCACTACCCTAGAACATGTTTCGACATGATAAAATTCGTATAATATAAATTGAGTAATATCCGGAATGAATGAATAGTTTATTAGTATTAGTAAACTATATAAATAATATAGTCACAAATTACATTTTAGAAAACATACAACATAATGTATTCTGATAATATAATTATTCCCTCTAGAATATCCTTCATATCAATCATTTTACACTTTGTGGAATATTTGGAATGAAAAAAATAAGGGTGATATCAAATTCTCAGTAAGGTTTAAGTATAATGGAAATTATCAACAATAAATAAATCAAAATAAATTTAGAATAAAAAATACAGAAATATAAATAAAAAACCCATTGATTAAATAGCATGACAATTATAACTGGATAAGGAATTATAAATATAGAATAATAAATAACAAAAAAAAATCCCATAAAAAATTAATTTATAATTAAGTGCCTCAATATATGTTATAATTGAAAAAATATCATTTATAATAATAATAACTAATTTATAAATTAAATATATTATTAATTATTGGATGTCGCAATGTCAATAATCCTTAATGATTTTTCATTAATATCTATCAGCCTGAAATTTTAAAACAGATGGATAGAACCAACATTAACTAAGCCTGGCCAACTAATTCATCTCATAAGACTTGTAAATTCACATAGGGACTCACTATAACTTCACCCCACATATTCCCTCATGTCCAAATAATTCCTCATATACAACTAATAAATTTAATTCATTAATAAAAACATTTTCATCAATTATTTGTTTCATGTAAAAAATATAGATTTATAAATATTGACTCAAATATACAATTATATTTCAATGTAAACCACCATATGTATAAATGATATGTGATTTGGGAAATATATATATAAAATTAATGATAATTTATTTTTATGTGAAATTTAATGTCCATATGAATGTAAATAATTCAAGGGATATATTCTGACTAATAAAATTAATCAGGGACGTGAATTTAAATATTTCCATGATAAAAATGAAAATAAAACTTCCATAAAAAAATTAAGTATGGAACCAATAAAAAGTATACCCATTGGATTATGATTAAATAATTGTTGTCATTCATGAATAGAAATACCAAAAAAAAAGTTATTTGAAATTGTTTTGAAGAAAAAGACCTTTTAATTTTTAAACTATATCATTAACACCAAAAATAAAGAAACAATTATGAAGATACATCTGTCTAAAAATAATATTTGAATCATATAAATGATTATTTAATAATGTTTATTTTTCATGATAGATAGAATTTCTATTTACATCATACGCATTAAAATAATGACTCTATATAATTTTTTAGTAAAATAAAATTATGAATTGTTTATTAAAATGACACTAAGATAAATTTAAAAACAATTTTAAAAAGATAAAGTTGTTAAAAAAAATATTATAAATCATTTTTAAAATTTTCCAAACAATTTTGGAAATACTTTTACAATACATTGTTTTGGAAGAAACTGATTTATGTACAAAGTGAGATGTGAAGCTAAATTTTATTTAAAATCCATTAAAATTTATTTTACATATAAAATAGAGGAAAATTGATACTATTACATCATAAATTTATTAATAACTATATGATAATAAAATTAAACATTTTTTATGCATTGATCAAATAATTACATCCGATGGAAAATCAAGCATAAACACTTTTGATTAAATGAGATTGTGAAATAAACCGTTACAAAGATCATAAAATTAAAGTGATAATTGACCATTTAATTTAATATTTTTATCAAAAGAATGTCCAACTAAAACAAGTATATATAAAACACAATTTATCAAAAATTTGATATACAAATGATCATAAAATATCTTATGCAACTAAGAACTGATATATCTCAATGAAGAAGAATGAGTTATGAAATTCATTATCACATGTTTAATTTAATAGCAAATACCTTATGGTGAAATAATATAAATTGAAACATATAAAACCATGAAAAATGGATTATTAATTATATAAATTTTCAAATTTTAGTTTTATACAATGTATAAAATACATTTCTTGTATAACATTACAATATTTATAAATGAAGGGAAACTGAGATGCAAATCTTTACCTAACAATTCTTTTTATGTTAACATAAATTATCCTCCCATATAATGGAAAAAATCATGTTATTATTTTATACCAAAAACCTGTTATTATTTATCATATCATACATTATTGTTTTGTAATATATGATCACTTACTCATTAATAATATTTTATTATTTTCATCATTTCTGGTGATAATTACCTTGTTTTCTCAATGATTTTTTATCATGAAGGTTGTGGTTCTTATGATGATATTATAATTATATATTATACTGAATATTAATAATGGAATAATTATAATATTTATATATAAATTATAATTTTATGGCTAATAATTAATGATGAATTTGATAAATGAAGTATTTCATGAGAATGGAGATGGTATGTTGTACATGAGCAGGAGTAACATTTTGATTATTATATTAATATTATGGAAAGAAAGTAATTAAAATGTTATGTTTATAGAATGATAACAATTGAATCAATGGCATATAAATATTTTTAAATATAATTTTATAAATCATCTGTGTGATATGGTGATGAAAAGAGAGTGGCATCGCTTCATAAAGCCGATAGTCTACACATACATGAATGATGTTATCAATTTTTTGTAAGAAAAAAATTGAAATGTTATATTTTTAGAATTATAAAATTTAATTTTAAATATAAATTATTTTATTAGTATCACATATATTAATTAAAACTATACTTATTACCTTCCATGTAAAAAATTAATTAAAAATGAATCACCATGTTTTACGAGGCGGTAGTCCATCGTTCACACGGGCAACATTATTGTATCCCTACAAAATGGAGAGTATAGAGAGTTATATATAATATAATAACATAATAAGAATTATTATTTGGTAAATTACATACATAAACATTTATATCCATCATTACTCCATCCATGAGAGGAGGTAATGAAAAAAATAATGACATTGGTTCTTAAGGTAATAGTCCTCCGTACACATGAATAATTATTTTGTATAACATTAGATGTAATTGTAGATGGATTTAGGTCACTAAAATTAAATTAGAACATATTATTATTATCAAGATACTATATTAATTATATATGAATGATTTAATAACAACTAAATAATTTGGGGGATGAAATTAAATGAAAATTATAATTAAAGTACATAACCTCTTCTTCGAGTAACCTAATTGTGTTTACAACATAACTTTACTAGGATGGATTTATGACCAAAAATGTATTCTAGGATTAGGGGAGAGATTTTGAGAATTTATTTGGGTAGTTATTGGATGAAATAAAATGGTATTATGGTTTTATTAGGAAAGGAGCGGGTTTGAACTTTTATAAGTGAGGAGAGTGTCACACATTTAACTTTTTAAAATAAAAAGGTATACCCTAGTTTTTCACATGAAAAAGTTTAGAAATAATGTTTTATTTCAATGATATAGATATTAAATGTTATAATTATGTCCCTAAAATATATTGTAGAAATTTTCTGGTCATTTTAGACCTTTTATTTTTTAGTTTAACCACCGCTAAATCTCCTTTTACCTTAACAATAGTAAATAATTTTTTTATGTTTCACAATTCATTTTAACTTAAAATAAAATTGAAGAAATTATATATTATAAATAAAGATTAATACAAATATTTATTCCATTTTTTAAATGTTTCATTCAAATAATATGAAATATTAGTAGAAAATTTATCCTACAAGCATAACGAGGAAGAGGATTTCTAAAGAGATAATATTCAAATGACTTCACTATTTTTTTTATCAAACTTCATTATAATTATGATTCCAATTACATTTGTATGATTAATTAATATATAATTTTACTAATTAACATTTAAAATAAATATAAATATAATTTACATTTTTTAATAGTTTAAATGAAAAGGTAGTTTTCATTTAAAATTCAGTATTGTTCACTATTCACCAAAAAATGAATCTTTTTTGAAAACATAAAAAAATAAACCATAGATAATTTTGTTATTATGAATTTAAAAAATAATAATAGCTTTTAATATATTTTTTATTAAATTTGTAAATATTATTTTTCCATTATGAGATCAATGTGATACTAGACTGTCTTTTAGAATGAATCCATTTTTTCAGAAGACATTTCATTTTCATCATATATTTATGGTTATTATATATTAATAATTTTCATTATTTAGTTCGTAATATTCATATAATCTATGTTAACACCCGGTTTATAATGATATACTAAATATTTTAATGGATCTGAACTCCTCGTTCCATTACATCGTGAAAATCTAGAGTATGTGGTGTTTTGGATGGCAAAGGTGAATCATTTCAAGAGATTTTAAAAAATCCAATTTTTCCATTTATAGATCATGTAACGGTGGGTCGAACTAGATATTCATAATGGTTACTCAAACTGGTGTGTGCTGATGATATGTCATCATAGTGAGTCATGATGGTGACTCCCAATGATGATTCATCCACCGGTAGCTCAGAATGGTGAGTCGTGATTGTGAGTTGGGATGGCGAGTCACTGACGGTAGGATACCAATGGTGACCTGAGATTGTGAATCATCCATTGGTGACTCGCGATGGTGTCTTGGGAAATGGTGAATTGAGATGGTGACACATTCAATGGCGACCTGTGGTGGTGACCCGTCCAGTGGTGACTCATGACGGTGACCCGACTAGCGGTGACTCACTACGGTGACTCATACAACGGTGAGTTGTCCAATGGTGGCTCATCCAATAGTAATAAATCCAATGGATACTCTTCAAATGATGATTCATCCCACATTTAGTCTTCCAATGGTATTTCACCGAATTTTTTGTCATCCAACGGTTGGTTATCAATCGATGAGTCAATTCCAATAGTTTGTCAAAATATAAATTTAATCCAGTTTTTCCACTTTCTCTACATCAACATATTAATTAATGTAAATTAATTTTAATACCGTATTTAAATTTTTTTAACCTATTTAGGGGTCTATGGATCATATTATTATTTTCTTGAATTTTTAAGTTATTTCTAGATGGTCGAACTGCATGTTCGTTGTCAAGATCCAACATTGATAGTTTTTAAAACCATTCCTCCCATAGATATAGTATGTAGAATATTTAATGAAAAGGTTATATCTTTTATATTTGATCCACTTTGCTATCCTTATTGGATGTTACCTAGATCCTTTCTTCCTGAGGAGTCACGTGTTTGTGTTATAGCCTTAGATAACATTTCCATGGAGGCTTCTTCCTAATACAGGTGCACACCATGCTTCTGCGCAGTAAGGAATTGTTGATCATTTGTTCTTATAGGTAGGGATACCATCGTCTATCTATTATTAGGGTATCATGTAGGGTGGTAGTATGAATTTATCTCCTGTTAAGATTTCATATTTCTGAATAAATAATTATTTTTTAATCTGTTGAATATCAATATACAAAGGATGGGAAAAAGCAATTTATACTCATATTTTATTATTTTCTTATTGATATTGTGTTTTGTATAGTCCAATAACCCCATAAAAATCATGGTTGTTGGTGACAATTGTGGGCACATATGTGATGGATTATGATTAGTTTTTGTTGATCATTTTTTGAATTATTATTTATATGTAATCTAATAACCACATATATTAATTTAAATAAATGGATTCCTTACGATCTAACTTTTTTTGTGATCACCCATGAATTCAAAAAGTGGAATAATATTATTAGAGCCTTGTTAATTCTATAATTTGAGCAATGTATGGTTGTGTGGTGTTACTTTTGAGGGTACGGATATGTGTGGGTTGGTTCGGGTGGTGTAATTGAATCTCATGTTAAAGGATTGATTGACTATGGAATGGATGAGTAGTGTAGTGCGATGGTAATGCTATTGGGTTTTCATTTATTTTTATTGTTGGGTAGGATTTATTTATACAACAGGGTTGATGATGGTTGTAATAACGGGAGTTTATGAGAGTTTTTTTGAGTTGGTGGTTATTTTTTTAGAAATGGGATTGGGTGGAATGACATTCAAGAATTATGGTGGTAGTTGTAGGCATGAGCATAAGTCAGAATGAAATGTGGAGTGGGTTGTTTTAACATTTCTCTTCTTCATCCGTGTGACTTTTCTGGTGTTGCATGTAATGTGTGGTTCATGATAGTTTTCTAGATATTAATGAAATGATTAAATTGATTTATTAATAATTAATATATTTGGTTAAATGATTTTTCTAGGTTCATGAATCAAATATCGTATTGTTATATAGTTGTGCATTTATAGGTAACATCAAAGTTGGTTTTTTGGTTTGGTTGTTTGTTTGAAAAAACCCATAGGTT
The DNA here is from genome assembly GCA_963277665.1 of Viscum album. Lineage (NCBI taxonomy): Eukaryota > Viridiplantae > Streptophyta > Magnoliopsida > Santalales > Viscaceae > Viscum > Viscum album. The sequence goes on from OY728160.1 coordinate 175,451,970, forward strand.
AGACTGAATTTTTGATACATACAAATATATATATATATATATATATATATATAGTTTTACTTAATTTTTATTTTTGTATTCACTCCACCCTAGTTGATTACTATGTGCCAAACACCCCCATTGTCACGGGGGATGATTACTTTCTCCAAAATCCTGATGGGAGGATGGATGGATGGTTTGTGTCGATCCGATGCTCCCACATCTACATATTGGTATCCCAAGACTCTTTGGCCAGGTTATGGTGTGGTAGTGAGGCCTAGGTGTCTGTGGGTGATGTGTTTTTTACTTAGTGTCTACGGGATGAGGTATGGTTGTGGCCCAGGTGGTTGCAGGCGAGATAAGGTATGGTTGTGGTCTAGGTTTATGCAGGATGGATGTGATGAGATTCATTTTCCCAGGTTACGAGACTAGTTATGGGGCCCAAGAGTGTGCAGGTGGGTTGTGACATTGGTCTTGTAGAACAGTGTTAAATCACCAAGACATTATTGATTTGGGTATGAATAGTTAAACAATTGGAATTAGTGTGGGGTACCCAAACATTGATGTTATTATTATATTAGATTACATGACAAGCATTATTTTGTGAGTGTGACTTGGTGAGGGTGGGATGTATAGTATTCCTTGTTAAGTGATGTTGGTTTCTGTTGTATTCTCATAGGGAAATTAGTATTCTTCTCAGACTTTTTCATGAGAGCACATGGTTATTTCTACTATGTAAACTCATATGCTCACCGTATATATATAAAATGGTTTTCAGGTTTCTAGGAGGGCTATGTGGACCATTCTGGCATTATTAGCTCAAAGTTATGAATATTTATTTCATTTCATAGCATTTTTTTGGGAATTTACAGTAGATACACTTGTTTTGTAATATTTATATTTTCAAACGTGCATGTGGAATGATTTTTTATTTAATATATATACATATATATACATCATGAAGTTGTTTTGGAATGAACCATCTTATCTTCTTTTCTTTTTTTATTATAAAGTGAAATCTATCCCATATTGTGAGATCTTTTTAACCATGGTTTTAGTGGCCACCCTAGGGCCTACTAGAGGTAGGTTTTAGGAACTCATTATCTTTATTCCTTCATTTCCAGCTTGGGAGGGGAATCTTTGGAGGGAGGGGGTTGTAAAAGAATGGTATCAGAGGCAGGTTGAGAGATAGAATAGATTTTGGTGCATGGAATAGTGAGGATTTCATGGGTTGGTAGGGAAACAGAGTTAGGTGTTCTTGGTATGTATCATAGTCCAGGTAAGACTGGAAAGGACATGGTATTTTGGGGCTCCCTATGATCCGATATAAGGACTCTGAGCTTAACGAATGGCCAAGTGAGGATACACCATTTGTATGGTAGGCACCAAAGTAATTGTACATTAATTATAAAGATTTTTGTTCCTATTTAAATTCGGGTTGTTTGGGGTAAATAGAAATTGAAAATGAAATAGGTTAAATTAATTGAAATGAATATTTAATAAAATACCATACTACACAGGCTTAGTAATTAACTATTTTCCTTTTTTAGCTATGTAACATATTCATAATCCACGGGTGGATTGGGATGTTGAAGATTAGTATGCCGATCTGGTAGATCAGTGTAGGGTTTATCCAGTGGAGGAGGACGACTAGTGGAAAATAACTTTACATTATTTTTATTAGTAGGCTCTAGGGAAGTACGATGGTATCATATCATTTATGGATATGGAGTGATGGATCGAGGATCTTGTGATCACCTTCAATTTGATCTGGGATCTATTAGAGTACTGGGTTCAGTTGGCAATGAGTTATATGCAGGGAGAAGTGTGTCAGCGGTGGACAATATGAAGGTTCTGGGTGCAGTGGAAGCGCATGGGTGGATGTTCCCACTTGGCTTTTTGTCATTAGCAATGATCAATTCGGGATCAATATGACAATAAAATCCAGTCTCCACGGATCAAATCACATAAAAAGACAAAGAAGATGGTTTGTCCCGGAACCACAAACAAGGATCGTTACTGGTTGATTATAATTAATTTAATTAATTATAAAGAAATACAGTCTGGGTGTTCTCTCTTCATTGATGTTCTCGATCACGGTGTCAATATGATCTTTCGTTGCGTCGCAGAATCCTAGTGTAGATTCCCTCTAGCGGTGATCCACACGTGTACCTCGTATCTCTGGATGTCGGAAAAGGATTATCCGGGTGCTAGTGTGGAGAAGCCTTTTCTTGCGTTGTCTGCCTTAGATCATCTTGATCCAAGGGAAGAGGATCTCTCTCGGTCAATAGATCATTCTTGGAGGAAGAGGTTCTTTCGGCCTTGAAAGAATTCTCCAGAGATGTTGTGCACAACAATTCTCTTGTGTAGGAAAAGAGTTGGGGTTGTGAGGATATTTATAATAAAGTTTGAGGTTGTTGAGTTATGACAATAAATAAACGCATTACACGTTTCATTTATTTCATTTACTCTTATTGAAATCCCCCATGTCGAATAATTACTTCCTTGACATGCGCTCATGCTGATTATAATAAATATCATTTAATAAAATGATATTATATCCTCAAAATCCTGACTGGAAAAACTACATGACGAGTAATAATAAATACACGGCATGTACTTGTTTTTCATTGAAAACTACACGGAGTGTACATTAAATGTACACAGCGTGTATATCTTGTTTTCATTTATTCATTTCCATTCCAAAATAAAACTTCACTGCATGTACATTTAATAATACACGTCGTGTATTTGTTTTATTATATTTTTCCTCCATCATTTAAAACAACTTAGGATTCCTTGAATAATTATTAAACCACGTACGTGAATAATCTTTATTCAACTTGATATACTTAGATACACCTACTATGTCACCATCTAGGACTCTTTCTCGTTGGAATTATGTAGGCTTGACTAAAGTACAAGATTACTGTCTAGCAATGGGTCAAGGCACCCAAGAGAAAGAAGTTGATGGTGCATTGAAGTATAACCTCATACGAATGCTTACTGTGTAATTTATTCCCTTTTTCTCAATATCTCATCAAGCAGGATTCATAGAGGTGTCATAAACCTATATTCTTGATCTGTCCTTCTTCGACTACCTGAAATAAACTCGTCATTTACACCATGGCCGTGGAATTTAATGTGACAGTTATATTTCAATCAAAGGTCCGAGATATCAACTTCCATAAATGGAAGGGACAAATCCTTCCACGACTTATCTATTAACAACATGTCACTCATGACGCACCCAATGTACCCTACTTCCCGCCAACTGTCCACGTGACAGTTTTCGTCAGTAAATCTAAGTGCGCGAGTCATGACATGAGTTAATGATAATCTTCCAATCTGATGACCATTACACGCGCTCGCAGATAGAAATATCTGATGACAACAAGACATGCGGAATTACTACTGTCGGGTCTGTTCTCATAATCTCCCATCTTGGAGATTACCATGTGTGAACTCCATGAGAGAGAGACTTGTCTTCTTTAGAGTACTCGCACATGACGGTTTATATACTATGTGTCCTATCATAGTACGTCATCCAACCGCAGAACGTTATTTAAGAATATTGTTATAGCATTTCAAGGTTCTGATCAAAGAAGGGATCTTCTACGACTTTATTAATGCAACAAATATTCCATGACATTATTATATTATAGTCATGAAGAATAATGAACAATATATAATAAGTGATCATTCGTGTAATCAAAGTAAAAAATAGTTGGTTCTGAGGACACCAACCCTTACAAACTCCCACTTGGACTAGAGCCAATTTCCTACGACTTTTAGTCCTCTAGACCTCACCTGATGATCATGTTTCTGCTGAGTCAAGGCTTTAGTCAATGGGTCTGCCATGTTGTCTTCTGTGGAAATACTTCTCACTGCAACTTCGCCTCTCTGATAAAAATCCCTCAAGAGATGATACATCTGAAGTATGCGCTTTGTCTGTTGATGTTACCTTTTCTCTTTTGAATGTTCCACCGCTGCAGTATTATCAGAATAGAGTGTGATAGGATCTTAATTACTCGGTACAACATCCAGATCGTGGACGATGCTTTGCATACATACTGCTTCTTTAGCTGCCTCAGAAGCTGCAATATACTCGGACTCCGCTGTAGAATCTATGACCACACTTTTTTTGAGCTCTTCCAGCTCACTACACCTCCATTCAAACTGGTGATGTATCCAGTCTGTGACTTCATGTCATCTTGATCAGTCTGGAAACTAGCATTTACATGTCCTCTAATGACTAGTTCTTCATCTCGTCCATAAACCAGGAACATATCCATAGTACGCCTCAAATACTTAAGGATAGTCTTGACTTCCATCCAATGGCGGTCTCCTGGATCAGCTTGATATCTTCCTTCCGCACATAATGCGTAAGCAACATCTACCCTCGTACATAGAATAACATACCTTACTAACCCAATCGCGGATGCGTAAGGGATCCCTTACACCCTCTTTCTTTCCTCATGTGTCTGAGGACACATTTTCTTGGAAAGATGAATTCCATGTGACACTGGCAACAATCCCCTCTTGGATTGTTCCATACTGAATCTCTTCAATATCATGTCAATGTATGTACATTGACTCAGGTCCAACTTTCTCTTGGATATATCACGATGGATCTTGATCTCAAGAATATATGTTGCCTCGCCCAAGTCTTTCATGGAGAAGCATTTATATATCCATGCCTTAACTGACCGTAAGACAGGTACTTCCTTTCCAATTAGTAATATATTATCAACATATACTATTAGGAAAACAACTGCACTTCCACTAAACCTCTTGTAGACACAAGGCTCACATTTGTTCATAACAAAGCCAAATTCCATTACAGCTTCATCAAAACGAATGTTCCGTGACCCTGATGCTTTCTTTAATCCATAAATGGATTTTTGCAACTAGAATACCTTTTTGGAATCCTTTGGAGTCACAAACCCTTCAGGTTTTGTCATGTAGACATCTTCCTGGAGGTTCCCGTTAAGGAAATCTATTTTGACATCCATTTGCCAAATTTCATAGTCATGGAAAGAAGCAATGGCCAATAGGATTCTGATGGACTTCAGCATTGCAACTAGTGAAAAGGTTTCATCAAAGTTAATTCCTTGATGATGTCTAAAACCTTTAGCAACCAGTCATGCCTTGTAGGTGCTGACTTGCCCCACCATGTCCAGTTTCTTCTTGAATACCCATTTATTACCAATAGGAATTTCCTCAACTAGAGGATCTACCAAAATCCAGATGTGGTTTTGGATCATGGAATCCATTTCAGAATTCATGGCTTCTTTCCACTTGGCAACGTCTGTGACTTCAACTTCTTCCTTGTAGGTAAGAAGATCATTATTTTCAACCATTAATGAGTCACCATCCTCGGTGACAAGAAAACCTTATCGTTCTGGTTCTCTCACCTCTCTCATGCTTCTACGCAGTTCTTGTGTCTCTGGAACAGATTGTTCTTCCATGGGGCTTTCTGGAATCTATTCTTATACCAACTCATGGGTATCTGGAGCCTCGACTTCATCGAAGTCAATCTCGCTCCCACTATCTCTTTTGGATATGTGCTCCCTCTCAAGGAATATGGCATGTCTTTCCACTATAACATTTTTGTCTGAGGGGTTGTATAGGTAATATCCCCTTGTTTCCTTGGGATATCCTATAAATATACACTTTGTTCCTTGGGGTATGATTTTTTTACCTGAAGAGGCCATAACAAATGCATCGCTACCCCAAAAATGTAAATTCAATAACATGGCTTTGTGTCCACTCCATAACTCATATGGAATACCATTTATCGATTTAGTTGGTACTTGGTTTAGTATGTGCGCTGCTATTTGTAATGCATATCCCCAAAAGCATAATGGAAGACTTGCATGACTCATCATTGATCTCACCATGTCCAACAGGGTGAGGTTCCTCCTTTCACTTACACCATTCCACTACGGTGTGTAAGGAGGAGTGAGTTGAGATAGAATCCCAAAATCCCATAAGAAATCAATGAAGTCCTGATTAAGATATTCTTCTCCTCTATCTGAGCAGAGTTTCTTAATATTCTTACCAAGTAGGTTCTCAACTTCATTCTTGTATTCTTTTAACAGATCAAAAGAATCTGACTTATACCTCATTAAATATATATCCATATCTACGAAAATCATCAGTAAAAGTTATGAAGTACGAGAACCCACCCCTTGCTTCAACTGGAAATGGTCCGCCCACATCTGTGTGAACTAATTCTAGAAGCTCTTTAGCTCTTTCACATTTCCCACTAAATGGGGCTTTGGTCATTTTTACTTCTAGATACGCATGACATACACCAAGTGGTTTTAGCTCGAAAGAATCTAAATAGCCATCTTGATGTAATTTTGTCAGACGTTTCTCATTGACATGAGCTAGCCAGTGATGCCAATGTTGGGTGTGGTATGAGTCATGTGAATTAACTTTTTTATTAATTTCCATTACTTGGTTTGTGTAGTCTAACACATAAAGGTCGTTCTTTAAATGTGCCATACCAAAACAAATGATATATTTATAAAAGTAGCAACATTCATTTCCAAACATGAATATGAATCCATTAGTATTTAATATGGATACTAAAATAATGTTTTTAGTAACAGAAGGCACATAATAACAACCTTTAAAAACCAAGACCATCCCAGTAGGAAATGTGAGGTGGTAGTCTCTGATAGCTACAACAGCGAGTCTGGCTCCATTAGCAGCTCGTAGATCTAACTCCCCTCGATCAATCATCATGAATCTACTTGGGTCCAATATTTGGATACATATGTGAGCCCCACAAGTAGTATCTAATACCCAATTAGTATAAATAGATAGATTACATTCAATAACAAATGAACCTGAACCTTCCCCTTGCTTCCTTGGCTGGGTGCAGTTTTTCTTCCCATGGCCCTTCTTGCCACATGCAAAACAAACAACATCTTGTTCCTTTTACTCCCCTTTGATCATCCTTTTCTTTGAAGGCCTTGAAGAATCTTTGGGCTTAAAGCTCTTCGCCTTCCCTTTCCTTTTATTCACCATGAAGACAGAAGGCTTTTCACGCTTCATGTCAGTGTCCACTTGGAGAATGAGGATGAGAAGATCAGACAAAGACTTCTCAATGTTGTTCATATTGAAGTTCACAAAAATGTTTGAGAAGCTATGGGGAAGTGAAGCAAGAATGAGATCGGTACCAAGTTTTTCACGGAGTTTAAACCCTAGAACCTCTAAGCGCTCAATATAGCCAATGAGCTTGACTACATGAGGCCGGGCTGGGGCACACTCTCTAAGAATGCTCTGAAATAGAGCCTTGGAGATCTCAAACCTTTCCTGTCTTTCTCTCTCCTAGTATAGACCACGGAGATGCTCGAGCATGCTATAGCCATCCATGTCTTCATGAGACATCATGAGCTCAATAGACATTCATGATAGCATCAAACATTGAACATCGAGTGCATCATTCAAATGTTGATCATAGACTGGGAAATCATCATCACTCACCACTGGGGCAGGTCAATCAGGAAGTGAGGACTCCAGCACGTAAAACTTTCGTTCATGGCGTAGGATAAACCGAAGGCGCATAAACCATTCCTGAATGTTACTGCTGGTGAGGATGTTGTCTTTATCCAGAATTGATCGTAGAGAAAAAGTGGTTGATGAGTTTTTCGTCTTGATTCTACAATTTTAAAAGAGCAGATTTATTAGTACTTTCTTGATTACATTTTTATGAGAAATAATAAAAAATTTAATTCTCCCACTATTTTATCAAGTCCCAATGGCCATCACCATTGAACTCGGAATGTCTAGTTTCTTTGACATTCTAGTGGAAAGGATCCATATTTCCCTTCGCATAACCCCAACTAGGGTTGGTCAAGCTATTTTAAGGTATTTATGTAGGAAGGTATTTTCCAACTGTGAGCGTACAGTTCCTTGATCTGTTGAGTGGACTCCCCATTCCTAAAATCCAGACTTAGATTTCCTCAACTCTTGCCTCCAATATTACATCAAGTCTAGAAAGGGAAACATATCTTGATGTAATATGGTTAATTCAAGCCTAAACCTTTCATAAGGGATTCCTTTATAAAAGTAAGTGTCCCAACAAGGGTTGGTCAAACACATAGTTTTATTGAGTCTTTCCCTTAATCAAGTAACTGAAGGCTTGGTCTGACCTAATATGTTATTTGAGGGATTTTATTCTATATATGTATTTTTTCATTATCACATGCTTTTTAATATTATGTTATGCTTTCTTAAGTGATTAACCATGTTCCGATAATGTTTACGCATAGTCCAGTTTTTATTTTGTTCCATCTTTGCATGCTTGTTCAGTTTATTAATTATGTGATCGTGACAACACATATTTAATAAACAAACCATGCAATCAGACAGAAATAAAATAAGATGGAATGATCATGAGCTTCTATTTGGTTAGCTTATCTAGAGGTTTTGATCAGATAACCCTAACCTAGGGAAAACACCTTGAACCTGATGGTTCGTGTATTTCAGCTCCCACCTGTCCACCATTTAAACTTCTTGTGTCGGTTTCACCTCGACTTCGGGATTTGAACCTTCTCCTCTGGCTTGGGAGATCTTATATTACCTGGGTTTACATTAAAGAAACCATGGGCACACAGTCCCTACATTTTATTGGTTGAAGGCTCACAGGCCAAGAAATATAAATTAAATAAATTTAAATGAAACCATACACATAAAAAGGGTCTTTGATCTAGCTCATGATCATCCATAGTATGCAACGACATTTATGCATATTTATAATCAAAATTCATTTTAATCATTATTTTATTTAAGATAAGACACACTCGAATTCAATTAATTATGATATTATAATTAATCAATTATTTATCTTAAATTCCTTTCTAAATTTCCATGAGATTCTTCTCATCCATATTCCTTGTACGGGTCTTTGTACATTAGAGGAAACCTGGTGGAATTCCATTTCTGGAAAGTACATAGAATTTAGTTTATAATTACATGGTGTGTATTTTTATTTTCACCCTTTATCCAAAGTACAGGACGGGGATTTGGAGTGTTTTCTGTACATTGGAAATTTTAGAGTACACGACGTGTAGATGAATCATACATGGCGTGTACTTCCTTGTTACGCGGTAACTGGCCTGGCGATCCTGTGTACGCGGTACATAGCTTATCCTTGTACACAGTTTCACCTGGGTCGGAACGGACAACACGGCGTGTTGCTCCAACATACACGCCGTGTATTCCAGTTTCCATGCGCCGTTCAATTCTGGTCAACACGGCATGATTAAAACTTAGGCATTATCAATTCACACGGCGTGGTTTGGCGGACCAGGGCTGGTTTGTTGAACCTAAGTACACAGCGTGTATTTTTAATTACACATCGTGTAATCCCTTGTTGTACAAACAGAAAGTGCAGCTCCTCCGGATGAGTTCCTCGTTTTTATTTGAATCAAAAATTAAAATTAAAAGGTCATTTCTATGATATGAATCGAGAAACGACGGAGGAAGAATAGATCTCGTTAATTCCTAATTATATAATGATTTATTTCGAATTGAATCAAAAATGAATGCGTAAATTATCAAAAAAAATTAAATAAATATAATCAACTTTGTAACCTCCCTCTGATACAATTTGAAGGTTCCGGGTGCAGCGGAAGCGCGTGGGTGGATGTGCCCACTTGGATTTTTATCATTAGCAATGATCAATCCGGGATCAATATGACGATAAATGCTAGTCTCCATGGATTGAATCACAGAAAAAGACAAAGAATATGGTTATTCCTGGAACCACAAACAAGGATCGTTATAGGTTGATTATAATTAATTAAATTAAATATAAAGAAATACATGTTGGGTTTTCTTTCTTCATTGATGTTCTAGATCACGGTGTCAATGTGTTCTGTCGTTGCATCACAGAAGCCAATTGTAGACTCCCTCTAGCAGTGATCCACACGTGTACCTTGTATCTCTGGACGTCTCCAAAGGATTATCCGGGTTCTAGCATGGAGAAGCCTTTTCTTGCGTTGTCCTCCTTAGATCGTCTTGATCCGATGGAAGAGGATCTCTCTCAGTCTGGAGAGCGTTCTTGGAGGAAGTGGTTCTTTCGGCCTTGAAAGAATTCTCCATAGATGTTGTGCACAACGATTATCTTGTGTCGGAATGGAGTTGGGGTTGTGAGGATATTTATAATCAAGTTTGAGTTTGTAGAGTTATGATAATAAATAAACGCGTTACATGTTTCATTAATTTCATTAACTCTTATTGAAAACCCCCATGACGAATTATTAATTCCGTGACATGCACTCACACTGATTATAATAAATATCATTTAATAAAATGATATCATATCCTCAAAATCCCGACTGTAAAAACTACACGGCGTGTAATAATAAATACATGGCGTGTACTTGTCTTTCATTGAAAACTACATGGCGTGTACATTAAATGTACACGGCGTGTATATCTTGTTTTCATTTATTCATTTCCTTTCCAAAATAAAACTACACGATGTGTACATTTAATATTACACGACGTGTAATTGTTTAATTTTATTTTTCCTCCATCTTTTAAAACAACATAGGATTCCTTGAATAATTATTAAACCACGTACGCGAATAATCTTTATTCAACTTCAGATACATCGATACACTTAGTGTGTGACCCTCTAGGCCTCTTTCTTATTGTCATTAGGCAGGTTTGCCTAAAGTCCAAGATTACTGTCTAGAAACGGGTCAACGCACCCAAGAGAAAGAAGTTGATGCCGCATTGACGTATCACCTCATACGAACGCCTACTGTTTAATTTAATCCCTTTGCCTCAATATAACATCAAGAAGGTTTCAAGGAAGTGTCATAAACCTATATTCTTGATCCGTCGTTCTTTGACTACCTGAAATAAACTCGTCGTTTACAACATGGACATAGAATTTAAGGTGACCGTTCTATTTCAATCAAAGAGCCAAGATATCAACTTCCATAAATGGAAGGGAGAAATCCTTCCTCGACTTATCCATTAACAACATGTCACTCATGACGCACCCAACGTACCCTACTTCCCTCCAACTGTCTGTGTGACGGTTTTCGTCAGTAAATCTAAGTGCACGAGTCATGACATGAGTTAATGATAATCTTCCAGTCTAAGGACAGTTACACACGCTCACAGATAGCAATATCCGATGACACCAAGACATACAGAATTACTACTGTTGGGTCTGTTCTCATAATCTCCAATCTTGGAGATTACCAAGTGTGAACTCCCTGAGACAGAGTCTCATCTTCTTACGAGTACTCGCACATGACGGTCTTTATACTATGTGTCATATCATAGTATGTCATCCAACCATAGAACCTTATTTAAGAATATTGTTATAGCTTTTCAAGGTTCTCATCATAGCAGGGATCTTTTATGACCTTATTAATGCAACAAATTTTACATTACATTATTATATAATAGTCATGAAGAAAAATGAACAATATATAATAAGTGAACATTAATGTAATCACAGTACAAAACAGTTGGTTTTGAGGACACCAACCCTTACACAATATACTTAAGAGAGAAGAAGGAGGCTAAAGTTATGTGGGTTGATTTCGAGATGGATTTCTGAGTATAATTCATTTCATTGACTATGAATAATTAAAATAGGTTTGGGTTACTCTACCTTCAATAGGGGAGTATATCAATATGGGATATGGGGATCAAGTATTAGAACCTCGTTCATTCTTTCTTGGATCTATTTGTAGAGGAGGTGTCTCATGCCAGATGTCTAGAGGAGGCACTTCATCCTTCTCACTAGCTTGTAGTTAGTCCCTTTACCATGCTGATGTATTTGGATGTCTCGACGAAAGAAGACGCAGTTCAGTGGATGCACTCACGAGGAGGCATTCCAAGTGAGGGGAGTCAGCTGGATTCTTCAATGGGAAGGGTTACCAATAGCATATTTTAGCTACCATGGACTTCAAGGTTTCGACTAGCAAGGAACCAACCTCAGTAGTTTGTATTTGGGTTTTCTGGTCATCGTTTATTTCCCATTAAATTGAGACTAAGTTGTTTCACATGAATAACATATAGACATATTTAGAGTCATTTTCTTATTGTTGTTTGAGCTCATTATGGTCGAGGTGGGAAGGTTTTGTGCCTGCCTCAGCAGTAGTTTCCAGCTAGGTTATTTCAGTAGCAGGGAAAACAAGCTCTTTCTCCCGTTAGGTTAGATGGAGTAGGTGTATCCCACCCTTGGGGTGTTCCTCAGGGACCTTGACCCATTCATGGTTATGGGGGTGGTCGCTAAATGAGGGGTATAGAAGAGGTTCATGGTCTATTCCACGTAGAAGAGGAAACATCTCTTATAGGGATAGAGATCATTCTAGGCCTGACCAGCATATTTAATACCCTTGCTTCTTCTTTTATTATTCAGGATTTATGCACCCCTTTGTTACACCTAGTCTATCCTATGGTCTAGGAATAAAAATATAGAGGCTTCTCGTTTCCCTGGTGTTGAGTACACCAGTTGGATGTTAGAATATCTTGTTTTATGTGTGTCGGGGATGTAGACTTGTGATGGGACCGTGTCTATCCAGTGGGGATCTTTTCATACTATAGATACAACCATACATTTTTATTCTAAACATAGACTAGTTTTATTCTGTGTGTCCTATTATGAATTGATTCTGGAGAACAGTCATGATTATAGACATGGGTGGTCAGTATGTAGCTTTTTTATTGAAAAGAGATATTAGGTGGAAAGTCGGTATGCGGAGCCTCTTCATTCATTACCAGTGGCGATTTTATTGGAATCATTTTATTTTGAAATGGTAGAGGGTTAAGAGTTGTTGGGAACATCTAGGATGTTTTTTTGGAAGAGGTTTTGACTAAACCCCCTTGACATGAAGTTGATTTTGGTATTGACATGCAGCCTAGTTCTTCTCTAATTTAGATGGCTCCTTAGAAAATTGAACCTTATGAGATTAAGGATTTGATGATCCAGATAGATGATATGATGAAGAATATATTTATATGGTTCAGTGTGCCACTATAGGGGGCTCTAATGTTGTTCGTGAAGAAGTTAGATGTTTTTCGGATGTTGTGAATAGACTATGGGATGTTGAATTAATTGAAGATCAAGAACCATTATGCTCTCCTATGGATAAACAATATTTTCGACCAGTGGAGGGGAGAAATTTGGTTTTATAAGTTCAATCTATTGTTAGGATAATACCAATTTAGGGTAAAAGATATAGATATTCTGAAGACTGCTTTCAGATATAGGTATGAGTACATGGATATCAAACACATGCTATTAGGTTTTACGAACACATTAGTTATGTTCATGGAGTTTATTAACTCTTTATTTCATGACTTCCAAGAATATTTCATCATCATATTCATCGATGATATCTCAAACCTCTTGAGGATAGATGGGGAGCATACTGAGCACCTCAATACTATTATACATGCCCTTCGACACCACCATCATTAAGGAAAGTTGTCCAAGTGTATGTTTTGGATTGGTGGGGTGAATTTGCATTGATATTTGGTTTCATAGTAGGGTTTAATAGTGGAACCATTGATGGTATAGGTAGTTTTTTCTTAGGAATTATCATATAAATTTGTGGAGGATCGTCGTTTTCTCAATTTATCGGGCTATTAAAGGAAGTCTGTACCCAATTTCTCAAAACTTTTTTGCAGTTATATTTATATCCTTGATGAGTATAGACCAAGAGTTTCTTTTCATTGAGCAGTTCCAGTTTTCATTCATCTATCTAAAGGGGTTGTTGGTGAGTGCTCCAGTGCTTCAGTTTCCAGAGGAAGGGGTTATGTTTATGGTTTTTTCTGATGATTCTAGTCCAGGCATGGGATGTGTGCAATGCAACAGTAGGAAGTTATCTCTTATTGTTCTAGGTATTTACATCCCCCTGAATGTTACTATGAAACCCATTATTATGATATATAATCAGTTGTGTTTTGTGCTAAGGTGGTATCGACATTACCTTATTAGGGATCACTTTGTGGTCTTTACAGATCATAAGAGTTTGAGGCATATCATTTCCTATCGATATTTGAACTTGTGAAAGTGGGGGTGGATGGAGTTTCTTCACAAATATGATTTTTATATCTCTTACCCCTCAGGAAAGGTAAATTTTGTATCCTATGATTTTATAAGGAAGTCACATAAGTTGCATGTTTAGGAATTTTCAGATACATAGAAGGTGATAAAAGAGTTGGTTTCCTTGAAATTGGATTTTGAAATGGAAAAAAGTAAGGGATATTTTTTTCAGATGATGGTCCAGTATTCTATGATGAAATATGTGGGAGAGTCTTAGTGGAGATACTCAAAGGAGGAGGAAACATAGGATCACATTGAGCATGGTGATGCTATAAAGGTATGTTCATAGGATGTTTAGAAATAGATGTAGTTATATGGAAGAATATTTCTTTCAAATGGTGATGCGTGAGGGAGACCCCCCATGAGTTTTATTTATCACCCTTAATGGTACACATAGAAATTTTAATGTTGTTTTGTGGCCTGAGGATGTAGTTCTTGTAACCTATGAAAAAATGATCAGTAACTGATATTGTGGCAAAGTGAATGTGTGCTGGTAGGTGAATGCTACGCACAGTGTCCCCATGGGTTTTTTGCAGCCCATAGATGTCCCTAATAAGAAACGGGATAACATCTCAATGGATTTATGCATAAGATTAACCATGTATTAGGGAGGTTGCGACGTGATCTTGGTAGTGGTGGATCCGTTAGCAAAATCAGGTCACTTCTTAGCGATTGAGGATTCAAGAACTTTGGAGCACTGTCTAGGAGGTATGTTGATGTGGTGGTGTGGCTGAATAGAGTTCCAAGATCCATTATCTCATTTAGGGATACACATTTTACCTCGCGATTCTCTAGGGGATTGAAGCATGATTTTAACACATAGTTACGGCTCAACACTTACTTAATCCCTCAGATATATGGGATGGAATAATGGAATATCTAAACACTAGAAGATATAGTGTGAGAATGCATCTTGGACTTTGGATGGTTTTGTGTATGAAACATACCTTTGTATGAGTTTTCTTATAAAAATATCTATCACTCTTCCATTGACTTGGCTATGTTTGATGCATTTTTTGGAAGACTTTATTGTTCACCTTAATTAAGGGTGGTGGTTGTTGAGACAATTGTTCATGATCTAGATGTTGTAAAGAGCATGATAGAGAAGGTTCATCTTTCTTGTGAGAGGATGAATGTCGGGCAGGATCGAAAGTAGTCATGAGTTGATTGTATGAGGAGGTCCATGGAGTTTGAGGTTGGGGACCACGTGTTATTGAATGTTTCCCCTCGATATGGTCAGTAGAAGTTTGACAGAGGGAGTAATATTTCCCGTAGGTTTGTCAGACCCTTTGTGGTTTTCGGATATGTTGGGGAAGTGATGTACCAATTAGGGTTTCCAACGTAGATAGAGAGTATCCATGAAATATTTATTATCTCATTGCTTCGATGGTATATTCAAGATGAATCTCATATCATCAACTGGGGAGAGTTGCATATCGAAGATGACATGACCTGTGTGGATTGGTCGATAGAGATCTAAGATCATCAGGGGAAGGTGTTGTGGGGATGTAAAATTCCTTTGGGTCATGTTTTGTGGAGGTATGGTGGCCTAGAGGAGAGTACTTTGGAGTGAGACTCGCAAATTCTTGCCCAGCACCCATAGTTCTTTTGAGTTTTTCCTTCTTCTATTTTTCCTTGGGATGTAATGTTTGAACAATCTTTGTTATAACATGATTTGTTTCCTTTTTCTATGATGTGATATAAAGACCTAACATGTGAATAGAGGAGGACCAAATTCATAAACAATACACGTTAATTGGGATGTGATTAAACCTATGTGGGTGAGTCAGTGTCGCCCAGAGAAGATAATATCTTAACATGGAGGATAGAATTCATGGGTTTTCATGTTTGGATAGTATGGTTGTACTACTTTTATGGTGTGTATTTTTGTTAGTTTGGTTATCCGATATCATACGAGGTGTTCTTGGATGAGGATGTTTTACACTGCATCATTCAAGAAACATAGGGTGGTTATCATTGAATGTTGATGTGATTTATTGGTAGGGTGTTTCATGCATGGAGAGATCCTTGAGTGGTATCTCATAGGGTGGTTTTTTGGACCCATATTTCATTTGGGATAGTTCAGGATTCTAGAAATTTATCATAGTTTGAGAGTTATTTTATGTAATGGATCAGAACTCCCTAGTTCATTACTTGGTAATAATCTGGTGTTTAGGGAGTTCTAGGAGGCAATGGTTACTAATTTCAAGATTTTTTCAAAAATATAGTTTTTCCAATGGTAGATCATTTAACGGTGTGTCAAACTTTTGACTAATAATGGTGACTCACACTAATATGTGGAAATGGTAGGTTGCAATAGTGAGTTGCAACAATGAACCCCAATGGTGAGTCATCCATCGGTAGGTCAGAACGGTGAGTCGCAGAAGTGAGTTGCTGATGGTAGGTTGCCAAAGGTGAATCATGATGGTGACTCTTATAGATGAGACTCATGAGGGTGAATTGTCCAATGGTGACTCACGATGGTGACTCGTCCAATGGTGAATCATAACAGTGACTCTTCCAGTGGTGACTCGTGGTAGTGACTTGTCCAACGACGAGTCATTCAACGGTAACTCGTCTAACGATGAGTCATCAAATAATGACTCTTACAATTGTGAGTCATCAAATGGTAAGTCATACAATGGTATTTCAACTTACAATGATTCTTCTAATTAAATTTCATCCACTAGTGAGTCATTTCAAACAATTTGTCAAAATTTCAGTTTCATCCAGTTTTTCCAGTTTCACCCCATAAACGCTTCCTTTGACGTAAAATTAATTTAATAACCTATTTAAATGAGTTTAATGTTTTGTTGAGGGATATGGATCATATATTATTTTTCATAAAATTCACTATTACTTATAAAAGACCAAATTGCATGGTTTTATTCAAGATCTTTCATTAATGATATTTAAAATCATTCCTCCTGTTGATATAAGATCATGATGTTCTAAATTTGATATCCTATATTTTCTATATGTTTCTCTTTTAACATAATAGGATAAATTCCGCAAAACCTTTCTTCATAATATGTAATTTATTTTTCTATGTCCTTGGATCACATTTTCATTAATGCTTCTTCATATTCCGGCCCCCTGTTTTGGCGCAAAAATGAATTGTTGATCATCTGTTCTTCCAGGTAAGGATCACATCATCTCTCTTTTGTTTGGTCATCATGTGGGGTGAGTGTATGAATGTATTTCAAGTGAAGATATTATATTTCCAAATAAATTATTATAATTTATTCTTTTAATATTAATATACTAGGGCTGGTAAATAGAGCGATACATACTCATATTTAATTATTTTATTGTTCGTATTGTGTTTTTTATGGGCAAATCACCAAATGAAAATCATGGAGATTGTGGCATTTTTGTGCACACCTGTGATGCATTTTTATATCTTGGTTTTGATGAAGTTTTGAATGGATGTTTATATATAATAGATTATCACTATATATTTGGTTAAATAATTGGAATCCCTAGGATAGAACTTGTTTTGTGATCACCCCTAAAAATAAAAAGTGGAATTAATGAATTGTAGACTTTTTAAAACAGGATGTTGTTACTTATATGGTTGTGTGGTGCTGCTGTTGAGGTTATGGATGTGTGTGCGGTGATTTGAGTGGTGTAATAGAATCTCAAACTGAGATATAGATTGATAATGGAATGGATGATCAGTGTTGTGTAGTGGGACTCAACATGGTTGTTTTTTGTTTGTGTTGTTAGGTCTGGTGTGTTTGTGTAGTGGGGCCACTGATGGTTGAGATAAGGGGAGTTTATGGGAGTGGTTGTGAGTTGGAAATTCTTTATTAGTGGATGATATGGTGGATTAGGCGGAATGACTTTGAAATAAATGGTGGAAGTGGTTGGCATGGGTTTAAAGTGGAGAGGAAATATGGAGTGTGCTGTTTTAACATTGTTCTTATTCCTCTATATGACGTTTTCTCTGCGGCTTGTTATGTGTGTGGCTTAATATTTTCTAATATTGTACTGAAATGAATAATGTTACTTCTTAATAAAGTAAGTTATTTGGTTAAATGAGTTGGATGGAGTTATGAATCGAGTTGTGGATTATTTTATAGTTGTGCATTTATAGGCAGTAGCAATGGATGTTTTTTGGGGTGGTTGTTTGTATGAAAAAATCCCATAGTTTTGGTTGAGTGTTTGATACCTATATCTATAGTTTTACTTCTTTTAGATTTCTATATGCACCCCCCCTAGTTGAGAACTATGTGCCAAACACCCCCTTTATCAAGGGGGGTGGGTTATCTTTTCCAAACATCTCAGTGGGATGTTGGATGGATTGTTATTGGATCTTCCATACACCCCCTTCTAGGAATTGGTATCCCAAGACTCTTCGGGAATGTTGTGGTGTGGTTGTGAGTCCTAGGTGTTTGCAGGAGAGGTGTGATTTCCTAGGTTTCTACGGGATGTGGTATGGTAATGTCCTAAGAGTTTATTGGCAGGATGAGGTATGGTTGTAGCCTCAGTTTCTATGGGTAGGATGTGGTAGGTAAAATTTTCCCATGTTGTGGGATTACCAGATGGGGTCATGTGTGTGCACGTTGGTTTTGACAATGGGAATGCTCAATTGTCTGGACACACCAGGACGTTTACCGATAGGGTATGAGTATTTATCCTATAGGAAGTGGTGTGGGGTACCCAAACATAGATGTTCTTATTATATCACATTATGTAACTTGGGTTATTTGGTGATCATGACATGTTGAATTTAGGATGTATAGTATTATTTTTAGGTGTTATTGGATTCTATTTCTTTCATGGAAGGTCATTAGTTTGATTCTATAACTTGTTAATGGGAGACCTTAGATTTTTCTACTTATTATACTTGTATGACCACCCTACACATATAATTTTTTTTTTCTGGTTTCCATGAGGACTACGTGGAATATGCTAATCATTACATGCCTGAAATTTGGGACATTTTTCATCTTGCAACTTATCATTGATTTTGGAATTTAATATGAAAAATCCTTTTTTTGTAATAGTTATATTTTCAATCATGAATGTGGAATGGTTTTGGATTTCCTTTATAAATATATATATATATATGTATGTATGTATGTATGTATGTATGTATTGATGTTTTTTTTGGATGAACTGTCCCATCTCCAAAAATATTTTCTTATAAAGGGTAATCCATCACATATTGTGTGTTCATTGTACCCTTGGTGTTATTCTCCACCATGAGGCCTACTGGAGGGGGGAATCGGGATCATTATCTCTCTACATTTATTTCCATATCTGGAGGGGAATCCGAAGAGGGAGGGTGTCAAGAAATTTTTTTTCCATTTATTATCATGTTTGTGTCTTTTTCACGATACAAATGAGAATAAATTTAATGAAATATATTTGATTAGTTATTTGAGTTCAATGTTGGGAGTCAGATACGGTACTAAATACAATGTTCATATTATATAATTTTGGGGTGTTAAATATACACCCCAAATCATCATTTGGAAAATTACACTCAATATAATTATAAATTAGATAGTGGTATGTTTGAATAAAATTATTAATAAATAGAATCCCACAGAAATTTTTTTAATTGGGCATATATAAATATCATGGAAATTTTCATCCATAAAGATTCAATTTTTGAAAATAGAATAAAAGGAAATCAAAAATTAAATTATTTACATATATTTAAAGGACGTATAAGAATAAATATTTAGGATTCCATAAATATATAAAAATATTCCAAATTTCTTATATAATTAGAAATACATGATTGAAAATTAAATGGAATTACAGAGTGACTCCTGTAACACACAGATATTTTATGAGAAGTATATTTTTTTATGAATTATGCTATACGCAACATCAACAGAATCATTCACTGCACACAACAATATCTTGGCTAGCATTACTCACAATCACAACCTTCATTGATGACATGTGTAGTACGCAATACTGGTTTTTACTAAACAACGATATATTGTTAAAATATTATTATAGACTAGCCGTTATGAATAGTATTAACTAAATTTTGAAATTTATAACATTATTTTTCATCTGATATATTTTCTAGAACAAGGTATGAGAACAAAATATAATTTTCAGGTAAAATAAGTATTTTAAAAAAATGCAGTTTTGCCACCTTTTGATGGCGCACCCACATTAAATCTACTTTTTGACAATTTTATAAGTTCAATTTGACAAAATAAAATTCTTCCTTGGACTCAGGATATAAAAAGTTAATTTGGATAAATTTTTCATATCATTCTGATAACATTCATATTGTAATGAATAGTAAAAACACGCTATATTTTAATTAAAAACAAATTTTTTAATCGCAATCATTTATATGGTTAGATTATATTTTTAATTGGTTTTAATTTGTAAATAGAATATAATTTTACAATTTAATCCAATTTTGGTCATTGTAATTAATTTCACTTTGAATTTAGATGAAAACATGTGTCAATCTTTTGATAGTTATTATTTCTTAAAAACACACTATTTGTATTGATAACGGGAATTAATTATAAAATTAATTAATGCCACTTATTTGTTTTGAATTTGAAAAAACAGACATCATTTTTTAATTTGGAATATCAAATATAGCTTTGGCTTAATTTTTGGTATTTTTTGGAAAAAACATAAATTTTTGATGAATAGTGAAACCACTTTGTGGTAGTTAAAAAACTCACTCTTTCATTTAAATGAAATTTTACAACTTCAGTGAATTGAATTTCAAAAATCCGACATACAAGGTTGTTATCACGAAGTAAAATGTGGTTCAATAAGATGAAAATAATTTTTTATGAATAGTAACATTTGACTTTTATTTACTATAGTTAAAGGTAAATAGGGAAATTCAACGTAAAAAGAATATTATAATAATTCAAAATTACCTTAATAAATGTCCTAACTTTATTGGATGAGTAGTGGCCAACCATGGGAATCCTTGGGTCGATTTTGGGACCCCATTGTGCCACTTGGAAGTGATAATGACAATTTGGATTAATTAATTTAATTTGAAGACAAAATTGACATTAATAAATATTGTTTAGTAATTAATTTTTATAAGAGGTTATATAAATTATATTTTCAACTATAAATATTCATTGGAAATATAAAAATATTTTCTACATGATGGTATTTTTTTATAATTTTTAGACATCAAATATATTAAATTATTTATCACACAATAATGATGCAGTATTTTCCACATTAATAAATAATTTAAATAAATATTATTATAATGATGAAAATATTATCCAAAACATGTTCAATTATGATTGGATGACTTTATTTAGACCATGAGTAATCTTATCTTCATCTTTAATTATTTTTGGACCTTTTAAAACCGAAGATACGTTTATAATAAAATAATATTTTCACACTTTCCAAAAGAGCCCCTCCTCCCCATTATAAAAGGAGACCATTTATATCCAATTACTCACTTATCTCAGGCCATTTTTCTCTTCCAAAATCAAACCAATTAATCTCCCTAAATCCCTATCCACCCCCTAGAAGCCTTACCTTAAGCATAAGGCACTTCAATATGTTTTTAGGGTTTAAACTAAAGGAAGTTACCCAAATTTAAGGTAACAGTTTCTCTTAAATTGATTTTTATTCTACTTCTCCAACCCCTTAAATCTTTTTAATCATCTATTTTGAAACAAAAAAAATTATCCTCAATATACAAATATGTTTTTATGAGAAATATTATAACCACACTTACACACACCACCATATAATGGATGAAGAACATAATGTTTATGTGGATGGAAAACCAACACCTCACGAAACGATGATTGCTCGATTTTCTCCTACCGCCTGTCATGGTGGCCATTATGATGGAACTGTATTTATATTTGATATATATTATTTTTATGGTTTCCTTATTCTTCCTTAATTCCCAATTATATCAAGCATTTATGGTTTCCATAGTGGGTAAATACGATAATCTCATTTGAGGAAGTGCGGACTACCGCCCCCTCAAAGTGATTTAATTCGTTAATTACTTATGTGGTATTTATAAAGGATAGATTTAATGATATTATATATGATATTATACTGGATTTATAATATAAATATGTATAAATATGTTTTAATTACATTAAAATAATAAGTATAAATGAAAGTAGCATTCATGCGTACGTATGGGTTACCGCCTCCATGAATGGTGCATTTCATTTATTTCCTCCGTATGTTATGTACTATTATAAATACATGTATACTATGTATATATATGATATATATGATATATAAATCATAAATTCCATTCTGGATATAACAAAATTTTGACCACATGAACAACATGTAATTATAAGAAGTCCATTTTTGACTCAAGTACCAAATATCGTCAAAACGAACGTTATTAACTCTAATGGTTACATAATGTTTATAGCATGGTAATAAGTGATATAAAAGGAATAATAAACTTTAAAAAGGTTCTTAATCAAGTATAAATTAACTTTGGTTTATTATTCAGGAAATTAAATAATGATCGAGTGAAGTCGGAAATGAGGTAAGGGAACTTCTTAACCCAATTTTTGTTCTTTAGGTTGATCATCTCTTTCTTGTTTATGTCATTATTTGATTATGTGAGAAAAGAATTATTATATCCTATCATGTATTTATAATTTTTTATGTGACCTTATAGTGAATACACCTATGTGATCTTTTTTATTTACAAAAAGATCATTTTAATGGAACATTTCGCAATCTCATTTTTATCCGAGATTGCTTATACTTCAGAATTTACTAGGGAATATTTATCATCCACATACATGTTTCCACAATATGTAATATTATTTCTATCCTCATACAATTGTTTAAATCCAATTTTACCCTTTTGTGAGTAAAGAATATTAAAGGAATCTTTTACTGTTTTTAGTATGATGTAGTTTATGACTTTTCTGGCCAAATTATGAGAAGAATCGTTTTTTAACTTATACAGCATGAATTGATTTTTATGATTTCATAGAAAATTATTTCCATGAAGCTTCCTTTACAAGTTTTTAAGAATATTTTTAATCAACTTCTTTTAGTTGAAATTTGTATGACATGTTAAGAAAGGAAAAACGTTTTTGAAGTAGAAAGGATATTTTCCTCAAGAATGGAGTTCAAGTGTTTTATCAAAATTATTTTCTATCTAAGATAATATAGGGTTCTGCTTGTATCCTTATTTTTACATTGATTTGATTATGTTATGATGGAATTATTTTTATGATGACCTTTTATCTTATATGTATTATGATATGATGACACGATGTTTAAGAATCCCATTTTTATTACATGGGTTATGATATGATTTATGATTTTATGGCACACAAAATAATGGTTTCATTTTGAGATGGTTGGGACCTATATCTCCCCCCAATTAATTGGTTAAAGATTTATATCTAATGAGATAGACATGGCTAGAATGGAAGATTATCTGTTTCAGTGATATAGGATAGAAATGAAAAGTGAACTCGGTTCAGAAATGGACTTTGTCCACTAGGATAGTCTTGGCAATGAGTCTTGACTAATTAGAAATGATTCCTTATGATTATGTGTGCATGCCAAAAAGTTTCATTTTTTATGTTATAATTATTGGGATTACATTTCACTACCGTGATTTATCCCATGTTATGATATTATGATCTCTTTTCTAGGTTAATATTTTCAAAATGTTATGTTCTTATGAATATGATATTATTGGTATTTACTTTGTTTACCCTTACTGAGCATTTAAGCTCACACTTTTATATGTTTTCATTTCCACGGGTCAGGAAGTAGGGTATCAGGTAGGTTATACCAAAATGGACTCTAAATATGATGACACAAATGGGAGACAATGTAGATTCTTTATGAACCAGTTGTTTATGTTTCCTAGTTTCTAAATATACTATCTATACGGTCCTTTCATGGTTTTGTTATATGTTGTAATAAGTATGCTTTAATTCTGATGTAATAATAATGTATGTAAATATGGGTCATTATAAATCCCAACATGAATGTATCAGCCCTTGTCACACTAAAAATACAACCTACTACAATGATATAGTTACATTCTTCATTCTATATAATACAGGTGAAATTAACATCACTAATATCTTTGCTGATTTAAGTGTATTGATTAATTTATGCTTCATTTTTTCATAAGCATTTATAGATTAAATATAACTAATAAGAGTGGTTGATAATTTAAAAAACCAAAAAAAATATTTTCAAGCCGATGTAACTCATAATGTTTATTTAAAAACTCATAATTATTTATTACCAGTAATCTTTTATAGTATCAACATAGAGGAATAAATGACCATGAATCCATTTCTAATTGTCACGGGTATAACATTCATAAATATGGTGAAAAAATTATACATTTTTAAAATGGTATATTAGTAATATAACTTTGGGCAAACACTACACAATTAAATGGTTTTTATTCAATGAAATACCCATACGAAGGGAACTCTTTCTTCACACATACACATGAAAATGACATAAATACACATGGAAAATTAAATTAGTTAAAATAAATTAGTCTTTTGCATAAAAATTGAGATTTTAATATTATATAAAAATTCATGAGTTTCCGAGAGGCATTCAAATTAA
Organism: Viscum album; assembly: GCA_963277665.1. Lineage (NCBI taxonomy): Eukaryota > Viridiplantae > Streptophyta > Magnoliopsida > Santalales > Viscaceae > Viscum > Viscum album. Next base: position 175,476,625 of record OY728160.1, read on the forward strand.
ATCAAACAAGGTGGTACATAATTAATATCTAAATAAATTGGATTTTCGGTTTTATAATGTCCATAAATTTGATAATTTACCTTCACTGTATAAGAAATATTCCATTAATTTAAGAAAAAGTAAACTATTTCAATATTTAATTTAGTTACCAAACATGGAACTACAATCCTAGAAACCAAAACATACATATGTGTTTAAAATGTGTAAATAAAATATTTTCAAAATTTTTACTAGAAACCTATAAATTAACCAAAAAAGAAATCATATAAATTTGTTGTGAGAAAATATCAAATAAATAGTGTAGACTTTATGTGATATAAATAGGGTAAATACTAATATATATATATATATATGTGATCCATTCGTAGATTGTAAATAGAATTAATGATAGTGACAAAAAAACATATTCAAAAAATTATTAACGTATTTAGGAGAAAAATTGTAAAATTAATTATGGAAATAATAATTTACCCAAAATTCTTCATAAAGATTTAAGTCCAATTAAGATATGGCCTAAAATTTAACAACAATAAATTATTAAAATTTGAAAAAATGATGATCCCTATGAGAGTTCAAAACTATGAGAGTGAGGTTATTCATTGTAAAGGATACTAAGTAAAATATAATAAATAAATATCTCAAACTCTTAATTGATCAAATTATAGAATAATTTATGAGAGACGTTTTATTTTATTTTTATAGATATTTGGATATGTTGATGTTATCAATTTCTAAGATAACCATGATAAAACCACTTTAACATTTCCTAATATAAAATTTTATTATAACATGATTCTGTTTTGGATTAATAAATGCTTCTAAACCATTTCAAATATAATTGGTGAATATTGTCCCTAAATTAATTGAAGATTACAATGAATAAATCCAGGATTTCCAAACCATTTTTGGTATATATTTTTAGAATATTTTGTCAGACCAAGATCATGTTTTAATGACATTAATTGAAAATTATATGTTTCTAAATTTTAAAAAATTATTTTTGTGGTTGAAAAAACTTTTATTTGGACATGTTTTATAACAGAATTGTATTGAAGATCATATATCTGAAATTAAAATCATAAATTGGATTCTATATCCTATTAATAAATAATAAGGAAAGTATTTTTTCATGAAGGATTTGGTACGTGTTTCAGAAATTATTTTAGTTATATCGATATCGAAAAATAATTTTTTTTAATATTTCAAATGTATATTTGATGACCCATAAAAAGATTAATTTTTTATGTGTTAAAATGAGAATTATACACATCCTATGGTACATATAAGAGGCCATAACCACCTATTGGAGCTATTTTATGATGAATCTTATTTATTATTAGGTAAATTTATATCACACAGTATTTATAAGAACAATAATGCTAGTATATATTCATAAAAGTCCTTAGAAAATTCTTAGAGAAATTATAAAACAACTTAAAACATATTCATTTAGAAAGAGAATTTTATTTAGATACATATAGCACAAATTTATAATAAAATGTAATGATTAATATTTATGATCACGAAGAAAAAATATACCCCTTGTATATAGTAAAAGAGCATCCCTAAATTGTGATACATATTCTATTTTCAATTAATTTAATATGGAGATCATGGTTAAGAGAAGAAAGGATAATTTTGTCACCATATACATGATCTTATTACCACATAATATTATTATAGGAATAACTAATAATGATCCACTGAATGAATTAATATAATTTAATATAATTCACTGGTTATAATGATTTATTCTTTAGAATGAAGACTTTAAAATTTGCCTTGTAATATCTCATTTTGTTTAACATTATAATAAACATCACATATTGAGATTTTTAGTTCACCCTAAATAATATGTGTGGGATAACCCAAATATATAAATATATATTGATATATGGTTATGTTATGATATTTCCAATGTGTGATCTGATAGATATTATTTTTTATCACATACATTCTTATGAATTAAAATTTGATCACAAAAACGTTTCTATTAGGAATAGAAATCATGTTTCTAATGCCAAAAAATATTCAATTACATTGAAGAATATTGAATGAAATTTTTGTATTTCTAATGAATAGGAAATATTTTTATAAGGAAAGAAATACATAAAAGGCAATTGAATTTTTATGAAATATTTGATGTATGGGGGATTCATTTTATGGAAAAAAAATTCATGAATATTTTATGTTCATATTTCTTGTTATCTAATAATTATCTTTCAAATAAGATAAAGACTAAGGATGCCGAATTTTATGGATTAGTTTTTTATAATAATTATTTTGGATTAAAAATTTCTAAAGGTAAATGGATTCATGATTAATAATCATTGATATAATAAATCATTTTTAAGATACAATAGATGTATTAATATGAAATTATAAGGGAATATAAGATACATCTAATCCCTATAAGAAATAGACCAATTGGAATGAATATGTTTCCAAGATAGTGATAAATGACATTTTTTGTGTAGACTCTCTACATTTGGACAAACAATTGAAGTATGAAGATGGAAGACATAGTTTTTCTTTTGTAATAGATGATAAGACCCCAACTGTTATATGTCTATATACATTAATCAATAGGAAAAACTATCACGTGTTTTTAAAACTATATCATATAGAATATTTTTTTTTTAGAAGGTTAATCTGGACATTGAGAGGCATAGATACAAAAAAATTATCAAAGAAAAAAAAACAATACGATATATTAAGAAAATAATATTATATTTAATTTATTTTTAAATAAATGAAATTTTATTTCATTAATAGTAGATTAAATATATGTTTTAATCATGGAGATATAGTGTTTCTCTATAATTTTATATTGAAATTTATTCTATGTCATATTGTTAGTGTAATTAAATGTTAATTTTCCCCATTTTTGTGTGGTGGAAATAACTTAATTAAAAGAAAACAATCCTATAATTTCAATGAAAAATGAATAAAAATTTACTATGGGATCTTTATATAATAAATTTTGGGGGATATCTCACTCAATAATCTTTTTAAAACATTGAATTATTCAATTGTATGGGGGAATAACATAATATATTTATTAACAATTTTTTATTTTTATTTTTTAAATAATGAGTCTTAAAATTTTATATTTTATTATTTTAAAACTTACTTAACTCATTTGGTTAACCTTGTAGGTTTACGGACTACTATATTTGTCGGTAGATTGTTTTATTATATAATCTCAAACATAATGAATGATTAAATATATAATATTATTATTTAAACATTTAATATGTCCCTGAAATATATTCTATGATTGGAATCACATAACACAAAATAGTTTCAATGGTTTTTATCATAATTATAAGGTGCCTCTAGTCCTTTATAAAATATTCCTTTAAAAACACACAGTCTATATGATATCTGAAATATTCATTAATCTATAAAACTTTTAATATTCCTAGTAAAATATATTGATTATGAAAACACGTGCTAAAAATTATTGATTCATGCTTTCTATAAATAATTGTTTAACTTAAATTCCCTTAGAACCCACAATGTAATTTGTAAATTAAATATAATAATTATATTCCACAAAAAAACCATTTTATGAAGATTAATAACAAGTTAAAAATCTCAAAATAGATTTCATTATATGTAAATACTTAATAATAGTTAAGATTAAGGGTGGATGAAGTTGTATAGTGAGATGTAAATGGGGGAAAAAGTACCATTTTTAGAAAATATGGAAGAAATAATTTCATTCAAATTGGAAATAGAGATCATAATATTATCTCAAATTAAATGATTCCACCATTTTTTCAAAGAAGAACAATGTAGGAATTATCAAAAACTCTAATGTAAAATAAAAATATATGAGAGATAAGTAATATTTTTTCTATCATAAGTTTATGACCAGTAATTATCATATATTTATCCTTAAAATCTCCTTATATAAAAATTTTATGGTTAGTGAGTGAGGATAGAAGTGTTCATTGTTAATGAGAAATAAATATTGTTTACTTTTTATAGAGAAAATCCTCTTTATTTATACTTTATAACATTATATCTATCAAAAAATTAAGCTTTTTTATCATGTCATGCCATTATAGTAGATATAAGTTCCTAATCTAAATAGTGGAAACTATAAAGACATAAAAATATTACATTGAAACATCAATTTTCATAGATAAAAGTAAAACATTAATAAATTTAATAAATTATATGATGATGGAACCCTTTCATAAAATATAAGAATAACTTACGTTTGAATGATTTGAAAAGAATAAAAGTATTATTCTTTGGATTATATGAAATGTAATTTGAGTTTGAAGAATAAACCCCCCCCCCCTTTATCCTCACTGAAATATTATTCAAAAACAAGAATGTGCAGGTTCAATCTTGACGTGAGAGATGATTTAAAAAATGACATAGGATGAAAATAGACAAAAACAGATCAAATCATATTAAAATTAGGTTATATAAGTTCAATTGATATTTAAAATAGATTCATAAACATACTATATGTCTCAGGACTTAAAAAATTACATAATATTTTGTTATGTGAGTAATATTAATTTCATTCACATTAAGGATCATCTATGGTTTCGAGATTTTGAGAATTAGGCCACAAATAGTACCGAAGAAAACCATAAAATATAATGTTCACACTTCCGAATAGTATCAATTTTTTTCTATTAAATAAAATGTATAAAATGCTCTCATTTATGAAAAATCATTCCAAAATTCAATGTTACATTTTTCAATACCATACATATCATTATATCCTATAATGAAATTACAAAAAAGTTGGATGAGAATAAAAATGTCAATAATTGTTATAAAAATAATAAATCCATTATTCCCTTAATATATGTTAAAAACACATGAAAAACACTTTAATAAAAATGTAACATTTTTTTCGCAAAAATGGACATATCATTCATTAAAAAATATCACTAATTTTTCCTTTTTAAAAAATTAATTTCAAGAAAAATCATTATAAAACATGTAATATCCATGTAGGTTACTTGGTACATCATAACATCAAACCCTTACATAACCCTTAATGATTGGAATAACTATACGACCAAAAAATAATATAATTATCTAGAGAATATAATCATTACATAATGCATTGGAGGACTATTAGGGTGCACCCATTGTTTAATTTATTATGGGATCACCCGATCTTATCTGGGATCAACCGTCATTTATAATTACCATGAACCACCACCTAAAATAAAACATTTCATAATTTGAATAACTATTTTAAAATCACATGAGAATCACTTTCATATATTAAAATACAATTTGATTTCAAAAATCCAATTTTTAATATAAATTATACCTTTCTTTTGAAAACCAGATTTTAATTAAAAAATAACAAAATAATAATAATAATGGATTTTTTTTTAAAATAAAACATGATATATTACAAATAAATCGAAAAATAAAATATTGGACTATATGGTGAAAAAGTCATTGACATCATGTACATTATGAATATAACATTCTTTTTCATTAATCAAAATGTTTGATACAAAACATATAATAACATCCCATTTTGAAAATACATGAATATAACTCAAATTATAAATAATATTTCCTTTAAAAACCATTTATGAGCATATAAGTACATATGATTAACACTATGAAGAATATTAGCATGGAGAAAATAATTTGAAATTAAATCATTAAAAATTCAACGCATCCCATACCACATTAAAAATTTAAATCGCAACACACAAAAAAGAATAAAATTTACTAAAAATAAATAGAATTAAAATATATATCATTTGGATATGAAATGTCAAAGGGGAGGTATATACACTCTCTAAAATAATATTGGTGTGTATCATTATGAAATGTATCAATAAGAAGAGAGTGGGTTGAAATCCCTTATCTTTAGTCTAAATTGTAATGTGTGTCATTTTCATCCAAAATAGTAAAAACATTAATTATATAATTTATTTTTAAACATTAGGAATTTTTATCATTAATTTTATTTCACTTATAATAGTGTTTTGAACAGCTACTTAAAAATTGATGTTTACATCCTGCGTTTTGACCATATTCAGTTTTTGTGTCAAAAACGACCTTAGTATGTCAATAATTTTAAAAGGTGTAGTTGAATAAAAATATTAATAGTAATAAACATGGATATATTATCATATTTATACATCAATTATACTTTTAAAACCATTCAATAAATATGCTTACAAGAAAAACTCAATGTCATAATCATGGAGACAGTGGGTCACTCGTACGTTTGTGTAATATACACATTTTTCAATGATCATTATTGAAAGAATGTAATTAAAATTTACCCTATAATAATTACCATTATATCATTAATTGAATTTTAATTAATCATATATAATTATATGTATAATTATTGTGACGTAAAAGGAATCACATCTCATCGAGGAGGCAGTAGTCAACACATCCATGAATGACATTGTCACTTTTTTCAGGTGTGTAAATGCGTAAATAAAATTGATATATTTTACTTCCAGATGGATAATTATAATGATAATATCAAATGTATATTACATATTTAATTTCTATTTAATTAAAACAATTATTAATAAATTTAATGTAGTGTCTAATCCTATCACATCGCATTGAGGAGGCGGTATTCCAAACATCCACAAACGATGTTAGCATATTTACAAAAAATTTAAAGAATGAATCAATGCGTATATATCAATTAAAAAAGTATTAATAAATCATAAATATCATATTTATAAAAACTATCATCATAATTACCAACCATTAGATGTGGTAATGGAATAAATGAACGACACCATCACGTAAGGTGGTAGTTCATTGGACATGAATAGAAATTTCATTACACATTTGATAGAAGTGTTTGTTAGTGAAGCTGTAAACAATAAAAATAAATTAAATAAGTATATTTAGCATACTTATTTTTTTATATAATCATGTATAAATAAAAAATTAATGGATTGGAGAAGGGAAAATGTAAAAAAAATCATTTTGATGAAAATTAACTCTTCATCAGCAAAATCCTTTTTGGTTTGCACCAATGGACTTCATGGTTGGATTTATCCTCAATGTGAGGACTTCTGGGATAGTGGTTGGATTTTGGGATATTAATTTGGAAATATTTTGGGGATTCAAATGGGATTGAGATGTGTGATAAAATGGAATGGGTGCTTTCTTTTTTAGAGTAGTAGAGGAATGGAATTCTTGTAAATTTTGGAAAAGGGAATCCCACCCATGTTATTCAAATTTCAAGTGGCTCCAATAAAAATAAAGAATTATATAATTTTTTTAAAGGGTGTAAATATATAAATATAATAGATTTTGGAAAATTTTATAGGATATTTTAGCACTTATGTATAAGGTTCAAAATAAGCGTAAGATAATTTTCCTCTTAGTCATTGTAATTAAATTTAATTAATTTCACTAATATGATTAGTGAAAAACTAATATTAAAATATTAGAACTTATAATAATTGTTGTTTAAAAATATAGAATACATTTTTCCATATTCCATTCAAATAATTTGTAGATTTAAATTTAATGTAAATCACATATATGGGACGACAAAGCGTGTTTTTAAAGAAGAAATGTTCAAATGTATGCTATGTTTTAAAATAAAAATTGAATGTGAAAATGGTTAAAATTACATAAGTTTGTTTAAATAATAATAAAAGGCCCTGTTATAATTTTAAAACAATAAAATACATAATTTAAATAATAAAATAAATTAAAATAAAAAGTTTTTTTGAATGAAATTCCAATATTATTCATTATTCGTCAAATTATGAATATTCTTAGAAAAATTCCAAAATATCATAAAAAACAAATTTTAATATTTCAATTTTTAAAAATAATATTCTATTTTAATATAAAAATTATAAATGATTTAGAAATAATATATACAAGTACCTCTCTTATAAAATGTGAGAAAACTACCTTTTAAAAATATATACTTGTTTATGCTTAAAATCCTATAAAAATAATTGGATGAATTTTAAATAATTTAATATATGTGTGTAAGTAAAATATATTAGGTCTTATTAATTATTGCTGATATAATGGCTAAGGAATAACAATAACTTAAAATAATATTATTAACAATATATTATTTTTCTATATAACATAATCTTACGATAAACACAAGATTTTGGAGAAAGTCATTGTTGAAGGTCGGGTATGCTATTCTATGTAGCATCCACTATAAATGAAAACTACCATATAATTCAAAAAAAATTGACAAATATAAAATAGAATTATTCTATAATGATCTATGATGATACATCCTTCCTCACTTTTGGAATTTGGGTCCTCATTATTGTATTCACTTATCAAATAAGTGTGTATATTTTGTCGTCATAGTATTTTTGGATTCTTATTTTTCCTCTTTGACCATAAGGTTTTTTGCAAAAAGAAGTAACCCAATGATTCAACTTATTCGAAGAAAGTTTCTCTTTGTGTTCAATAAAATGAATTGGTTGTTCCCCATAAGAAATACTCAATTCGAGCTGATCTACATTAGGGCTCAAAACATGAGATTAATATGGTACATATATTGGTAATATTAAAACATTAAATAATTTGTGTACATGGGATGAACATAGAGGTAAATTCACATGGTAGGAAACTGATCCAATATTCTATATACTTTTATATGTTCTAATAAACTATAGACTCAACTTCACCTTCTTACAAAAAACACGTCACACTTTTGCTTGGATATTATTTTAAAAAAAATGATCACCTATCTCAAAATATTGATGATTCCTCCAATTATATGCATAACTCTTCTTCATACTCTGATCTTTCCTCATGTTTCTCAAATGCTACTGAACTATCTATACTACTTCTTCTATCAAATCTCCTCCCATCAACTTTCTTTCTCTTATATATGCCCAAAAATTTTGTTTCTGACATCACCTTCCGTATAATTCTTCAAATGGTTCCATATAAATACTATAATGAAAATTGTTTTGATATGAAAACTCAACATAATAAAGATGTTGATATAAAAATCCTCAATAATCCATTGAATATGAATGAAGCATGTCTTCCATGGTATAAATAATCTGTTCAGACTATCTATCATATTGAGAATAAAAAGTTGTTTTGATATTTAAGTTAGTAAACAATGAATTATAAAGCCCCCTCAAAATATTTGATGTGAACATAGGATCATGATCTAATACAATGGATAGAGGAAATCCATTAAACCTAAAAATATATTTTAAATATAGTATATAATGATAATATATATAGATTATATCTCAAATTGGATGTAAATGTGAAGATTTATTTAATCAATACAAAATAAAACGAATAACATTATTACTATTAAATGTTTTTTGAAATCCAACCACAATAACCATTGATATATTATCCCAATACCAATCTATCACTAAAAATGGTTGAGTCGTCCCCTTCACTAAGTATCATGATAGTTTAACCTATTTAAAAATAAAATAATTCACAGTAAATTTATCAATTTCTCTTTTCATCAGATCCCACCAGTAATACTCTCAAAGGTATTTGTAAGTCTTAGTGATAACTGGATGAACAAACAATGGATAACTATAAGATATAGACCTCAATTCATTACTCAATTGTGAATTCGATGGAACACATAATATTTTCACAACTCATAAAACACAGTCTTAATCAATATTAAATTAGAAAACATTAATATCATAATTGAATATACATTTTATTAAAACTATTCATCCAAATTTTTGAGCCATCATAATTCATTTTGAAAAAGCCGACTACATGGAAACATGAAGAAAAATAGTGGATTTCCCAACATCCAAAAATTATAAGAAAAAATTATTTAAATCATAAAAAAGGGTCACTTTCCAAATATAACATGGTTAATATTGCATTAATCTTTTATCTTAATGAATCATCCTCCTTATTTTCATTTCTTGGATAATAATGAATTCTGAAATCATAATCTATGATTAGTTATAGCCATTACCTCTAACATATGTTCAATTATTTTTGATTGAATATATACGTTAAATTTTTTTATCTAAATATAATACTTAGTTTACTCCATACAAATGATTTCTTCAAATTTTTTGAAGTAAAAACAACTATAACAAATTCTACGTCATGAATAGGGTAATTTTACTCATGAAGTTTCACTAGATGTGATGAATAACAAATTACCTGGTTATTTTTTATTTTTTTCACAACCATGTTTATTAAATTAATAATCAACGTAGATGTTGAAATCACTTTTTCATTAAGGCAAGTAAAAAATGACTATCAACCAATCTACTTTTAGTTTCCTAATACTGATCATCACTTTCTTCTATCAAGAGGAAATAAACTCTTTTTTGAGTTAACTTAGTCAATGTGTTAGAAAAACGTGCAATGATTTAAATAAACACCCATTATTAACCTTATAATCTAATAAAATTATTAATATATAAGATATTTTTTTGTATTTTCCATTATTCAACAACCTTTATATTATAAGGATTAATATTTATGGCATATTTAGAAGAAATGTGAAGAAGGAATGAAATTTCATTCAACCAAAATTCACACTTGTGAATTATCACATATAGTATCATTTATTTAATGGTCTAAAAAACAATCCATTTATTTTTTTAGTTTTCTCCATAATTTTAGTAAATTCTATTAATTCATCAATAAACATGAACAAAAACATAACCATGAACTCATGAAAAATTCAATTCATAGGACACATGAATATATAAGGTTAATTATATAACACAAATGTTATAACTAAAAATTCATAGTGGATAATTTTTGTTTGATACGTAGTCTTTAGAATGTCATCCACTTTCACATTAAATTTATGGTACCCAACCGTAGGTAAACATTGAAAAATAATGTACTCCCTGGATATGATCAAAAAATTAATCGATACAAGGTGAGGAACACTTGTTCCAAATTGTGATGTTATTCAAGGCTCTATAATCAATAAAAAGCATCATTGATCCATATTTCTTTTAAATAAACAATACATGAGCACCCCAAGGATAGTGATAGGTCAAATTAAACCTTTATATTATAACTCCTTCAAATAAGTTTTCTACTCTAAAGGTTCCAATTGATCTATCCAATAAGTGGTTTAGAAATATGATTCACATCGGATAGTATGTCAACATTAAACTCAAACTATCTATTAGGAATAGAAATAGCAAAATATTCTACCAAAACATCCATGTATTCATTTACTAATAGTAAATCACTAATTTGAACATTTTTTTTTCAATAATGAGCTATGGACATTTATTTCCATCTCTCATCAATTTTTTAGCATCCTGGCATGTTATCAAGGGCATGAATCCATTGAAATAAATTTTTATAGCACTGCAATATAACTTGGATGATTAACTAAAATCCAACCCATACGAAGAATTAAATTAAATTCTATAATGGATAGTTTATAATGATTTTCTGGAATGACAATCCCATTGTGGACAATAGAAATATTCCAATAAATCATGATTAAATTAATACATCCACCTAGATTTTTTTTACCAAAAGTTATATCTTACTTTTATTAGGTGATATTCCCAATTTATGTTGGGTGTTTTGACCATATTCAATTTATGTTTCAAAAATGAATTCGGTTGTTAAACTATGGTCAATGTTGTAATTATATAAACTTATCCAAAATAATAGTCGGGAAATAATTATAACATTTATAAATCAATTATAATTTTAAAAAAATCATAAAATATGGTTATGAAATATGAACCAACTCTAAAATCATGGAGATGGTTGGCCATATGTACATATGAGTAACATTCTTATTTTTCAATGATTGTTATGGATAGAAGGTAAGGAAAATATATATTTCTCAAGTGGCCATTTTATAAAAAATATAATTTTATTTATATATATATATATATTATTATTTTGATTTAAAATAAACTGAATCTCATCTAGGAGGTGGTTGTCCGCACATACATGAATGACATTGTCACCTTTTCAATGTCAGAAAAGGTGTTATGGAATATTATATATAGTATTTCCAAAAAGGAAATTATGTCATGAATATAAAATTTATGATATTTATTTCAACTATTATTAATTAAAACCATCCTTATTTTATTAAATTTATTGTTTGAATGTATCATATCACATTGTTCTTCTTCACTTGATTCTTAAAAGATTGAGTGACTATAGGTATCTTCAAATTATCCACAATATTCATGAAGAGTTTATTTAACTCATGCATATATTAAATTCTATTAATGTTGTAGTCCTCATTCTAAGAGATTTATTCTTGAGCAACAATGGAATTCTTGGAGTCGACCTTCCCCAAATCAAGCATGGGGTCACTGTTCTTGATGACAATACAAGGATTTTCTATATCAACACCACTCAACGCTGACTAAATCTCTTTTCTAAAAAATGATCTAATCAAGTCACTATCCACAGGCTGAGATTGTTGTTTATAGGAATATGGAACTGAAACAGGTGATGTGAGAATTTTAAGCTGATTTATTATTTTTTGTAAAAACCCTTATATTCATTGATCTACTTACTATGTCTAGTGAAAATCCAACACATCACAGTTTCAATATTTCTGTTGTTCTCAACAACTTTTCTATACACAATAATCATGTCTGGTTGAATCAGAGGTAAAAACTACTGGAAATATGATTTGTACCCATGGTTTGGAAGAGTTGGTATAGGCCTCCAAACTGTTTGTAACGCCCCGACCCCAGCTACCCGGAGTCGGTGCCTTACTTCGTAACATTGTCATGATCACAAAAGATCGTGTCTCGAAAGACCGATTAGTTTAGTAGCCTTGGAAACACTAGATATATTCATAAGTCTTACATTACATTATAAAGTGAAAAACTAATAACAAAGTCTTCATAATCCACACTCATGTCCTCTTCTGTCTATCCCTGCATGTCATTCATAAAATACTTCTTCACATTCTGGAAAATATTAAAAAACTGAAATGGGTGAGCTCAGATGCTCAGTATGGATAACAATATTGCGGAAGCTTTCATAAATAAACATTATCATTTAAGGCAATGTATAACTAAAACAAAAGCCTTTTAAACATGAACTACAACATAATATGGCAAATGTAAAATGAGATAATGCCATTTACTTATTCACTTGGATATTCTTTTGGTCTAATAATCAAATGCAATATCAATAACCACATTCATAATGATGGAATGCATAATTCCAGACTATCACAACCACGTAGCCAAGGCCTCGTGCCAAGACCACAAATAAGATTTTTTCAAGGCCTCGTGCCAAGAAACTATTTTGTCTCATTAGACCTGCCGATGCATCGAGGAGCTATAGTGGTCTCCACCAGTCACTTATTAAGTCCAATGCATTACTCATATGAATAGATTTAAACATTTCATAAACCATAACATAATCATATCACATAAAACATGCATAAAGGAAACATAACATTTCCACATTTCAATCACAAGATATCAATACAACACATTGATATAATAAAAACACTTTCAAACCCATTTTTAATACCAAAATAAGAAAAAGTTAAAACATTGTATTTATTTTTCATTAAAAAAAAGTGATGGCTTGTAGAGGAAGCTGAAACTCAATTAATCGTCACGACGGCGGAGAAGTCATTGTCGCTGCATATGAACGGAAAGAAAAATATTCCCTTTTTGTCGTTTAGTAAACCGCTTCGTATAAAAAAGATTCCTTTTGAATAAATGTAAATGTCAAAGTGGTTTATACACCGTATAAAATAAAGTTGTGTATAAAACCAAATATGCCTCAATGAAAGGAGATTGAGACGAAGTCCTTAAAAATATCATTTTTAAATTAAAATTGATATATTATGTGTATTCACTATAGGTACACAGAAAGAAAGTAAAAATACAAAAAAATACATAATAATATCATGACATAATTTGAAATTAGGAGATTAACCCAATGAATGGAAGTTGGGTTAAGGAATTCCCTTACCTTGTGTCCGACATAACTCAACCGTTATTTAACCTCCTGAATAATAAAATAGATTCAATATATCCCTTATTAAGAACAATTTTTAATTTCATTATCCTTTTTATATCACTTATTACAATGTTATGAACATTATGTAATTATTTAAGTTAATAACGGTCGTTTTGTCGATATTTGGTACTTGAGTCAACAATAAACTTCTTATAATTACAAGTTGTTCATGTGGTGAAATATCCATTATATCCAGAATTATATTCATTATGTAGATATCATATATATCATATATATCCAGTATATACATTCATTAATAACATTACGTAACATTTAGAGGTAAGATATGAAATGCACCATTCATGGAGATGGTATGCCGTACGTACGCATGAACACTACTTTCATTTCTATTTCATATTTAATGGAATGAAATCATAATGATATAAATGTATAATATAATTCCAGTATAATATAGCATATAATACCATTTACTCCATCCTTTATACGCCCCACATATGGTATTAACGATTAAAATCACTTTGAGGGGGCGGTAGTTCGCACTTCCTAAAATAAAAATATCGTGTTTATCCAAAATGGAAACCATAAAGGTATGCCATAAATGAAAAATACAAAATCATAATGAAAAAAAAACATAATATATATAATATATAAAAATAGTTTCATCATAATGGCCACCATTAGAGGTGTTATATGAGTGTTGAACAATCATCGTTTCGTGAGGCAAAAATTCGCCATCCACAGAAACAGTATGTTCTTTAACCATTAGATGTAGGTGTGTATAAGTTTAGATCGAATAATTATTATAAAAACATCCTATTATATTGAGGATACTGTTGTTGTTACAAAAGAAATGAATAAAATGATTTTATGGGGTTGGAGAAGCAAAATAAAACAAAATAACATAAGAGAAGACATTACCTTAAAATCGGGTAACTCTTTTGATTTGAGCCAAAGGCTTCCTTGGGAAGAAGAATGCCCAAAGTGAGGCTTCTAGGAGTAAGGGAGGGAAGTTGGGAGAGTATTTGGGATGATTTTGGCCGATCCAAATGGCTTGAATGTGTGAATGAGGTGGTAGAGGTGGGGGCCTTTTATAAGTGGAGAGGAGGGGCACTCTTGGAAAGTAAAGAAAAGTCACATTATTATAAAATTAGTTTCGGATTTTAGAGGTCCCACACTTATATAATTCGAGGATAAGGTGATAAGGGTTCGAAATATACTCATACAATAGGTTTTTGACAAGTGTAAGCCTTGGAATTTACATTATCTTTTTCATTTTATTTAAATCGTTAATTAATGAGGTAATCACTGCATCATCATGGTGTCATAAATAATTTAATATATTTAATGTCCAAAAATTATAAAAAAAATACTATGATGTAGGAAATCTTTTTAGATTTCCAATGACTATTTATTTTCAAAACTATGACTTGTATAACCCCATGTAAAAATTGTTTTAGTAAAACATCTCATGTTTGTGTCATTTTTTACTTTAACATTAAATAAAAGGTATTTATGTCATTTTCCAACTAAAGTGGCACCATGGGGTCCCCAGGTTGACCCAAGGATTTTCTTGGACGGACATGGAACATCCAATGGGGTTAGGACATGTGTCAAGCTCATCTCATATTATTAAAACATTATTTTTAACTTAAACTACACTAATTACCTCTAATCACGATTAAGAACTTAAAATTTACTATTCACCAAAAAATTATTTTAATCCCATTGAACCACATATTACTTCCTAATGACAACCATGTATGTCGGATTTTTGAAATTCAAATCACAGAGGTGATAATGTTTCATTTTAACGAAAAATCAGTTTTTTAACAACCACGTAGTGGTTTCACTATTCATCAAAAATTGAAGTTTTTCAGAATAATGCCAAAATTTCACCCTAAGCTATAATTGATAATCCGAAATAAAAAATGATGTCTATTTTACAAAATTCCAAAAATATATATTGCATTAATTAATTTTATAATTAATTCCCGCTGTTACAACAAATAGCTTGTTTTTAAGAAACAATTTATATCAAAATATTGGCAATTGTTTATGTGCAATTTCAATGTTAAATTAATTCTAATGACCACCATTGGATAAAATGGTAAAAATATATTCTAATTATACTTTAAAACCACTAAATATTATAATTTATCACTATCAAATATTTTTATTAAAAATGTTGTTTTTAAGTATTTTTCACTATTCATAAAAATTTAGAAGTTCTCAGAAAAATACCAAAAATTCAACATAGGCTCATTTCGATATTCTGAATCAAAAAATGAAGTGCATTTTGAAATATAATATATATATTGTTTCAAAAATTGGGTAATACTATTCATAATGGCTACTTCGATTGGTTGTGGTGTGTGTTAGAACTCGACGTTGCGTACAACACATGCTATTGTATTATTCAAAGACAAGAGTATCGAGGAAGCTTTGGGTGTTACATTCTCCACTCATTAAATAAATTTCGTCCTTGCAATTTGAAATTTTTCTTTGAAAATAAATGTTTGAAAATATAAAATACCTTTGTGGAAACCCACATCGGAAATAAGGTCAATAAAAATATATCATTAAAAGATAGAAAGATAAGTACAATGGTCACCCGAGATAGGCCATACAAGGATTATATGAAAATATGGATATGGAGGAGAAACAAACCATCAAGGTCTGATAGAGAGTTGTAGAAAACAGGAATAGGATAAAGTTTAACTACAAGAAAATCACAAACCTGTGACTTGTTAAACGATCATTGATTCCCCAGTAGGGAAAGTTAACCGACAACGTTTTTGTTTTAAGGTACCTTTTATAAAGTTGAGGAATTTATTTAGGATATTTATTAAAAATGTAAGGGAATATACATACTTGTTATGTAGACTTTCATTCTTTAATAAATTTTTACCACAAACCCTTCTTTCACTCTAAAAGGTAATAGAACTCAAAAATATTCTATTTTTCCTAATTGTATAAGGTTCCAAATATTAACACATACCATTTAGATTAGTAAAACTATTTTTTAATAACAAGGGACTTCCTGTAGGCTAGTGGTAGGTAACAAAGGCTTGTTGCACTATGTTTGATGGTTCGATTCCTGCAGCTTTGTCCGATGCGACGGGTTATGCCCCACCCTACAAGTTGTCATTTTCCTAAAACTATAGTATCATAATATTCCAAAAATAATCTTCAGAAATTTTTTAACCTTAAACAATACTATCCATGGTTCAACTTAATCCATTCCAACCTTAATAGTTATCAAAAATAACTCTGTCCAGAATTTGTCTTAAAGGTCTCTAAATTCCAAAATCAATTGTATCATCAGATTCTTCAAACAAGGTAAAGTTTCTCTTTTGGTCACATACAAAAAAATGATTACCTTCATCATATTAAAACCTTAATGAAATCAAAATGTACTGCAGTACAATCCTTTTATATATATCACATTATT
Organism: Viscum album; assembly: GCA_963277665.1. Lineage (NCBI taxonomy): Eukaryota > Viridiplantae > Streptophyta > Magnoliopsida > Santalales > Viscaceae > Viscum > Viscum album. Next base: position 175,494,011 of record OY728160.1, read on the forward strand.
CTAATAACCAGAATATAATCCTTGAGTCCAAAAGCACCAATACATTTATTATTCCGCTTCAACTGTAGTCACAGCATAAGATTGGCCTTGATCCTTTGGCCTTTTTTGAGGTAAGTTCCCTGACGCTTAGAACATTCATTTGCATAATGACCCATTTCCCTACAATTATAGCATTCATTATTGATATCCTATTTCTTTCCCTTACAATCACGAGCCTGGTGACCTTTTTCTCCACATTTGTAACAAATTCCCATTCCTTTTAGGCAAGTACCAGGGTGATTCTTCCAACAATTATCACATAATGGAAAATCCTTCTTTCACTTTTTCCCTTTATCTGTCTCTTGTTCCACCGTTCTATTCTTCTCTTTCTTTACTTTGTTGTCATAAGACTTTGAGAAATGCTTTTCTGTCTTGATAGCACATGAGACTATATCCTCGTATGTTGAGAAAGATTGTGATACTAAAGCTTGAATGAGAAATGGTTTTAACCCATCAAAGAAACGATCAATCTTACTTCTTGTGTTACGTATATAATCTGCAGCATGCCTCGCTAACCTTGTAAAGTTAACCTCATACTTTGCGACATTCTCATCCTCCTTCTACCTCAGACTCAGAAATTTCTTTTCCATATCTGGTCGATGGTCATGAGGAAAGTATTTTTCTAAGAAAAGCTCTTTGAAGTCCCTCCATTCCATATTTGATACGTCATCATCTTCCTTTGTGTTTTGAATCAGCGACCACCACTGGTCGGCATCTTCAGTGAGGCGGTAAACTGCCATGACAACCTTCTCCCTTTCGCTACTCCCCAAGGCATGGAATATTTTCTCTATGGAGAATATCCATTGCTCAGCTACTAAGGGATTTTTACCCCTATTAAATGTTGGGGGTTGATGCCTCATGAAGCGGTCTAACATTGATCCTCCACGTTGTGGATCAGGGTGATCCATACGAGTAAGGTTATTATTCATAACCTGAGTGAGTTGTCCCAATTTGGTAATAAGTTGATCAGCACCAGTTGTATCTCCAGATCAACAATAATTATCTTGAGCAGGAGGGAAATCCCTACACAGAGTGTGTGCATTGATACAGTTTCCATTCCTTCCACTAGGTGCCATTTCTAAACAATGGAATAAACTAGATTAGTTTATGAATTAAAATACATGATTCCATACTTGTAAAACACTTAACACTAATTGAACTATTTATGGATATAATCCATAATCATAAAAATGTTTTCATTGAGAAAGTATATACTCATAATCCTTCATAGTGGTTTGTAATGAAAACGAGAATTATCCTAAGCATATCCCCCGTGAGTGTCGTAACCAAGAGTGCAGCAAGGCCCGTTGTCATGCACCTGTTCCTGTTTGAGTCTATCTCAAAGCGGTGTTTTCGTGTTTTACCCCTAGGTACATCTGTGCCAGAGCCGCCTCTACCTTCTCGTATCTACACATGGATGTATTGTTGGGAAAACTCACAAAATCTCTATAATACCAAAATTCAAGGAAGTTCTTATATACTAATCCTCAAAGTCTATCTTTGGGCTATGTTTTCTAATCAGAGTTTATCTAAATCTAGCTTCCAAGGTTAGTACTAAACTGACTCTGATACCAACTGTAATTCCTCGACCCCAGCTACCCGGAGTCGGTGCATTACTTCTTAACATTGGCATGATCACGAAAGATCAAGTCTCGAAAGACCGATTAGTTTAGTATCCTTGGAAACACTAGATACATTCATAAGTCTTACATTACATCATAAATTAAAAAACTAATAACAAAGTCTTCATAATCTACACTCATATCATCTTCTGTCTATCCCTACAGGTCATTCATAAAATACTTCTTCACATCCTAGAAAATATTAAAACATTGAAAGGGGTGAGCTCAGATGCTCAGTAAGGATAACAATATTGCGGAAGCTTTTATAAGTAATCATTAACATTTAAGGAAATGTATAACTAAAACAAAAGCCTTTTAAACATTAACTTCAACATAATATGGCAAAAGTAAAATGAGATAATTCCATTTACTTATTCACATGGATATTATACTGGTCGAATAATCACATGAAATATCAATAAACACTTTCATAATGATGGAATGCATAATGCCAGACTATCATAACCACGTAACCAACGCCTCGTGCCAAGACCAAAAATAATATTTTGTCAAGGCCTCGTGCTAAGACACTATTTTGCCTCATGAGACCTACCGATGCATTGAGGAGCTATAGTGGGCTCCACCCGTCACTTATTAAGTCCAATGCAATCCTCATATGAATATATTTAAACATTTCATAAACCATAACATAATCATATCACATAAAACATGCATAAAGGAAACATAACATTTCCACATTTCAATAACAAGATATCAATACAACACATTGATATAATAAAAATGCTTTCAAAACCATTTTCAATACCAAAATAAAAGAAAGTTAAAACTTTGTATTTATTTTTCATTAAAAAAAAGTCATGGCTTGTAGAGGAAGCCGAAACTCAAATAATGGTCACGTCGGCGGAGAATTCATTGTCGCCGCATATGTACGGAAAGAAAAATAATCCCTTTTTTCGTTTAGTAAAACGCTTCGTATAAAAAAGATTCCTTTTGAATAAACGTAAAAGTCAAAGGGGTTTATACACCGTATAAAAGAAAGTTGTGTATAAAACCAAATATGCCTCAATGAAAGGAGATTGAGACGAAGTCCATAAAAAGAACATTTTTATAATAAAATAGATCTATTATGTGTATTCGCTATAGGTACACATAAATAAAGTAAAAATACAAAATAAGACATAATAATATCATGACATAATTTGAAAGTAGGAGATTAACCCAAAGAATGGAAGTTGGGTGAAAGAATTCCCTTACCTTGTGTCCGACTTGACTCAACCGTTCATTAACCTCCTGAATAATAAAATAGAGTTAATATCAACCTTATTAAGAACCATTTTCAATTTCATTATCCTTTTAATATCACTTATTACAATGTTATGAACATTATGTAATTATTTATGTTAATAACAGTCGTTTTGTCGTTATTTGGTAATTGAGTCAACAATAAACTTCTTAGAATTACAAGTTGTTTATGTGGTGAAATATCCATTATATCCAGAATTATATTAATTATGTATATATCATATATATCATATATATCCAGTATATACATTCATTCATAATAATATGTAACATTTAGAGGTAAGAAATGAAATGCACCGTTCATTGAGACGGTAAGCCGTACGTAGGCATGAATGCTACTTTCATTTCTATTTCGTATTTAATGGAATGAAATCATAATGATATAAATGTATAATATAATTCTTGTATAATATAGCATATAATACCCTTTAATCCATCCTTTATACATCCCACATATGGTATTAAAGATTCAAATCACGTTGAGGGGGCGGTAGTCCGCACTTCCTAAAATGAAAATATCGCGTTTACCCATAATAGAAACCATAAAGGTATTCCATTAATGAAAAATACAAAACCATAAGGAAAAAAACATAATATATATCATATATAAAAATATTTTCATCATAATGGCCACCATTAGAAGTGTTATATGAGTGTTGAACAATCATCGTTTCGTGAGGCAAAAATTCGCCATCCACAGAAATAGTTTGTTCTTTAACCATTAGATGTAGGTGTGTAAGTGTAGCTCGAATCCTTCTTATAAAAACATCCTATTATATTGAGGATACTGGTGTTGTTACAAAAGAAATTAATAAAAAGAGTTTATGGGGTTGGAGAAGCAAAATAAAACAAAATAATATAAGAGAAGACATTACCTTAAAATCGGGTAACTCTTTTGATTTGAGCCAAAGGCTTCCTTGGGAAGAATTATGCCCAAAGTGAGGCTTCTAGGAGTAAGGGATGGAAGTTGGGATAGTATTTGGGCAGAGTTTGGACGAGACAAAGGGCTTGAAAGTGTGAATGAGGTGGTAGACGTGGGGGCCTTTTATAAGTGGAGAGGAGGGGCACTCTTGGAATGTAAAGAAAAGTAACATTATTATAAAATATGTTTCAGATTTTTGAGGTCCCACAATTATATAATTCGAGTCTAAGGTGATAAGGGTTCTAAATCTACTAATCCAATATGTTTTTGACAAGTGTAAGCCTTGTATTTTACATTATCTTTTCATTTTATTAAAATCGTTAATTAATGAGGTAATCACTGCATCATCATGGTGTCATAAATAATTTAATTTATTTAATGTCCAAAAATTATAAAAAAATACTATGATGTAGGAAGTCTTTTTATCTTTCCAATTACTATTTATAGTCAAAAATATGACTTGTATAACCCCATGTTAAATTTTTATTACTAAAATATTTCATGTTTGTGTCATTTTTTACTTTAACATTAAATAAAAAGTATTTATGTAATTTTCCAACTAATGTGGCTCCATGGGGTCCCCAGGTTGACCCATGGATTGTCTTGGTCGTCCATGGCACATCCAATGAGAGTAGGACATGTTTCAAGCTCATTTCATATTATTAAAACATTATTTTTACCTTAAACTACACTAATTATATCTAATCGTGATTAAGAACTTAAAAGTTACTATTCACCAAAAAATTATTTTAATCCCATTGAACCACATTTTACTTCCTAATGACAACCATTTCTGTTGTATTTTTGAAATTCAAATCACAGAGGTGGTAATGTTTCATTTTAACGAAAAATCAGTTTTATAACAACCACGTAGTGGTTTTACTGTTCATCAAAAATTGCAGTTTTTCAGAATAATGCCAAAATTTCACCCTAAGCTATAATTGATATACCAAATTCAAAAATGATGTCTATTTTACAAAATTCCAAAAATATATATTTCATTAATTAATTTTATAATTAATTCTCTCTGTTACAACAAATAGCGTGTTTTTAAGAAACAATTTATATCAAAAGATTGGCAATTGTTTATGTCCAATTTCAATGTTAAATTAATTCTAATGACCACCATTGGATAAAATGGTAAAAATATATTCTAATTATACTTTAAAACCACTAAATAGTATAATTTATCACTATAAAATATTTTGATTAAAAAAGTTGTTTTTAGGTATTTTTCACTATTCATAAAAATTTAGAAGTTCTCGGAAAAATATCAAAAATTCAACATATGCTAATTTCGATATTCCGAATCCAAAAATGAAGTCCATTTTGAAATATAAAATATATATAGTTTCAAAAAGTGGGTAATACTATTCATAACGGCTACTTTGATTGGTTGTGGTGTGTGTTAGAACTCGAAGTTGCGTACAACACACGATATTGTATTATTCAAAGAAAAGAGTACCGAGGAAGCTTGGGGTTTTACACTGTTGGTATATCCTATACCAACTGTTTGGAGAACCTTTTACAAGTAAGTTGTGGGGATAGGTCTATACCAACAGTTTTGAGAAACCTGTTGGTATAGACCTATACCAACTGTTTTCAAAACCGTTTGTATAAGTAATATGAAAATCTATTCCAACAGTTCCCTAAAACTATTGGTATATGGAATTCAAAAAACAATCATCTGTTTGGTTTCGATCCAAGCACCCCTCATTTGTGATTGAACGACCTAACCACTAACATAACATACTTTTGTTAACATAATTTCATAAATAAATAAATATATAAATATATAATCATATGTATTTTAAATATTGATTTATTTAATGTCCTGTATAAGAATATTCCATTAAAAATACATGTATATAAACCAACGGTTCTCAAAACCATTGGTATAGACCTATAACGGCGGTTTTGAGAACAATTGGTATAAGATCCTTGATTTTGGGACATATACCAATGGTTTTGGACAAACCGTTGGTATAGGGGGGACTTGTACAAATGGTTTTTCCCAAACTGTTGGTATTTGTGCAAATTAGTGAACTATACCAACGGTTTGACCAAAATTGATGGTATAGCTCCAAATTAGTGACATATACGATCAGTTTTGGCCAAATAGTTGGTATAACTCCAAATTAGTGAACTATACCATTGGTTTTACCAAAAGTGTTGGTATAGATCATATTTACAGTAGTGATAAACATCTATAAATATTATCAGTATCATCCTCACTCAGATGATAAATTGGATCTAAAGAAGTTTTCATGACTTTTTTCATATCTTCAACAATATATTTTAGAGATTTCACCTCATCACTCAATTGTATGTTCTCAATATGAACGTCATGAATTTCATGAAGAATATTTATTATGATCTTCCAAATAATCTTTTCTAATAGAATTACAATATCCTTTTCACTGAGATTTATCACAGGTACAGGTTGTGAAGTCATGAGTTTCAAAAAACTAGACAATAAGTCGACTCAAAAAACTATCAAATCACTATGAATTAAAAAATTAGAATAATATTGAGCATGTTCAGAAATAGGAACTAAAAAAGGTTCAGATTCCATAGAAGGGGATAATTCTTTGGAATATATTGGTTTCATCTAAAACACAGTTTATAGATCTATCCCTTTTACTGAGGCCTCTTGGGCATCATCCCTATCAAAATTAATAGGAAACTTATAGCTGGTATCCATAGAACATGGATCGATATGATTTGGATGTTTAACACTTATTAAGCTATGTTGTTACTCCCCCTAAATAGGTGCATCTCTCATTGGAATAAGAGACTCAAACTATTGATTAATTCCTATACATTCATCTCTATTAGGCTCACCCATATCTTCACTATCAATATAAATGTCATGATCCGTCATTTCCTCAGGAAACACGATTACTTTAGTTTCAACCTATTCTTCATACTGTTCCACAGTAATAGGCGCTACCTCAATAGCAGACTCTTTCTCTAAAAATGTCTCTTCCTCTACACCAACACTTCCTTTAGAAGCAACATTATCCTTTTCTCTTTCATCAACGTCACCTTTAGAGATATGTAATAGCTCAAAAGATAACTCCAACAATACTGTCACCAATGTCATCATTTATTTCATGATCTGAACATTCCACAATCATGTCATCTTCTAATCTAGGATCAGTTATATCTTTTGGTCTTGAGGTATTTTCAACATGATTAAAATCCTCATATAACCTATTATTATCATCAACTAATGATCTATTCCATGGATTCTAGATTATTTTTATTATCAATCCTGTGGACATAGAAATATAGAAATCAAACTTCTCAAGAACATCTTCATTCTATCTAACCATGCCTTTGGCATGAATAATAGAAGAAATGATCCTTGAAAACAAACATGGTATAATTTGTTGTAGTTTTAATCATATCACTCATGTGAAGTATAATATACTTAAACAATTTGATTTTTTCCATTCCTCAAGAGATTAATAGAAAATACATCCTCATACATAAGAGTGTAAAAATACCCCTTCCTTGGGAAAATTTGATGTTGAATAAACATGAACAATAACCTTGACTCACCATCATGATCAATAGGAATTGGCCTTCTCTTTTTCTTATTTTTATTCAAAATTACCAGAGCCTCTAATAAGATAAACACATCACTAGGTTGAAGAGAACCTCTCTAGTAGCCCTCAAAAATCCATTTATGATGTATTAGTAGGTAGGAAGAACTTAACCATGAATAAAAAGTTCATCTTTGACCATTTACCAATCTCCTAACCACAAAATCATCCTTGGAGTTGATAAAAAATTAGACATATTGATTAAACATAAGAACAAGATTACGATAAATTTTTCTTCTCTATTTGGTAAACAAATCCAACCAACATTGTTCTTTCATAACTCCTAGAAAATGATACTTACTGGTCTACAACCACTTCTCACATATTTCATTTTCTAGCATGACATTTCGATCCACATGACATGGGTTTAGTAGCTTCTAAGGCATTACAATAGAAGCCTTCTTCTATTTCTTGTGAGACTTGTTCTTCTCAGGAGCCAACGAGTATGGATTCTTCATCCGAGACATTCAAGGCATGCTCAAGAAAGATGAGATGGAGGGTATGTGTTTTGAGAGATTCAATGGATTTTAGCGTCAATAGAAGTGATCTCGATAGAAGTGACGCGATATGTATTTATCATTTAGTGACTTCAAACAGCTAAAAAACACAACGTGGTAAATCAAAATAAAACACATCATATAAAAAGACCTATTTAAAACAAAATTCTAAATAATATAGTAAAGCTGGTACATTAATTCACAATGATAGGATTATACTGTGCCTCAAAACGGTGCAACTATAATGAATAACACAAAAAACATAAGACAAAAAGCTGTATGAAAATAGGATGAGACCGAATTCTTGATACAGTAATATAGAGATAGTAAATTGATACAGTAAACCAGAGACAATAAAATGAGATAGTAATCTACTTACTAATGGTTAATCATTCCTAATTCATGTATGATGTAATTATCCTTAAATAATTTAATTCATTAGTAAAAATTTCAGCAAACTGATGTTCGGTTCCAATAAATTCTAAAGTAATATCACTTTTTTTATAATAATATCTCAAAAAGTGATGTCTTATATTAATATAATTTATTCTAAAATGAGAAACAACATTATTTGATATGTTTATAGCACTTGTGTTATCACAATTTCTATTGACAAACCTGAATTTATATCCATTGGAAAAGTGTTTTTCAATTAAAAAATATAAGAACAAAAACCACCAGCAACAATGTATTCAACTTCAGTAGTAGATAAGGGAACGTAATATTTTTTACTACACCATAAAACTAGTGACCTGTCCAAAAAGTGACATGTTCTAGAGGTTCTTTTTCTATCTAACCTATAACAACAAAAATCAGTATCTAAATATCTAACTAAGTCAAATGATTTTCCTCTGTGATAGAATAGTCCTAATTTGGTTGTATATTTGAGGTATATGAAAATCCTTTAAACATATAGAAGGTGGGACTCTTTATGAATTTCTTAAAAATGAGCACACATACACACACTAAACATAATATTAGTCCTACTATCAGTTAAGTATATTAAACTCCTAATCATTCCTCTATAAGTGGTTTGATCAACTGATTTATCATTCCCATCAAGATCCAACTTACAGGTGGTACTCAGTATAGTATAACAACTTTTAGAACTTTCTAAAACAAAACATTTTATAAGATCATTAGTATATTTAATTTTATTTAAAATTATACCTTCCTTATTTTTATTTATTTGAAATCGACGAAATTATTTTAGTTCACCAATCAAACGTATTTCAAATTCATTTTGCATCATCTTGGAAAAATCAATACATAATGAATTTTTTAAGATCTAAAAATAACATCATCAACATTAATTTGAACAACTAATATATCTTTATAAATTATTTTCATAAAGAGGGTAGGATCAGTTATACCTTTTGAAAAACATTTTTAAATAAGAAAACTAATTGGTCTATCATACCAAGATCTTATATCTTACATTAAACCACATAAATCATTTCTTAATTTAAAAACATTATTCCAAAAATGACGATTTGTAAAACCATGAAGTTGTTCAACAAAAACATCCTAAACTATATACCCGTTTATGAAGACACTATTGACATCCATTTGATATATTTTGAAATTTATATGTGCTTCATATGAGAGAATTATTCTAATAGCATCCATTCTATCAAATGTTGTGAAATTTTCTTCCAAGTCAATCCCTTTTTATTGACATTAACCTTGTGAAACTAATCTAGCTTTATTTCTTACTATGGTACCAGATTAATCTACTATTTCTAAACACCTATTCAATTCCTATAGTTATTATTTATTTAGGTCTATCCACCTGTTTATAGACATTATTTATTTCAAAATGATTTAATTCTTCTTGCGTATCCATGACCCAAAATTAATTATTGAATACCTCATTGATGTTATTATGTTTATGATGTGATATGAAAACTTGATATTCAAACTAATTTCTTATAGAAGCTATAGTCTGTGTTTCTTTATATAAATCCACAACAAAAGAATATAAAGGATATCTTTTAAGGGTTTAAGAAAATCTATAAAAATAAGTACTAGTCACTTCAGAGTATTTAGAAGGTTCATGTTCATTATGGATGAAATCTGGAGGATTTCCAAAACTATAGGATTTTACAGATTTCTTAACAGTAGGATCAATGAATTTCACATTATTGTCTATATTTGACATATAATCCTCTAGTCATTCTATGGAGGACATATGTTCATGTGGATATGTTTCATCAAATATGACATGTACAGATTATTCCACACATTTAGTTCTCTAAATGAATACTCTATAGGTTTTCCTAGATATTGAGTAACCAAGTAAAATTCCTACTTCACTTTTGGATTAAAATTTGTCAAGATTATCCATTTTATTGAGAATATAGACATTACAACAAAAAACTCTAAAGTAATTAACTTTGGGTTTTCTGTTGTTCCACAACTCATAAGGATTTCTTTTAAGGATAGGTCTAATCCGGACTCTATTGATTATATAGCATGTTGTATATCACACCTTCTTTCCAAAATTATATATGTAGTTCATATTAATTAATCAATTTTCTAGATATTTCATGTATGGTTTTATTTATTCTTTCTACAACACCATTTTGTTGCGGTGTCCAAGGGGAAAAGAAGTTATGAATATATCTAATTTATGACAAAAATATATTCCAACACTTGTTTATCAAACTGATGACCTCATTCACTTCAGAAGGATTTAATTCTATGACCACTATGATTTTCTAATGTCCTAGCACACTAGGTAATAGTATATCTAGAGTAGTCACCGAGGATAAAATAGATATATTTCTTCCCATTAAGTCTCCAAAATCTATAATATACAATCAAATTAATGTGAACCAACATGAGAGGTTTAGAAGTTGAAACATATTTATTTGGTTTGAATGATATTTTGTGTTTTTAAACTTTTGAAAAGTATTATAGACTTTTTCGTTAGGAAACTCATGTTTGGATAGATCCTTGACTATGATTTTTCTGGTATGATTTCAAGGGAGTGTATATTACAGTTTCCTAGTATTATGTGCTAAATCCAATACTCGTTTTTAAATATACATAAGCATAATTATATTTGATAAGCAAAATTATCTATGTGAATGGAATAAAAATTTTCATTTGTAAAAGCAGAAAATTCTAATCCATTCTTATAATTAAATTTTTTTTTTTGATTTATTTTCCAATTTATGATTAAAACCATCATCAAATAATTGTGAAATACAACGAATATTATATTTTAAACCATAAAAAAGTTCTTTATAAATTAAATTTGAGTTTGAGTGATCAAATTGGTCAAGGACAATTATTTTTCCTTAAGAATATTCACTAAAGTTGACACTTCCACCATCAATATTTATCATGATCTTAATGCATGAGTACCCTCCTGTCACATGTTTTGAACATCCACTTCCCATGTACAATATACCTTTATAGTAACTCTTCAAATTTATTTCTTATATATGGATAAATAAAATAAAATTTTCATACCTAGGTATTCAGGGGTCTAGAAACATTAGTAACTAGTGTTGGGGGAACCCATACATTCTTCATGGGTTTCTTATAAGAAAATTTTAATGCATTTGAAATTAATAATCTATTTAGTCTTGATAAATTAGAAGTTGTAAACTAGTTCCCAATAATGGAACTTGTAGAATATTTATCAGTTTTAGGGACAAAAATAGTTTTTATAGACATTACATGAATGTTTCTTTTTCGTGGTTTATATCATATACCAGTAGCGTATCAATGAGATATATTTTTACCATGGATTTGTGTTAGATAATAAATTCCATTGTTAAATTTATATAAGTCCTTTTTCAATTTCTCATTAGATAATTTGGGTTCATTATTTTCTTTAATTAATTTATCATTATATTCCTTTTCAATAGTATGCTCAGATTTAGAAGTAGATGTGAAAGCATGTTGTTTCTTAAATGACTTATATTTACCTTTTAATTCATTGTAGTTGTACTCAAGAATTATACAATACTCAAAAATTTAATAATTCATCATATATTCATAATCACGTTAATCTCTATAATAATAATAATTTTGTATATGAGACTCAAGAGTTACATGTGATGGGTTTGTAAAGAACCCATATTAGCAGTGTTAGAATATTCATCATGTGAAGATTCTATGTCACTTGAGCAGTCCTCAGATGTACTCCATGTGTCTTTTATAGGAATTTCATACTTTATTTATTTTTCCTCATATCCATTCATATATTTTATCTTAGGTAAATCAAACATTTCATGTCCTTTTCACTTACATTGTCAAAAAAACTATTTCATTTGAAGTATCACCTTTCTTCCAGTCTTATTTTTGTTTCCTCTGTAGTCATATTTACCTTTTTAATTAGTCTACTTGAAGAATTTATTCATTATATAAAACATCTTATACCATTTGGATAATTGAGTCATTTCCTCCTCACAGTTAGTTGGTGAATCTTCATTACATATACTATCAAAATGAGTTTGTATCCCATCCTTTTACTTCGTTTTGGATTTACTAGTTTTGAAAGCCACTAACTTTCGATTTTGTTCACCTTCCTCTTCTTTTTGACTTTAAATTCTTCCTCATAATATATTAGATTTCATATCTATTCTTTTACAAGAAAATTTCAAATTTCAAAGGATTATATAATTGATACAAAAGTCCATCTCTATATATGTAGTAAGCATCTGAGTATTCTCATGATTTTATCCTTGGCTATAACATCCTTTACCAGAGAGATCAGAGTATTCCAAATTTCATTAATCCTAACACACATGTCAGAAAAAGGCTCATCGCATTTATTTTTGATGTTATCATATTTATTAGTATTCATGTTAATTCTCATTTCATTAACACTAATGGTCCCTTTACGTGAAATAGATAATGTATCCCAGATTTCATGTGTTTTATTACATGTATAAATTCTAATAAACTATTCATCACCAAAGGAATAGTATATTTAATTCCTAAATTTGAGATTTTTGTTTTTTGATGCCTTAGTTTTGTCATCCCAATTATTAATATCTATATCAAGAATCATATATTCATCTATAATTGAAGATGAAAACTCAAAACCGATTCTTTTTAGGTGCATTTTCATTTTAATTTTCCATTGTGCATAATGTGTCAATTAATTATTGGTGGTCTGTTGGTAGAAACTCCTCTCAATCTATTATCCATGATAAATAAATAAGATTTTAAAAAAAAGAAATTTAGAACTAATAAAAATTTAATGATCATTAAATAAAAACTAAATCACAATTGAAATAGAAATAAAAATAGATTTATAATTTTGAAAACGACAACTTGAAAAAATCTTTTTACTCCATGTGTTGGTTAGAGTTGGATACTCATGAGGTGGTGAATGTAGTTCCTATAATTTTTTTAATATGCTTATTTTAAATATTACCCCATTATAAATAAATCTAGCCTATTAACCAAGGTTGTAAATTTCTAATAGCTTAACTATTCATAATGATTCAGATAAGGTTGATTAATTCATATTTATAACAATATGAGATATTGATACAACTATTGAGACTACTCTAAAAAGGATAATTAGTTATAACTACTATCCAAGACGAAATAACAATGTAAAATTTAGTTTTCTGAAACATGAGTTAAATAATAGAAAGACTAAATTAAAGGACACAACATATAAAACAAGTGGTTCAGCCTCAAGAAAATACCTAATCCACTCCACATGGTTATCACCTACAATAATGAAATATATAAAAAAAATTATCCACTCCCAGATTGGGGTTAACAATAGAGGTCAAGACCCTATAGGTAACAAGACCTCTACAACTGTTTTACATGGGAAAACTAAGTGCCATTTCACAAAATACCTCTTCTATAGTTACATGTGGGTGAAACAAGGTCTAATAATATTTTTTTAGAGGGGACATATTTTATCCTTCAGTTCGGTGTACGAGCCAGTGTGTTCTTTGAATATTGATACACGCACTGCTCAAAGAGTAATAAAGTTGTACACAATTGAATAAAAAGTAATGAAATTGAGTTTAGAAGGATTTGTGTGTCAGGAAATGCAAATCTTCCCTCTTTGGATGCACACATATTCAGTGTTCCAATCTTCTACTAAAAAGAGTGTTTCGTGAGTTGAGTGTTCTAGTTTTTAGTGGAGTTAGATGATCTTATTATCAATTGAATTGATTCAAAGATGCTTTAATGATAGTGCATATTAGGTTCTTATTTGATTACAAAAAACATGAATTTAGAGTTCATCATTCTGTGTATTCTTGCATTTATGGGTGTTGTTAACTCCAGTTTTCTGCTCGTGTGTCATGCTATTTTTAATGTCGGGGGCTTTTGTTGGTGCCTACAGGATTCATGATCTGTACACCTTGTGCCTCGTATAGTCTACCAATAGTACTGTAAAAAATAATTAATTAAATTAGTGTCATGATATTACTCAAATATGACTATTATAGACCACTTTTATAATTAATTTGAAAAGGCATAAAAATGTTTATGTATAGAATGGTTTCACTGTTGTGATGAGACAATCACATTTCCATAGTCACTCTGACATCTAGAACCAGTATAAAAGTTATGTTGTTTGGACCTTGGTGAATTCTTGATCTGTTAGTATGGTTATGGTTCCAGGGAAACAATGTCTCAGGTAATGGTGTGTAATCCTTTGTCAAACTTCTAAAAAGTTTCTTAGTATGGTGTCTTGGAAATGGTAGCATGGAAATGGAGTCAAGTTCATTGTGAATATCTAGAATCGGTACCAATCTTACATTATCAAAGAAATTTTGAAAATCTGGAACTGGGAGAAAACTTACGGTTTTAGAGACTTAGTCAAATATCTATAAACTATCTTAAGAAGCACTCTTCATAGAATGTATTAAGATAATCATAATCATACTAAATAATAATAGAACATGATTAAACATAGTTCACAAGTTTAAAATATAATGTCTATGATTTTGAACATGATCTTCTTAGAGTTTGAAAACAAAATTTATAACAGTGTAAAACATTATTTGGTAGCATTAAAACATGAGTAGTCCAGCATTTATCTTCACATAACATGTTTTTTCCATGTAAAGTGTGGGTCTTGAGAGATCACTGCATTTTGATATAATATTTTTCTAATTATTTGGATTACTTATGAAGACGATGGCTATTTTTTTGGTTGATCACGATCATCAATCTAATGGGATATAAATTTGACATTGATTTTTCACATATATCTTTTCACCATTAATTTCATTTCATTATGAAAATATGATCCAACAAATCCAAGATTGGGTAACATTATATATCACTATATATATGTAATAGAATATTCCAAAGTTAATAACATTCATGTTATTACAATTTTAATTAATACATACTTAAATTTAAATTAAAACTATATCTATTTAAAATAATCAAGAATAAATTTCATAGGGTTTGATATATTGATTTCACATTATATAAGATTATGTAGTTATATATTGTTAGTTTATTTTTTTAAGTTTTTTAGTATTAAGAGTAACATAATAGTCTTATTACACTGTAAAAATAGAAATATACAAAATAAAATGGAGAATTTTGACATAACACTATAATAAAATAAGTCATACTCAAATAATCAGTAATAAAATACGTTTTTGAATAAATTTATAATCAATGTAACTATTTAATTATTTAATAAATAAAATATTGATCATCTGTATATCAAGTGAACAATATAGTAAAATATTATATAGTTTTTTTCTAATAGTATGTCGTAGATAAGTTATATAATATGACATTGATATGATTATTAATTTTAATGAATGTTTTAGTTATATATTACTAGGATTATAATATTAAAACCATTTTTGCTTTACAATAGATAAAAGTACATTTTATGATTCTTGTCAGATCACAACCATGTTTAAAATTAATTTGGATTGTTTCTTAGGGTTTTATTTTGAAAATGATTCATATAAAGGGCATATACACTTCACTTGTTATTATATTATTTAAATACATTTTCAATGTGACATAAAAGTTATCTATTATATAAAAATATTTTTTTTCAAAATAACAATTTAGTTTGATATCATAATGGAGAGGAAAAGAACTATCAAATTGTTCATATTGAAAATTAAAACATTGTGATAGTGAAATTTTTATTTTATCAATTTCCATTTATTAATCATTGTGAGAGGGAATATATTTCAATGGAAGAATATAATTACATACCTACAAGTTAATCAACTAATTAAAATGATAATTTTTTTTGGGTAAAAAATTATGGATGATTCCATGACTCTAATATCTCGAGAATACTGTAAAATATCAAAAACATGTTTTTTAAGGTGGCAGTTTCCTAAGAATCCTATATATGGAATTTATAATAATTCTATTGAATTTATTATTTTTCATTTTAAAGGACGTACATCTTGATGATGAAATAATTCCTTAGTTCATTATATATCATTCATGTTAATTAATCATCTTACATTTTCTATATATTAAATTTCATACTTCTTGAAATATAACATCTTATTATGGGTTTAAAACATAGACCGAATTTATTATAAACAACGGGGTATGTCTCTATAGACTAAATATAAATGGAAATGAAATATTTTTATATGGAAATTAATATTTCACATTGAATATATAAGAAGGTCGCAAAATCATAATTTTTATGAATAAATTTTAAAAATATTTTTGTTGATTTGTTATCATTAAGATTACCCTAAGAGGTGTCTTGTTTAATGGTACTTCAGATTAAAACATTAATCTCAAAAAAATGATCATGTCATATCAATATGAGGCTTAATTAATTACCTATATTATTTTCCATATTAAATCAATGCAATACTTGAGAATGGAAATGAGATATGTCTATGAAAAAAAACACAATTGCACACAAGTTTTTCTTATTTATCCAATATAGTGTTCCTAATGTCCCAAGAAACACTTTTCACATAAATTTTAAAATCTACCTACATATTATCACATAATGAAATCATTAATACTTTTATTAATGTATTATTATTCAAAATTAATCTTTATTTATATATAAATTGTAACATATATCGCTTTTATACAAACTAATAATGTTCCATGGATATGAAAATCATGGAACATAATCCGTTATCATCTTCCCATTTTCTAGAATTCCTAGAAAAATATTTTATCATCCTTCTCTATTAGTGTCTATAGATCATTCCCAAAATTATATTTCCCTATCGACCCTTAGATATATTTTGTATAGGTGTAGAAAATTCAACTACTTTAATCTATCACAGTGGATAGAATCAAGTAGGCCATCCTTGTATTGATAAATTATAGACTTATAGTTAATTTATGACCCCTTTTTAGTATCATTTGAGTTTGTCATTATTTTATGGTCATGTTTGGATGTTTTAAAAAGTATTAGAGACCTAGGGGGTTGTGCAAGGTTGGCGAATTGTTAGGGAATACCATGTGATTTGACCAAAAAACCATGCAGTGTCTATTGATCCACTATAATGGTCGCATGGTTTGTGCATACCATGCGAAAACACAGTAAAAATTTTACACCACTAAACAAAGGGGGTGTTCATGGTTATAACATGTTTGAAAATAATACATACATATGTTTCACCACAATAAGAAATGATTTTATGTTGTATAGTTAAGGATCATTGTTACTCTTAACCATGCATCATCACAATAGACCATGCTCTCTAGTTTGAAATATTATGATTTTTTATTAAAAATGTCATGGATCATGATATAATCCCTAACAAACCCCTAATATCATTTATCCTCAACACAATCCTACCCCAGCGATCTCGAGGATTCTCTCTTCAAATTCATTTTTCTTTCCCTTAATTATTCGTGGATCATCCGGACATATGTTTCATTTTTCATCCTGTTTTTCCTTATGTCCTTAGATTCTCATTGTATGTTTTCTCTTATTTGAATGTTCTGGGCACAGTGGAAGCATGGTTGGAACAATACTGAATTTGGATTTTTACCCAGATCATTGATTATTCTGGGATCAATACATCGATGAATGCCAGTCTCCATGGAATATAATCAACGTTTTAGATAAAGAAGAATGAGGCCTAAAACCATAGAGAGGATCTTGAACATCATGATTACAATAAATTTCATTAATTTCATAATGAAAAATAATACATATATTTTTTTGTAATTTTCTTCGTTGATGATGTTGATCATTTGGAATGACCCTTACGTATTATCTTGATGCGCTTGTAAGGATCCGAACTAGAATCCCTCTACCGGTGATCCCCACATGCTCTGATGGCCTCTGATCAACAATGCTCATTTTCCGGGTGCTAGCATGGTGAAACGAGTGTCTTATGTCAGTCGTTCTTGATAGCATGTTCTTCAACCTTGAAGAATGTCTCTCATTATTGAGAGGGGAGATATGTGGATTCAAGAGAGAAAGTGTTTGGCTCAACAATTCTCCATTCACCAGGCATGTGGTGTGGTGTATGGAACAATATGTGTACTTTCCTATTTATATACATTGAATTTGAATTACAATATGTAATTTCATAGAAACAATTATATATATTCATTTACTTAGAGAAAACTAATGCAATTAATAATAATACAACGTCATTATTTACAGTGCACCAACTTGCAAAAAAAATAATTATATATAAAATTATGCATCATATAATAATAGCAGTGTTAATTTAATTTGTACCAACTAGTTAAATAATTATTTACCATCTTGAAAATATTTATTTTACTACCCAACTGACCATGGTCTCCTTGAACACCACTTCCATTTATTAAATAGCCAAATAATTAATTAATTCACATAAATAAATATTTTATTTTAAAATTATAAATTAATATTTAATAAATGTTCAATAAAATAAATAAATATATTTTATTTAATTTATGTGATCATTGTATCTAGAATAAAATTATTCCATGGTCTTGAGAATAATATTTGTTTTATTAATTAAATTCCAACTGAATTTAACCAGGACTACAAAAAACAATTAGCATGTAACCCTATAGGGTTCTTTTTCATTGGCATTAGGCGGGCTTGCCTAACATCCATGAGTACTCTATAAAAATGGGTCAAGGCAGCCAAAATAAAGAACGTATTGTCGCAACAATGACATCCTCATACGAACACTCACTGTGTAATATAATCATTTTGTTTCAATATCTCATAAATAAGATTACATGATTGTGTCATCAACATTTATACTTGATACATCTTTCATTAAATACCTAAAACAAATTCATCATTACACCATGGCCATGAAATTTCGTGTGACGGTTCTATCGCAATCAAAGGGCTAAGATATCAACTTCAATATGTGGAAGTGACAAATCCGTTATCGAATTATCAATTAATAACATGTCAATTGTGACGCACCCAATGTACCCTACTTCTATCCAACTATCTGTTTGATGGTTTTCATCAGAAAATAAAAGTACGTAAGTCATGACACGTATTAATGATAGTCTTAATGTCTAAAAATCATTACACGAGATCACAGATATAAATATATGATGACACCAAAACATTTGGAATTTCTACTAGCGGGTATGTTCTCATAAACTCCTATATTAGAGATTACCAAGTATCAACTTCAAGAGAGGAAGTCTCATCTACTTATGAGTAATCCCTACTAACGGTCTGCAAGCTCTGAGTCCCATCATAGCATGTCATACCACCACAAAACTATATTTAATAATATTGTTATATCATTTCAAGGTTCTCATCATAGTGAGGAACTTCCATGACCTTATCAAGGCAACAAATACTTTAGGACATTATTAAATCATAGTCACGCAGAAAAATGAACAATATGTAATAATACATTAAATATCCATGTAATAAAAGTACAACTAGTTGGTTCTAGTACACTAACTCTTAAAAAATCCCACTTGAACTAGAGCCAACTGCCTATGACTTTTAGTCTGCTAGACCTAACATGATGATCCTTTTTCTGCTAAGTCAAGGCTTTTTCCCAAGGGTCTGCCACATTTTCTTCTATAAAAATACTGATCATTGCACCTTATAAACACTCTGAGGAAAATCCCTCAAGAGATGATACTTCCGATGTATTTTCTTAGTCCGCTGATGTGATCTTTTCTCTTTTACAAGATCCACTGCTGCAATACAATCACAATACATTGTGATGGGATATTTACTACTAGGTATCACATCTAGCACATGGATAAAGATTTTCATCCAAACTGCTTCTTTATCTTCCATAGAAGCTATGATATACTTGGAATCTGTTGTAGAATCTATGACCACACTCCTCTTTGAGATCTTATATCTCAATACAACTCCATTAAATGTGAAGATGTATCCCGTTTGTGACATCATTTCATCTTGATCAGTCTGGAAACTAGCATCTTAATATCCTCTAATGACTAGTTACACATCTCCTACCTAAACTAGGAACATATCCTTTTTATGCCTTATATACTTTAGGATAGTCTTCAATGACATCCAATAGCGGTAACCTGGGTCAGATTGATATCATGCTACCACACTCAATGCATTGGTGACATCCAGCCTAGTACATACCATGACATACATGAGTGACCAAATATATGATGCGTATGGAGTCTTGGCCATTATCTTTCATTCCTCATGTGTCTGAGGGAACATTTTCATGGAAATATGAATGCCATGTGACACTAGAAACAATCCCCTCTTGGATTTTTCCATGCTAAATCTCTTCAGTTTCTTATCAATGTTTGTAATTTGACATAGGCCTAACAGTCTCTTAGATCAATCATGATGTATCTTTATCCAAATAATATTTGTAGCCTCACCCAGTTCATTCAAAGAAAAGTATTGATTCAACCATTACATAACAGAATGTAAGACATGTATCTCGTTTTCAATAAGTAATATATCATCAACATATACTATTATGAAAATGACTGCACTCCCATTAAACCGTTTGTAGAAACAAGGTTCACATTAATTCTTGATAAAACCCAATTCATGTATGAATTTATCAAAACGAATTTTCCATGACCTGGATTCTTGATTTAATCAATAAATGGATTTCTGAAACTTGTATAATTTATTGGAATCCATTGGAGTCAATTACCCTTATGGTTGTGTCATGTCAACATCTTCCGGAAGGATCCCATTAAGGAATGTTTTATTGACATCCATTTTCCAAATCTCATAGTCTGGTAAGACACAATGGAAAGAAGAATTATGATGGATTTCTGCATTGCAACTGTTGATAATGTTTTATCATAGTCAATTGCATGATACTTTTTAAAACCTTTTCCAACCTGTAATGCCTTATAGGTATTGAGTTGTCCTTCCATGTCCAGTTTCTTCTTGAATACCCATTTGCAAACAACATGCTTTACATAAAATATTGGATCTAACAAAATCCAGACATGGTTTAGGAACATGGAATCCATTTCATAATTCATGTATTCTTTCCACTTGTCAATGTATGTGCCACATAGAACTTCCTTGTATGTTATAGGATCATTATTAACTACTAATAATAGGTCACCATCCTCAGTAACTATAAAACTATACCATTAACTTTCTCTAACCTCTCTTGTACTCCAATGCAGTACTTGTGTCTCTGGAACATATTCTTCTTCCATGAGGAATTGTGGAATCTATTCATATACCAACTCATGTGTACTGTGAGCCTCGAATTCATCGAATTCTATCTCACTCCCACTATCCCTTATGGATATTTACTCTCTCTCAAGGAATATGTCATGTCTTTTCACTGTAATATTTTTTTTATGGGTTTGTAGTGGTAATATATCTTTGATTCCTTAGGGTATCCTATAAAGGTTCATTTTGTTCCTCAGGGTGTGAGTTAGTTACCAGAAGAGGCCTTTACAAATCCTTCGCTACCCCACACATGTGAATTTGATAACATGAATGTTCTTCTACTCAATAACTCGTATGGAATTCCATTTATTGATTTAGTTGGTTCTTGGTTTAGTATGTGTGTTTTTGTCTGTAACGCATATCCCTAAAAGGATAATGGATGATTCACATGACTCATCCTTGATCTCACCATGTTTAACAGGGTGTAGTTACTCCTTTCACTCACACCATTCCACTGGGGTGTGTTTGGAGGAGTGAGTTGGGATAGGATCCCAAACACTCATAATTAATCAATGATGTCTTGATTAAGATATTCTCCACCTCGATTTGAGTGGAGTTTCTTAATCTTCATACCAAAATGGATCTCAACATCATTCATGTATTCTTTGATCTTATCAAAAAAATACGACTTATACCTCATTAAATATATATATCCATATCTACTAAAATCACCAGTAAATGTTATGAACTTTGGTTTCTCTCCCCTTGCTTCAAATTGAAATGGTCCACACACATTGGTATAAACCAATTCAAGACATTATTTAGCCCTTTCACCTTTGCCACTAAATGGGAATTTTGTATTTTTTCCTTATAAACATGCATGATATATGCCATGTGGTTTTAGTTCAAAATAATATAAATATTTATCTTGATGTAACTTTGTCAAGCGTTTCTTGTTTACATGAACTAGCTAGTGACACCAATTTTTGGTGTGGTATGAGTCATGTGATGTATCTTTGTTTTCGATTTCCATTACTTCATTTGTGTAATCCAACACGTAATGTCAGTTGTATAAATGTTCCCATCATTACAAACACTATCTTTGTAAAAGAAGAAACATTCATTTCCAAACCTGAAAACAAATCCATCTGTATCTAATCTGGATACAGAAATAATTTTTTTAGTAACAGAATGCATATAATAACAACCCTTAAACCAAAAGATCTTCCCAGTTGGAAATGTGTGGTTGTAGTCCCCAACAGCTACAACAGCAAGTCTATCTCCATTGGGTGCTTGTAGATCTACATCTCCTCGATCATTATTTCTGAATCTACATGGTTCCTATATTTGGATACATTAGTGAGCACCACAAGCTGTATCTAATACATAATATTTTGAAATAAAGAGATTGAATTTGATAAAAAATTGCACCTAAAGCTTCCACATGCTTCTTAGGATAAGTGCAGTTCTTCTTCCAGTGGCCCTTCTTGGACACATGTGAAACAAACTGCAACTTGTTCTCTTTCCTACCCTTTTATCTTCCTTTTCTTGGATGGTCATGAAGAAGAATTGGGATTATTGTTATCCCCCTTCCCATTCCTCTTATTCACCATAAGGACAAAAGTATATTCACGCTACATATCTTTGTCCACTTAGCGAATTTTGATAATAAGATTAGATAGAGACTTATCAAGGTTGTTCAAATTGAAATTGAAGACTAAGATAGAGAACCTCTAATGGAGTGACACCAGAATGAGATCGGTGCCCAACTCTTCGGGGAGATTAAACCCTAGAACCTCTAGGAGCTCAATGTAACCAATGAGCTTAACTACATGATTCCTAGCTGGGGCACCTTCTCCAAGAATACTCTGAAATATTTTCTTCGAGATCTCAAACATTTCTTGTCTTGCTCTATCCAGGGAAATTCCCCGATGGTGCTCAAGAATGCAATAAGAATCCATGTTTTCATGACACTTCTTGATCTCACTAGACATTGATTATAGCATCAAACATCAAACATCGACCACATAATTCATATGATTATCATAGAACAAGAAATCCTCATCACTCACCTCTTTGGCTGGTAGATCAGGTAATGCAGACTCCAGCATGTAAGGCCTCCGTTCATGATGTAGGATAACCTGATGGCGTCTAAAACATTCCTGGAAGTTACTGCCTTTGAGGATATTGACGTTATCTAGAATTAATCATAGGGATAGTGTGTTTAAATAGTTTTTCATTTTTATTCTACAATTAAAATAACAGATCATTTGTACATTCTAGATTACATTTTATAAGAAATAATATATTTTATTATGTCTCCCTCTATTTTATCGTGTCCCAATAGCCCTCACCATTGAACTCAGAATGCCATGTTTCCATGAAATTATAGTGGAAATGATCCATATTCCACTTCTCATAACCCCAACAAGGGTTGGTCAAGCAATTATAAGGTTTTTCAGTAGGTAGGACTTTGCCAACTATAGGCTTGACGCTCCATTATATTTTGAGTGGACTCCCCAATCTTGAAATCGTGACTTTGGATTTCCTCAACTCCTGACTCCAATATTACACCAATTCTGGAAAGGGATAATATTCATTATGTAATATGGTTATGTCAATCCAAAACCATTAATAAGGGCTTCATATATAAATGGTATTGTCCCAACAAGTGATGGTCAAACACATAGTTTTTTGAGTATTACCCTGAATGAAGTAACGAAAGGCTTGTTATGACATAATATTTTATTTGAGGGATTTTTGACTCTTATACGTGAATTTGTTATTATCATTATCACATGCTTGTTGATATTATGTGGAACATAATTAATTGATTAAAAATGTCTTTATAATATTTACACATAAGTCTTTTTTATTTTAGTTCCATCTTGCATGATTGTTTAAATCATTAATTATGTGATCGTGAAAACACGTCCATAATGATAAAACATGCAACTAATAGAAATAAAAAATTAAATGGAATGATCACAATCTTTTATAATGGTTAGTTTATCTAGTGGTGGATAAAATAACCATGACTTCAAGAGAAACACCTAGAACATTTTGGGTTCCTGTTTATAGCTTCCACATGTACACCTCTGTATCTCCTGGGATTGGTTTTGTCTCAACTCTAGCTTGAACCACCTCCATTAGTTTGTGAATTTCATACATTACATTTGTATTTTCTTATCTCACATGTATTTGAGGGGTAAAAAGTGGTTTTCATAAAAGAAACCTTAGGCATGCAGCCCCAGCATATTAATGAGAGAAGGATCACAAGCCATCAAATTTTATTCAATTAAGTAATTTAAAGCAAACCGTACACATAAAAAAGTCTTGGTGTAGCTCATGAATATCCATAAATGAAAGGACATTTAGGCATAAATAAAACTAGAAATAAATTAATTAATACTTCATGTTTACGATAAATCATGCTCGAATCAATTAATTATCATATTTAATTAATCAATCCTTTTATCTTAAACCCTTTTAATAATTTCTTGAGATTCTCATCCTTCATAATTTTAAACAAATAAATTCATTTAAAATTATCTTTATATTTAACTTGTACCTTGGAGGAAACCTGATGAATTACTAATAATATCAACACAATGATTAGAAATAAACATTATTTAGATGATAATTTAAATACATATATATAAAAATCCTATCATGTGTTGTGCCTCTATTTTACGCATGCGTGATGTTACACGTCTCAAGGGTTTGTATAATATAAAAATAAATTTTAATAAATCTGTATAATTTGGATGATTATAGGACGTATAGTTCCATATATATGGCGTGTACAATTTTTTTCCTTCTATCTGAAGTACATGCCTTTGAATAGGCAAGTGAGTATACTTCAAAAATCATCAGTGTACATGGTGTGTCCAGTAGGCCACACACCATATAGTTCCTAGTTGCACGGTATCCAGTCATGCAAGCCGTGTACAAGTTACACTGTCCAACCCTAACATAAAGGGACTACATGCTTTGTCCATTGGGCCACACAACGTGTAATTTAGAAACCACATGCCAACTGTTCTTGGTCAACAAATGGAGTCATTTATGACTTATAAAGACTCAAACACATGACATAGTTTGGCGAACCATTCTGATGATTTGAATATTGACTACATGACGTGTATTATCGAATACACGTCGTATGGTCCGGTATTGTACAACCAGGAATCTTTGGCACCTTCGGATGAGATACTCTATTTTATTTTTGAATAAATTAAAAAAACAGATTGATTCTATAAGGTGGACGAGAAACAAAAGATGAGGAAGAGATCTCGAGATTTAGATTTGCAGAATGATTCACTTGAAATGAAAAACTGAATTATTAAATGTGTAAGTCATGAAAAAATATTTAAATAATTATAAACTATGATGTATGTCCTCTAATAAAACTTGAAGGTTTTGGGACTTACAGAAGCACTGTTGGACAGAACCAAAATTTGATTTTTACCATGATAAATTATTATTCCAGGTTCGATATGACGAAGTATGCCAGTCTACACAGAATATAAACAGTGATTTAAATAATGAAGAATGAGGCCTGAAACATTAGGGAGGATCCTTCACATCATGTAAATAATTAATTTAATTAATTTCATAATGAAAAATAATACTTGTAAATTTGTATTTTTCTTCATTGATGATGTTGATCATTTGGAATGACCCTGCCAAATTATCTCGTTGTTCTTGTAAGGATCCAAACATGAATACAACTAGCGGTGTTCCACAAGTTCTAGGATGGCCTCCGATCGACAATGCTCATTCTCCGGGTTCTAGAACGGTGAAGGGAGTGAGTTGTGTCCGTCGTTCTTGATCTTTTTTCTTCATCCTGGAAGAACATCTATCATTGTTTAGAGGGAAGATTAGAGGATTCGATAGAGAAATTGTTTGGCTCAACTATTTTCCATTCACCAGGAGTGAGGTGTGGTGTGTGGCACAATATGCATACTTTCCTAGTTATATCCATGGAATTTCAGTTCAGATATTTAATTGCATAGAATCAATTAAATATATTCAGAAACTTAGACAAAACCGATGAATTTAATAATAATACCACGTCATTATTTATTGTGTGCCAACTTGCGCAAAACATAATTATAAATAAAATTCCATGTCATAAAATAATAGCGACGTTAATTTAATTTGTCGCAACAAGTAAGAAAATTATTTACCATTTTTCGAATAATTATTTTACTACTGGACTGAACATGGTCCTCTCAATCTCCACTTCCATTTATTGAACTCCAAAATAAATAATTTATTCTTTTAAATAAATATTTTATTTATAAACTCATAAATTAATATTTATTAAATAATCAATAAAATAAATATATATATTTTTTTAATTTATGTGATCATTGTAACTAGAAAAAAATTATTCCACGATCTTGAGAATAATATTTATTACATTAATTTAATTCAAATAGAACATAACTGAGATGACCAAAAACACTTACTATTTGACCCTTTAGTATTCTTCCTCGTTGACATTAGGCGGGCTTCCCTAAAGTGTAATAATAATGCCTATAAATAGGTCAAGGAACCCATGTGAAAGAACATAAAGTCACAACAATGACATCCACAAACGAACGCTCATTATTTGATATAATCCCTTCATCTCAATATCTCATTAAGCAGGATTAAGGATTGTGTCATCAACTTTTATGCTCTATACATCATTCTTTAACTACCTGAAATAAACTCATCGTTACACCATGGCCATGGAATTTCGTGTGATGGTTCTATTTCAATAAAATGGCCGAGATATCAACTTATTTAAATGGATGGGGAAAATCCTTCCTCGGATTATCCATTAATTACATGCTACTCGTGATGCACCCAATGTACCCTACATCCTACCAACCGTCTACATGACGGTTTTTTTAGTAAATCAAAGTGCATATATCATGACACATATTAATGATAATCTTAAAGTATAAGGACAATTAAAAATTCTAGTATATAGAAATATCCAAAGAAACCAAAACATGTAGAATTTCTAATAGCGGTTATGTTATCATAATCTCTTATTTTTGAGATTACAAAGAGAGAACTTCTTGAATGTAAGTCACATCTGCTTATTAGTACTCATGCCCGATGGTCGACATGGTATGTGTCCCATAATAGCATTTCATCCAAACATAGAACTATATTTATGAATATTGTTATACAATTTCAAGGTTCTTATCCTAGCGGGGAACTTCCATAACCTTATCAATGCAGAAAATACTCTAGGACATTATTATTTCATAGTCATGCATAAAAATGAAAAATATGTAAGAATATATTAAATATCAATGCAATCAAAGTAAAACCAGTTGGTTCTAAGACCCCATCTCTAACACTATTGTCATCATGAAACTAAGGTGGATATATAGGACATACCATAGGGGTTTTGTAGAGTATTAATTTTTTTCTTATGCATCTAGAATTTGTAGGGACCGATCTAATTTTCTAAAATCTCCATTTTGAGGTCTTTTAGTTATATATTACTTTATCATGCTTGTGTTTCTAAATAAATGGATAATTAATTAAATTTAATATCATGATTATAATATTCCAATGTTTTATTCAATTAATTTATATAATTTTTGATGTCAAATGGATTTGAAGGAAATATACAACGACTTTAAAGGGGGGTTTTTAAAATTATTTTTATGGACACCAATTGATTGATGAAATGCATTAATGATGGTTTCATTTTGTAAATTTATTTTCAAACACTGATATACATTTTATTTGCAATGAAAATATATTATAAATTTAAATCATGGTATAATAATGTATTATTAATATACATGGAATATTGGAAATATTGGGTGTGTCGAGAGAGGGACATAAGTGACTCTAGTATGGGTGGAACCACTAGGTGTTACATTTGGGATATCAATAAACTATGACAGGACTCGATATTGTTTGGTAACAATATATATATTTTTTAGGCAATATTAATTCTATAAAATGTTTTAATATAAGATGGAATGATTTGGAGTGCTTTGAAAATTAGGGTCTATTAATTGCATGGTGTATTTTTTCATGTATAGTTGCTCACATGGTTTTCACACGAGATTATATTAGAATTTTTTTCATGATGAAACATTTCTTGGAAACATGTCTACATTATTACTATATAGTATTTGGATATTCTTTCATGTTTAACAACTTATACTGTTCTTATTACTAGTTTTGTGGGTATGAAAATATTTAATGAAAATCAAAGTAAAATGATTGATAAATGGGTTTGGATTTATGAATATTGAGTCCCCCAGAGTATCCTTCGGTAACAGATCCATCTGCGCCCTAGATTGGAGGTTGATCTCCTACAGGTGTTTCGAGATGCGGTGTTTCCTACCATGATTCTATTGGCCTATTTATCTAACTCCATTAGCTATTCATTATAAAGATTTCATCGAGGGTTTCAGTTAAAGCTTTGGGTACTTTAAATATCGAGTTTATATTTCCATCCACAACCTTCTATGAAGCTTCTCTTCAACTCAAATGGACTTTGGTGGCTCAGTTTGGTGTCGAAAACCCCCCGCTTTTCTCTTTCAGAACATTGTGGTGTCTTGGGGTCTGAGTTATCCTGCCAGAGTCTCATCTCTGAATGGTAAGTCATATTATATTGTTCTTGGTTCAATGGAATATCTTGTTCCGACCTAGGGTTCAGCTCCTAGATTTGTTGGTCAAAGGGGGATCTCTCTCTCACACTGGTCTATGGAGAGTCACTAGGCTAGTACACTTCTCTAGGTGCTGTGTGGATTGAACATTTATTTTTGTACCTCCAATTTCTGAACATCTTCCTTCTTAGTGACATTATTGATTCATTAGAAGAGTTATTTGTGTGGCTGATCACAACCATCATCATGAGGAATATATGGTGCTTGTATTTCTGTATAAGCATTTGTTTTGCGAATGCTTCTAGATCAGATTGATCATCGTGTGAAAGGAGTTCTGAACTAGCCTTTGGAGATCATATTCCCCTCACGCATCAAATATTTATCTTTATATAATCTCCAAGGACAATTGAATCAGAAATTTCAGAACTACAGGCGAGCAGTTCCTTTATCCTGATATAAGGACACCCTCATTGCGAGCTTCTTACGAGTTACAAGAAGCCGGTGATGAACTCTTTTCGATCATATATCGATTGAAGAAGGTTAAAGAAGGTTTAGGATTGTACTACAGGGAATTTTTTTCTTTGTTCGATATATTATACCCAAAATATATATGAGAGGATGAAAATTGTAACACAACACAAAGGAGCTTTCATTATTAGTATTTCTTCTATTTTTTAGACAAAAATTTCCAAACCCTTATTGGAATTTAAAAAGGAATGAAACAACCAATTTAAATGCACACATTAATGAAATAAAATATCCACATTAAATGGACACATTAATGAAATAAAAGAGCCACATTAAAAGGACATGCAGCAAGAAAAAATGATGGGGATACCCCTATAATTAATACACACTAAATGGAATATAAAACACATGTAAAATAAATGTGGGATGCATGATGTGTGGGTATTTTTTCATTTCTAACACTCCCCTTAAAACCAAAACTGGAATCATCTTGAGAATCATTTTGAGTTTGTTGAATACATCTCTTAGTAATGCCATTGTGAAAATATTAGTCACATGTTCCATAGTATGACAATATTCCAATTTTATCATTTTCTGTTTCATATGATCTCTCAAAAAATGGAATTTGTTATCAATATGTTTTCTTCTTCCATTCTGCACCAAATTTCTGGCATGTTCAATTGCAGACCTGTTATCCACATATATCACTGTAGATCCATCCTAAATATTCTTCATCTACTTAAGCATATTTCTCTACCATATTCCTTCAAAAACAGTGGTTGATGCTGCCATGTACACTACTTCACATGCGGACAAAGATACCACACATTTATTCAATGAATTACATGAGAAAGTAGTCGATCGATGAAAAAATACAGCCCCCGTGGTGTATTTTCATTCATCTTGGTCACCTCCCTAGTCATTGTATCTATATCCATGCATATTTTCTTCTTCATTTCTTGAAAAAAAACCAAAATATATCGTTCCATTAATGTATCCGAGGATACATTTTGCCACAAGCCAATGTGACTCTTATGGTTCTTCCATGTACCTCTTCTGCGATATATAGATTTCATCATGTTGTGGATTTTCCTCTATGCCCAAAAATAATGACATGATACCTCTATTAGTGATCTCGAACTCCTTGATCATGGCCTCCTTGAATTCATTGAGCATCAATCAGCTATTCCATGTAAAAATCAAATCATCCACATCCAAGAAAGAAAAAAGTATATCACCCCAACCATTCTTCTTGATGTAAACATCATGCTCATATGGACATTGGGCGAAGCTGTTCTCTCAAAGATAGATTTTAATGTGTGAATTCCAAGAACAAGGATCATGATTCATCCCATAAAGATATTTCTTTAGTCGATACCCTTTTCTTTCCTCCCCTTTCATGACGAAGCCTTCATGTTGGTCAACATAGACCTCTTCCTCTAGAATTCCATTTAAGAATTTAGACTCCACATCTAGTTGGTAGATAAACCAACTATGATGAGCAGATAGAGAGATAATCATCCTCACAATGTCATGGTGAGCATCACGGGTGAAGACTTCTTTATTTTCCACCCCTTAATTCAGTTTATACCCATTTTCCTTGAGCCTTGCCTGGTAGAGATTGATTTCACCATCAAAATTTCGCTTGATCTTTTACACCCATTTGACACCAATGGTTTTCTAGCTATTATGATGTGTGGTCAACTCCCATTCGTCGTCATTATCTAAGGCACAAATTTCTTATTCTATATCCATTTTCCGAAATTCTTCCCTTTCTTCTTTCTGAAACTTCAGAGGCTCATGATATGCATACAAGAAAAAAAATATTTACCTCATCGGTTTTCTCATAAATATCACTTAAGGTTTTCATTTTTATGGTCTCTATGGGTGAGATAGAGCTTGCCATAATTTGACTTGATGGAGTCATTTCAGGAGGGATGGAATGTCCTCCTGGACTCATGTGCACTAACAATGTTCTTGGGGAAAGTGTTGCTGGTGTTTTCTCCTCATGATCATGCATTTCTTCAGGATTTTATGTCTCGACTCGAATCTATTTTTTCTAGTTCTTCATCATTCCATTTCCAAGCTTCTTCCTCACTAAATAGCACATCTCAACTCACCACTAATTTGTTTGTTAGTGGATTTTAGAGCATGTAGGATTTTGACACTTCACTGTAGACGATTAAGATGCACTTTTCCCCACGATCATCAATCTTCATTATTCTAGTTTATGGAACATGAGTATAGGAAACACATCTAGAGATTATTTGGTGTGCTATGCTTGGTCTATAGACACTCCATGCCTCTTGCAGTGTCATGATTCTAAATCCCTTGGTTGGACACCAATTGACAAGATAGGTAGTACATGGCACTGCTTCTGACTAGAAGTACTTTGGAAATCCTTTATCATTCATCATGGTCCTCACCATGTTGAGGATGGTGTGGTTCTTCCTTAAGTAAATTCCATTTTGTTGTGGGGTGTATGATTTATTATATTGTTTCATGATGCATTGTTTCTGACAAATATCATGAAATGCATTTGATTTTTATTCTCCACCTCTATCAGTTCTGAGATCTTTGATTCTATAACCACATTCAACTTCAACATGATCTTCAAATATTTTAAATATAAAAAATGCCGAAGATTTTTCTTTGATGCAATACACCCATAGTTTCAGGATAAAATCATCAATGATATTAATAAAATACCTACTATCTCTACGTGAGGGTGTTTCAATTAGTCCACAGATATCATTGTGATCCAACTGAAGTGGGTCATTTTCTCCTATGGAAACTCCACTTGGGAAAGAGTTCCATAGTTTATTTCCATGTGTACACGCCTCACACATATGATTTGGAACATCAATTTATGGTATTCCACACACCATTCTTGATGAGGTTTGAATTTTAATCCCACTAAAATTAAGATTCCCAAATCACAGATTCCAACTCCATGAGTCATTATTCATAACCCCAAAGAGACACTCTTCGACCTTAGTGTTGATGCACAGAGAAAAATGCATTTTTTCACCATTTGGACATTAGAAATAAGTCTCATGTGTGCACCCCTTATAACCAAAGAATAATTATCCTTGTGTATAACATACCTCTTAATAAGGATTTGGTTGAGACTATAGATATTGTTTTTGATGTTTGGTACATAATAAACATTAGAGATGTAATTTGGCACACCATTCATCTGATATATTTTGATTTTACATTTTTAAACCATAGGTAACTTTGATGAATCACAAAAGCTCACATCACCCTGATCATCTTTCGTGAGTTCCTCTAACAGTTCTTTTTTAGAAATCATGTGGTTTCTTGCACCCATGTCGAGATACCAAACATCCGGGCGTCCACATTCCTTTTATTGTGCAAGGAGTGTGGTACCTTCTTCTTCATGATGAGATGTTTCAGCATAGTTGGATCATTCATCGTGATCCACTTTTCCCCAACAATCAGAGGCATAATGGGAAAATTTCGTACAATTTTGGAATTAAATATTCATTGTGTTTCCATGATCACTCACGAAACGACCTCAACTTCACCTATTCCATAAAAGCTGGTAGGATTTGTTTTGCTTTTGTTGATGGCTTTAATAATATTCACGCCCTATTCATCTTACAAGATGAACACCTCGTTGCATGTGAAAATTATTTTGTTATTGTATAGTAAACTTGGAATCTAAGGAATTCTATATTTTTGAACTGAATTTCTTTTTTATCTATTTATCATGATCATTAAACAACCATAGTAGTTTGTCAATGGTCTGTTTCTCCAAATCCTTTGATTCATCAATTTAAAAAACCACATGCTCAATCTTGGTAGTGATAGATCGAAGTGATTTTTCAATAACTTGAATGAACTCCATTTTTTTAAACCTTCCATTACAAAATTTTAAGAATAAAAATTAATTTTTAGAAAATATCGGAGATAAAATCACATTCTTTCATGTGCTCCGCTTAAAACGACACTCTTAATGTCTGATGATGTACCCACTTTACTCGATCAACACCTTTATTGATGGTGGAATGGGTATATAAAGCTTTCTTTCATTATGTTTCTTTGGTAAAATTTTTGAACGTTAATTCATCCAACCCTTGAGAGATGAGGAACAATGCCTTGTTGTCTTTCATTACTTGATTTTTGATGCATGTCATTTCTTCATTTGTAAAGGCTGTTTCTTCCTCTATATAGGGTACAATATAAAAATCCATAACGATATCCCATAATTCATGTGACCCGAATAATGCCTTCAATTGTATGAACCACCATTGGTAGTTATCTATAGAATGCTTCAGAATTTGCTGCTGGATTGCTGTTGTCTTTAAAAAAATTATAGGATCTTGGTAACCACCTATGATACCAGTTTTTTGGCTATACATGCATAGAATTATGAGATGAAGAAAATTGGAACACAATATAAAGTAACATTCCAGATTAGTTTTTCATCTAATTTCCAGAGTGCAATTTCCAACAATTTATATTCATTTACAAACAAAAGAAACAACATAATTAAATTCACATAATGGTGAAATAAAACAGCCACATTAAAAGGAAACCTTAACAAAATAAAATAGCCACATTAAAAGGACATGCAGGGAGAAAAAAAACTGGTGAACAACTTGTAATTAGTACATGAAACATGAGAAATAAAACATGGGGAAAATAAATGTGGGATGCTTGACTTGTAGGGTTTTGTTAACATTTCTAACACTCCTGCCTCTCTCCATGAAATTGGGATCTTGCAGGTCCCAGAGTTTTTGGAAAGTCTTTTTGCAACTAGTGACTATAATTTTTTTCATTCCCCTGTTCCTTATATGGAAACGAACCCTATATCTCATACTAAAGTCCCTTTCAGGGATTGGACTATTTATTCCTGGGTTTCTCTTTATGTGGATGGTATCTCTGGCAGCATGCCTCTTGTCCGGGTAGTGTTCTATCATGATCATGTCCCCTCTAATCAACTGTGGGCTCTACCCTCTTCCTCAATCAATTTCTTACAGTCTGATCTCGGGGAACTGACTATCTCAAAGTGTTCCCCTTCTAGAGTGGTCCTAGTGGACTCTCTTAAGGAGATGGTCTGGTCTTTTACCCCCAAGGAAATAAGGATTGTATATCCTCTTTCCCTAGGGACAAGAAATGGAATGTGTAGGCTGTTAAACCCTCTAGAAATGTTATTTCTCCTATAGACTAGAATAATGGAATTTCATCCTTCTATTCCATTTCAGGGTTGTCTCCAACATCAGGTATATGCACTCAGTCCAAAGCTAAGCTAGAACAATCATTGATTCCTCTTCATGCAACGAATCTTCCAAATCCATTGTTGTCATGCTCCAACACAAGATGACCTCTCCCCCTATGATTTATTTACTAATATATAACTCATGTATCTTGGGTGTATGGTGAAGGTAGATTACATCTTTAATGATGTTCTTAACAGTATTATTACAATGGTGGCTATCATATAACTAATGAAATGAGTATATAAGATATCAAATTTCTCTAATATAATAAGAGTAAATAATTTTCAACATAGTTATAGATTA
This sequence comes from Viscum album, assembly GCA_963277665.1. NCBI lineage: Eukaryota > Viridiplantae > Streptophyta > Magnoliopsida > Santalales > Viscaceae > Viscum > Viscum album. Next base: position 175,529,159 of record OY728160.1, read on the forward strand.
ATTCAGCATATTTTGCTTTTCTGGTCCTCTAATATTGTGGTGGAACTTGTTGATGCTTCATATCAATTCATCATCAAAAAAATTCATTATGTTCCAAACAATGTAATTTTTATTTTGTTTATGACAAATTTGATGTTTAGAATAGGAAAAATAATTGGTATATCCTTAGTAGGTTTGATCCTGGTTCTATTGAATGGGTTGATAGAGATGAATTCAACACTATATTCTAAATCATTCAGAGAAAAAAGGGGGTTTATCATTTCTCAGGAAATCCTGCCAGGATTTTTCCAATATAACATATCAAGGTGGTTTAATAGATTTGGGTTATATTGGCGATAAATACACTTTGTTCAATAATGATAAATACCTTAATCATATTTGGTGACATTTAGATAGGTTCTTTGCCAACAAGGCATCAATTTTTACTTAGAAGAGATCATCAGTCATTCATATGGTCCGTGTTCTTTCAGATCATTCCCCTATTTTTGTTTTTATGGAAGCCAGAGTTACTAAGAATTAGCAATTTTTTTCCAATAACTGGTCTTCCTACCAACAGTTTCATAATGTGGTGCTCTCATCATGGAATAAGATAATTCAGGGACAAATCTAGACATGGTTGCAAAAAATGATGAAACAAATGAAGAATGATCTGCACTTATGGTGGAAGAGTTATATTTTGGCGTGGTAGAAGATATACAACATAATGAATGATGTAGATCAGTGTGAATTAAATCATGAACAGAGATAGGATTATGATGTTTTTTCTATTATTCTTCAAAAGTGGAGCAATCTAGAAGGACTGTTGCTTTCTCGAGGGTGGCTTTCATGTGAGGAGTCTAAATTGAAGTGTCTATGAGAGGTAGGTTGAAATATTAATTTTTATCATGTGTGTATCAAATAAAGTAGAATCAACTGTAAAAATATTATCCATGAAGATGGGTCATACTTTAATTAAATTGATTATGTTAGAGGAATGAATGATACTCTTTTTCATTCCTTCCATGCAGGTCCAAATATCTCCATTCAGGATGGGTATCCAAGTAGTCATGCACCAATTTTTGATGTTATCCCAAGAGTGGTTGCTGAATATAACAATCTTACTTTTTAATCTCTGGCCAAGGGGAATGAAATTTGGGAAGATATTTCAGTTCTCAAACCTGAGTGTGCTCCAGGGAGAGAATGTTTTCTTTGATCCTACTACAAGGCATGTTATAACATTGTTAAGAATGATCTTATTAAAGTTATACATGATTTTTTTGTGGTGGGATTCTTCCAAGAGTGGCTACAAACTTAGTGACAATCCCAAAGGTCAAATACCCCCACTCTCTATGTTAATTACGAACATTTAACATGTGAAACTTTTCCTAGAATGTCCTTGGAAGTGTACTAAATAGGAGGCTATATTATTACCTCCCATATTGGTTATCCGAGGAACAACATGGCTTTTTGAGGGGTATGTATATTAAGGGTTCCATAAGGCTGGCACAGGAAATGATTTTGGACATTTATATGAAATCACATGGTTTGAACATCTCCCTCAATATTGACATGGTAAGGAATATGATAGGATTGAGTGAGGTATTATCATAAATGTTTTGAAAATCATATGTCTCTCATAGTGGGCTACAAAACTTATTTTTAGATGTTTATGTTCTACATTTTATTCTATTTGATTCATGGGATGGAGGAAAGGTTTTTTCAAATCTGTTCAAGGGTACATGCATGGGGATATAATGTACCCTGGTTTATTAATCTCGGATCGGATTGGTTTTAGTATATTGATTAATAACAAAATGCCAGATGGGTTAATCTAGACGTTTAGGTGCTAATCAAATTATTTATGTGTTTCCCATTTAATGTGTGTAGATGAAAAGATAAACTTTTTAAATTTTAGTTCTAAATCCCTCTGTGTCTTCATAAAATCTATGGAAGTTTATGGTAAAATAAAAAAGAAACTAATTATTAGGGAATTATATGCCTTTACATCTCAAGACATTCTCATAGAGTTATGAAGATAAAATGGTTTCCATCACTTGTTATTAGAAAAATATTTCCAATGGTATATTTAAGAGCTCAAATGACTTCAAGAAGATTGTGCATTAGGAATTTTGATAGGTTGGTGGGGAATATATCTTCTCAGATAAACAACTGGTATAATTGATTTCTCTTATTCAGAGGAAGGACCACTCGTGTGAACAATATTCTATCCTCAATTTCCATACAGGTTATATTTGTTCATAATGTCCCAATGTCAATGATTGAATGTTTTGATAATTTATTGAAATATTTTATTACAGACTATCATTTGGAAGAAAGTTTTCATCAGGCATCCTATTCACGATAAAATTTACATATATAAGGGGGGGCATTGGATTGAATTGTGTTTCTGGTATGATCCACTTCCTGCGTGGAAATTTGTCTTGGGAGGTAGTTTAATGGTGCACGTTGTGGGATTGAATCATCAATGAGATGTATGCGATGAACCTAGAGGGGATGAAGAGGAATGTATCATAATTATGTGGGAGAATTCAAAGTAATATTTCTTGTTAAAAGCATCACTCAAGTTGGATTGTTGGCCGGGGTGATATTAATTGTTGGCATGATAACTGATTGGGGAGTCCATTTGGTATTCCATAGATCCCAACCCCTGGTATTAAGTTCCACCAAGCCAGTGAACAGAATTATCTCACTTATGTTATGCTTCATAAACAAAAATTGATCACTTCAAGCTATTTTTATCATAGATGAACAAGACTACTGAATCTTCTAGGCATGTTGTCACGGTTCATTTTCTTGTAAAGGCATATAGGTCATTGCTGCTTGAATAAAAAACTTGGGATGAATTGTGATATATTGTGTGGTCTAAAAAGATTTATCGGATGTTGAATTTTGATATTTGTCATGTGTAAAACAATGCAATACCAATAAATACAACGATTAGTGGAAAAGGTATTTACATTATCTCTAAATGTCATTTTTTCCAGAACCCTTGTATTTAATCGAATACACATCTATTTTTCAATAGTGGATGGGATTTCTGGGTGCTGAAAATAGTGTGTGATTTAATGGGACTGTGTTACCAGTATAAACACATAAATGAGTTTCTCTATGGGTGGTTTCATGGGGTGGGAATATATATTTATGAGATGAAAGTTATAGCTGTTTTTTATCTACAAGTAGTTGGTGTATTTGGGAATCATGGAACAAGGCCTGTCATGTGGGCATATCATGCTCAAAGATGGAGTTGCTAGCTAGAATAAGTGGTTACTTGCTAAAATGGGAAAACTTATCTAAATTTGGGAAGATACTCCTTTATTGAGATTCATAATGACTCAAAAAATATTCACTACACTGTATATAGAACAATTATTGAAGATATATGGATTAGGTGGAACCTCTCTAGGTGTGGGGATGAAGCTCAACACCAATGGTTCTTGTATAATGGGATTTATGATGGAGGAGGTGTGGTTATGAATTCTAAAGGAGGGGTTTTTATAGTGTTTAGTGCTAATTTTGGGAATGATGATTCTCTTCAAGCAGAGGCTTGGACTCTTCTTAAAGGTATTCTGTTATGTAGATCCAAGAATATTATTCTCAATGAATTGGGGATGGATTCCAAAAAAAGTGTTAGTTTACTTAATAACCATAACACTATTACATGTCATACTGTATATCATATCTGGAAATGTAAATCAATCACAGATAGTAGGATAAATTTTCTTCGCACATAGAGGGATGATAACAAGGTGGTTGTTTTTTTAGGTCAAGGTACTCTCCTGATGATGACTTTTTATCATTGTCCAATGGGAACTCCCTCCCCCTCGAGTGTGCGAACATTGTAAGAGGATAATCTCTAGGTATTCGTTACATTAAATCCATGTGATTTCATTGGGACTATCCCCTATAATTTAATAATAATAATATTTTTCTTCAGAATTTATTATCACATTAAATTAATTATGTTTTAAATCGTTGAAGTGAATTCTAGAAGTCAGTCCTAATATTTTAAAACATTCTCTAAATCTAATTGGTCATTTTCTTATTCTTCACATACAACAACTCTGAGAAGATATTGTCTAAATACAAGATTAGAGGCTGTGATACAATATATATAAGGGACTACTCCAGTGGACCCTTGTTCAGTTAAAGATTTAATATATACAATTCAAACTCTAGTTATAGTGGGTGTCTAGTATCCTTCAAGTGGGGTGTATTATAGCTCTGAATACACAGAGCAACATTCAACCATTGTCCATGTTATCAAGGAACCCCAATAATCTAAAGTATAGAATGAGAGGGTTGAGAGGATATTCAACATCATGAAGAATCATGTGGACCCGATGTTAGGTTTCTCCACATACTTGTAGGTGGGACTGGGAAGGATATGGTGAGAAACTATTGTGAAAACAGTGTTTCATGAGTTCCTCACCTCAATTTCTTTCAAAAAAAATCTGATCAATCATTTTCCCTGAGACAATACATGTGCTGAAGTATTTAGAGTTTCAAACATTTTGGAAAGTTGTGCATACTATTCTGGAGTATTCCACCTATTTTTCTATGTTGGCTCATTTTACAGAATCACTAGTCACCAATGAGTACGTAATTTTTTGGATGTTTTATTTGATATAGAGTTATGATGACAAACCTTGGCTAAAAATTATAAATATAACAACTTATTAGATGAATATTCTTTAAAAATCATTAGTATTAACAAAACAATTGTAAATGTTTACTCACAATTATAATATTTATTCATAAAAGACTCATGAATAAAAGATCAAGAAAATATCCTACTATTTTCATCACAACTAAAACCCTTATAATGTATATCAAACATTAAATCATCGATCATATACTTAGTAAAATGAAACATAATAAAGGGTGATCCTGGATACTAATTAATGGTAAACAAGGGAGATATAAATCATTGAGTATTTTTATCATAAAATGAAAAAATGGGTTTGATAAGATGTTCATATGATCTTAAAATAACACCACAAAATTCATATGTCATAATCATGAGTCATGGTATAAGGAATGATAGTTCATATTATGTGAATCATATTTGAATCAAAGAAATTTAACTATAATAGGATAACACTATAACAGAAGCAAGTGGCATAAATAATGCAATATTCATAATTGTAGAAAACATTTTCAAGTATACCTACTATGAAATACATTACATGTTAGGATGTGTCTGAATACACATATTCCTACATTGGTTTTGAGATAAATCTCTTGAAATGGTGATTTCATATGAGTAATAGGTGTGCCTTATTTGAGCCTTGGTTTTTATCTTTTTTGTTTCATGACTATTTTTGGGATGAGATGCTGAAAAAAGTGAATATTGGGAAACTAGAATGGAAAATATGAATTTTACATGTGTGGTAACAATTTTGTATGATTCTATGAGGTTTTATTGTCATATTTCAAACATTTTGAGTATTTATTTATTTTGTGCAAGATGACTATTTAATAGTGTGGGTGCATGGTTAAAGTGCAATGTAATTTTAACCATGTTCCCTCCTCTAGAAAACCATATGACTCTATCCCACCACTTAAAATGAGTTGTTAGACCATTTTCACTTGGTCATTATAAATAATCATCACCATGGGATCATATTAAACCTTCCACAATACAGTTGAGATCTATCCACTTAGATTCTATATTTAACTCCTATATTCTAGGTGGATCACATAGAGATATTCTGTAATTTTGATCTAGTGTCACATCTTATTTGTAGATATATGGAACATCCATTATCCTCCAATATTAATAGAACCTAACTAAGATGTGATTAATGATATAATGGGTTTTATGGAGGATATTTGTATTTTCATAAGGATATATGTTTTCAAGGGTCCAAAATATTCTTCCTTGTACTCTCTTTTCGATGGTGGTATGTTCTAAATCTATTTTGAGGTAATTGTTTTTGTAAAATGTGTTTATTCAGTGATTTGATTTTTGATTTTGTAAAAATATTTTTTGCTATTATTTAAATTTAATTTAATTTTTTTTCTATGTGAGTTATTATAATGTGACATGTTTTAAATTGGTGTTTTATTCAATATTTAGGTTTTTCACACCATTTTTTTGAATAAATTTTTGAATTTTGGTTTTGGTTTGGAATTTTATTTTCAAACACTGAAGTATTTTTTATTGTATTTGAAAATGATTTAAAAATTGTGCGGATGGATTTAAAAGGGGTTTTTTACAAAAATATCACATTATGAACCTTGGGTTCTATGGGAAAGGTTCATAGGTGACCTTAGTGCGTGTTCCAACAATAGGGATTACATTTGAGATATCAATGGGTTGTGGTTGGATTCAATATTGGATGGTACCAACTAATGACTAGTTTAGGATATTTTATGTATATTATTTATTTCCATAGTCTAGGGCCTAGGAGACTGTTCTATTTCATTTATGTCTTATTAATCATCTGATGGATTTTTTCATCAATAGTTCCTCATATGTTTACACTTGAGGTTGTATCCCATGGATTATAATGGTGGAATTTGTTTTTTATCTATTTTTTTTCTTTCATCCCTTATGGTATGTGGTTATTATTTCTTATTTTATCAGTTATATTTTTCATAATGTACGTATTGTGGACATAAATGTATTTTGCGAATTCCAAAGGGAAATTTTTTACATATGGGTATGGATATATTAATTTTATTTTTAAAACTATTTTCTTTCTTAAATGTTATCACTACTAAATTATTCATATTAGACATTGTATATAAAATGTGGTGGTATCATAGTAGGCTATTTTCTCACACCGAACTTATACCATTGGGATGTTTAAGATGTTGTTTTCAAGACTCACGTAATGGGAAGGGAATGTTTTAGCATGATATACTTTATTTCTTCAAAATATTCTTAGTGGGATGGTTTGGAGGTGATGGTTGGTTACATGGAGACTTTGTTGTCTTGACTTACTATCATTTATGGTTTAGCTTATTTGTATTGAATTAAAGATGTCATGGATGTGTATTTTTCTGCATTAATGATATTTTTCTTACTATTTTTCTTTATATAAGCAATTTTTTCCATTATATTGTTGAGACACACCCCTATGATGGGTCAGATCGGGTGGATTATCCAGTTATCCATGGTTGGTTCATTACACAATGGTATCGGTGGTATTATTATCATAAAGTGTGTTAAAACAACTAGAGTTTGATTATTTTTATTATCTATACTAGATTTTGGAAAGTCAGAATTTAGGTATTAAGTGCGAGAGGGTTCCTAGACATCCCACTTCCATGTTTGAACTCGAATTAATATGGGTGGTTAGAAAAATGTTAACATGTCTGCGTATTGGATATTGAGTTCATTTTAATTATAACTATAAAGAGTTTATTTTAATTGACCAATTATTTCATTAATCATTTTTTTTACATTCATGTAATTCATAATTTCATAAATTGTAATTTTTTAAAGAAGGAACCAGAATTATTTATGTTTATCGCAATATTTTTTATTATGTTCTCAATTTTATTGTTCATTATATTGTTCTTAATATATGATACCTCCTAGAGCTCTTCCAAATCTGATAGAGGAAGCTATGAGATAGGATCCTCTGGCAGACCCTCCAGTGGAACCTTTATTGGTTGAATCTATAATCCATACAATTTAGGATACTAGGTCAAATGGGTGTCGAAAAACCAAGATGTTTACTAGATCAGTTCTATGAATTTACTAAACAAAATCTACTCATCTTCCATTGTAATAAGGGACCATGGTAATCAATGGCGTTTCGTAAGTAGATTCAGAAGATATAGAACTTTTTTAGTACTCATAAAGACTATAAGGTTGGTTTCACCATGTATATGTTTGAAGGAAATATAAGTGTATAGAGGGACTCCATAATGTATGATGGGTTTCAATAAGAAATTACCTATACTTCTTTCATGAATATAATCAATCAACACATATACACTAATAAATTACATGTAGTGAATACCTCAGGATTTTTGAACATAGAATAAGTGGAGTGTTCCATTCTAGAGCATTCCACCTATTTTGCTGATCATGTTAACCTGGAACCAGAGATAGTTACCAATGAGTACCTTAAGGAACATAGGTTTGAGTTGGGACTGAGGCCTGATGTTAGGATGATATTTATTTTCATGTCCCTTCTAACTCTCGTGGTGGTAGTTACAAAAGATGAATTGGCTGGTCAAGAAATTCCTTGTAGGATATGTTTGGGAGGAGCTTCGGTTGGTGTGATTTCTAGATATGATGTTTATTCTGGACAGAAAATGATGCATAAGGGTGGTCAGTTTAATTTAGGATTACTTTTAGCAGACACTTTATGTTAAAAATATTTTTTCTTATATCAGTGTTGAACACATGGTCATATGAATCCCAAAATTTGGGATACTCCTATGACTTATCATTGTTTTGGATTTTCAATTCATATGATTCATTACATTGAAGGATATTTTAATGCTATTAGGTATGATCTGCACATACCAATGGATCGCAGGTTTGTACTGATGCTCCCAACGATTTTGTGTAAGTTCCCCATACCATGGGGATGTTCTTGTGGCAATGACCGAATAAGTTTATGTGACTGATTATGCGCCAAAATAATCTAGAGTTGGTCCAACTACTGTTATAGGTACATTATTAATCTATATTATAAGGGGAAAGAATTGTTTGATATGGGAGGTACTCATTCCGAAATATCATCAAATCTAGTTGACATTCTATGATTAAGTTTTAAAAAAATTCTATTCTTTTTGGATATTTCTACACTTTTGTCAAAGAAGTTAGAGCAAGGATTCAAGTGTCATTTTCATGGATAATTATTTCCATCTATAAGGTGATATGGGAATTTTTATTTCCCGATATTGAAATCATGGACATATTACATTTAATGGATTCAATGATCAATGTCATGGACCAGATTAATTTTTATCATCATTGGTTTATATCAAATTGGTTCAGGGTATGAGGTAACTGACCTCTGATACCAATTGATAAGATGGTGTGGAGTAAGATAATATCCTATTATACAAACTATATGATCAAAATAATAATGTAAATGCTCGATATATAATAAGGGGGTGAATTGTATACTTTAAAAAATTATTTTTGAACTTTTAAAGTAGGTAATGTTTAAAAAAGTTAAACAAGGAAAATTAATAAAACCAATATTTCTAAAAACTAGCTTGATTCAGCAAATATGATTCTAAGATTGTAATTCTGGATAATTGGTTCCAGAAATTAATTTTAACAAATTTAAACAAATATAAATATTCTACCTTAAAGAGTATAGAATCTGAAAAATCAGAGTATACAAGTATAAGAAACTATAAGATAGTTATACTTTCATCAACAACCAAAATGCAGTCAAAAAATTGAAACTTGTAATTTAACAAGTAGTAAATATTTTAATCCAAAGATAATGGTATCCAAAAACCATGGATAAAGGTCCTTTGATTTATACTTTCAAGAAATTATGTCTTACCAACAACA